>OX451735.1:211417337-212058595 GCA_948472305.1 Vicia faba | reverse complement strand
ATAACTCAGATCACAAGTCACAAAGAAATTCACGCCATTTGAATTTCTGCTGAATTTGTGACAAGTCTTTGTGATCAAAATTTTGAGTAGCTGCTGCAACGAGGACAATGTCAAACCGTAACAGTACTCCTTTACTCCTTTCTCCCCCTTTTTGGCCAAAAATTGACAAAGAAAGCCCTCACAAAACCAGATCCAAGAACAGTTTTCCCAAATCCGTACAAACCCCATGATGGTTGTGAGAAAAAAAATGTGTGACAGGAGGTTATATAAGGAGATAACAGGTTCAAGAAGATGGCAATATAAAATCTTGGTCAAGGATACCTGTTAAAGTTGTTGCATATTTCAGACTGACTGTGCATGAAATTTAGACGCATTTGTTTGTTTCTGCCAAAAGGACCAGTCCTAATACATGCATAAGTTTAGGTCAAAGCAATTCCTGAATAAAATCAGCCTTTGACCGACTTTTAAGGCTGAAGATTTATTCCTTCTGGGAAACAGAACACCAAATATAGCTCCTGAATAGCTACAATTACGTGGTGAAGTTATTTGCCACGTATTCTTCTTGATTTCCCCGAGGTTGCATTGTCGTTGGTAATGTCATGACACTTACTTAGACAGCAGCCTTCTTTTTACTTCTCTCAGTTAGGCACAGAGAAGGACATTTTAAACAGCTAGTAGCAAGAGACTAGTAGCATTAAGCATGGCCATCAGTCATGCTTTCTTAAGTGTTGCTGAGATCCAACACAATTACCTTCTACCTTCTTCCAGACAGCAAAATAAGGTAGGAGGGAATAAACCAGAAGACTCCAAAATGCTTCACAAGACATCACAGATTAGTTCTAATACACCAAATTTAGATGCCACTTCTATTTCTTGTAGTAAAAGAACCCCTTGAACATATGCTGAATATATCATATTTCTTAATCTGATTTACTTCTTCTGATCTTCAGATTAAGTCCAACAACTCAGTGACTTCCCTTGTTAAGGCCAATCAAAACAGTAGCGTGGAAACCAGTAGCACTAGCTCTGAGGTGGTAACTTCAAGCACCCTGAACTAGTCTTAGAATAGTAAGGACATCTCTGATTCATGCCCTTGCACTTCCACACTTATCATGACTCTCTGGATGGCTGAGAAATCATGTAGCCCTAGTCTGAAACCAACCTCCAACCTTTTTAGTGTGCTTACAAGCTTTACTAAGATTCAGACTTTCTAGAAGGATTATCCTTTGATCATGTCATCCTTCTGTATAATATATTTACTAGTAGTTGCTAATACTAGTAAATTCTTCAAACCACAACAGTAGTTATGCATTGTTAAGCATACTACTTTTAAACACAAGTAGCATCTACTTATTCCAAACCAACACTAGAACTGCCACTTTTGAATGAGGCAATAGAATATTAAGATTCACAGTCCCAAGTCTCTGCCACAGACTTCTAACAATAATGATGTTACAGCATGAACCTATCTGCTTGGGTTCTGAAGTTAACATCCAGGGGATTGATGCCCTTTTATATTCCCCATAAGAAAGGTATGATCTTCATCTTCAGTAATAATTACTCACCAGAATACTCTTAGAGAGAAATAAACTCTCTACCAAGTTCTGAGAAATAGGTTCAGAATACAGCCTTGCATGCATATTATACAACCACTTAGTCTCCCATCAAAGTGCTTATATATATCTTTATGCAAGATCCTAATGAATACTTAGTCTCCCGTCAAAGTATTCATTATTAGTTAGATTATGCCATCTTCTCAAGGTAGGATAATTATTCTAACAATCTTCTGCTCCATGCACGAAGAACCAACTGGTCCTTACAAGCTTCCTTTGCTGAAGAGACCCTTCGTTTGAGATGATGTTGCAACATCAGATCTGACATTGATCTCAACCATATGAGCCTGGCTTATACTATGGTTTTGGATGAACATCCATAGCAATCAAAGCACACTTTTCTTACATCCTTTATGATCAGACCCATAACAACCACATAACCATGCAGCAACTAACATGTATCACGTTCACCTTGTCTGCTGACCCTTGAACAGTACAAAGGAGTTAATTGTACCATACTCCTGTAGACAAGAGCGGACCAGGATCTTCTCAGGAACCCATGATCTTTTGAAGATAACTCCTCCTTGCTACATACAACTAACAAGCTCATCCTAGGTGATGGGAATGACTTGTCAAAGTGCAGATATCCACCATTTGATTTTGGTCCAGGATGTCAAGACATTTTGTATGACATGTCTTCCAAGATCTTCAGGTTAAGGACTCCCCCTGAAACTTAGCTCAGATCTTTGTAGAGAATTAAGTGAATTCTCCTTCACATGCTGCAGTTTATGTGATTGGTAGACATAACCTGTTCTATTCCTATCCTCCTTGGAAATCACTAAGATCATGAGAAATAAACTCAAGCATCTTATAGAGCAAGGTAAGATGAACTCCCTTTCACACCAGCTTGATCATACTACTCCCTCTTCCCTCTTTATGGAAACAGTGTTGAGCTCTTTACTTTAGACACATAGTAAGTACTCTTTATTTGGAATTTGCCACAGGTTTCGAAATAAGAGTCCTTAGTTTGCTTGCTGTACAAGTTTCAGGTTGCCACATTCTGTAACTTGTACTAGAAGTAACTTCATTATCAATCATGAGGATGTTCACTATATCTGGAACTTATCTGTCTTTCCTCAACAACTGATGTCTTCAACAGTTGTGATGTTGTACATCCTTTATCATCACAAGCTTTAGAACTTTTGATTCTGATTTCCACATATTCATCACATAAAGATTCTGCTTCCATCATTTATTCAGTTAGAATTATCTAATCACACTAGAGGATCCTGACTGATTACTTCTTCATGCTTGCTAAGCATGATGTTCCACATGAGGGGAAACCTGGAAATCACAGCTTTAAAGTCCTTTTAAGTGCACTTAGCTCAGCACATATACTCCCTTAAACTCACAACTGGAGTAGATGACCTGTTGATCGTGTCCTGATCAATTATTTCAAAACAGATGTCTCCTCTTCCAGATCAGGAGTAGGTTCCAAACATATGTACTCACATTACATGTGTTTAGCACCCAGAACATCTGTTATTCAACTGGTAGTTGCTTAAGAACATCAGTTCCATCTCCTTGGAACACATCATCCTTGATAATCTTCAAGGTCTTCAAGCAGCTTGCAGATGTATATGAGAATCATTGATCAATTGATACTCATCAACACTAATAATAAACGCCTTTATGAGTGGACTTGAGGAAATCTCAAGTATCTTTGACATTATTGATAGATTGCAAAATCTGCTTACAAATTCTGTTGAAAATAATAACCCTAGAGTTCTTCTTTCACTTTAGGGGTTGTATCAGAAGCTATGCAGCGGAATAGCAGTACTTCACCAGAACTTACACAGTGCTTACTCCATATAGCAAGCATGACACATACGGATTGAAAATAAACCAATCCTACAAGTTGTTTGCTTCTTCACCAAGCAACTTTCTAGACCCAACTCTACTGCCCTGTTAAAAGAAAGCTTTATAAGCACATATGATGCTTTATCAATATCTTCACTCCCGCATGAAGGTTTTGATAATATTCTTCTCTGTGTTGAATACAGATTGAATAATGCACTCCAAAATCTTCACTCCCGCATGAGGTCTTTGAATTTGTTCAAACATAGCTGATCTAGTTTCTCCCAAATTGGTCCATCCTCCACTCCTAGGGACCAAACAATATGAACACTACTGGTTCAAACAATATTCTACCTTGTACACAACCGGAAAGTATCCCCCATGGATCTCATCCAGAGACAGACAGGATGCCCGCTCTGATACCAATTGAAATTCCAGGTATGTCACAGACTCAGGATGTCTAATGGAACGTTAAGACATCTGATCTGACATTAAGTGCTGTACAGGTAGAAGAGGCTGTACTTTTGATATCTGTTCTACAACAGCCACTGGACTATCATACCAGAGCCTGCAACACCTTTTGACAAACGCAGGTTCTGATTTACTGAAGTTCAGAACAGTTAAGGTTAATCATATACATTGATGTCACGAGGAATGCTGTGACATCAAACAAATAACCAATGCAGAAGGTAAATAACACACAGAATTGTTCACCCAGTTCGGTTCAACCAACCTACATCTGGGGGCTTCCAAGCCAGGGATAAAGTTCACTATTAGTAGTATCAATTCAAAGACCCTACAGCCAACACACCCGTTGACAGCCTTCTCACTTAATCACTACCCAATGACACTTTTACCTAAGATCCAATCCTAGATATGAGACCCCTCTCACTCCCCCTCAATCACCGCAGTGATAACTTTCTACAGTACATAAACTGTTCAGAAGATACACTTCCATTACACATCTTGATCATGCTTAAAAGCTTCAATCAAGTACAATGCATACATCCTTTAACCTACAGGTTTCAAGGAATATGGTGACCATCCCACAGCCCGGGTGGTTCACAACAAAACTAGCCCTAAACCATTACATCTTGTCAATCCACGGCACACTTAAATTAGGTTGCAATACTTCTATTTATAACCCTTTTTACCCAACTGGATTTGGGCCTTCATGTGACAGCAATGCAGCTTTAACGACCTGCATAAAGTAAGCAGAAAACTTCTGCTGTAAGTTAGGTCTTCAATCGAGCTTTTCTCCTTATCCTTAGCTTCTGATTGAATCTTCTAGGGCTCCACATATGCCTTCAATTTTCGCTACTTATTATGCATTCTATTTGGCAGAATATTCTGCATAACTTCAGGAACAGAACTGCATCAGACTTGACAGTTCAGTAGCTTGATGTCTGGTATGATGTTATGACATCTCTTGAGACATGTTGTTCCAGATGTTGACTTAAATCAACACAGCATGTTTAGGCATTTACAATAGGATTTTCAGGCTGTTCCTATTGTACATTACATTATTGTTGTTACTATTTGTTTTACAAGAAATGAGCCAATCCTAAACAAAGGCACTTACAGGTTGTATCCCGAGAATCCATCCATGAAGGAAAACACCTTGTGTTGAGCTGTGTTGTCAACCAAGATGTCGATATGCAGTAGTGGAAAATCGTCTTTAGGGATGGCCCTGTTCAAATCCCTATAGTCCACACACATTCTGACCTTGCCGTCCTTTTTGGGTACGAGCACAATGTTAGCAACCCATTGTGGATAGTTTGTAATAGCCAGAAAGCCAGCGTTGAATTGCTTCATTACTTCAGCCTTAATCTTCTCAGAGATGTCAGGCCTCATTCGGCGAACCTTTTGCTTGATCGGTGAACAATCTTCTCTTGTGGGGAGACGGTGAACCACGATATCGGTGTCTAGCCCTGACATGTCTTCATAAGACCAAGAGAAGATTTCAACATATTCGTTTAACAACTGCACTAAGCGCTCCTTGACACTTGGTTCCAGGTTGGCACCCACTTTTACTTCCTTCCTGTCTTCCTCTTTCCCTAAGTTGATGGTTTCTAACAGCTCTTCATGAGGCAGAATGCCCCGCTCTTCTTGTTGTAGAAGTCTGGCTAACTCTCCCGACACTTCACAATCTTCGTCAACTTCGTACTCAACATGATTGACCAAATCTTCAGAGTTATCGAAGGCTAAAGTAGAATAGTCACCCATGGAATCCGGAGTGGATGGGTACCTGCATTTGTGAGTGTGGGTGTGTGTAAGGGATAGCCATCCTTAAACAAACAAAATTGCAAAAGGAAAGAAAATGAACACAAAGTTTATAGAAGAAAAACGTCCAATGATTCATTAAAACATGGAATATGATTATGAAGAAAATCAAGCCCTTACAAATGGACCTACATGCCCCGGGCAAGGCATGAGGTGAAAATAGTGTGCGAATTGTTTTAGTTATTACAGACCATAAAAATGGGAAATTGTTCAACGATAAAATTACTGGTTGATAAAGGTGATAGGAACAAAATCCTTTGCTTCCCAATTGCTCAAACCCCCTTCGACGGTCGGGAAGATCCAGTCCTCAAAATGGCTCTCTTCATCTTCATCTTCTACAGCATTGATTCCATGGTGTGAGATTTTGACGGGTGGCCCTCCAGCCTTGGAGCGACGCATAGCCTTTTGTCCTGCAGCAGCAAACCCTAAACCAAACTTGTCCGTCTTATGGGGAAAGTCAGGAAATTGTCCCCATATTGTGCTCTTCCCCTCCTTAATCACAGCCTCTGCGTCTTTGAGAGATGCCATCTTAGATGCATGCTTTGGAACGACAGGCGCCTCGACCATTGTCTTCGCAACTGCTACCTCGGGAGAAACTTCCTCAAAATGTTGAAAAGGCGTTTCAATGAACTCTCCATCTAACTCCACATATCGAAAGGAATTGATATGACTAATCATGTACTCTTCCTCGCCGTGCACAGTTATGATTTTACCCTTAATAGGATATTTCATCATTTGATGTAAAGAGGAGGTAACTGCCCCGGCATAATGGATCCACGGTCTTCCCAGCAAACATGAGTATGACGGACGGATGTCCATTACATAGAAGGTGGAGTTGAACACTTCGGTGCCTACCTTGATAGGAATATCAACCTCTCCATGAACCATTCTTTTGGAACCATTGAAAGCTCTAACGACGATGTTACTAGGTTTGAGGGTCAAACCTTCGCAATCCAAACGGTCTAAGGCCTTCTTTGGCAGCACATTCAGGGAAGAACCAGTATCAACCAAGACATGGGCGAGAGTGGTTCCTCGGAATTCAACTGAAACATGTAACACATCATTGTGCTTCCTTCCTTTGGGAGTTAAGTCAGCGTCGGAAAAGCCCAGGCCATTGTCAGCAGTAAGACTGGCCACACAATCCTGAAATTGGTCAGCCGAGGTCTCTTGGGGTACATGTGCCGTCTTCAAGAATTTAATTAGGGCCTTAGCATGGGCCTCTGAACAGAGCAGGAGAGCTAACATTGAAATTTTAGAAGGGGTCTGCCCCAGTTGTTCTACAACATCATAGTCACTTTTTCTGATTATTTTTAGGATTTCATCCATTTCCTTCTGAGTGGTTTCGGGGATAACCATAGCATGAGCCTTCGTCCTGACAGGAATTTCTAGTATCCCCTTACCCTTGTCGGTATTATCAACAGATGGTCTTTCTTCAGGAGTGTTTAACTCTTCAATCAATGGGCCTTGCACAGAGGATCCAACAGGTGCAGAAGTTTTTAAGGGTCCGAAAACTGCTCGAGGGGGAGCAATCTCCGGAGAAAAGATCCGACCAATGCGGGTTATTTTGCTTGTACCCTCGATGTTCCCTATATCAGGGTCTTCTTCAGAAATCTCTTGGACTGTCTCGATTTGTTTGATGCCGTGGTAGAAGATTTCTCCCCCATAATTCCACGGTATCATTTTGCTTGATTGGTACGGGACAGGTCCCGGCATGGTGATCTTTAGAGGTACACAATCGGAGTTGGGTGTATTCCTGAAAGGCCTTTTGTAAGCCTTGGGAGGATTGTCGGAAATGGTTATGATAGCAATATCGTTGGTTGAAGTATCATAAGTATCAGGAGTAATCGGATTGAAAGTGTTAACAGGGGTTTTCTGGAAAAGTATCTCTTGCGTATCCATCAGGCGTTGGACACCCGACTTCAACATTGGACAATCACCTTGAATGTTCAAACAAAAATAACAGTTTTTACCACAACCAGGAAAGATCCCGGCTCTCAACAAATTTTCTTTAATCACAATCAAAGGAGTCAACAGATTGGCAACATCAGTAACATGGAGGTTTTCCAAAATGGCATGCACATTGTGGCCGTGCTTGGGCATCAGAGCAGATATAACATTGGGCTTCTCAGGAGCGTCAAATTTAACCTCTTTGGCGTCAATTAAATCCTGAATTTTGTTCTTAAGTGCCCAGCAATTATTGGTATCGTGTCCAGCACTGTCGGAATGGTAAGCACATTTGGCGTTGGAGTGATAGTATGGAGAGGAGGTGTTAGGGTTTTTTGGCGCCTCCTTCAAACTAGTCAGATTCAGCTTCAACAAATGGGGAAGAACCTGTGCAGGCGTCATATTGATGCGGGTGAATTGCCGTTGTGGCCGTTCTACCCGTTGTTGATTAGGTCTCGACTGATTGTTACGAGGTTGATCATGTGACGAATTTTGAATCATCACGGCCCCTACAGTCGGTCGGTGCTCAGTTCTTCCCAATCCCTTCTGAGAATACACAGCAGATGCTTCTTTCTTGGCTGGGAAAGGTTTTTTAACAGCTGTGGATGCGGAGGCATCCTTTTGAATCTTTCCACTTTTAATATTAGCCTCCACCCTTTCGCCGGTCAAAATCAGTTCAGTAAATCCCACAGAAGAGCTCCCGATTAGATGGTTGAAGAAGGGGCCAGAAGGGTCCCCAAACACATGTCAACTAATTCCCTATCTGATAGCGGTGGCTGCACCCTTCCATCCAGATCACGCCACTTCTGGGCGTACTCCTTAAACCCTTCATTTGAAGTCATCCCCATACTTTGTAACTGGGTATGAGTGGGCGCCAAATCAGCATTGTACTGATACTGACGATAGAAAGCAGCTGCCAAGTCTTCCCAATTATGGACCTATGATCTCTCGAGCTGATAAAACCAATCTAATTGAGTGCATGACAAGCTATCTTGGAAAAAGTGCACCCAAAGGTCTTTATCGGATGAATGAGGTTGGATCTTTCTAACATACGACCTCCAGTGCATTTTAGGGCAAGACAGACCGTCGTACTTGGCAAATGTTGGCACCTTGAACTTGGGAGGGATAACAATCCCATCTACCAACCCCAGTTCCTCAAAATCCAATCCGGGCACTCTCTGCAACTCCATAGCTGCCAATCTGTCTTCAAGGTTCTTATACTTGTCATCCGCTGGTGGATACTGTTGTTCTGAATAGTCTTCGTCTTCTTCCTCTTCCTCCTCTTCTACCTCAGACTCAGAAGGTACAGTAACTCCTTTCCCCTTGTCAATCCCTTCGTCAGACGTTGAAGGGAACTCAAGATTCCTTCTAGCATCGCCCTTAAACCTTCTTCCGAAAGTGGCTACCCCCGATCTCTTTTTCTTTTTCTTCTCTTTATTCTTTTCTAGCAGAACTTTGAGATCCTCTTGACCCTTTGCCAAGGTCATGAGGAGTTGCTGAAACTGTGAATTTTGTGCCTGTAGATCCTTCACTGTTTGCTCCAAATCCATCTTGCTGAAATAAACAGCAGAAAGATAAGGAAGCCTGGCTTGAAGACATGTTTATGCATATGATGAATGGTATGTTATTCATGTAATGCATTCAAGGGTTCAAAAATTCAATTTTGTTGCAAACAAAAAGAGCGCACGTCATATTAAGAAAAGATTTGTTAGTACATAAATGCCCCATGGGCGAAATATTACAAAATTCTTAATGTAAAAAGACATTGCGCATCCTCTTTGGTGCGATGTAGGTGTTGAGAGTTTCCTCCTCGTGAAGTCAGCGGGTGAGCTCTAAAACCTTCTTCTCACTGGCATAGAAGCTGGCTTCAAAAGTATCCCGTTCTTCTTTGAGTTGGATCCAACTTTTTTGCATTTCCTCCCATGATGTTGGCATGTCAGGATGTAGGATGGTGTATGGAACCTCTCCTTCCATAACAGGCTCTTTGATCAAGGGGAGAATGTGAGGGTATGGCATCATAAGATTCTGGGAGCGGGTTCGTACCCACTTGAGGTAAGGCTCAAGGGGGATGGAATTCTTGTGCCCCAGTGTCTTACTATCCACCTTGTTAGGCATCCTCCAAGCTCTGATGAACCTTTGTCGAAGTCCTTGCGCATTGTTGTCGAAGTCAAAAACTAGGTCAGGAATCAGCATGTCGTCAGGGCCATCCCTCCGAGCATATCCAAATTATCTCAAAGCTAGACAGGGGTTGTAGGTAATGCCTCCCCTAATGCCAAGTAATGGGACATTAGGGAATTCGCCACAACGATCAATGATGATGACATTTTCTCTGGACCAAGAACACCAATGTACATCATAATGTGTGAGGGTCATCAATCGTTGTGACCACCTCAAACCCTGCTCATTCTTCAAAACTGCTTGTGGAAGGTGAGAAATAAACTACCTTGCAAGGAGAGGAGTACAACACAGGAGAACACCTCTTTTCCTCATTGTTCGTGTGTAAAATGAGTGTAGGATGTCCCCAAGCAATGTAGGTATGGGATTCCTGGATATGAAAATCTTGACAGCATTCACATCTATAAGTTGATCAGGATTTGGGAACAAGACCAACCCATAGATAAGGAGTGCCACAATTTCTTCAAAGGCTTGTAGATCAAGAGAATTCCAACAGTCTTTTTCCTTCTCGAATAGAAACTTTGCCAAGAATCCCTTGACACCACTTCTGGTTTCCCATTGCCCCTTGATGTCAGATGGTTGCAAGTGTAATGCTTGAGCAACATCTTCAGGTTTTGGTTCTTTTTCTGTACCGTTGTAGGGTAGTTGATGAAGAATGGGAATTCTCAGGAGTTGAGAAAATTCCTCCAAAGTAGGCACCAATTGGTAATCAGGGAATGTGAAACAGCGGTGCAGGGGGTCAAAGAATTGGAAAAGTACTTTCACCATGTCTTCTTTAATGCTGGTGTTGACTAAGTTGAGGAGTCTACCATGTCTTTCACGGAAGAGAGAATTCTTTGGAATCCTGGAAGTAAGCTCCCTGAGTTAAGGAGGGATCCTCACAAGGTTGACTTGAATTGTTTTCCTGCGAAGAGATTCCATGACCTACAAAACAAGAACAAAGATGAAGATCCAAACCCTTGAAATGGTTAGTGGATGCATATGATGCTTTATGATGTTCATGATGTATGTACAATCACATGTACAAGCAAATCACACAAAACCCTAGTTTCAGGCTTGCATGAGGTTTCATAGGTAAGTACCCTCTTGAATTTAGTTGGCTCAAAACCTGTCCTATAAATAGTAACCGGGTTCTAAGGAGCTCAATATCATTGGATTGTTTTCTATGTTCATCGTTTTGGTTTAGCCACTTAACTAGAGACCAAAATATTCCAAGAAAACAACCCTCAATGAGTGTAGTATCGAGTATCTACCAACTTCGGACTGCACCAAAGCCAGTCATCTCACTACCCCTAATGAAGAGGCCAAGATGGTCAAGTAAGGTTCTAGTTCATTAGTGCTTAATGAAATCACTCAGTGGCCCCGTATTCTCTTTGATTGACTCAAAGGCTACCGGTTCTCACAAATATGTCGCACTAATATAGCTATTTCTTCAACCGTGTCGATATACCCCACACAGTTTCCACAACGTATTGCTATCTATGAATGTTTCCCAAATACGGGTGGAGGATTTCAAGCCCAGACAAGAGAACCAAAATGTAAAGCAATCAAAGCAAACAATAATCATGCAAAGGGTGATCTAAGCCCTAAGGTTACTCCACTTTTAAATATTTCCCCAGCAGAGTCGCCAGTTCTGTGATACGGTGGGAGAACTGACTTGGGATTTTGCGTTTGTGTTTGCAAATGTTTCGGTTTAGCAAGAGTCGCCACCGACTTTTTATTTTATCCTAAGGAAAGGTCAAAAAGCACAGGAAAGACCTTTGATATGTTTTCTTGGGTTCGGGGAGTAGATTATAGAAAGGGAAGGTATTAGCACCCTTTATATCCATGGTTATCCATGGTTATCCATGGACTCTTAGTTACTTACTTAGATCACTTGCTTTGCATTTCTATTGTTTGAAATGGTGCTTTGTGTGTGATTTTGGAAAATGTTTTGAAAAGAAGCCATCGTTATGGCAACCTTTGTAATGATTCTTGTTTGAATGTATACAAAGGTGTTTTTGTCTTTTGAAAGGTTTTCAATATTTGAAAGTAGGGTTTTGAAATTGTGTTGTGGAGTGTGTTTTGAAAAGTAGCAAGGATGTTTTTGCAAGCTTGATCAAGTAACTAAGAGCTATCTACCCTATTTTACTCAAAGATCTTTCTTATGTTTTTAACCTTTTTAACAGTGTTGTTTCACCATTGTGTTTGATGAACAACCTTGCATTAGGATGTTTAACGGGACAGGCGCGGGTCATCGTATAGACCATGATAGCAATTGTGTCAAGTATCTTTGGCAATTTTCCTGAGGGACTTGATCATTTTGTTTAGGCAACTTCAGATAGCGTCATCGAGGGACTATGATCTTTTGTTTTGTTTTTGTTTTGCCAAAGTACTTGACATGCAACCATGACCCATTTTTGAAGGCAACAAGTGGATTGTAACCCTAGGGGTGCAAGTGTGCATTGTGTTTGTTTTTTCATGCATATTTATCTTGGATTAGGTCAAGCTAGTTGTTGATTTTATTTGCATACAAACCCTAGGTCTAAGCATGGCATAATTGAAAGCTTTTTAAATGTGCGAGAATTTAAAAGCTACACTATTACATTATGATATAGGGAGGGGGATACAAATTTGAATTGGGGATATTTTACAAGAAATTAAACCCTAGATTACTATTACAACCAAATTAATGTGATATTTAAATGTACAATAATTGAAATAAATACAATAAATAAATGTAAATAAAATGTATTATGCCAAAATGTTTTTAGTATGTAAAAAGTATTTTTTTTTCAATGTGAAGTGTATATAAATAAAAATGTTAATTTTAATTATTTTCTATTTAGGGCTAAAAACCCTAATTCCTAATAAATAATATTATTTATTAATTATGTGCAATAATATACTAATTTATACAAAAAATAAAAGTATATTATAAAAATGATATTTTTGGTCCAAAATAATAATACAAAGGAAAATGTAATATTTTTTGTATTTTATTCTAATTATTTAGTAAAATATAGTATGTATATATATGTATATATATATATATATATATATATATATATATATATATATATATATATATATATATATATATATATATATATATATATATATATATATATATATATATATATATATATATATATATATATATATATATATATATATATATATATATATATATATATATATATATATATATATATATATATATATATATATATATATATATATATATATATATATATATATATATATATATATATATATATATATATATATATATATATATATATATATATATATATATATATATATATATATATATATATATATATATTAAATGTATTAAATATAATAAATATGTATAAAACAAGATATAATTTTTTACAAAAAATAAAATATACTTAAGAAAGTATTTTAGTGTGAATAAAATTAAGAAAAAAAATAAATAAAAAATATTATTTGCATTATTTTTAAATTTAAACAAAATAATATAAAAACATATAAAATGTTTTAATGCTAGTAATAATAAAAATAAATACCAAATAAATGTAAAAAATTATAAAAATATTTTTGGATCATTTTTTATATTTGAAAATAAAATATTAAAGTCAGAAAAGAAAAGAAAAATGCAAAAATATCAAAATATGAGAAAATGGGCCAAGGGGTGTGTTTACCGTGGTTATTGGTAAACAACCGCTGATCCTCCAAATGGTTACTTATTTGGTTACTCGCAGGATCGATCAGATTGATCCTAAGACATAGGTTGATTTTGAGGTTTTGATTAAATTGGATAATGGTTAAATGACAAGAAAATAAAAAGGCTTTAAGTAAATTGCATGAAGAAATAGGCTTGGTAAAATAAATGAAGGCTTGAAATAAAGGGCTTCGACAGGGAAAGTAAAGAAGAAAGCAAGTAAAGTTTCTGGAAAGTAAATGACTTTGATTAATAAAAGTGTTGTTTCACACATACATTCTCAACAATTCTTTCTCACGCGCTGGGTACTCGAATCTATATGAGTGACTTTGTATATAATTGTGAACACACGCGAGAAACTGCGTGAACTACTACTATTTATACTAAAACATCCCAAGTAACCGTCGGGCAGTTACACTACTTCGAGATGATTCCACTTGGCACGTTCTCAACGTTCGACGCTCCAGATCTTTGCACGTTGCACTTGGTAACCGCTGGAAACCGTTTTCCCTCCAAACGCTTGAATTTCAAACCGTTCCACTCTGAACCATCGAACATCTTCGTCGAGAAGCATCTTCGACGAGAAACACCTTCGACGTCGAAGGCAACCAACTTCTCCCTTGGAAGAAATCTTCTAAGTACATTGTCATCTTTCGATGGGCATTTCGACAGACCCAGCTGATCGAAAACATCCTTCAGCTTTAATAGCTGATATTAATGAAACAAGGGTGTCGAATTTAAGAGCCAACAAATTGCCCCCCAAGAATGCCTTATTTCGACTCTGAAAGAAAAAGGCATTCTTTGAAATGCCATTCGACGCCTGTCTTTTCATTCTTAGTCACAAATTAAATTGTGCACTTTTTGTTGTCTTCTACCAACCACTGACAATCCCAAGGAAAAGCCATCATTCATCCGTACCTAAGACGTCACTTCAGTACGGCGTGCAGTGTGCCAAACGTCTTTTCACAAATTGTCATCATGACAATTCCCAAAAACGAGGGCGCACGCTGCACCCTTCCATTTCTGCAGAACGGCTACAACAACAGGGAGACGCCACGTGTCCCACTACCTTCTGCAACATTAAATGGCATTTAATGTCCTCGAATTTGGGGATTTCCCCAACCACTATAAATAGCGGTAAGTACCCATTGTGGGACTTTTTTTTACGCTACCTTGCTTTCAGAATTCCTCATTTGCATACAAACTCTTGTCAACTTTGCAAACCCCCTGTTCTTCACTTCGTCTTCAACCTTAGTACCAACAATGGCATCTGGTTCTTCCAACGCTCCTAGCGCCAACACTCCCTCTGGAAATGTCAAACCTAGGGTTTTCTCCACCGCTCCTGTAGTGACTCCCACGGGCCAACGAAGGGTCCCTGAGCCTTTGGACATTGCTGTACGTGATGCTTATTCACGCCACCTCATGATTCCGGTTGGATATTCCAACCAAATCTTTGCTATGTCTGGCCCATTATACCCAAGCATTGCTGAAGCCATGAAGATCAAAAGTTACTTTCCGGTACTTGAGAGACTCAAACCGGTTGGATGCTCCAAGAAAGATGCAGAGGATAATGAAGATCCTGCTAAGGAGAAAATCGACCTCCGTTTCTTCAATAAAGGTGTTAGGGCTTTCAGGTCTGGCCCTAGCCTCACTCCTGATTATAGTGCTTGGCTGGAAAAAATGGAGAAACGCCAGGCTTCGATCTGGAAAGACATGGGGATATTCGACCTGGTTATGCTGTCGAAGATAGGTCTTAACTATTCCCCAGAGATGTTGATAGCTTCTTTACTCTTCTGGGATTACACCCATTTCACCTTCCATCTTCCCTGTGGAATGCTGACTCCCACGCTCTTCGACGTGGCCGCCATCACTAGCCTTCGACCCACTGGGGACTACTTCGACCCGGAGGAAATGTCGGAGGATCAGATTGGATTCTCTGCCACAAAACCAACCTACACCACCTTCATCAATCACTACCACGATAAGTCGACAGATGCTGTGTCGGATGTCGAACATATTGCGTTTCTAGCCTTATGGCTGACACGCTTTGTGTTTTGCTCCAAGTCCTTACAGGTGACCAAGAAGATGTCACTCTCGCCACTCAACTCCACCATGGCCAAAATATCTGTTTGGTAGAATTGATTTTGGCGAGTCTGTATGAGTCGATTAGCAACGGAGCGACTCTTCTGAAGATCTTCGAGAACAGAGCCAGTCTGCTGCTCGCTGGACCTTTTTGGCTCCTTCAGCTGTGGCTCAATGCCACCTTCGAGTCTTTCTTGCCTAAGAAGATTCAAATAAATGAGCAGGCTCCAGAAATAGCAAACAGACGCGTCGAAGGCACCAGATTGGCTCTGTTGACTCCGACGGAAGATGGGCTGGAGCTTCAACAAACTTTTACAAACTTCGTCTTGATGTTTGCTAAAAGGAAAGAGTTTGCTTCGACCATGGCTCCGTTTGCTCGACGAAAGGTTGGCCCAGAGTGGTTCACAAGGCCACATCCTAGGACGTCGAGTGGTCCTCAGGTTGACGAACATACAACAGTGTGGGAGGCATTTCTCACACCAAGAATAATGCCCCTTCGATTCAAGAGCTCTAAGACTCACTTGAGTCTGATCGCGTATCAACCAAACCTGGTGTCTCGCCAGTTTGGTATTATCCAAACACTACCTTCTCCAATTTTTCCCAGGGAGAAGTCTATGTTATACTTCTGCAATGACTACACTGAAGAAGCTGCCACTAAGCATATCGGCAGATATGCTGGTCGAACAGTTCTTTTGTTGTTTGACTATCAGCTTAACTTTCTCTGCTCACCATCCTTCGAGGAATGGTGGAAAAGTTACTACGCTGAGGAGTTTTTCGACGAGAAGGACTTCGTGGATGAGCTTCAGAAATCTTTTGTCCTTGTCTTGGACAAAATAAAGAAATGTAAGTTCATCCTTCCAAATTACTTTGTCTTTCTCTTTCGACTGGTAGCCTGTTACTTATTTTGTCTACTTTCAGTTGTTCGAAAGCTTGCAGCCAAGAAGGCTGCAGAAGGCCAATAGGGAGGAGGCCCCTTAACAAAACCTCCACCAACGGCGAAGACTATAGCGCCGGCGAAGACCACAACAAACCAACAGGGGGAAGGCCCTTCGAAAAAGCCTTCTGCATCGGTAACCAGACTTTCATTATTTTCTTCTGGCTTTAACTTTTTGACTTTCGATGCAACTTCTAAATCGAACTCCAATTGGTGTTTAGGCACCTTCGCCCAAGAAACGGCCAGCACTGACGGTCGAATCTGGGACTGACGAAGAAGATGATTCTCCCCCCGCTCCTCTAAAAAGGCGAAAGCTGAAGAAGGATGTTCCTCTTCCTGAAGCTCGAACAATCAGAATAAAGGTTGCTGGGAGAAAGCCCAGGCCACCTCCAGTAATCATTGAGGAGCCAACGGAGGAGGAATTAAATGTTCTTCTCAATAAACCTGTCGAAAGCGACAATTCCAGCCCTGGGGCTGAAGCTACTTTACAGGTAATTTCTTTGATCCCTTTGTAACTCAGGTGTCGATACCTACGTTCGATTATGTCTCTTTCGAATTTAGAAGATTCTTCTTCTTCTCTTTTCAGGACACCATTGAAAGCTCAGCGCCAAGGACTTCTGAAACATTGGATTCTGCTGAACTCAGCAGGCCACAAGAAAAAGACTTGGCGAACGATGAAACCAATACTGAAATAAATGAAGCCAATACTGAGACAGCAGAAAAACCAACAAAAGATCCACAAACAGAAGAGCAACAACCAAAAGAGATTCAGGTGGTGGATCTGTCGGAAGAAAATCGTGACGAAGGGGACCGCGGTGACACTGGCGAAGAGGATCAAGGTGACGCTGGCGAAGGGAACCATGATGACGCTGGTACTGCCGCAGTCCGAGTCGAAGAGAGTCAAGTCGAGGCAAATGCTACTCAACAGCCTCAAACCCAAGACAACGCTGTTGCAAAGGCTGTTACCTCAACAAAGCATAGGTCGAAAGAAGACTTAGAACTCTTGAAGCAAACTGATCCTATTAGCTATCTGAACGCCATCATCGAGAGCAAAAGTTCGTCTGATGCTAGTCAGGAGGTTCCTACTCTGTCGGGGAAGTCCACTGAAACTTATCCTCTCGATGAGGCTTTGACGAAGGTTAAGGCTCAGTTTTTCAAGAAGGACTTGATGAAAGCTTTGGAGGGGGACCCTACTGCTCCATCATATTTGGGGGCTGTTTTGAATGCCGTAGACTTGTTAGCTGTGCCTCCAGAAGTTTCAGGCTTTATCATGGAGTTACACTCCATTATTGATCAAGTCTCAGCAGATTATCAGCGACAAAGGGGCTTTAATAGCCAGCTTGAAGTGTTATATGGAAAAAGCTCTTCTGCATGGACTGCTATAGCAGAGACAACTTCTCGAATTGCGGAGTTGTCGAAGCAAAAAGCATCTAAACAAGAAGAAGTTGATGCCATTGATCGAGAGAATGCTTCCCTCAAGGCGCAAATCGAAGAAATAGAGGTTAAGATAAATGCCAATACTAAGCGCAAGGAGGAACTTCTCTCGACTGTTCCAGACACCGAAAGTCAAGCTGAAATCACACAAGGCCTAGAATTTGCTGAGAAAGCTCAAGCCTTCGACAATCAAATTGCCAAGCTTGCGCAGGCGAATGCCTTATGCAACAAAAGATTGGAGCTGCAGCAAACCAAATACCTTCGACTCAAGGACTCCATCCCCTTCTGATTGATTCAGCCTTTTAACCATATTTTGTAATATGTATTCGACAACATTGCCATTTTGGCTAATTTATAAAAACTTTCCATTTTGGCTTCTTTATGGTTAATTTAGTCGTTACTTGTTATTTATTTTTATCTCTTGGAGTGTAGGTTTGTACTTTTTCAAATATTTACCATTTACTCTCAAGAGCCTTTTATCTTCACCTAGCTCTTCGACTTCATAGGCTCCACCAGAGAAAGTCTGGATAACTCTGAATGGTCCTTCCCATTTAGGTGACCATTTTCCCATGCTTCGATCCCTTCGATCCATGGGAAGAATCACCTTCCAGACTAGTTCTCCAGGCGAAAATGACTTAGGTTTCACCTTTTTATTATAAGAGTCTTCTACTATTTTCTTCTGAAGCCTGAGTAGGTCAAGAGCGCGCAATCTTTCTTCGTCTAAATCCACTAGTTCGTCTAACATCATATCCCAATAAATTTTAGAGGGAATATCATAATGTCTCTGAACCCTTGCAAATTGAAGACAAATTTCTGCTGGCAACACTGCGTCATGGCCAAAAGTTAGCCTATATGGTGTTGTACCTATGGCTTCTTTTGGGGACGTTCGACAAGCCCACAAAATCTGGTCTAACGTCTTATGCCAATTTTTTGGCTTCTTCCTAACATGCTTTTTTATCAAGCCAATCACTACTTTGTTCGCTGCTTCGACTTGACCATTTGCCTGTGCATAATAAGGCGTTGATGTTAGGAGTTTGAAACCTGTTTCCTGAGCGAATTCCTGCATCTTTCGACCGGTGAAAACTGATCCTTGATCAGTTGTTATAGTCTCAGGGATTCCATATCTAAAGATAATGTTCTTTTGAATAAATTCAATGACATTTTCTTGGTCTACATTTACTAAAGGGATAGCTTCGATCCACTTAGTAAAATAATCAATGCCTACCAATATATACTTCTGACTCTTTGATGATACTGGTCGAATCTCTCCAATGAGGTCCAACGCCCATCCTCTAAAGGGCCAAGGTTTCACTATCGAGTGAAGTTCGCTTGCTGGTACATGTTGGATGCCTGTATGGACTTGACATTCTTGGCAACCTTTAGCGAACTCGACACAATCTTTCAGCATAGTGGGCCAGTATAGTCCTTGTCGAAACAACAACCATTTCATCTTATGGCCTACTTGGTGAGCCCCACATGCTCCAGCGTGCGTAGTCAAAAGGGCTATGTATGCCTCAGTTTCACTTAAACATTTTAGAAATACCCCTTCAGGCGTCTTTTTAAATAACTCATTACCCATGAGTACATAACTCAACACCCTGTACTTTGTTTTTCGTTCTGTCGAAGCTCCTGGATTTTGAAGATAATCCACAATGGGCTTCCTCCAATCTTGCTCTGACAAATTATCTATGAACGAAATTTCGAAGTTACTTTGATCAGCATATCCTAGTCTTGTCGATTCCAAGTCTGTTGGTGATAGACAAGTTGCTTTTATCTTTTCTCGAACTTCGATTGCTCTTTGTAATCTCGTTTTTGAAATCTTGTACCCAGATGCAATTTGTGCCAAGTCGTTGGCTATTTGATTTTCCAATCTGGGTATGTGTCGAATATTGACCATTTCAAATTTTTTCAATAAACGATTTGCTATCACAAAGTACATAATGAGATTTTCTCTAATACATTTATATTCTTTCGTGACTTGCTTAATGACTAACTCTGAGTCTCCCATTATTTCGACTCGAGTTGCCCCCAATTCCAACAATATTTCAAGGCCAGTAATTAGAGCTTCATACTCAGCCTCATTGTTCGAACAAGAACCTGATATCTTGTACTTGAATGTTGTTGGAATTTTTTCTGGAGAAATGATCAAGACTCCTACTCCTGTTCCATCTTTATGGCTGGAACCATCGAAGTAGAATTTCCAAGGTTCTATCTCCACATAATTAATATCCTCAACTTGAATTGAGTGGTCGACTATAAAGTCTGCAACCACTTGTCCTTTCACTGCCTTAAGAGGCATAAAGGTCAAGGAGTATTCAGTTAATGCTAGTGCCCACTTGCCAATTCGACTGTGCAAGATAGGTTTCGACAACATGTACTTGAAAACATCAAAATGAGACGAAACATACACATCAACTGGTTTTATATATTGCTTGAGTTTTGTACAAGAGAAATACAGACATAGACACAATTTTTCAACTTCGCTATATCTAGTTTCTGCATCGTTCAAAACTCTACTAAGATAGTAAATGGGTCTTTCGACTCCATTCTCATCTTCTTGGGCTAACATGCTTCCCAAAGTTTTGTCGGATGCAGCTATGTACAATCTCATACTCCTATTGCTACAAGGAGGCACCAAAATAGGTGGCTTAGTGAGGTACCCTTTGATTTTGTCGAAGGCTTCTTGTTTCTCTTGCCCCCATTCGAACCCCTCTTTATTCAGTCGAAGTAAGGGTGAAAAGGCTTGAGCTTTCCCACTTAGGTTAGATATAAATCTCCTTAAGAAATTTATCTTGCCTAACAGAGATTGCAGTTCCTTCTTATTCGATGGCGCTTTTGCTTCCAGAATAGCCTTCGTCTTGTTCTGGTTGATTTCGATTCCTTTCTTGTGGACAACGAAGCCCAAGAAATCTCCAGCTTTCACACAGAATGCACACTTCAAAGGGTTCATCTTCAGACCATGTTCTCTCATTCTTTCGAATGATTGTCGAAGGTGGTCAATATGATTCTTCCTGGAAACAGATTTTATAACAATGTCATCAATATATACTTGCATAAAAGTGTTAATAAAATCATGGAAGATAGAATTCATTGCTCGCTGGTATGTTGCCCCAGCGTTCTTTAGGCCAAAAGGCATCACTACCCATTCGTAAGTTCCTAGAGCCCCAGGGCATCGAAAAGCTGTTTTCGACACATCCTCTTCATCAATGAATATTTGATTATATCCTGAATAACCATCGAGCATACTCAGGTATTCATAGCCAGCGGCAGAATCGACTAGCATTTCCGCCACAGGCATAGGATATTCATCTTTGGGCGTAGCAGCATTCAAATCTCTGAAATCTATGCACACCCTTAATGTACCATTTTTCTTAATTACTGGCACAATGTTTGAAATCCATTCGACATACCTTGTAACGCGTATGAATTTGCACTTCAGCAGTCTTTCGACTTCCGTTTTGATCTTCGACAGTATTTCTGGAGCGAAGCGTCTTGGACTTTGCTTGATTGGCTTCTTCCCAGGTTTGATTGGCAACTGAAGTTCTACCAATCCTCTGTCGAGACCAGGCATTTCGTCGTAATCCCATACAAAACAGTCCTTGAACTCTTTCAACAATTGGATTACTTCCAACCTAAGTTCTGGGTCAATTTTGGCGCTGATGTAAGTTGGCTTTTTCTCTGACCCTTCGCCTAAGTTGATTTCTTCTAAAGGATCTTGCGCTAACATTTTAATGTTGTTCGCCAAGGGGTCCTTTTCGAAGCCCAAAGGCTCATCGTCATAGATGGCGTCGAGCCTCTGTTCCTGCATTCCTTCTGGCATGATATCAGGAGGTTCTGGATCGAAATCATTTCCTGGACCTGCAACAGATAACTGTTGATCATTGGCCTGTGTGGCCATGTACTTTACTTCGGCTTCGAGAGCCGTTATCATCTTTGTTTTGGCTACATAAGCCGAAATTCGCTTCAATGAATGTGACTCAGTCATTATCACTGAATTCACTTCCCCAACCAGTTGGTTGGATATCAGTTAACCCACTGAAGTCTATGTGGGACAAGTCTTCTCTGTCCCATTGGAAACCATGCTCAGGATGCAGGTATAGGGAACAAAAAGTATTTGGCGCTGGCGCCAAGTCGAAGTCAGGTGTTGGACATGGCCCTATGTGCGCCAAGTTCTTGTCGAAATCTGCCAGCCCTAGGTGATTCACTTCGCCCAGGTAATAGCTTTGATCTGCCTCTATGTTTTCGACCATCCCATCTGGACGCCATAGCATCAACCTTTGGTGCATTGATGATGGCACAGCTCCAACACCATGAATCCATTCACGGCCCAACAAAAGATTGTAGTTAGGTTTGGCCGATATGACCATAAACATTGTTGGTCGAAGGATAGATCCTACCTTGATATCCAGTTGGATCACTCCCATAGTGGTCCCTATGCCGCCCTCATAGTTCGACAGGACCATGTTGTGAGGCTTGATGTCCTCATCCCTTTTGCCAATTTTCCTTAGCATAAAGTGAGGAATAATGTTGATGGTTGCCCCACAATCCACCAAGATTTTATTCACTGTAGTTTCTTCGAGTTTAGCCCTTATAAATAAAGGCTTGAGGTGATTTTTCATCGCCTCTGTAGGTGGTTCGAAGAACCCATTTTGTTCCTCAGTAGTGCCATTGTCCATGACGAAATAGCACACTGGCCTATGTTTGGCCATTTCTTGCTCCACTTCCCAGTCACTTGTTTCGACCTCCACCTGTCGGTTGAACTCTCTGGGCAGCACTGAGACTATATTCACCATGATGTCCAAAGTATCATCAGACTCAGAACCATCTTCGTCTTCAATTTCACCTTGGTTAGGCCAAACTAGCCTGTTGGTTACTGGCTCTCTTTCCAGAGGTTTCCTTTGCTTCCTTAGAGGAACATTTGAACTGGTTTCTGCCTTTGGTTCATTGGCAGCCTCCCTCTCAGCTTTTCGTCTCCTTTGGTATCTCCTCCATTGAGATCGAGACATGGGATTTTTCCCTTTGTAGTTGCTTGACACCTGTGCAACTTTAGGGGCAGCAACTTGAGGCTCTTTCTTTTGTGTTAAAGATGAACCCCTTGGCACGTCGAAAGAGTGCCATCTCTCCTCGCTTGGCCTCTTTCGACCAGATGTTTTGTACCAGGTGTCTACCGGCACATTAGTTGGAGGCCTGAAAGTCAATGGCCTATTTTCTTGGTTTGAACCTCTTTGGGAGGCTCTTCTGGGGTCATGTCGAAGATCAACATTTTCCCTTCTCTTATTTGCTGCTCTTACACCTTGAATATGCTCAGCAGCTTTTTTGTCAAAGATCGAACTGCATCTTGGACACAGCATCACCTCTGACTTCTTTTTCTGGCATCTTTGCAGGAAATCTGCCAGATTTTCATTTTCCCGAGGGAAAGCAGTCTTGTTAGCTTGTTCTTGCCTCATGGCCTCCTCTGATGCTTTTGGGTCAGAGACTTCGACCATGTTGACATTCATTGTATCTTTGTTGGCAAGAGTCAACTGCTTCATTTGAATCTCCAAATTCTCCGTCTGGCCTTGAACTGTGGCCAAGTGAGAACTGGGTTTTGGTCCAGTTTTTTGGGCTTCAACGGTCTCCAGCTTTGGGCTTTCGACCGCTTTCTGAACCGCTTCAATTGTCTTTCTGGATAAATTCCCAGAAAAACTGCCAAAGATTGGCATGTTGATGTGGTCCTTTGAGACTTCGACCATTGTGATTCCTGGTCTCTTCGACTGGCTCCTGGATGCCTCGATCACGTTCACCTCTGAAGGCTCAGCATAGTGGGCTTCAGCCTGCAACGGATTAGAGTCGACAGCCATGGGGGTCTTGTCAGCAAACTTCAACCTCCCTTCTTCGATAGCGTCTTGCACAAGATTCCTGAAAAGAAAACATTGAGAAGTTTTATGGCCCAAAAAATTATGATATTTACAAAAGCCTCTCTTCTTTCTTTGATCAAGAGGAGGCACTTTTACCCCTGGGGGTACTATCATTTGGCCATCTTTTACAAGCAAGTCAAAGATCTCATCACATTTTGTAATGTCAAAACTATAAGTCTTTTTGGGGAACCTATCGTTGGTCCTTTCTGGACCAATGGGATTTTTCCCACTTGAGGGGACTAATAGTTTGCAAGAGTATGGTGGCCCTTGTTTTAGTTCCGCTAAATCGACTTCTCCTTCTTCGACAGTTATAGTATCGTCGAAGGATTCTGGATCTTCGTCATCCATCTCAACATACGTTATCCTCTCTCTCTTATGAGTTTTCGTTGCCTTTGCTTTTTCAGCTTTGAGGCTTTCTACCTGTCGAACTCTATCGGCCAGTTGGGCCATGTCTCTCAAGTATTGAGTGTCCAACTTCTTCCTAATGGAATAATCTAAACCGCCTGCGGCTATTTCGACTAACTCATGTTCCGGCACTTGTGTAAAACATCTTGCTTTGAGCAACCTAAACCTATTTAGATATTCGTCTATAGGTTCAGTGAAACGTCTCTTTACACTGGCCAATTCTTTCAGGCTTATCTTGGTTTGCCACATGTAGAATTGCTCGTGGAACAATCTTTCCAACTGGGTCCAATGATGGATCGAATTGGGGGGGAGAGTTGTAAACCAAGTAAAAGCGTTCTTTGTTAAAGAACTTGGGAAGTACTTAATCCTCAGGTTTTCGTTATTCGAAATATCTCCTGCTTCGATCAAGTATCTCGCCACATGTTCGACAGTAGATTCTGTCGTGTCCCCAGAGAACTTAGTGAATTTGGGGACTTTACATCTAGGAGGTAAGTCTGTTTGTAACACGTATTCTGACAACGGGGATGTGAAGTTGGGCCTTCGAAAGCCCATGTTCATCCCATTTTGAGTCATGATCCTTTCGATCATGGTTGCCAGATTATTTTCCAAACCCATGTTTTGGTATTGGATATGCTGAACTACTTCGTCAGCATTTTGGTTTCTGTTAACTAACCTTACCTCTGGGGTTATTACCCTAGGTTCCTCGACAGGTTGCTCCAATCGTGCCCTAAGGTTTTCTTCGACAGGCTGTTGGACCTGGTTGATAGTGGTTTCTTCCTCTAAGAATACACCCTGGTTTCCCCTTATTTGCGCCCTTTGGGGCTGTCGAATAGGTTGGGGTACTCCAAAGAAATCAGCCAAACGCATCATTTGCGCTGTCATCTGCTGATTCGATTGAGTAGTGTTTTGTATTAGAGGGTTCAGCACTGTACTTAAAGTTTGTGCCAACATTTGCACCATATCATGGTTGCTTTCGTCCATTTGTTGCCTCAAGACTGCTGTCGAGGCATTTGTAAGGCCATGTGCTACTTGGGACGTTCCTCCTAAGAGTTGGGTCCTATTTCTATTCGCCATACCTACTCCAGAACCTTGGAGTGGTGAAGAGGCACTCACTAAATGGTCTGAAAAAGTGGACGCAGCATTCGTCAGGCTAGCCAAGTCAGAAGTTGGCATGCCATAGGGTGGTTCTCGATTATGACCGCCTGTCATAAATCCTGGGGGAACAAAAGGCCTTGTGCCTAAATTTCCCCTTGGTGGGGGAGTTCCCAAAGGCACTCTGGGGCCTGTGAACGGAGGTAATGGCCCCGTTGCTGTGACCGTTACTGCTGGTGTTGAACCAGCGGTTATCGCTTCACTTACGGTCGGGATAACCGTTGCTCCCACATTCGTTTGTGGGATTTCGTTATTGTTTGGCGGATTCGCCATCTCTTCCCTTCTTCTGGCAGTATTGGTATTGTTAGTGTATATTCTACCACTTCTCAATAACATGCAACACTCCTCGAAAAAGATGAGATTATGTTCAAAAATCAACACACGGTCCCACCAGGTGTGCCAATTTGTTTACCGTGGTTATTGGTAAACAATCGCTGATCCTCAAAATGGTTACTTATTTGGTTACTCGCAGGATCGATCAGATTGATCCTAAGACATAGGTTGATTTTGAGGTTTTGATTAAATTGGATAATGGTTAAATGACAAGAAAATAAAAAGGCTTTAAGTAAATTGCATGAAGAAATAGGCTTGGTAAAATAAATGAAGGCTTGAAATAAAGGGCTTCGACAGGGAAAGTAAAGAAGAAAGCAAGTAAAGTTTCTGGAAAGTAAATGACTTTGATTAATAAAAGTGGTGTTTCACACATACATTCTCAACAATTCTTTCTCACGCGCTGGGTACTCGAATCTATATGAGTGACTTTGTATATAATTGTGAACACACGCGAGAAACTGCGTGAACTACTACTATTTATACTAAAACATCCCAAGTAACCGTCGGGCAGTTACACTGCTTCGAGATGATTCCACTTGGCACGTTCTCAATGTTCGACGCTCCAGATCTTTGCACGTTGCACTTGGTAACCGCTGGAAACCGTTTTCCCTCCAAACGCTTGAATTTCAAACCGTTCCACTCTGAACCATCGAACATCTTCGTCGAGAAGCATCTTCGACGAGAAACACCTTCGACGTCGAAGGCAACCAACTTCTCCCTTGGAAGAAATCTTCTAAGTACATTGTCATCTTTCGATGGGCATTTCGACAGACCCAGCTGATCGAAAACATCCTTCAGCTTTAATAGCTGATATTAATGAAACAAGGGTGACGAATTTAAGAGCCAACAGGGTGTGAAACTGAAAGTCGGGGGTGCCAAAAGTAGGAAGTAGCCAGGCCCAGCCCAGCTACTTCATCTTCTTCCTCTGTCCAACAGAATTTGAAAAACGCGCGCTAGCTACCCCAACCTGTATCTCCTGATTCTTTGATCTTTTGACAAAACTCAAAACATGAAACTTGTAGAGCATCAAATAATGAATCCAACCATATAAAAAACTTGAATTAACTCTCAAAGACCAGAGAGAATTTCTCTGGCCATAATTTCAAACCTAGTTTTTTCAGAAAGTTCATGGGTGAAATTCTCTCAGCACGATTAATGTAAATGAAAACTAAGCATATGTATGGCTTCAGGGCTATGAGTACAACATATTTCATTCACAAACCTAAGCCTAACCATTCCTAGATAGGGAGATAGAAGTCCATGAAATACCTGTTTCAGTTGACTTCGAGCTGGACAATGTAGCAACCTTCAATGGTGTTTGAGCTTCTATTGAGCTTGCCTGAGGTCCAAGGAAGCTTCTCCAATGTTTGGCTTGCTTTGAAACAACTTGAATCGTGCTGTAGAACTCAACCTGCAGAGCTTTGAAATGAAAATGGCAAAGTGAGTTAGAGGTGTTACATCTTGCAATAGAGGCCTGGGATAGTTCAGGTGAGTTGATTGGAAGGTGTTGGAACTATCTTGGGACAAAACGCACGATGGAATTTTGTTGTGGCTTGCAAAATGCAGAACCTGCCCTGTTTTGTAGAAAAACTGTGGTTCTGAGTATGAGGAGATTTTCGGGGTAAAAGGGTCGTGCCTTAGGCTTGTTGGGAGGTATGGAATTTGTTCACAAAGTTCTTGTAAGCTCTTGTTAACAGATATGAGAGATTTCTTCTGTTTTGCCAACTTTCTTCTACTTGAAGCAAGAGAATGGAAATGATGTTATAGCCCTGTACCAGCCCTCCTATCATGCTTCAAATTTTGTTCTTGGTTACTGGAATTAGTGGACTTGATCTTGCCTCAAAGATCTGGCCCCCATGTCTCAAGGATTTGGTTTTGACATAAAGTGACATTAGGCAAAAATGGTATTGTTGTTTTTTCCTTTTAAGGCTTAAACTAAAGTATACTGCCCTAATGACCAAGACAATACCTTAATACAATGGATATGAATTAAATTAAGGAGTGAAAATTGGTTTTGAGACCTGTAATGTTGAACCAAGCTAGCTAGATCAGAATTGCAAGTTGTTATGAACATGTATTGGCCATGGACAAAAGTGAGTTTTTGCCAATTTCAAGCATTCGATTCTCTCTAACCACAAGGGTGTTTGAGGAGTTCTTGGACAATTTGGAAAGCTTGGAACATGTACTACAATCCATCTTCGTAAAGCAACTTAAAACTCCAAGTGGAACTATGTGAAAAATGGCCAAGAAGATGGGTCAAAATCCTGCCTAGATTAGGGCAAATTTTCTCTAAGTTAAAAGTTTTAGGTACCCTTCTTCCAAAAATCATAACCTGAGATACAAGCTTCTTTTGAGAAAACTTTGTGAATAAAAGTTGTAGACTTTGTGATGGAATACAACTTTCATGTTTCAAGTTTTGTTTGAATCCATTTTCATATTGGTGAAAAAATGGGACAAAGTTAGGAAAAAATAAGAAAATTTCATAACTTAGAAAATTTCTAAGTTATGAAATTTTTCCATTTTAAACCCTAATTTGCATTTTTGGGTTTCTTGATGAACAAGTTTCATAATTTGACATGTATTGATGAAAAATGACCCTTGGCACTTGATTTTGACCAAAAAGTCAAAGTTTGACTTTTCAGTATACAGTCAAATTTTGATCAGTTGACTGAAAAATTCATCTATCAATCCTATGCATTTGAGATCTTTTGAACTTGTTGAATGGGTCAAGACAATGTCATTGAGTCCTTGAGTCCATGTTTGAGCTTGGTTTGCCATTGGCTAGGTCAAACAGTCAAAAATTGCCTTTGTACAGTCAAAACCCTAAAAATGACCATTTTGCCCTTTTGGTGATCTGATCAAATTTCTTGTGGAATTGTGATCCAAACTTGATCAAATGGTTCATATGAGTTCATAATGTTGATGTGGGTCAAATTTCATGAGGTTTGACTGTCAATTGGCCACAGTTGACTTTTTCCCCAATACAGTTGATTTCTAGGTCAACTGTCCAATTGACTGGGCAAAGATTTGAGTCAAGGCTTGAAACTTGGTATGGGAAAACTTATGAGTCCAACATGAAGTATGAAAGTCAATTTGGGTATTGTAGGTCAAAATATCCTTGTGCAAACTCAAACCCTAATTTGGGTTAACAGTGCAAGGAGGGGACTTGAGCAGAGCAAACCCTAGCTTGATCCTGAATTCCAAGAGTCTTGTGATGAGAAAGTGTTGATGAAATTAGAGGGGAAATTTTGGGGTACAACATACATGAATTCATGTTATCTATGTTTATGATATATGGATGCGGTGTATGCGCATGTGAGCTAATCTGCTGCACTGCTTGTTAGATTTGGGAAAAATAAAACCCCTGACTACTGTTGAGGATATGGAGTGTAAGTCTTCATGTTTTGAAGTGTTAATGAATTTCCACTTAGAGAAATAAACTCTGTTGTAAGGGAAATGTCGTGTACTGCTTGTGAAATCCTGTTGACGAATCTTGATAAATTGGACGACTTCTACTAGGGATTGATAACTGGAAGTTTTGTTCCGCTGGGGATTGAACGACACATTACGGGGGATTTCATGGAAATAGCTTAGCGAGATTTCCCTACCTCTTAAAGCCATCAGTGATTGTATTTCTATTTTGTTTATTTGTAAACAGTAATTATGTTCAAATGCATATATTCAAAAATAAATCATTGGACAATTTTGTAAACAAAACAACAAGAGCACAGGAAAAAAACATATAGTTTTGCACTTTCAACGGGATATCTTTGTATTGGCTTTGGGTAAGTATTTTTGTACAATGAGACAAACATTCTAGTAAGAGAATGCCATCGTAAAAATGAAAATTTGATACAAAGAAAAGATAGCTATGTGAAATAATCCCATGGGGTTCCCATTCTGCTATGACCTTCGTGCCTCTGAGCATCTTATCTATTTGTTGCCTTGTCCGAAGCTGGTTGAATTGATCAGAACCGTCGAGTTTGCAGGTTGTCCATAAGGTGATCCGACGGGACATAGTCATACGCTTTAATTCCCTAACTTTTTCCTGGACCGCCCTTTCGGGTTTTTAGTCCACCGGGATACCCTTTTTTGCCCAAGCCGCCCTTTTGGGTTTTCAGCTTGCCGGGTGTACAGATTTTTTTGTTTTATCCCTAATTTTTGCCCAAACCTTTTTGGTTCGCCAGGATACCTTTGTTTTGCCTAGGTGTGTCAACCTAATGGGTCTCTTATGTGTATTATCTTTTGACTAAGTTTGTGTTCACAGGGTGCGGTAGGTTGTCGCCATCAATAGTGGTCAAGATCATTGCTCCACCCGAGAATATGCTTTTTATTACAAATGGTCCTTTGTATGTAGGAGTCCATTTGCCCCTGGGATCACCTTCTGGCAGTATGATGCGCTTGATCACCAGATCCCCAACTTGATACACTTAGCGTCTGACCTTTTTGTTGAAATCCTTGATCATCCGTTTTGATACATTTGACCATGAGAGACAGCAGTAAGCCTTTTCTCATCAATCAAGTTTAGTTGATCAAGTTGAGTCTGGATCCAATCATCTTCATTCAGCCCTGCATCCTTCATAATTCTCAGAGAGGGTATCTGAACCTCAATAGGCAAGACAACCTTCATGCCGTATACTAGAGAGTAGGGTGTTTCCCCGGTTGATGTGCGTGTTGTGGTACGATAACCATGGAGAGAGAATGGTAGCATCTCATGCCAGTCATTGTATGTGACCGTCATTTTCTGTATGATCTTTTTAATGTTCTTATTTGCGGCTTCGACAGCATCATTCATTTTTGGCCGGTAAGGGGAAGAATTATGATGATGGATCTTGAATTGCTCGCACAGAGCGGTGATTATAGTATTGTTTAAATTCGTACCATTGTCTGTGATGATCCTCTCCGGGATATCATACCGACAGATGAGATTCTGTTTAATGAACCGGGCTACAACATTCTTGGTGACGGAAGCAAAAGAGGCTGCCCAACCCACTTTTTAAAATAGTCAATGGCCACCAAGATGAAGCGGTGTCCATTAGAGGCTGTTGGTTTGATTTCCCCAATCATATTGATGCCCCACATAGCAAAGGGCCAAGGAGCCGTCAAGACATTCAAAAGAACCAGAGGTACGTGCACCTTGTCAGCATAAATCTAACACTTGTGGCAGGTTTGAGAGTGTTGATAGCAATCTGCTTCCATGGTAGACCAGCAATAACATGCCCGTAGGATTTTCTTTTCCATCGTATGCCCACTGGAATGAGTTCCAAAAGTGCCCTCATGTAGATCAGCCATGATCTTTTCTGCTTCAACCTTGTCTATGCAACGGAGAAAAACAGAGTCATGGTTGCGTTTGTAGAGAATTCCATTACTAAGGAAGAACTTAGCAGAGAATCTCCTTAAGAACTTCTTATCATTGACTGAAGCTCCTTCCGGATATTCTTGAGCTTCGAGATACCTCTTGACTTCATGAAACCATGGCTAGTCCACTACTTCTTCAGTATTAATCTCGTGACACTGAGTTGGTTCATCCATCCGTTCAATAGTGATCTGGGGAGCCTCGTTATCCCATTTAAGTTTAAACATGGATGACATTGTGGCTAGTGCGTCTGCTAGCTGATTTTCTTCTCGCGGAAAATGCTCGAAGGTAATCTTCTCAAAATGTGGGATCAATGTCAACACATGTTCTTTGTAAGGGATAAGGTTAGGGTGTTTAGTGTCCCATTCCCCTTTGATCTGGCTGATAACCAAAGTTGAATCTCTGAATACATTTAAGAATTTGATCCCCAAATCTATGGCAGCTTTGAGACCAAAGATGCACGCTTCGTATTCTACCATGTTGTTTGTACAATTGAAGCAGAGTCTTGTAGTAAAGGGAGTATGACACCCTTCGGGAGATATTAGTACAACACCAATACCATTGCCGAGTGCATTGGATGCCCCATCAAAAACCAGGGTCCATCGGGATCCTTGTTCAGGTTCGTCATATGGTCTGAATCCTTCACAATTGTTTACCATCATGATGTCTTCATCTGGGAATTCGAACTTCATGGACTCGTAGTCCTCCACAGCTTGGTGAGCTAGGTGATCAGCTAGTACACTGCCCTTTATAACTTTCTGGGCAATATACTGTATATCATATTCTGTCAGGATCATCTTCCATCTCGCTATTCTCCCACAGAGGGAAGGTTTCTCAAAGATGTATTTTATTGGATCCATTTTAGATATCAATAAAGTAGTATGGGTCAGCATATACTGTCTCAGCCGGCGAGCAGCCCATGCCAGAGCGCATCAAATTTTCTCGAGCAGTGAATAGCTTGTTTCACAGTCGGTAAACTTTTTGCTCAGGTAATAAATAGCATGCTCTTTTCAGCCAGACTCGTCATGCTGCCCTAGCACACACCCCATTGAATTTTCCAAAACGGTTAGATACATGATCAATGGTCTTCCCTCGACTGGTGGCATTAAAACAGGAGGCTCTTACATGTACTTTTTGATCTTGTCGAAAGCATTTTGGCACTCGTCATTCCATTTGACTACTTGATCTTTCTTTAGTAATTTGAATATTGGTTCACAAGTAGCTGTCAAGTGAGAAATGAATCTGGCAATGTAGTTTAAACATCCCAAGAATCCTCTGACTTCCTTCTTAGTACGAGGAGAAGGAATCTCTTGTATCGCTTTTACCTTGGCGGGATCCACTTTGATTCCTTTATTGCTGACAACAAAGCCTAGGAGTTTACCGGACCTTACCCCAAATGTGCATTTATTTGAGTTCAACCTCAGCTTGTACTTCTTTAACCTCTAAAACAGTTTCTGTAAATGATCAAGATGCTCTTCTTCTGTTTGAGATCTAGCTATCATGTCGTCCACATATACCTCTATTTCGTGATGTATCATGTCATGAAATAGAGCTACCATGGCACGCTGATAGGTTGCCCCAGCGCTCTTCAGTCCGAATGGCATAACCTTGTAGCAGAATGTGCCCCACTGTGTGACAAAGGTTGTTTTCTCCATGTCCTCAGGCGCTATTTTGATTTGGTTGTAGCCTGAGAAACCGTACATGAAGGAAAACACTTTGTGTTGTGTCGTATTGTCAACTAGAATATACATGTGGGGAAGTGGGAAATCATCCTTAGGGCTTGCCCTATTCAAATATCTGTAGTCCATGCACATTCACAGTTTGCCGTCCTTTTTGGGTACGAGAACCACATTGGCAACCCATTGCGGATAGGAGGTGACGGCCAAGAATCCGGCGTTGAATTGTTTCATGACTTCAGCTTTAATCTTCTCCGACATATCTAGTCGCATACGATGGACCTTTTGTTTTACCGATGGATAGTCTTCTTTCATAGGTAGACGATGTACCACGATATCTGCATCAAGTCCTGGAATGTCTTCATATGACCAGGAAAAGACCTCAACATAATCATGTAGCAGCTGAATCAGACGCTCTTTGACACTGGGTTCCAGATTGGCACCCACCTTAACTTCCCTTTTGTCTTCTTCAGTACCTAGGTTGATTGTGTCCACTGGTTCCTCGTGGGGCTGAATGGTCCTCTCTTCTTGTTGCAGTAACCTGGCGAGTTCCTCTGGTACTTCACAATCTTCCTCACCTTCGTCTTCGGCTTGGTAGATTAGATTTTCAGAGTCACAGAAGGCCATAGCAGAACTGTTACCCATGGGATCCCGAGTGGATGTAGACCTGCATTGTGAGTGTGAGTGTATGTAAGAGTATATCTATCTTTGAAAGAAATGTAAAAAGAAAAACAATGAGCATAAAGTTTGTATGCAAAAACGTCCATGATTCATTGATGTCATATGGAAATGAGATAATAACCCTTACAAAGGGACCATTGTGCCTCGGGTAAGACACAAGGTTTTAAGAGTCTGAATTGCTTTAATATTACAGATCTGACAAAATTTAAAGACAAATTAATGTGGGATAAATGTGATTGGGACAAAATCTCTAGCTTCCTAGTTGATGAGCCTTCCACTGACAGTTAGGAAAATCCAATCCTCCATGTTGTAGTTGTCTTCATCATCCTCTACTGCGTTAGCTTGGTGGTTGCTGATCTTCAAGGGTGGTCCTCCGGCACGAGCGCGGCGTACAGCTTTCTGGGCTCCTGAAGTGAAACCCAAACCGAATTTGTCAGATTTGTATGGGATATCTGGGAGTTGACCCCAAATAGTGCACCCACCTTCTTCTATCACTGCCTTGGCATCCTTTAAAGATGACATCTTGAGTGGAGGCCTTGTGATCTTGGGAACTTGAGAGACAGCCTTGGTTACCGCCACAGTTTGTAGGACTTCTTCAAAGTGCTGGAATGGAGTTTCAATAAATTCACCATATAATTCCATATATATGAAGGAATTCAGATGACTGACCATATACTCTTCTTCTCCATGAACAGTGATGATCTTCCCTTGAATTGGATATTTCAGCATTTGATGCAACGTAGAGGTAACAGCACCAGCATTGTGAATCCAAGGTCGGCCTAAGAAGCAGGAATATGAAGGGAGAATATCCATTACATAAAAAGTTGAATCAAATGTTTGGGTTCCAACTTTTATGAGGACGTCCACTTCCCCATGCACCATCCTTTTTGAGCCTTCAAAGGCCCTCACTACTATGTTTCTCAGTTGCAATGTCAATCCTTCACAGTCAAGCCTATCAAGATCTTTTTTAGGCAACACATTCAGAGATGAACCAGTGTCAACCAAGACATGAGCTAAAGTCGTGCCCCTACATTCGACTGAGACATGCAATGCCTCGTTATGCTTCCTCCCTTTTGGCGTTAAATCAGCATCCGAAAAACCTAAACCATTATTTGCAGTCAAGATGGCTATGCAGTCTTGGAACTGATCGACAGATGTTTCTTGGGGTACATGAGCAGTTTTAAGGAATTTTACCAAGGCCTTTGCATGAGCCTCGAAACATAATAATAAAGCCAGCATGGAAATTTTTTATGGAGTTTTCCCCAGTTGCTCGACCATGTTGTAGTCGCTTCTTTTTATGATCTTTAGAATTTCCTCCATCTCTTTTCGGGGGTCTCAGGGATAGCTACTGATTGTGCCTTTGTCCAGAAAGGCTCAACCAGAATACCTTTACCTCGAGTCTCGGTTGACTCAGTAGCAGGAATGTCAGTAGGGGTGATAACAGGGATTGTAACAGTTTTGTCAGCAGGAGTATTAGCATAGATGATTGTAGGACTGGGAATAGCCTTTGGAGGAGCAACAACAACAAGAATGATTATGGGTCCAAAAATAGCTTTTGGAGGAGTAATTTCTGGAGAGAATACCCTTCCACTTCAGGTAATCTTGCTAGTCCCTGCGATATTACTGACATCGGAATCAACTTTCTCAGAACTTGAATATTCAGCAGCTGGCCAATCTTGCTTGATATCGTGGTAGTAGACATCACCTCCATAATTCCATGGGACGGTTTTGTCTGACGAATACGGGATTGGTCCATGCATTGTAATTATCAACGAAGCTACTTTAGGAACTGATGTAATTCTAACGGGTCTTTTGGTGGAGACCCTGGAAGAATTGTCGGAAATGGTCACAATGGAAACATCATTATAAGAAACAGTTGAAATTGAAGTCTTCTCAAACAAAATCCCCTTGTTATCTATTAGGCATTGAACGCCTGATTTTAACAACGGACAACTGGTTGGTGAGGATAAACAGAAATGACATCTTTCATCACAGCCTTGGAATACACTGACATTCAACAAGTTCTTTTTGATAGTCAGGAGTGGGGTCACAAGTTCATCAACTGAGGTAACAAGCATATCTTCTTCAACGGCATTGACATCACGGCCGTGCTTGGGTATAGGGGCAGTAATGACATTGGGAATTTCTGGCGCATCGAATTCAATCTCTTTGTTTTCAAGAAGGTCTTGTACTTTGTTCTTCAGAGCCCAACAGTTGTTAGTGTCATGGTCGGGACTCTCAGAATGGTATGCACAGCGTGCATTAGGATAATAGTGAGGAGAGGTTGTGTTAGGGTTCTTTGGAGCTTCTTCCAAAGTCACTAGATTGGATCTTAACAAATGTGGCAATACTTGAGATAGTGTCATATTAATTCGGGTGAATTGTCTGACTGGCCTTTCCATTCTTGGTTGGTTGCCTCTTTGCTGAGCAGGCACAGGTTTAGGAATCATGACAGTCCCCCACCATTGGACGACGTTTAGCCCTATCTTGATTTCTATGAGGATATACAACAACCATTTCTTTCTTTCCAATAAATGATTTCCTTACAGCAGCAGTGGATGCATCTTTTTGAATCTTCCCATTCTTTATCCCGACTTCCACCCTTTCTCCGGACAATATCAATTCAGTAAAACCTACCGATGAACTCCCAATTAAGTGATTAAATAAGGGACCAGATGAGGTGCCCAAAAACATGTCTACCAACTCTCTTTCAGATAGGGGAGGTTGGACTCTTCCTACTAAGTCTCTCCATTTTTGCACATACTCTTTGAAGCCCTCACTTGAAACCATGGCCATACTCTGGAGTTGAGTACGGGTGGGTGCAAGATCAGCATTATATTGGTATTGTTTGTAAAAGGCAGCGACAAGATCTTCCCAGTTATGAACATTGGCTCTGTCTAACTGATAAAACCAATCAAGTTGAGTTCCAGACAGACTGTCTTGGAAGAAGTGTACCCATAAATCCTTGTCAGCGGTATGAGGCTGGATTTTCCTCACATAGGACCGAAGATGCATTTTGGGACATGAAACTCTGTCATATTTGGCGAACACAGGTGCTTTGAATTTTGGAGGAATGAAAATCCCCGATACTAAACCCAACTCCTCAAAGTCCAATCTAGGCACTTTTTGGATTTCCATTGCACTTAATCGTTCTTCCAGATGCTTATACTTGTCGTCGGCCGAAGGGTATTGTTCTTCAGAATAATCTTCTTCTTCCTCTTCCTCTACTGAATCAGGCTGGACAACTGCTTCCTTGCCTTTCCCATCTTGATTGTCTTTCTCACCAGATGATGTTACAAAGTCCAGGGTCCTTCTTGCTTGTCCTTGGAATCTTCTTCCCATGTTTAGAACTCCGGTTATATTCTTTGTCTTCTTTTTCTTCTCTTCCACCAGCAAGGTCTTCAACTCTTCTTGTCCTTTGGCTAGAGTTAGAAACATCTGTTGAAACTAAGCATTTTGTGCTTGGAGGCCCTTCACCATTTGCTCGAGATCCATCTTACTGAAATAAACAGTAGAAAGATGAGGAGACTTGTTTCACGAAACCTGCTTATGTTATGATGAATGGTAAGTGCATATGCAATTATTTCAAGGATTTTAAGGATTCAAATTTGTTTTAGACAAAAAGGAAACACAAGTTATATTAATAAATTAAAGCTTGAGTACATCAATGCCTCCTTAGGTAAAACAAATACAAAAACTCTAAGATAAAAAGGTTGTACGGATCCTCTTTGGTACGATGTAGGCATCCAGGTTCCTCTCCTCATGAATTTGCTTAGTGAGTTCCAAAACCTTCTTCTCGCTAGCGTAGAATTGGGCTTCGAAAGTATCCCGCTCCCCCTTGAGTTGTATCAAATCTCTTTGTAAGTCTTCAAGAGAGGTGGGCATGTCAGGATGTAGTATGGTGTATGGAACATCCCCTTCCATAACAGGCTCAATGATTACCGGGAGAATGGAGGGATAAGGCCTCATAAGACTCTGAGCACGAGTTCGTGCCCATTTGAGGTAAGGCTCAAGAGGGATGGAATTCTTATGCCCTAATGTCTTGCTATCTACCTTGTTCAACATCCTTCAAGCTCGGATGAACCTTTGGCGAAGAACTTGATCGTCGTTCTCGTAGTTAAATACCAAACCTTGAATGAGCATCTCATGTGGGCTATCCCTTCGAGCGTAACCAAACTGTCTTAAGGCTAAGCAGGGGTTGTAGGTGATACCTCCCCTAATTCCAAGTAAAGGGACATTAGGGAATTCTCCACAACGGTCGACAATAGTAACATTCTCTATGGATCGGGAACACCAATGAATGTCTGAATGTTTGAGTGTCATCAACCTTTGTGACCACCTTGAACCTAGCTTGTTCTTTAATACAGATTGGGGAAGATGTGAAATAAGCCATCTTTCCAAGAGAGGAGTACAACACATAAGGAAACCTCTTTTCCTCATAGTGCGAGTGTGAAAAGAGTGTAGGATGTCTCCTAGCAAAGTAGGCACCGGGTTACGGGATATAAAGATTTTGACGGGGTTCACATCTATGAGTTGGTCAGGATTTGGAAACAAAACCATCCCATAGATGAGGAGAGCCACAATTTCCTCAAAAGCTTGTAGATCCAAAGAGTTCCAACAGTTTTGGGCTTTCTCAAACAAGAACTTTGCTAGGAAACCTTTGACACCACTCCTTGTTTCTCAATGAGTTGTGACATCATATGGTTGCAAGTGTAGAGCTTGAGCAATCTCTTCTGGATTTGGATCTCTTTCCATATCGTTGAAGGGTAGTTGATTGAGAATGGGAATCCTCAAGAGTTGGGAGAATTCTTCCAAAGTTGGCACAAGTTGATAATCGGGAAATGTGAAGCAATGGTATAAAGGATCAAAGAACTAAAAGAGCACCTTCATCATGTCTTCATCAGCGTTGGAGGTGACCAAGTTTAGTAGGCGACCATGTCTCTCGGTGAATGGAGAATTTTCTGGAATCCTTGAAGCTAGCTCCTTAAGTTGTGGAGGGATCCTTACAAGATTGACTTGATTGGTTTTCCTGCGAATAGAATCCATGTCCTACAAAACAGAACAAAGATAAATCCCAAGATCCTTGAAATGGTTAGTGAATGAGTATGATGTTATGATGTTCATGATGTTCATGATGTTACGTACAAGTATGTATATACTGTAATGCCCTAGGCTGCCTTCCGGATTATCGACTGAACCCACAAACCAACACAGGTCTTTTCAACGTGTTTTATCCTCCCATACCTGCATTGCCTCGGGATCCCTCTCATTCTGATGTGGCGACCACCTTTTTCTTCTCATGCCTCGGGTGTTACATGTGGTGCAACCACTCCTTTCCCTTCTCGGCCTCGAGTGTTACATGCCCACCAGCTTCTGTATGGTTCGTCCTCGAACCACATCATACTGGGAGAGGTATGGATCTGATACCATTTGTAATGCCTTAGGCTGCCTTCCGGATTATCGACTGACCCCACAAACCAACATAGGTCTTTTCAACGTGTTTTATCCTCACTCACACGCTTTTCGGGAAACTTCCCAGAAGGTTACCCATCCCAAAATTGCTCCAACTCAAGCACGCTTAACTATGGAATTCTTATGAATGAGCTACCAAAAAGAAGATGCATCTTGTTGGTATAGGTAGTACCAATTAATCCTTATAAGCCTTCCTTTAACTATGCAATCCCATACCTGCATAGCCTCGGGATCCCTCTCATTCCGATGTGGCGACCACCTTTTCCTTCTTAGGCCTCGGGTGTTACATGCGGTGCAACCACTCCTCGCCCTTCTCGGTCTCGATTGGTTAATTAATAATAATAATAATAATAATAATAATAATAATAATAATAATAATAATAATAATAATAATAATGCGGGAAATTAATTGTATTAGTTGTTGAGCTTGTTTTGGTGATAGAAGAAGTATTAAAGGGGTGTAAGAAATTAGGTCCAATATAAATAAATCTATTATTATTTAGTTTAGTTATAATAATAGAAAAATAGGTTTTTGTCAAAAAGAAGAGGAATAAGGGTTGGAAGAGAGAAAGAGAACGTGGAAGTTGCAGAAAAGAAAAAAAAAGAGGCAAAGCGGAATTCGATCGGAAAATTATAGAGCAACCTTCAATCCAAGGTAAGGGTGGGGTTCTGACTCTATAATTGGGTTTATGATGCATGCTACGTGGGAATTGGGTTGTGTGAAATTGTTGATGTGTGTAATTGTTGTATGGATAAATTGTTGTTTGGCATCTGTGATAATTGTGTTAACGTTGCAGTGATTCAATTGATGAATCGAGTGTTAGAAATTTGCATATATTGATGTGAGTATAGTTTTTGTGTTGGTCTGAGATCATGGTAAGGAAAGGAATTACTGATCGCAGGAAAGTTTGGACGTAGTTGCAGAACTGCAACTGAAATTATGGTCATGTGCCGAGCGACACATGTGTGTTGATGAATGGTGCCGATCGGCACCATGTTCTGTGCCGAGGGGCATGAGTCCCTTAACCAATATTTCTTTTAATTTTTTAGGGATTGTATTGCATTTTTGTTACTTAGTAGTTTGTTACATAAAAAGGTGCCTTTTTATGTAACAGCCCGAGCCTTCAGTGTTCCCGGCACTATTACCTCACGATCTTCTCTACCCCCCTCACTAGTAGAGTTTTTGCCTTTTGTGGGAATCGAACCCTATACCCTGGGATTCAAGTACATGCTCAATGCATTCCTACTACCAATTGATGTTTGTTTGGATTTTTTAGAGAAAGGGGGTTTTAAGTATAACCTAATTAATTTGGTATTTTTGTCTTTAAAAATGATTTATAGTATTAAAATATATTTTTGGTCTTTTTTATATTAAAATAATATATTTTAATTGGTGTAAAAGAAAATAAATAAAACCTAGTTTTTTTAATTAAATTTACAAAACAATTAGTCAAAATAAATAAAGTATGATTAAATAAAATAATTTTTGTGAGAAAAAATAAATAAACTATGTCAAAATAGAAATCTACTATTTTTATATTTTTTGTGATTTTTTTAATATTAGATAAAATATTTAAGAAAAAAAATAAATAAAAATGAAAAAAAGAAGATAAATGGGCCAGGGTGTGTAAATGAAACAGGGGGGTTAGCAGTAAGAACAAAAGGTAAAAAGCCCAAAGGAGGCCCAGGCGCCTTGTCCAAAAAGTCAGAAGGCAAAAAAAATGTAAAAAAATCCAAAAGGGTACCACTGGAGCTCGAACCCAGGTCCCTCAAGTCACAGGCGCGCCCTTCTACCACTGGGGTGACTATACATCCGTTTATATAATCAAAATAATAAATACATGATAGTTCCATGGCCTGAACTTCATCTTCAACCTCACACCCAGCCAGAGCCTCTGTAACTCATTCAAATCTCAACAAAAATGAAAAATGTAAACATGAAACTTGTAGCAAATTTCCTCACGATTTCAGAAATGCAAAGCAAAATAATTATAGATCAAATATAATCATGAATTTTAATGGCCCTATTCTGAACCCTAAAAATCTCAGAAACTTCAATCTTAAAATTCTCTAAGCTCAAGCAAAATTAATGAAAACTACGGACATGGTTAGCTTTAGGACAATGATATCTACATTTTTCATTCACAAATAAATCATTGATGATGCCTATTGTAATACGGTGGGAGAACTGACTTGAGGTTTTGCGTTTGTGTTCGCAAATGTTTCGGTTTAGCAAGAGTCGCCGCCGACTTTTTATTTTATCCAAAGGAAAGGTCAAAAAGCACAGGAAAGACCTTTGAGATGTTTTCTTGGGTTCAGGGGGTAGATTATGAAAAGGGAAGGTGCTAGCACCCTTTTCATCCATGGTTATCCATGGGCTCTTAGTTACTTGTTTAGATCACTTGCTTTTGCTTTTCAATTGTTTGAAATGGTGTTTTGTGTGTGGTTTTGAAAATGTTTTGAAAAGATGCCATCGTTGTGGCAACCTTTGTAATGATTCTTGTTTGAATGTATACAAAGATGTATTGTCTTTTGAAAAGATATTTCAATGTTTGAAAGTTTGAAAGTTTGTTTTGGGAAATGTTTTGAAATTGTGTTGTGAGGTGTGTTTGAAAATAGCAAGGATGTTTTTGCAAGTTTTGATCAAGTAACTAAGAGTTGTCTACCCTATCTACTCAAAGATCTTTCCTACACATTTTTAACCCTTTTGACAGTGTTTCTTTACCATTGCATTTGGTAAACAACCTTGTATTTGGATGTTAAACGGGACAGGCGCGGGTCATCGTATTGACCATGATAGCAATATTGCTAAGTATCTTTAGCAATTTTTTTGAGGGGCTAGATCATTTTTGTATAGGCAACCAAGATAGCGTCATTGAGGGACATTGATCTTTTGTTTTGTTTTTTTTTTTTTTTGCCAAGATACTCAACATGCATACCATGGCCATTTTAAAGGCAACAAGTGGATGAAACCCTAGGGGTGCATGTGTGCATTATGTTGTCATTTTCATGCATTTATGTCTTGCATTAGGTCTAACTATTTGTTTTGATTTTGGATATTTGCATACAAACCCTAATCTCTATCATGGCATATTTGAAAGCATAAATGCGTAAAAGTAATTTAAGCTATTACATCATTGATGTGGGGAGGAGGATACAATTTTGGATAGGGGATTATTTTGCAAGAAATTAAAACCCTAAGTTATTACAACCAAATTGAATCTCTTTGCTCAAATGATAAATAAACAATATTTAAATAAGCAATTAAATAAATATGCAATATATTATAAATATGCAAAAAAATGTTTTTTTTGTTTTTTTTTATGTATGTAAAAAATAAAATATTTAATTTATTAAAAAAGAATAAAAAAAGTTATTTTTGTTAAGGGTAAAAACCCTAATTTTGGTTTAAGAATATGTATGAAAAAATATAATATTATTTATTTATGTACAATAAAAATAAACATATATACAAATGTTCCAAAAATAAAAATATATTAGAAAAAATATTATTTTAGTATACAAATAAAAAAATATAATATAATATTTTTATATGTTATTTACAAGTTTTTTATTTGAGAAAATAAATATAGTAAACCTAATAAACTAAATATTGTGTCAAACTAAAATAAAATAAATAATAAAAATGTGAAAATTTAAGGAAAATATTTTTAGTAATTTTTTATATTTGGAAAAAATAAAATGAAGTCAGAAATAAAAAGAAATGAAAATAATATGAAAATATAAATCAAATGGGCTGAGGGGTGTAAATAGCAAGTCAGTGGTGCAAATAGCAAGGAAATGACAAGGCCCAGCCCAGATCAGCTTCATCTTCAACCTTTGAATCTCAAAAATGCGCGCCTGTGTACAAAATCTGGAAATCCTGCATACGTGCTCTAAAGCAAAAACTCATAACACCAAAGTCATAGCATTTTTTAAGACGATTCCAACCATATAAAGAACTTAATCTAACTCTCAAAGACCAGAGTGAATTTCTCTTGCCCTAATTTTTAACCTAACTTTTTCAGGATGTTCATCAATCAAATTCTCTCAGCACACTTAACTTAAATGAAAACTAAGCATATGTACAGCTTAAGGGCTATGAGTACTACATTTTTTATTCACAAACCTAAGCCTAATGATTTCTAAATAGAGAGATAGAAAGTTGACAAATACCTGTTTCAGTTGAACTCGTGTATGGAAATGTGGAGGTTTTCAATGAGGCCTGAGATGTTTGTTAGCTTGCCTGAACTTCCTCTAACCTTCCCCAATGCTTTTTTTGCCTTGAGCTTGCTTGAATAAGCCTGTAGAAGTCAACATGCACAAGCTGAAATCAGAAATGGTGAAGCTTGCAAATGGAGTTACAGTCAATTGCCAATGGTTGGGATAGCTTGAGTAGGTTATATGGAATGTATTTGAACAGGTTTGGGGCAAAACACACGAGTAGTTTTTGTTATGGAACTCAAAGTGCAGAAACTGCCCTGTTTTGCAAGAGGAATGTGTTTTGGTGTTTTTGGAGGCTTGAGGGTTGAATAATTCGTGTTTCTGGCTCAAGGAAAAGTGAAAAACTTGTTTGGAATGGTGCCCAATCTTGGTTATAATAGATACTCAAGATATGTGATTTTGGCAAGTTGACTTGTTTTGAAAGAAAAGTGTGAAGTGATACAAGATAGGCCTGTACAGGCTATCTCCAAGCATGCACAATATTGTGGTACTTTTGCCTAAGTTTATGGGACTTGTTTGCTGCAAAGAGAGAGGTCCAAGGCTCAAGGGGAAGCAAGTTGACATAAAGTTGCCTTTATCAAAATGGCATAGTTCACTTTTTGCCAAAAATAGATTAAACTCTTGTACAAACTTCCATTGATCAGAATAATGCCTTAGACCATTGAGTTTGCATTTAATTCTTGAGTGTGGAACGGTTTAGATACATGTAATCAAGTACAAAGTAAATTTGGACAGATTTTGCAACTTGTGTCAACATGAAAATGCCATGGATCAAAGTGAGTTTTTGCCAAATTCAAATCTTCGATTATCCCTAACCATAAATGCTTTTGGAGAGTTCTTAGACATTTTGGAAAGCTTATAACATGCTCTACAATCCATCTTTGAAATGAATTTTGAGATTCCAAGTGGAACTATGTGAAAAATGGTCATGAAGATAGGTCAAAATCCTGCCTAAACTAGTGCAAAATTTCACTAAGTTAAAAGTTTCATGGACCCTTGTTCCAAAAATCATAACTTGATATCCAAGCTTATTTTTGGAAAACTTTGTGAATCAAAGTTGTAGACTTTTTGGAGGACTACAACTTTCATGTTGTAAGTTTTGTTTGAATCCAATTTCATCATGGTGAAAATGTTGGGCAAAGTTGAGAAAAAATAAGAAAATTCCATAACTTAGAAAAATTCAAAGTTATGAAATTTGTCAAACTTAAACCCTAATTTGCAAAATTAGGTTTCTTGATGAACAAGTTTCATGTATTGACTCATTTTGATGAAAAATTACCCTTGGCACTTGATTTTGACCAAAAAGTCAAAGTTTGACTTTTTAGTGTACAGTCAAATTTTGATCAGTTGACTGAAAAATTCATCTGTCAATCCAACGCATTTGAGATATTTTGAACCTTGTGAATAGGTCAAGATGATTCCATTGAGTCCTTGAATCCATGCTTGAACCCAATTTGCCATTGGCTAGGTGAAAAATCAAAAATTGCCCTTATACAGTCAAAACCCTAAAAATGACCATTTTTCCCTTTTGATGATCTGATCAAATTTCTTGAGGAGTTGTGATCCAAACTTGATCAAATAGTTCATATGAGACTATAATGTTGATGTGGATCAAAAATTATGAGGTTTGACTGTAAATTGGCCACAGTTGACTTTTTCCCCAATACAGTTGATTTCTAGGTCAACTGTCCAATTGACTGGGCAAAAATTTGATTCAAGGCTTGAAACTTGGTAGAGGCAATATTATAAGTCCAACATGAAGTATGAAAGCCACATGGAGCATTGTAAGTCCAAAATTCCTTGTGCAAACTTAAACCCTAATTTAGGTCATTAGTGCAAGGAGATGTCTTGAGCAGAGCAAAACCCTAATTTGGTCTTGAGTCCAAAGAGTCTTGTGAGGGGAAATCTTGATAAAATGAGAGGGAAAATTTTGGGGTAAAACATCTGCCCCTGTTCAATCTTCTTGAACCTGAAGAGTTAGATTGGCGAGTTTGCCTTTCGTGACTCGAAGGTAAAAGAGGATTGGACACTAGAGTGCCCGTAAATTTGCACTCGTCAAAATGTAAATGAGGGAATGGGCTTAAAGATTCCATTTGGAGATGGTAGAATCTTGCTGGAGATGGGCTTAAAGATGCCATACAAGACTGTTTGTTGGAAATCCAGAGAATGAACACCAGAATGGTATCCGTATCTGGAACGTATCTGAGTTGTATCTGGAGATTGGATTTGTATGAGCAATGGAATGGCGTCCGTGTCCGGAGCGTATCCGAGCTGTAACTGTATTTGATTCTTGATTGAATATTAGAATGACTGTCGTGTTTGGAGTGTATCTGTATTGTATCTGAGTTTTGAATGGGCGACAGAAGAAACATCCGTGTATGGAGCATCTCTGGGCTGGGGATAAATTCTGAATGAGTGACAGAATGGCAACCGTGTCTGGTGCGTGTATGAACTGTATCTAAAGTTGAGATTTGTATGAGTATCATAATGACTTCCGTGTCTGGAGTGTATCCGTACTGTAACTGGGATCTGGACAAGTGACAGAATGACTTCCGTGTCTGGAGTGCATCTGAGTCTGAGGTTGATAGTTGAATCTGAATGAGAAATAGAATGGCTTTCATGTCTGGAGCGTATCTAGTATGTATCTGATTGTTGAAGTCTGAATGAGTAGTAGTATGACCTCTGTGTCTGGGGTGTATCTATATTGTATCTGAACAAGAGATCTGAATGAGTAGCAGAATGACTTCCATGTCTTGGAGCGTATCCGTACTGTATCTGAAATCTTGGCATAGTTGTTAAAGATAACTTTTAATCTTATCCTGAAAAGGGTAAATTGTTAGCTGAAAACACAAAGTTATGTTGCATGACATGTATGATGCAATAAAAGGTGCTTTATCAATGTTTATGATATATGAATGTAATGTATACGCATGTAAGCTGATTAGCTGTCTTGCTGAGGAAAATAAATCCTTGATAGCTAGAGATAATGAAATCTTTGACTGCTGCCAGGGAAAATAAACCCTTGACCGCTGTTGGAGATAGAAAATCCTTGGCAACTTGTGGGGATGTAAGAATCCTTCATGACTTTCCTGGGGATATAGGGTTCCTTCAAGTCTTCTTGGGAAACCTGCTTAAGGAACCCAAAGAATTTTGATGACTATGGTTTTGGAATAAGGAAAATTCTGACGATCTCTACTGGGGAATTGGAACCTTGGAGGCTTCGCTGGAGAAATGAGAATGAGAATCTTCGATCTGCTGGGAAATAACTCTGTGGAGAGAATGTTTATTCTATTGGAAGGTTTTCAAGAGTTTGGGTTGTATGCCAATCTTCTGAGGAATTATCTGAAGTTGTCGTCTGGTTAGTTGTCAGGCTCTAAGATAACTTGCAGGGGAATCTTCTGGTTTTAAGACAACTTTCTGGGGAATTGGAGGAAACTAGATGGTCTTCCATCGGGGTTTTAGGGTTGAAGTTTTGGACTTCATTGGGGAAGAAAGTTTCATCTTCACTGAGGGTCTGTAGTTCAAAGTTTTGCTCCGTTGGGGATTGGGAGTTTGGAAACTTAGTTCTGATGGGGATTTTGAAACTTCACTCCGCTGGGGATATGTATTTCAAGGCTTTAGCTCTGCTGAGGATTTCTCCTGGAATAGCCTAAAGACGTTTTCCCATACTTTTAATTTGTCAGTAATTATTCCTTCTCATTTTTGTTTTATTTGTAAGCAGTGATTATACCCAAATGCATATGCTCATTTAATAAATCATTGGACGTTTTCAAATAAAACATAAGCGTAAAAAGAAAGAAAAGGCAAACAAATTTATGCACTTTGAAGTATCTTTGTATTAACTTTGTGTAAGTATTTTGTACAAAGGGGACAGACATCCTAGTAAGAGAATGTTGTCATAAAATTGAGAAAAATTTATACAAAGAAAGATGCCTATGTGTAACAATTCCATGGGGTTCCCATTCTGCTATAGCCTTCGTAACTCTGAGTATCTTGTCCATTCGTTGCTTCGTCCGACGATGATTAGATTGATCAGAAGCCCGGAGCTTGTCTCTTGAAGAGATTGTCCTTAAAGTGATCCGACGAGACATAGTCATACGCTTTATTTCCCTAATTTTTGCCTGGACCGCCTTTTCGGGTTTTCAGTCCACCGGGAAACCCTTTTTTGCCCAAGTCGCCCTTTCGGGTTTTCAACTTGCCGGGTGTACAGACTTTTTTTTTTATTTATCCCTAATTTTTGCCTGAACCGCCCTTTCGGGTTTTTGATTCACCGGGATTCCCATTTTTGCCCAAGTCGCCCTTTCGGGTTTTCAACTTGTCGGGTCGTTTATACGTAGTATCTTTTGACTATGTCTGCGTTCGCAGGGTGCGGCAGGTCATCGCCGTACATGGTGGTCAGGATCATTGCCCCGCCAAAAAAGATGTTTTTGATCACAAATGGTCCTTCATAAGTAGGAGTCCATTTTCCCCTGGGATCACTTTGCAGCAAGATGATCCGCTTGATTACAAGGTCCCCGACTCGATATACTTGTCTCTTGACTTTCTTGTTGAAGTCCTTGATCATACGTTTCTGATACGCCTGACCATGGAAAACAGCAGTAAGTCGCTTTTCGTCAATCAAGTTAAGTTGATCAAGCCGGGTCTGAATCCAATCGTCTTCACTCAGACCAGCATCTTTCATGATTCTCAAGGAGGGAATCTGAACCTTGATAGGTAAAACAGCTTCCATACCGTATACCAAAGAATAGGGTGTTGCCCTAGTTGAAGTGCGTGCCATGGTACAGTACCCGTGCAGAGCAAACGGTAACATCTCATGCCAGTCCTTGTAGGTGACTGTCATCTTTTGAATGATCTTTTTGATATTTTTGTTCGCAGCTTCGACAACACCGTTCATCTTAGGCCGATAGGGAGATGAATTGTGATGTTGAATCTTGAACTGCTCGCACAGAGTGGTGATCATAGTATTGTTCAAATTTGTACCATTGCCAGTGATGATCATGTCGAGGATACCATACCGGCATATGAGGTTCTGCTTGATGAAGCGGGCAACTACATTCTTTGTAACGGAGGCGAAGGAAGCTGCTTCGACCCACTTGGTAAAGTAATCAATGGCCACCAGGATGAAACGATGTCCATTGGATGTTGTAGGCTTGATCTCTCCAATCATGTCGATTCCCCACATCACGAATGGCCAAGGAGTTATTAAGACATTGAGAGGAACCGGAGGTATATGTACCTTGTCAGCGTAGATTTGGCATTTGTGAAAAGTACGAGAATGTTGATGACAATCAGCTTCCATGGTAGACCAGTAGTAGCCTGCCTGTAGAATCTTTTTAGCCATCGTATGACCGCTTGAGTGGGTGCCAAAGGTGCCATTATGTAGTTCAGCCATGATCTGCTCAACTTCAACCTTGTCCACACAACGGAGTAGGACACAATCAAGATTGCGCTTGTATAGGATACCATTGCTCAGAAAGAACTTGGCCGTGAACCTCCTTAAGAAATTGTTGTCGTTGACTGAAGTTCCTTCAGGGTATTCTTGTGCTTCGAGATACCTTTTGACGTCATGAAACCAAGGTCGGTCCACTACTTCTTCGGTATTTATCTCGTGACAATGTGCAAGTTCGTCCATTCGTTCAATGGTTATTTGAGGAGCCTCATTATCCCAGTTAAGTTTAAACATGGATGACATTGTAGCTAGAGCATCCACTAACTGATTCTCTTCTCGCGGGAAGTGCTCGAAGGTAATCAGCTCGAAGTGTGGTAACAATGTCAGGACATGTTCTTTGTAAGGGATGAGGTTTGGATGTTTAGTATCCCACTCTCCTTTGATTTGACTGATAACCATAGATGAGTCTCCAAATACAATTAAAGATTTGATTCCTAAATCAATAGCAGCCTTGAGACCAAAGATACAAGCTTCATACTCGGCCATGTTGTTGGTACAGCTGAAACAGAGTCTAGCGGTGAAAGGTGTATGGCAACCTTCTAGAGAGTTAAGTACCGCGCCGATACCGTTTCCAAGTGCGTTAGAGGCACCATCAAAGTACAGAGTCCATCGGGATCCTTGTTCAGGTCCGTCATACGGTCTGTTTTCTTCAATGTTGCTCAAAGTCATGATATCCTCGTCGGGAAAGTCGAACCTCATGGATTGGTAATCTTCGACAGCTTGATGGGCCAGATGATCGGCTAACACACTCCCCTTTATAGCTTTTTGGGTCGTGTACTGTATATCATATTCGGTGAGGATCATCTGCCATCTAGCGATTCTTCCGGATAGAGCAGGCTTCTCGAAGATGTACTTGATTGGATCCATCTTAGAGATCAGTAAAGTGGTATGTGTCAACATGTACTGCCTTAGCCGGCGAGCAGCCCATACTAAAGTGCAACAAGTTTTCTCGAGCAGTGTGTATCAGTTCTCACAGTCGGTAAACTTTTTGCTAAGGTAATAAGTGGCGTGCTCTTTTCGAACAGACTCGTCATGTTGGCCCAGTACGCACCCCATTGAATTCTCCAGAATGGTCAGATACATGATTAATGGCCTTCCTTCGACGGGTGGCATCAAGATCGGAGGTTCCAGCAAATACTCCTTGATTTTATTGAAAGCAACTTGACAGTCATCATCCCATTTAACCACCTGATCTTTCTTCAACAGCTTGAAGATTGGTTCACATGTAGATCTTAGGTGAGAAATGAACCTTGCAATGTAGTTTAGGCGTCCTAAGAAACCTCTGACCTCCTTCTCAGTGCGAGGGGCAGGAATTTATTGTATAGCTTTGACTTTGGCAGAATCAACCTCAATTCCTTTGTTATTGACGATGAATCCCAAAAGTTTATCGGACCTGACTCCGAAAGTGCACTTGTTAGGGTTCAGTCTGAGCTTGTACTCTTTCAATCTTACAAACAGCTTTTGAAGATGGTCGAGGTGTTCTTCTTCTGTCTGCGAACGGGCTATCATATCGTCTACGTAGACTTCAATCTCATGATGTATCATGTCATGAAACAAAGCTACCATGGCGCGCTGATAGGTTGCCCCGGCATTCTTCAGTCCGAATGGCATCACTTTATAGCAGAACGTACCCCACTGCGTAACAAAAGTAGTCTTCTCCATGTCTTCGGGGGCCATTTTGATCTGGTTGTACCCTGAAAATCCATCCATGAAAGAGAATACCTTATGTTGAGTTGTATTGTCAACCAAGATGTCAATGTGCGGTAGTGGAAAGTCATCTTTAGGACTAGCCCTGTTTAAGTCTCTGTAATCTACGCACATTCTGACTTTGCCGTCCTTTTTAGGCACGAGCACAATGTTAGCAACCCATTGTGGATAGGAAGTAACAGCAAGAAATCCAGCATTGAACTGCTTCATCACCTCAGCTTTGATCTTTTCGGATATGTCGAGCCTCATTCGATGGACTTTCTGTTTGATTGGTGGACAGTCTTCTCTTGTAGGGAGACGGTGAACCACAATATCTGTATCAAGTCCCGGCATGTCTTCATAGGACCAGGCGAAGATCTCAACATATTCATTCAACAGCTGAACTAAACGCTCTTTGACACTTGGCTCTAGGTTGGCACCCACTTTAACCTCTTTTCTGTCTTCCTCTGTTCCCAAGTTGATAGTCTCTAACAACTCCACGTGAGGTAGAATAGCCCTTTCTTCCTGTTGCAAAAGTCTAGCCAACTCTCCAGGCACTTCACAGTCTTCATCACCTTCGTATTCGGCATGATTGACCAGATCTTCAGAGTCACTGAAGGCCATAGCAGAATTATTACCCATGGAATCCGGAGTGGATGGGTACTTGCATTTTGCGAGTGTGGGTGTGTGTAAGGGATAGCAACCTTTAAACAAATAAAATGTAAAAAGAAAGAAAATGAACATAAAAGTTTATATATGAAAACGTCCATGATTCATTAAAAATGGCATATGAAGATGAAAAATCAAGCCCTTACAAATTGACCTATATGCCCCGGGTAAGGCATAAGACAAAAAGTGTACGAATTGTTTAAAAATTATTACAGACCAACAGAAAATGTTCAAAAGATAAATTACTGATTGATGAATGTAATGGGAACGAAGTCTTTCGCCTCCCAGTTGTTCAGTCCTCCTTCAATAGTTGGAAAGATCCAGTCTTCAAAATTGCTCTCTTTTTTATCATCCTCTAAGGCATGAACTCCATGACGAGTGATATTTAATGGTGGTCCTCCAGCCCGGGAGCGACGCACAGCCTTCCGACTAGCAGCAGTGAAACCCAAGCCGAACTTATCTGTCTTGTAAGGAAAATCTAGCAGTTGACCCCATACTGTGCTTCCTCCTTCCTCAATCACAGCCTTCGCATCTTTAAGGGATGACATCTGAGACACAGGTTTGGTAATGATGGGTACAGAAGTTATTGTCTTGGCTACCGCAACTTCAGGGGAAACCTCTTCAAAGTGCTGAAAGGGGGTCTCGATGAATTCACCATCTAATTTAACATAGCGGAATGAATTCAGATGGCTTATCATATACTCCTCCTCGCCACGGACTGTCACAATTTTCCCCTGGACAGGGTACTTAAGCTTTTGATGCAGCGTAGATGTGACGGCTCCAGCATGATGAATCCAGGGCCTTCCTAACAAGCAAGAGTAGGATGGACGGATATCCATGACATAAAATGTGGAGTTGAAAGTTTTCATACCCACTTTAATTGGGATGTCCACCTCCCCGTGGACCATCCGCTTAGAACCGTCAAAGGCTCTTACGATGATGTTGTTGGGCTTCAAAATTAGACCTTCACAATCTAGTTTGTCCAATGCTTTCTTTGGTGGGACATTTAAAGACGATCCGGTATCAACCAGAACATGAGAAAGAGTAGTCCCTCTGCACTCCACCGAGACATGCAGCGCATCATTATGCTTTCTCCCCTTAGATGTTAGATCGGCATCGGAGAAGCCAAGACCATTGTCGGCGGTTAGGCTAGCTACACACTCCTGGAACTGGTCCGCGGAGGTTTCTTGAGGCACATGGGCCGTCTTCAGGAATTTGATCAAATCTTTGGCATGAGCTTCGGAACAGAGCAATAGGGTCAGCATAGAGATTTTTGAAGGGGTTTGCCCCAGTTGTTATACGACATCATAGTCGCTTTTCTTAATTATTTTTAAAATCTCCTCCATTTCCTTTTGAGTGGTCTCTGGGATGACCAAAGGCTGAGCCCTCGTCCTGACGGGCGCTTCCTGGATCCCCTTACCTTTATCAGCAGTAACAGCAGAGGGTATAGCTTCGGGAGTTATAATTTCTTCAATCACCAGAGTTCACACAGATGTGTTGACTGGAACAGGAATAACTTTAGGGGCATTTGAGGGTCCGAAGATTGCCCTTGGAGGAGAAATCTCCGGAGAGAAGATTCTTCCGCTGCGGGTGATCTTACTTGTCCCCACAATATTTCCTATGTCAGGAGTCTCTTCATCAGAACTTTCTTCCAGTGATTCGATCTGCTTAACACCGTGATAGAAGACCTCTCCTCCATAATTCTACGGTATTGTCTTGTTGGACTTGTACGGGATAGGCCCCGGCATTGTTATCTTCAGAGGTACAAACTTTGGATCGGGTGTAATCTTAACAGGTCTTTTGGAGACCTTGGAAAGATTGTCGGAAATGGTGATTATAGCAACATCGTTGATTGGAGTAACAGGAGTATCAGGAGTAACATGAGTTTTCTTAAAGAGGATTTCTTGGTTATCCATTAGGCGTTGGATGCCTAACTTCAACAGCGGACAGTCGGATTGTAAGGTCGAACAAAGGTAACAATCTTTTTCGCAGCCCGGGAAAATCCCGGCCTTCAACAAATTCATCTTGATCATTGGTAATGGAGTCATTAAATCATCAACAGCAGTAACATAAAGATCTTCTACAACAGCATGGACATGGTGACCATGTTTTGGCATTGGAGCGGATATCACATTAGGTTTTTCGGGGGCATCAAACTCCACCTCTTTGGCATCTATTAAATCCTGGATCTTATTTTTTAGGGCCCAACAATTGTTGGTGTCGTGCCCCACACTGTCCGAATGATAGGCACACTTTGCATTTGAATGGTAGTAGGGAGAAGAGGTATTTGGATTCTTCGGCGCCTCTTTCAAGTTTGTAAGGTTTAACTTCAACAGATGAGGGAGAACCTAAGCAGGTGTCATATTGATCCGGGTGAATTGTCGTAAAGGCCTTTCCACCCTTGCTTGGTTGGTTCTGGGTTGACTGTTTCGAGGTTGATCAGCTGTGGAATTCTAAATCATCACAGCCCCTACCGCTGGTCGGTTCTTGACTCTTCCTTGATTTCCCTGGGAGTAAACAGCTGAGACCTCTTTCTTGGTTGGAAAGGTCTTCTTGATAGCAGCGGAAGCGGATACATCCTTCTGAATTTTACCGCTCTTAATGCCAGCTTCGACTCTTTCACCAGTCAGAATTAACTCGGTGAACCCTGCTGATGAGCTCTCGATCAAGTGATTAAAGAATAGACCTGATAGGGTCCCCAAAAACATATCCACAAGCTCTCTCTCAGACAATGGTGGCTGCACCCTTCCAGCCAAGTCCCGCCACTTTTGGGCATACTCCTTAAAGCTTTCATTAGAGACCATGCCCATACTCTGTAATTGAGTACGAGTAGGTGCTAAATCCGCATTATATTGATATTGTCTGTAGAAGGCAACAGCCAAATCCTCCCAGTTGTGCACGTCAGATCTCTCAAGTTGGTAGAACCAATCCAATTGCATACCCGACAAACTATCTTGAAAAAAGTGGACCCACAGATCCTTATCAGAAGAATGAGGTTGGATCGTTCTGACGTAAGACTGTAGATGCATCTTCGGACAAGATAAACCATCGTATTTAGAAAATGTAGGCACCTTGAATTTAGGGGGAATGACAATCCCAGCAACCAACCCTAGCTCCTCGAAATCTAGCCCAGGCACTCTTTGTACCTCCATGGCTGCTAGACGCTCTTCCAGATTCTTATACTTGTCGTCTGCAGGAGGATACTGTTGCTCAGAGTAATCTTCATCCTCTTCTTCTTCTTCAGCCTCAGACTCGGAGGGAACTGCAGCACCCTTTCCTTTGTCAACCCCTTCATCAGATGTCGAGGGGAAATCCAGGACTCTTCTAGCTTGGTTCTCAAATCTTCTTCCCATAGTGGCCACACCAGCTCTTTTCTTTTTATTTTTCTCCTTTTCCTTTTCCAGTAGACCTTTGAGCTCCTCCTGACCCTTTGCCAAGGTCATGAGTAGCTATTGGAACTATGAATTATGCGCCTGTAGGTCTTTGACTGTCTGCTCTATATCCATCTTGCTGAAATAAACAGCAGAGAGATAAGGAAACCTGGTGTGAAGACCTGTTTATGCATATGATGAATAATGTGTATTCATGTAATGCATTCAAGGATTCAGAAATTCAAATTTGTTGCAAACAAAAAAGAACACACGTCATATTAATAAGAAGAAATTCGTTAGTACATAAATGCCCCATGGGCAAAATATTACAAAATTCTAATGTAAAAAGATGTTGTGCATCCTCTTTGGTGCGATATAGGTGTTGAGAGTCTGATCTTCATGGAGTCGACGAGTAAGTTCCAAAACCTTCTTCTCACTGGCGTAGAAGATGGCTTCAAAAGTGTTTTGTTCTTCCTTGAGCTGTATCCAACTCTTTTGCAAATCTTCCAATGATGTTGGCATGTCGGGATGTAGGAGGGTGTATGGAAGCTCTCCTTCCATAACAGGCTCTTTGATCATAGGTAGAATGTAGGGGTAAGGAATCATAAGACTCTGGGCGCGGGTTCGTACCCACTTGAGGTAAGGCTCAAGGGGGATGGAATTCTTGTGCCCCAGTGTCTTACTGTCCACTTTATTGGGCATCCTCCAAGCTTGGATAAACCTTTGTCGAAGTCCTTGAGCGTCATTGTCGAAGTCAAAAACCAAGTCTGGAATCAGCATGTCATGAGGGCCATCCCTTCGGGCATACCCAAATTGTCTCAGAGCTAAGCAGGGGTTGTAGGTAATGCCTCCTCTAATGCCAAGTAATGGGACATTAGGGAATTCCCCACAACGATCAATGATGATGACATTTTCTCTGGACCGAGAACACCAATGAACATCAGAATGTGTAAGAGTCATCAACCGTTGTGACCACCTCAAGCCTTGCTCATTCTTCAAGACTGATTGGGGAAGGTGAGAAATAAACCACCTTGCTAGGAGAGGAGTACAGCACATGAGAACACCTCTTTTCCTCATTGTTCGTGTGTGAAATGAGTGGAGGATATCCCCAAGCAATGTAGGCACAGGATTCCGAGATATGAAAATCTTGACAGCATTCACATCTATAAGCTGATCAGGGTTTGGGAACAAGACCAACCCATAGATGAGGAGTGCTACAATCTCCTTAAAAGCTTGCAGATCTAAAGAATTCCAGCAATCTTGTGTCTTCTCAAACAGAAACTTTGCCAAGAAACCCTTGACACCACTTTTGGTTTCCCAATGACCTTTGATATCAGATGGTTGCAAGTGTAGGGCTTGAGCAACATCTTCAGGCTTTGGTTCTCTTTCCGTACCGTTGTAGGGTAGTTGATGGAGAATAGGAATCCTCAGGAGTTGAGAAAATCCCTCCAAAGTAGGCACTAGTTGGTAATCAGGAAATGTGAAGCAATGGTGTAGGGGGTCAAAGAATTGGAAGAGAACTTTCACCATGTCTTCTTCAATGTTGGAGTTGACCAAGTTGAGAAGTCTGCCATGTCTTTCACTGAAGGGATAATTCTCTGGAATCTTGGAAGTAAGCTCCTTGAGTTGAGGAGGGATTCTCACAAGGTTGACCTGAATAGTTTTCCTGCGAAGTGATTCCATGACCTACAAAATAAGAACAAAGATGAAGATCCAAACCCTTGAAATGATTAGTGGATGCATATGATGCTTTATGATGTTCATGATGTATGCACAAGTATATGTACAAGCAAGTCACACAAGTTCCTAGTTTCAGGCTTGCATGGGGTTTCATAGGTAAGTACCCTCTTGAAGTTATTTGGCTCAACCTGTCCTATAAATAGTAACTGGGTTCTAAGGAGCTCAATATCACTGGATTATTTTCTGTGTTCATTGTTTCAGTTTAGCCACTTAACTGGCGACCGAAATATTCCAAGAAAATAACCCTCAATGAGTGTAGTATCGAGTATCTACCAACTTCAGACTGCACCAAAGCCGATCATCTCACTACCCCTAAAAATGCCAAGATGGTCAAGTAAAGGTTCTAAAAGTTCATTAGTGCTTCATGACATCACTCAGCGGCCCCGTATTCTCTTTGATTGACTCAAAGGCTACTGGTACCCACAAATATGTCGCACTAATATAGCTATTGCTTCAACTATGTCGATATACCCCGCACAGTTTCCACAATGTATTGTTATTTACCTATGAATGTTTCCCAAATTCGGGTAGAGGATTTCAAACCCAAACAATAGAACCAAGTGTAAAGCAATCAAAGAAAACAAGGTAAGCATGTAAAGGTGATCTAAACCCTAAGGTAACCCCACTTTTAGATTACTCCCCAGCAGAGTCGCCAGTTCTGTGATACGGTGGGAGAACTGACTTAAGGTTTTGCGTTTGTGTTTGCAAATGTTTCGGTTTAGCAACAGTCGCCATCGACTTTTTATTTTATCCAAAGGAAAGGTCAAAAAGCACAGGAAAGACCTTTGAGATGTTTTCTTGGGTTCGGGGGGTAGATTATGAAAAGGGAAGGTGCTAGCACCCTTTTCATCCATGGTTATCCATGGGCTCTTAGTTACTTGTTTAGATCACTTGCTTTTGCTTTTCAATTGTTTGAAATGGTGCTTTGTGTATGGTTTTGAAAATGTTTTGAAAAGAGGCCATCGTTGTGGCAACCTTTGTAATGATTCTTGTTTGAATGTATACAAAGATGTATTGTCTTTTGAAAAGATATTTCAATGTTTGAAAGTTTGAAAGTTTGTTTTGGGAAATGTTTTGAAATTGTGTTGTGAGGTGTGTTTGAAAATAGCAAGGATGTTTTTGCAAGTTTTATTCAAGTAACTAAGAGTTGTCTACCCTATCTACTCAAATATCTTTCCTACACATTTTTAACCCTTTTGACAGTGTTGCTTTACCATTGCATTTGGTAAACAACCTTGTATTTGGATGTTAAACGGGACAGGCGCGGGTCATCGTATTGACCATGATAGCAATAGTGCTAAGTATCTTTAGCAATTTTTTTGAGGGGCTAGATCATTTTTGTATAGGCAGCCAAGATAGCGCCATCGAGGGACTATGATCTTTTGTTTTGTTTTTGTTTTTCCAAGATACTAAACATGCATACCATGGTCATTTTAAAGGCAACAAGTGGATGAAACCCTAGGGGTGCATGTGTGCATTATGTTGTCATTTTCATGCATTTATGTCTTGCATTAGGTCTAACTATTTGTTTTGATTTTGGATATTTGCATACAAACCCTAATCTCTATCATGGCATATTTGAAAGAATAAATGTGTAAAAGTAATCTAAGCTATTACATCATTGACATGGGGAGGGGGATACAATTTTGGATAGGGGATTATTTTGCAAGAAATTAAAAACCCTAAGTTATTACAACCAAATTGAATCTCTTTGCTCAAATGATAAATAAAAAATATTTAAATAAGCAATTAAATAAATATGCAATATATTATAAATATGCAAAAAAATGTTTTTTTTTGTTTATTTTTATGTATGTAAAAAATAAAATATTTAATGTATTAAAAAAGAATAAAACAAGTTATTTTTGTTAAGGGTAAAAACCCTAATTTTGGTTTAAGAATATGTATGAAAAATTATAATATTATTTATTAATGTACAATAAAAATAAAAATATATACAAGTGTTCCAAAAATAAAAATATATTAGAAAAAATATTATTTTAGTATACAAATAAAAAAATAAAATACAATATTTTTATATTTTATTTACAAGTTTTTTATTTGAGAAAATAAATATAGTAAACCTAATAAACTAAATATTGTGTCAAAATAAAATAAAATAAAATAATTAATAAAAATGTGAAAATTTAAGGAAAATATTTTTAGTAATTTTTTATATTAGGAAAAAAAAAATGAAGTCAGAAATAAAAAGAAATGAAAGTAATATGAAAATATAAATCAAATGGGTTGAGGGGTGTAACTAGCAAGTCAGTGGTGCAAATAGCAAGGAAATGACAAGGCCTAGCCCAGATCAGCTTCATCTTCAACCTTTGAATCTCAAAAATGTGCGTCTGTGTACAAAATCTGGAAATCCTGCATACGTGCTCTAAAGCAAAAACTCATAACACCAAAGTCATAGCATTTTTCAAGACGATTCCAACCATATAAAGAACTTAATCTAACTCTCAAAGACCAGAGAGAATTTCTCTGGCCCTAATTTTTAACCTAACTTTTTCAGGATGTTCATCAATCAAATTCTCTTAGCACACTTAACTTAAATGAAAACTAAGCATATGTACAGCTTAAGGGCTATGAGTACTACATTTTTTATTCACAAACCTAAGCCTAATTATTCCTAAATAGAGAGATAGAAAGTTGACAAATACCTATTTCAGTTGAACTCGTGTATGGAAATATGGAGGTTTTCAATGAGGCCTGAGATGTTTGTGAGCTTGCCTGAACTTCCTCTGACCTTCCTCAATGCTTTGTTTGCCTAATAAGCCTGTAGAAGTCAACCTGCATAAGCTGAAATCAGAAATGGTGAAGCTTGCAAATGGAGTTACATTCAATGGCCAATGGTTGGGATAGCTTGAGTAGGTTATATGGAATGTATTTGAACAGGTTTGGGGAAAAACGCACGAGTAGTTTTTGTTATGGAACTCAAAGTGCAGAAACTGCCCTGTTTTGCAAGAGGAATGTGTTTTGGTGTTTTTGGAGGCTTGAGGTTGAATAATTCGTGTTTCTGGCTCAAGGCAAAGTGCAAAACTTTTTTGGAATGGTCCCCAAGCTTGGTTATAACAGATACTCAAGAAATGTGATTTTGGCAAGTTGACTTGTTTTGAAAGAAAAGTGTGAAGTGATACAAGATAGGCCTGTACAGGCTATCTCCAAGCATGCACAAGATTGTGGTACTTTTGCCTAAGTTTATGGGACTTGTTTGCTGCAAAGATAGAGGTTCAAGGCTCAATGGGAAGCAAGTTGACATAAAGTTGCCTTTATCAAAATGGCATAGTTCACTTTTTGCCAAAAATAGATTAAACTCTTGTACAAACTTCCATTGATCAGAATAATGCCTTAGACCATTTAGTTTGAATTTAATTCTTGAGTGTGGAAGGGTTTAGAGACCTGTAATCAATTACAAAGCAATTTTGGACAGATTTTGCAACTTGTGTCAACATGAAAATGCCATGGATCAAAGTGAGTTTTTGCCAAATTCAAATCTTCGATTCTCCATAACCATAAATGATTTTAGAGAGTTCTTGGACATTTTGGAAAGCTTATAACATGCTCTACAATCCATCTTTGAAATGAATTTTGATATTCCAAGTGGAACTATGTGAAAAATGGTCATGAAGATAGGTCAAAATCCTGCCTAAACTAGGGCAAAATTTCACTAAGTTAAAAGTTTCATGGACCCTTGTTCCAAAAATCATAACTTTAGATCCAAGCTTCTTTTGGGAAAACTTTGTTAATAAAAGTTATAGACTTTGTGGAGGACTACAACTTTCATGTTTTAAGTTTTGTTTGAATCCAATTGCATCATGGCGAAAATGTTGGGCAAAGTTGGGAAAAAATAAGAAAATTTCATAACTTAGAAAAATTCTAAGTTATGAAATTTTTCAAACTTAAACCCTAATTTGCAAAATTAGGTTTCTTGATGAACAAGTTTCATGTTTTGACTCATTTTGATGAAAAATTACCCTTGGCACTTGATTTTGACCAAAAAGTCAAAGTTTGACTTTTTAGTGTACAGTCAAATTTTGATCAGTTGACTGAAAAATTCATTTGTCAATCCAATGCATTTGAGATCTTTTGAACCTTGTGAATAGGTAAAGATGATGCCATTGAGTCCTTGAATACATTCTTGAACCAAATTTTCCATTGGCTAGGTGAAAAATCAGAAATTGCCCTTATACAATCAAAACTCTAAAAATGACCATTTTGCCCTTTTGATGATCTGATCAAATTTCTTGAGGAGTTGTGATCCAAACTTGATAAAATAGTTCATATGAGTCTATAATGTTGATGTGGATCAAAAATTATGAGGTTTGACTGTAAATTGGCCACAGTTGACTTTTTCCCCAATACAGCTGATTTCTAGGTCAACTGCCAATTGACTGGGCAAAAATTTGATTCAAGGCTTGAAACTTGGTAGAGGCAATATTATAAGTCCAACATGAAGTATGAAAGCCACATGGGGCATTGGAAGTCCAAAATTCCTTGTGCAAACTCAAACCATAATTTAGGTCATCAATGCAAGGAGATGTCTTGAGCAGAGCAAAACCCTAATTTGGTCTTGAGTCGAAAGAGTCTTGTGAGGGGAAATCTTGATAAAATGAGAGGGCAAATTTTGGGGTACAACACCTGTATGAAAGGTTCCAAAGTCAGAAAACTTACCTTGCAAGATGGTATCAGGTTTGGAGTTTGAGAAGCTTTCAGTGAGTTCCAATGATTGGGTTAGCTTCCTCAAGTTCCCAGGAAGCTAATGGGATGCTTAGCTTGAGTTGAAAGTACCTGAGGAGTTCTGGAGAAGTCCAAGTTCAAAGCTATGTTTTTAAAAATGGAGGATGGTGTTAATTGTGTTACAGTCTTGTAACAGGGTGTGGGATGAGTTCTAAATGAAGTTTAGAAGCTTTATGAACCAAAAGGCTTCAAAACGCATGAGGGAGATGTGAGTTTCAAACTTTTGGTCAAGTTGGGCAACAATGGAGGTATGAGATGCAGTTCTGAGCTCTTGGTGTTTTTTAGGGGTCAAGCATGCGTGTGTTTTGTGGCAAATGGTTTGTGTATCTATAAGCCAAGAGTCTTAAGTGATTTGGCAAGTCAGAAGTACAAGTTTTTTAGCTAATTGCTAGGTTACTTGATTTTGAAGAAAAGTGGGAAACAAGTTTCAAGAGGAGGTACAAGCATGGGCTGGATGATTTTAAGTGTCTAAACCATTTCTCTTGTGTTATGAGACATGTATGATCAGAAAAGAACAAGTGCAAGGCTCAAGAACAAGTTTTATGCAAAAAGTCACTTATGAAAATGGCAATGAGCACTTCTTCGCAAAATGGATATAAAGCATGGCCTTGCATTGAATGCTTGAAATTAGACCTCTAACAATTGTGCAAGAAATTAATTATGGAGTGTCTAACAAGTTTGAGGCCTGCAAAGTAGAGGTTATGCAGCATAACTTTTAATTTTGAATTTGGTTCATCATAAAATGACTTGTAATTCAAGTGATAAAACCCTAACTTCATCTCTTCGATTCTCCCTACTCAAAAATGATCTCAAGGAGTTCTTGGACATTTTGGAAAGCTTGCGATATCGTCAGCAAGGTCTGTTCAAAAGCATACTGTATGAGATCATGGCATTGTTTTCGTTATCCTCCCTCTAAAGGCTTGTAACTTTTAAAACAAGAGTTGAATATTATAAAGGGAGTAAATAGCATAGTTTAAATGTAATGAAAACGAATGGATCAATTCAAGACAAACATATGCAATACATTAACGAAACAAAGTTTGACATTAATGGATAAGTGTTTGAACAACAAAAGAGATTACAATTGAAAATTCAAAATGAACAAAATCCTCTTTGTCTGAACTTGTCACTTCAGATGGTGTGTGCTTGAGGGACGACATAAAAATTTAATTTCACAATCTTGTGCAAACTCCAACGCTCCTTCATTGATCAGGACTTGAATTTTATACTTCAGCATCCAATAGCTATCAGTATCATGCCCCGGACTGTTGGAGTGATACGCACATCTTTTATTTGGATGGTAGTTAGGGGCAGAAGTATTAGGATTCCGAGGAGGATCCTTCAATGTGACCAAATTCAAATTCAACATGTGCTACAAGACTTACGACATTTGCATGTTAAGTTTGGTATATTGCCTATTCGATGTATCTTGCTTATGCCGATTACCCCGTTGTTATTGGAGAGGTTGCTGTTGGGCTTGTGATGTAGTAGAAAAATGGAAAGGTATGCTCTCCACCAAGCCAACCTCTTGTCTCTTCGAGGACTGATTAATGACTTGATCCTCAGCCTCGACTATTTGTTTCATACGGTTGCATCCGTCTTGACGGAGCTTGTTGACGAGGGCCCTCAGCTCTTCTTGTCCCTGAGCTAAGTTTTGTATGAGAGCCATTTGTCCCAACATTTGGATTCTCATCGTTGCTACCTCGGCTTGCAATTGCCTTATTTGACTTTCCTTGTCGCCTTCAGGGTCGTCATTGGTCACGCTCTTATTGAACAGTGTTTTTAACTTTCCTTGCCCCTTGGATAGGTTCAAGAACATCTCTTATAGTTGAGCATTCTGAGTCTGGATGTCCTTGATGGTATATTCTAGAGCCATCTCTAATGAAATAAATAGTAAGAAGATAAGGAGACCAGTATGGGAAAAACCTGTCATGATATGATGCACGTTATGTGGATACAATGTTTTCAAGGACTTAGAAGATTTAAATTTGTTTTAGACAAGAAACGAGCAAACATAAATTGTATTAGTATGTATAAATTGATTATAACCATGCCCCCTGGCTCTACAATGGAAGAAATAAAGCAGAATAAACTCCTAAGACAAAAAGGTCGACCGCATTCTCTTTGGCGCAATGTAGGCATTCAAATTTCGCTCCTCATGAAGCTGTCTTGTAAGCTCCAGGACCTTCTTTTCACTCGCATAGAATTGGGCTTCGAAGGTGTCTCGTTCTTCCTTTAGATGAATCCAACCCTTTTGCAATTCTTCAAGAGAAACAAGCATGTCGAGATAGAGGACAGTATACGGGACATCTCCTCCAGCAACAGGTTCCACGATAATAGGAAGGATGGAGGGGTAAGGCATTACGAGCTTCTGAGCACGAGCTCGTACCCACCTAAGGTAAGGCTCAAGGGGAATATGATTATTGTGTCCCAGCGTCTTACTATCCACTTTATTCACCATCCTCCAAGCTCGTACAAACCTCTGACGGTAGCCTTGATCGTTGCTCTCGTAGTCGAACACCACTCCTTGGATGAGCATATCATGAGAAACATCTCTTTGGGCATACCCAAACTGTCGCAAAGCTAAGCAAGGGTTATAAGTGATACCTCCCCTAATGCCAATCAAAGGGGCATTAGGGAATTCCTTACAACGGTCGATGATAGTAATGTCCTCCAAGGATCGATAACACCAGTGAATATACGAATGTCTGAGTGACATCAATCTATTGGACCACCTCAGACCTTGCTCGTTCTTCACCAAGGATCGGGGGAGATGCAAAACAAACCACCTAGCTAAAAGATGAGTGCAACACATGAGGGTTCCTCTTTCCCCCATGGTGCGATAGTGGAGAGAATGTAGGATATCTCCCAACAAAGTAGGCACCAGATTGCGAGATATGAAGACTTTAACAGCATTCACATCTATAAGTTGGTCAGGATTTGAAAATAATATCATCCCATAGATGAGAAGAGCCAAGATTTCTTCAAAAGCTTGTAAATCTGGAGTGTTCCAACAATCTTGAGCTTTCTCCAACAGGAACTTGGCTAGGAACCCTTTGACACCACTTCTTGTTTCCCAATTGGTCGTGACATCGGATTGTTGCAAGTGAAGAGCTCGGGAAATCTCTTCAAGGCTCGGGTCTCTTTCAATACCGTTGAAAGGTAGTTGATTGAGAATAGGAATCCTTAAGAGTTGATAGAATTCTTCCATAGTAGGTACAAGCTGGTAATTGGGAAAGGTAACGCAATGGTTCAAAGGGTCAAAGAACTGAAAAAGCACCTTCATCATGTCTTCCTCAATGCTCAAGGTAACCAAGTTTAGGATTTGACCATGTCTTTAGGTGAATGAAGTACTCTTAGGAACCCTCGATGCTGAGTTGAGAAGGAATTCTTACAAGATTGACTTGGATAGTATTCCTGCGGGTGGAAGCCATGTCCTATAAAACAGAACAAAGATAAATCCCAATAATCCTTGAAATGGTTAGTGCAAAATGCAATGGTATGATGTTATGATGTTATGTACAAGTATGCAAAGTAAGCAAGTTGTTATGTATAAATAGTCATATACACACAAAGTAGACAAGTCCTCGGGTTTAGGCTTGCATGGAGTTCGTAGGTAAGTACCCTCTTGAAGTTTAGTTGGCTCAACCTGTCCTAGAAAGTAATCGGGTTCTAGGGGACCTCAGTATCACTGATCTTTCTTCATCAGGCATTATTTTAGCGCAAGCCTCTTTAATGGCGACTGAAATATCCCGAAAGTCAGATCTCAATGAGTGTAGTATCGAGTATCAACCAACTTCGGACTGCACCAAAGTTGGCTATCTCACTACTTCCTAATGGCCAAGTTGTTCAAGTAAAGGTTCTAAAGTTAGTTAGTGCTTCATGACACCATACAACGGCCCCGTATTCTCCTTGAATACTCAAGGGCTACCGGTACCAACAAATGTGTCACACTAACATAGCTATTGTTTAGACCATGTCGGTATACCCCGCACAGTTTCCACAATCTATTGCTACTTACCTAAAAGGTGCCCCAGATCCGGGTAGAAGATCAAAACAATCCCAAACAAGGAACCAAGATGTAAAGCAAACAAGTCAAACAAATAAAAGCAAGTAAAGTTGATATAGTCCTAAGGTAACCCCACTTTTAAATATTTCCCCAGCAGAGTCTCCAGTTCTGTAACACGATGGGAGAACTGACTTGGGGGTTTTGCGTTTGATCGCAATTATTGCGGATAGCAAGAGTCGCCACTGACTTTTATTTTATCCAATAAGGAAAGGGTGAAAAGAATAGGAAAGACCTTTGAGGTTATTTTCTTGAGTTCGGGGGATATATTATGAAAAGGGAAGGTGTTACCACCCTTTTCATCCATAGTTATCTATGGGCTCTTAGTTGCTTGCCAGATCACTTGCTTTGTTTGTAAATATGCTTTTGGTGTGGTTTTTGAAAGTATTTTGAAAACTTGCCTTTGTAATGATTCTCGTCTTTATAAGAACGCATACAAAGTGTTGTTTGGAAAATAGTTCAAAGAAGTGTTTGTTTTTCCAAAGTGATTTTAAAAGGGCGTCTTTGTAATGGTTCTTGTCTCTATAAGAATGCATACAAAGTGTTGTCTTTTAAAAATGTTTCAAAGTGAAAGTGGTTGTGTATGAAAGGTTTTTGTTATGAGCGAGCGAGCAACTAGGAGCATTCTACCTGCTAAAAAGGTTTTTAGTGTTATTTTACTCCCCTTTAGATGTTGCTATCTTACTATTGATTTAGTAAGAAGCCCCGTCATTGGATGTGAAGGGACAGACATAGGCCATCATATAGTCATGATAGCAATGTTGTGAGATGTCTTAGCATTATCTTGAGGGAATAAGATCATTTGAAAGGCAATATTTGAAGCGTCATCGAGGGACTATGATCTTGTATTTTGATTGTTTTTGATAAGACATCTCACATGCATAAAATGACCATTTTTAGGCAACAAATGGAGTTAACCCTAGGGGTGCATGTCTGAATAGTGTGTTTGATTTGCATGCATTTAATCTTTGAGTAGGGGTTGTCTACTTGTTGTTTTTATCTTGCCATACAAATCCTAATTACTAGCATTTATATGAAAGCGATAAATTGCGGAAAGTAAAATATTCTATGCTATTACAATCATTAGGGGGATGGGGTGTACAAATTTACAAATGGGGATTGCAAGAAATTAAAGCCCTAATTATCTATTACAACTATATTGAAATAATGTACAAGAAATGCAAAAATAGACTTGTTTTATTTTGTTAAGAGAAGAAATAAATTTGCTTAAGAAAATATTTTTAGTCTTTTTTGTTTTAAAAGAAATAAAATAAAGCATGTGAATATAAAGTATTTTTTGGTGTTTTTGATTAATGAAAATAAAATGATGATAAAATTAATAAGAGAATAAGGGTCAGAATCAACGCGTTGCTGAAGTAAGAGAAAACTGAAGTTCTGACTCTGGTGCACTGCAAGTCAGAAAGAAAATGTTAGCAAAAATGAGGAAGGCCAAAAGTTATGGATCCGGACGCACCAAAATTCTGGGGTTACTGGGAACAAGGGAAAATCTAGAAGTTATGATTGTTTAAGGAAGCCTAGAAGTTCTAGTGTTACTGGAAGATTGGAAGTTCTGGTTGTTTAGAGAGTCTGGAAGTTCAGATGCAGTTGGAAACCTAGAAGTTCTAATGTTATTAGCAAGCTAGAATTTATGATGATGGGTCCGTGAGGTGTTAATGTTGTTGGATGGGAAAATCTAGAAGTTCTGGTCCAGGATCGAGGTTTGATAAATAATGGGAAAATGTCAAGAAATAAACATAAAAGGGTGTTTCTGGGGCTAGAACTCAGGACCTTTAACACTAATGCCTTATGTGGGCGCTCTCTACCACTGGGGTGGCTATACATCTGGTATTAAAAGCAAAAACATAAACATATATTACAAATTAAGTTCTGATGATGAAATCCATCTCCTTCTCCATGCTAACCAGAGTATCTACAACTTAGTAATTTCTCAACAAAAATGGAAAATGCAAACATAGTAGTCATGGCAGATTTCATCAAGGTTTCAGAAATACAAAGCATCAGAATTCTAAACCAGAAACAAACATGAATTTGGCTAATTCTAACTCTGACACATAATTTCCTCAAGAATTTATAATCTGAAATTCTCTCTACTTAGGCCAAAAATACATGAAATCTATGATTATATACAGAATCAGAATCATGATGTCTACATTGTATTTTTGAACATGCAAGCCTAACAATGCCTAAGTAATGAGATAAAAATTAGAAGAAACTTACCTTGCAGCTGGAAATTGTTCTGTGAGCTAGAGCCTGGTTCTGATTGATGTGATGTTCTGGTCAGCTTCTTTCAGTTCTCAGAAAGCTAGAACAACCCCGACTTGAACTATGAATGACTGGAATGTTCTGGAGCGGCCAAGAAACAAAGTTCTGATTTTTTGAAATAAAGATTTGGTGAAGATTGTGTTACAGTCTGAAAACAGAAGTTGGGACGGTTTCTAAATGTATATCAGAAACTGCGTGAGTGATTTGGCCAAGAAATGTGCAAGAAAAATTAGAGTATGGATGTAAAAAATAGAAGCTTAACAGGTTTCGTGTTTGGGTTGTAGCTTCAAGTTCTTGGGAAATTTTAGCAAGGTTTCAAAGCTTTTTCTCAAATCTTCGACCTCTTTAACAGTTGCAAATGAAGTTCAATTTATAGGCAAGGATTTTGGAGCTTTGGAGAAGTCAAGAGTACAGCCATCATGTGTTATGGTGTTGAATTGTTCTTGAAGCAAGTTTAGACAAGTATGGTTCAAAGCAAAGTAGAGTGGTTAGCAGCTTTAGCCGCACCTAATATGAATTTGTAAGCATGATTTATAGAAAAGTACCATCAGAAGCAAAAGTAAAGCATGGGTCCAGCATAAACTTTGTACAAAAGTTTTTCTTTTCAAGGACAACAATGGTACTTCTATGCCACACATGGGGAAATCCTTTGGATAAAGACTCAAAAGTGGGTGTGAGAATTAAATTATGATGAGATTTAACCATCAGGAAAAGCCTGCAACGTGATTATGCAGCAAACTCGAATATGGATCAGAAGTTTAGCATAAACGTAACTTAAATTAAGAACAAATGTTCAACTTCTAATCTTTAGATCTCCCTGTTCCAGCATGTTTTGAAGGTGTTCTCAGACTTTTCAGAAAGCTTGTAACATGCTTTGTAGACCTTCTTTGAATTACTCTTGCAAACTCTGATTAAACCTATGTGAAAACTGGCCCAAAAGTTGTAACCAAATTCTGACTTGAAAATGCTCAGAATTTACTAAGTGTTTTAGTTTCATGGGTGCGTGTCTTCAAGGATTTATAACTTGAAATCCCAACATTTCTAGAAGAAATTATGTTCTGCAATGTTTTAGATCTCATGGATATCTACAACTCTTGTGTTAGAAGTTCTTCCCGAATCAACCTGCATCATGATGAAAATCTAGCCAGAAGTTCTGAACTTATCATATCTTCTTAACACTTAGAAAAATTTCTAAGTGCTTAGAATTTTGACTTTTCCAAAGTAATTTTGACTTTTGACTTTCTTGATGAAACAAACTTCATATTCTAACATGTCTTGATGAAATATGATTCTTGAAACTTGATTTTAATCCAAAAGTCAAAGTTTGACTTTTCAGTATGCAATTGACCATTTTGCCCTTGTGCCAATTCCAAACCTAAATTGATGTATTAGTGCTGCAAACTTGAGTCATGGAAAACCTTGTGAGGAAATTCTTGAGAAATGAGAGGGCAAATTTTGGGGTACAACACCTGCCATAGAACTCAAAACGCTACCAAAAGACCTAAGATATGAATTCCTAGACACAGAACTTGAACGACCGGTTATAGTCAATGTAGACCTAGGACAAATAGAAACTGAAAAATTATTATATGTTCTAAGAAAATACCTGACTGCTTTAGGTTATAACATATCATATCTAAAAGGAATAAGCCATTCTATCTGTATGCACTGTATTATGCTGGAGGAAGATTGTAAAACCTCTAGGGAACATCAAAGGAGAATAAATCCCATTCTGAGCAATGTAGTCAAAAAGGAAGTAGAAAAGCTACTAGAAGCAGGAATCATATACCCAATATCCGACAGTAAATGGGTTAGCCAAGTACATGTCATACCTAAGAAAGGTGGTGTTACGGTTATCAGCAACACTAAAGGAGAATCAGTAGCGCAACGAAGTCACACCGGGTGGAGAATGTGCATCAACAATAGAAAGTTAAACAAAGCCACTCATAAAGATCAATTTCCTCTACCCTTAATTGACCAAATGCTTGAACAACTAGCTAAACACTCTCACTTCTTCTATTTAGATGGATATTCCAGATTTTTCCAAATTCCTATCCATCCTGACGACCAAGAAAAAATGACTTTCACTTGTCCTTATGGTACGTTCGCTTATCGATGAATGCCATTCAGATTATGCAATGCCCCTGCAACATTCCAGAGATGTATGATGTCCATCTTCTCGGATTTTCTAGATGGCATGATGGAAGTTTTTATGGATGACTTCTCTATCTGTGGAGAAAGTTTCTAGTGATGTTTATCAAACCTTGAAATGGTGCTAGAAAGATGTGTAAGTGTCAATCTCGTGTTAAACTGGGAAAATGTCACTTCATGGTCCGAAAAGGAATCGTCTTAGGGAACATAGTATCCGATAAGGGAATTAAAGTAGATAAAGCAAAGATCGAAGTTATAGAAAATCTTCAACTGCCCAAAATTGTTAGAGAGATAAGAAGTTTTCTAGGACACGCCGGTTTTTATCGATATTTCATTAAAGACTTCTCTAAAATAACCAAACCTCTAACCGAACTCCTAATGAAGGATGTTGAGCTCATTTTCACCGGAAAATGTTTGGACGCGTTTACAACTCTAAAAAAGGCATTAATTTCAGCACCTATTATGCAACCTCCTGATTGGAACGAACCATTCGAGATAATGTGTGATGTCAGTGACTATGCCGTAGGCGCAGTCCTAGGATAGAGGAAGGATAAAAAGCTTCATGCAATCTACTATGCAAGTAGAACCCTAGATCCTTCACATACAAATTACGCTACCACTGAAAAAGAATTGTTAGTTGTTGTGTTTGCTTTAGATAAATTCTATTCCTACCTAGTTGGAGCATGAATAATTATCTATACTGACCATGCTGCAATCTGGTACCTATTGAGTAAGAAAGACGCCAAACCAAGATTACTAAGGTGGATCTTACTTCTTCAAGAATTCGATTTAGAAATAAAAGACGAGAGAGGCACCGAGAATGTAGTCGGTGACAACCTATCCATAATAGGAGGCATCAAACCAGATCATGTTCCCATCCATGATGATTTTCCTTATGAACGCCTTGTCGCCCAATTAGAACTAGACAGTATTATAACTGAGTATCCTATGACTTATGAAGATAAGAACACAAACAAAATTTTGGAAACAATATGCACCACAACCATGCTACCATGGTACACCGATTTAGTTAACTATTTGGCTACCGGAGTGCTTCCACCCGATATGTCTTATCAACAAAAGAAGAAATTCTTTCATGACCTTAAACATTATTATTGTGATGAGCCTTTACTTTTCAAAAGAGGCGCCGATGGTATTTTCCGTTAATGTATTCCCGAAGGTGAAATTGAAAACGTAATTCTCCACTGTCATACCGCTCCCTATGGAGGACATGCAAGTACTTCAAAGACTTGTGCTAAGATATTACAATCTAGCCTTTATTGGCCTAACCTCTGGAAACACGTCCATATCGCGGTTAAAAATTGCGACCAATGCCAACGCACTGGAAACATCTCTAGACGCGATGAGATGCCTCAAAAGGGCATTCTAGAAGTTGAAGTCTTTAATGTATGGGGAATCGATTTCATGGGACCTTTCCCATCTTCCTTTGTAAATCACTACAAACTTGTTGTTGTCGACTATGTTTCAAAATGGATCAAGGCTGTAGCCTCTCTAACAAATGACGTGCGAGTAGTAGTCAGGCTTTTCAAGAACATAATATTTCTAAGAGTCGGTGTACCGAGACTCGTCATCAGTGACGGTGGCTCCCATATCATTTCCAAAATCCTAGAAAAATTATTAGCGAAATACGGAGTCCGACATCGTGTCGCAACGCCTTATCATCCATAAACAAGTGGGCAAGTAGAGGTCTCAACCAGAGAAATAAAGTAAATCTTAGAAAAAATTGTAGCAACTTCTAGGAAAGATTGGTCGTCTAAGTTACATGACGCTCTTTGGGCATATAGGACAGCATATAAAACTCCGATTGGAACCACACCATTTAAACTAGTTTATGGGAAATCTTGTCATCTGCCAGTGGAGATAGAACATAAGGCTTATTGGGCCATTAAGACCCTTAACTTAAATTACACCGATGCGGGTGAGAAAAGAATCTTAGACATCCACGAACTAGAAGAACTTAGATTAGACGCTTACGAAAATGCTCGGATATATAAAGAGAGAACTAAAAAGTGGCACGATAAACGAATATCTAGAAAATAATTCAATGAAGGAGATATATTTCTCCTGTTTAATTCTAGACTTAAATTATTCCTGGGAAAACTTCGCTCTAGATGGCCACCATTCGAAGTTACTAAGATTTTTCAAAGTGGCACAGTTGAAATCAAAGGAATGAGTTGCAAACCGTTCATTGTAAATGGATAGCACTTAAAACATTATCATAGCATAGATAACAAAGAATACTACATAACAATTAGGCTAGATGCACTGCCACCCCATTCATCAGACTAATCCCCATGTAATGTTGAGCTTACGACTTTAAACGAAACGCTTCTTGGGAGACAACCCAAATTTGAGTCTTTTCTTTTTGTTTTGCTTGTTTTTATATTTTATTTTTCTTTCTTGTTTTATTATTATTAATGTTAAAATATGCAGTATTGTTTCTAGAATTTTGCCCGTTACTAACTTAAGTGCTAACTGTCAACCTACTTCAGGCTAACATTTCGATTATCTAGTATACTAACCACGATGAACTTGGTTGATACGATGGGCATTGTGTTCAGAGGAAGGAACCAGCAAAGGAGGTTTGAGTCTCTTTCTGATAGGGAGTTAGGATTAAGTATCTACCCCGATGGACCAGCCATGATAACCTCAGGGATTCGGGATAGTGTTATGTTCTTATTAAGCCATATAGGATGGGATACATCTGCTATAAGGAGAAAATTTAGCTCTTACCGTTGACTGACTTTAGAGTTTTTAAGCTCCCTTATCTATAAACCTGACCATGATATGGGATTTAATAGGGGACTTATTAGATTTAGATTTTTCGGTATAAAGTACACGTTCACCCACAGAGAGCTAGCTGAGTTACTAGGATTCCCATATAGCCTGGATGCATTTACCGTAGTCCAGGAAGAGCTTTTTAATATAGGTGAGCTTGATTATTTCTGGGGGGGACATTATAGGAATTAGTAACCCTGAGCCTGAGGACATGTATTCTGAAAACATTCACAACCCAGCTTTTAGATATTTCCACAAAATTCTAGCCCACACCCTATTTGTTAAGCTGAAAACATTACCACAGTTTCTAGAGTTGAGTTGTTTATCATGTTTTGCACCTTGCAAAACCGTCCTATAAACGGAGCTACATTTATGCTAGCAAATTTTCACCGTATTGTGAGGGTTGAACATGAACCCATTCTTATAGGTGGTTTAGTGAACATGATAGCTAATGTTATCAGATTAAGACAACAATTGCTGAACCTTGTCCCTCAGGGTAGATTCCAGCCTATGGATATTAATTTCTGTTTCAATAGGGGTATCATCGGGAACCTAGGCCCAGGTAGCTTCGACCTCCTCATTAATAATCAGTTAATGCCACTTTTATCTTACATGACCCTAGGACAAGCATACATGACTAACGTAGCTAGCTATATGGTTGGGACGTGCCACACATATCACCGCCACACATTCCTGAGACACCCATAATATATGACCACCTAGATGCTTTCTTTTCTGATGAGGATATTGACCCTGAGACCCCTCCTTTTTACCATGACTTACCACCTCCCAAACAGATAGGCTCAAACTTCCCCGACTCTCCAGTTGTTTCTCTGCCTCCTGTATTTCATTCTGCTCCCGCTTTAACTGTCATTCAATAAGAGATTGATATGTTAAAGGACAAGCTTGTTATTTTGCAGATTGAATTCCATTCCTTTATGGATACGGTAGTTAAACAGCTGAATTACATTTATCAGCATCTTTTCTCCACATCGCTGGACCGTCGTGGTTGATTCACCTGACATACTGCTTTATTTTATTTTCTTTCCATATTTAAAACATTGGGGACAATGTTTTGTTTAAGTGTGGAGATACGTTTTATTAGATTTTCATTATTTATTTGATACTTTATTTTTTCAGTATTTTTGGAACTTTACCATTTAGTACAATTTTATTATTCAGTATTTTTGGAGTTTTATCATTCAGTACAATTTTTATCATTTTTTAGTTCCATTTTATTATGAGTTTATTTATTTCGTTTATTATGTATTAGTATCATATTTACGTGTATATGCTATGCTTAAATGATTCAATATTATTTACCCATATATATGTAGAATTATTGAATTGGTATTCTGCAATATATAATAATACAAAATATTGCAATTCTGGAACTGTGCCGCTCGGCACATATGTGTGACGCACGGCACATATGTGTGATGCTCGGCACACACTGATATTACAGACGTGTTCCTGTAATACAGAAACCCTCACAAAAACATTTCCACCCTTCCAAATCCTTCAACCGCTGCTCATAATTCATTGAACCTTTTCCTAAATCTCTCCCCATATTCATTACCATAAAAATCCATTAAAACCCACATATCACCTCCACTATATCTCCCTACATAAATCATCCCCAAACCCTTTTTCACTCCAAAATCCCCAAATTTCTCACATAAACATTCACCAAATAGCACGAAGAAATTCTAGACCTGAACCTAATCTTTCCGGCATTATATTTAGTAACGGAGAAGCCGGAGAGCACCAAAGGGCTCAGTACCTCAAGTTTTATCAACGCTATATCGTACCAACATGGTATGTGGATACTGAGTGCCTCCGAAAATTAGGCTTACTTGATAGCGTCCAGTGGCTGCTCCATCACTCATATTTGACGTCCATCTGCACGTAGAACCTTCCGACATATGAGTCGCTAACCTTGGAATTTCTGAGTTTGTTCTCTTATAACCTGCCGTGTGATGAGAACAAACACCTATCCGGCTCCTCCACCTTTAGAATGTTTAACCACGAATATTATGTTAGTCAATCCACTCTCAGTGCCTTCTTCCACTTTCCTACCGAAGGGGCGGTACACCACTGCATTCCAGAAGACCTCGATTGGGCATATATAGGTTTCAAGCTTTGGAAGGTTCTTACCAATGAAGAACCAAACAGATGGGAAGGAATTTATGCTTCTTCCATCCATAATCCCGCAATAAGGTGCTTCCACCGTGTCATCTCAAATACCATTTTTGGAAGTATGAACAACAACAAAGTTAATTCAAAAGAGTTGTTCCTCCTCCACTGCACCTTTAAACCCAACCAAAAGATCAATGCAAGCACCTTTCTTTTATCACATATTCAGTCCTTGTGCGTAAGAGGATCTACGCCTTTCTTCATTGGAGGGATAGTCACCTCTATAGAACTTGGCCTCAACCTTCAAGACAAGCTTACAAATCTGCCATCACTTCTGCCCACATTTATTGACATTGACAATTGTCGGGCTGGCCACTTGATTAAGGTCATAAGAGATGGTAGATAAAACCTCATGGTGCACAACAAGGTAGTTCCAAGTATCATTTTGCCAAAATTTGCGCTTACTAATGTTATAGATTTGTCTAAGTGGCTTTATGACCTTGATGCTCCTGCACCTGGAGATAATACGAGAAGCGACCAGGGGAATGTCCAAGCAGATGAAATGGAACAGGGAGACTTTGAACAACAATCTCCTCCTGAAAACGTGGCAAGCACGTCCACTAGGCCTAGGAGAAGAAGAGAAAGACAATCGGCCTCGAATGATGACATTATGGCTTCCGTAATGGAACAAGATGAGAGAATGCAAGCCATGCATAATAATTAAAACCAGATGATGCAACTGATGCTGGCTATGCAAACTTATCAGCAAGAGTACGATGAAAGAAACGAGCGTCGGGCTGTGAGATTAACTGAGGATATGGCTGCATTGACCGTACGTGTGAATAATTTTCAGGATTATGTTTACCATGTAGCCATGCACCATCCTCCGGGTACACGTGGACGAGCATGAGGATAAGGAAGAGGACGCAATAATGAGCAAGAATAGATCTATTTTGCTTCTCTTCTCGTTTCCTTATTGCTTTTAAGCATTGGGACACTGCTTGTTTCAAGCTTAGGGGAGCTAGTTAGTAAGAACCCTTTGTTGTTTCCTAGGTAGATATTTTATTTCTATTTCCTGTAATCAAAACAATCTATATACTTTCGGATTCATTTATGCAATTTTTCCGTTGTTATCTAATTTCCCACTTTCTTGAGCCATAACAAAAAAATATTTTTGTTCGTTACTTGCACAATCCGACGCATTTGAAGAATATATAGGTTGCTCACTTTTCAAAAGATATATGAGAAACTTTGAGCAAAACAGAAGTACAATGGATACCGTCCTAACACTATAAATCCCCATATTGCGTTAGATCGATTTCAGTACCCTTTATACAAAAAACCTTAAACTTTAGCTTTAAAATAACCCCGAGTAGTTTATCTAGCAGTCATCACCGTCTTAAACACAAACTACATAGGGAGTCCATGAATATAAGTGAATGATCTAGTGTATTTGAAAGATATATGCTTTGTTGTAAGAAAATAGGGAATGCACCAATTAAGTTGGGCGATCCTCACACGGTCGCTTAATCCAACAGATGTAGAACCTATGTGATATAACGCAAAAACCTTTTGTCAATTGGTTCAGAGGTGTATGGTACTGAACTTGGTAGGATGGACTATGGTCCAATCCCCCACAACTTGCAATTGGGTGAATTAAAGGAGGTTATCGCATTCATGTTCCAAAACCTCATGCTTAAAAGGATCATAGTCACTAACCGGCTACTCTATTATGTGTGTATAAAGATAAAGGGCTTAATGTGATTGCGCTAGAATGAAAACGAGTAAAATTTAGTGAATAGAATTGGGTTGAGCTATAATGGCATGAATGGAATTAGTCTGCACAATAGGGGATGTTTAGTGTTATCACCGTATCTTTTGTGTCATGTGGAGCTTACATTTTCGCAAAAACTTAGGTAGCCTCTTATGATTCAAATTGTGTTGTGAAATTGCATTTAACTTGTGCCTTATTAATTTTTATACTGATTTTTGCTTGAGAACAAGCAAAGGTTCAAGCTTAGGGGAGTTTGGTGACATGAAAAGATATAGCATTTTCCATCCAAATTACATAGATTAAATTCCCGATTCTTCAATTATTATGTCATATTTTATCCTTTTTTGTAGTTTTGGGTCATATTTCAGGTACTTTGCATTTGAAAGGCATAAATAAGAAAAGGAAGAAAAAGAATGGAAAAATAAAGAAGAAATGGCTATAAAATAGCAAAAATGTATTTATGTACAAGAGAAGTGTGTCACCCGCCACAAGGCCATTACGACCGGCACGAGTTGAATTATTGCGCCCCTCGGCATGCTCACATTACGACCGGCACAGTTGTGATTACGTTCCACAATTCAAGCAGCTACGAAGTCTTCGCCAGTATAGCATATTAAGCGCACGTCGCCTGGATTTTCTTCGCATAAACAACGTGAATCATGGAAGTTACCTATTTTTCCTCAACAAAAATGAACTCTATATTTAAGCAAGCAGTTACCAACTCTCGGGATCTCGCTAGCTCCTGGCTCTTTTGTTTTGATTCTCTCTAGCCTGCACCCTGAACAATTATTATTATGAAGTTTTATTTTTCTGCAAACATTATTTTCTGCTTGTATTCTTCTTTTTGATACCTTCTAGTTTTAGAATTCAGCATTAAGTTTCCGATAATTTTATTTCGTAGGCAGTAAAAACCTCACCGTCAGAGCAGTATTTTTCCACATTGGAGAAATACTGCAACATTAGTTTGTTTCCAGACCTCCAGAAATTGTTTAGGATTACTCTGATTTTATTCGAGCTATTTTTACTTAAAGTCAATCCTGTCGGCTTGTGCAAGACACGCACATTATTGGAATTTACTCCTTTGTATTCACTTTCGGGTTCTTTTTTTAATAAGCATATTTATTTATTCTCTTTTATGCATGCGTTATCGAATTTACGTTTTAATTTTATGATATTCTGCAATAATATTATGTCTAGCTAGATTCCCTATACCAGTATGTAGAACTTGACCGAAAAGGGTTCGGTAATTAATTGGCATTATTATTTTTATAAAAATAACACTTTTCTAGTTTTAATTTCCAATTGAATATTTAAATGTTTTTGTACGGAAGTAAGAAACAATCTAAGGTTAAAATTCAATAGAGCGGAAGTTTGAGGTTTTACCCGGATAGTGGGTATTGAAACATTAATTTTAAAAATAGCGAAAGCGCTTTAAAGTTAATTGAATCTTATTTATTTTCAAAAAATACTTTTGAGTTTTAAATGAAACAGCGGAAGCGCTTATTTCGAGCTTAACTAATATGATCTGATTCAATAGAACGGAAGTTTGAGACGAAGGTTTTTAAACAAATAGTTTCACCGAAATTATGTTTTAATACTAAAAACAAATGCCAATGACGTACTGAACCCCTTAAGTTAGCGAAATACATATCGGTGTCCCTCATTAATTATTAAATTCTAGTCAATTCCCTATTAAACCCAAACACCCAAATTGATTATTAGCCTTAGCTCTACATAGTAACCTTTAGATAATAGTAGTTTTTGACAATCAATCCTTGTGGGCTCGATATCTTTTAAAACTATGTGATAGACTGTGTACTTGTAGTCACTGCACCTGATAGACTCATAAAGTCGCGATCAAAAACTAAATTAAAAACCAATAAATAACAAGATAAAACTGAAAATAAATGACCAAACAAAAAAAAATCTTCACTTTGTAGCATGCATGTTTTTGGTCATCCATGCCCATTAGTGTTCCATTCCAAAATCATCACCACCAACTTGACAACCTTCATTACCATCACCAAAATCATTAGTTGCAGCTGCTTCCCCCTCCGAAAAGAAAAGGGCGCCTGCCCACAGCCCAATTGCAATACGAAATATACTCCTCATGAGAGGGAAAAGAAGTGACTTCATGAGGTGCACACTGATGGAGGTACAAATTAGCCATGGAGTCGTGAAGAAACTGGTTGGACCTTTGATTATCCTCGAGCATATCCCATGTGAAGTTGCAAGTCTATCTCATCCTCGAATCCCAATTAGCATAATCTAGATCCTCAGATGGCTCAAGTGCTTCTTGAGCACTTGATGATTTACCTCGACCACTCTTTTTTTTCTTCAACGCCAACTTTCCCAAACAATTTCTTCCAATATAGTTGTCATCAATCAACCCTGTTACTCTCTCGTTGATCACATTTGTCTGTAGCACCCACTTCGTGTAACACAAGGAAGTAATTAAACAAGGAAATTTTAAAGGTTTTTAGAGTATACACATGTTCTTCTCATGCTTTCAATGAAAGTTTTCATCTTTGTAGTAATAACATGACCAACATATACCTCCTTATATTTAATAATATACTTCACATGCAAAGAAACCTTAAAAAGTGTCGTAGATTGATGCATCATAGGTTTAATATTGTGCAGAATCAACAGAAGGATTGCTTGTGCCTCTGGAGTCATGTGATCCCTCTTATACCTGATTGGTTCTCTCACAGAGTTAAGCTCCACACTCTCTCCTTCGCGTAGAATTGATTTGGAAATTTCATTGTGATCTTTAGCCAAGTGTAGCGGTAGAAATGTTTAAGATATAGCCATTAGATTGACTAGACTTATACAGATCGAAATAAAAATCGCCACCGCGCTTTATTGTTTTCAAAGGAATGGGAAAAGTGCGAATAACCCAAAAAGAAGGGGAAATATTCTAGGTAAGGGGGTTGGTTATGCAAAAGGAAGGTATTATCACCCTAAACATCTACGGTACTCCGCAGGAACCTCTTTGAAAAATTTGTATATTTTGGCTATAAAATGTTGTATAAAAAATAGATGGTGGAGGTGAGAAAAGAAATATTTTTTATGATTTTTGCACCCGCCGCGGTTGCAAACCTTTAGTTCCTACGTACCACCTTTCGTGAAATAGGGGATCAGGGTACACGTAGTTCCTCTTTTAAAAAAATTTAAAACACAAGTGTGTTGGTTAATTTTATGAGATAAGATGTCATCGTCATTGTCTGTATGGAAAATATACTTACTATCCACAATCATGAGAAAGGAGAATTTCCATCATCTCAAAGTGGAGGATATGGCTTGGATTTTAAAATCAACAATGCCTCACTCAACACCCAAGTGGAAAATATCTCTCTTCACTATATATTATAGAAGTATAGTTGTTTGCATCACTACAAGGATTGACAAGAGTCTAATCTTTTGAGAAAAGTTTTAAAGATAAGAGTCAAAATGGCAAAATGGTTTGAAATGAGATTGATTGACTTTTAGTCTTATCACAAAAAATATCAAGATATTATTAAGTTGGTTGAATTTTATTTATGAAAATGTTTTGAAAAAAAAAGTATGGATATAAGTCCAATTTTATTATGAAAGTGGTTCAAGTTTAGAAACAAGAAGAGTTTTCAAAAGGAGGAAGAAGATTTTTGAAATTAAAGAAGATGGGAGGAGAAGAAGAGACTATCCTAAAGCATAAGGTAAAAGTTAGGGATAAGAACCATCTAACCAACAAGAAGCCAATACTTGACATTATGAGCCAAGATAGAATTCTCATTCTTTGAATTGAAACCAAGTAAGCAAAGATACTAGACCTTTTGAGAGAACCAAACTTCAAATGTATTAAGTCTTCACAAAAATTGGGCAGAGTAACGACTGTATACGGGTGAATTCCAGATTACAAACAAAGTATGTAATCACAATGACATGCACACAAAACAAACAAACAACCCAATATCTTGAGGTAAACCTCAAGAACTCCAGACAAAATATCAATTAAGGTCACAAGGTCTCCAACATAGGCCAGGGTTTCTAATCCTAAGTCCAAGAAGTCCAATACTCCATAATTCTAAGGATAGTAACTAAATAGTCCAAGTATCATTAAAGTTTTTTATGGTTCATGTTGATTATTAAGTATCTTCAAAAAGAAAAGAAAAGCTCAAGTGAGAAAAATAAAAATGACATAAAAGTAAATACTCAAGTAAGCAAAGATGAAAATAGCATGAAATGTAAATGCTAAAAGTAAATGGTGTATAAAATAAAAGAGCATAAAATAAAAACACAAAATAAAGTCAATTATTAGAAATTAGTGGTTAGTTGGATGACCATATTGAAACTTACATTTGAAACAAATTGGAAGATTGGTAGAACCAAAGCCTCCACACAACAAGTTGCATTTTCTCTTTGTCAAGTATATCATCCATTTTGGAATCCTCAAAAGTACCATTTAATGATCAACGATGTTTAAGTGATCCGCGTTGACCAAAAGTGATGTAGATCCATTAGAGGATTGGTAGAACCAAAGCCTTCACACAATGAATCTCAAGGTTATTGGATCAAAGAGATCATATTAATATACTTGGGCTTGCAAACATAAGTTTGGGCTACGAATGATCATTTATTCGAATCGGGACAAAATTTAGCGCTATGTTAAGCAATCGTAAATGGAATTATATAGAAGCCGCACCTATTTTCAGGCCGGTCTATAGCATTCTATGCACCATTTGTTTTGAGACATGATATAGAGATCATGCTCAAATAACACTTAGTACAATAAGTAAGGGATGAGATGAAGAAGGGTGGGAAAGAATATACAAACCACATTTGAATTAAAATTTAATTAAACTATTATTAAAATCATTCATCCATTTTTATGGAGTTAGACTCAACACCATGGATCCAATGATGTTAACAAAGTTCATGATCAAAAATTAAACCCAAGATCAGCCAGAAAATAATCATAAAAAATCAACTATATTCAAAAATAAGGTCATAGAAAAATCAGAAATAGACTCAAATATTTTTATAAAATTTTTGGTAATTTTTTAAAGTCAGAAACTATTTTTAAAATTAAAAGAATTGAGTAAAATAAACCAAATATGATTAAAAAAACAACAAAGTCAGAAATAAAAAATAAACGAGGTCACCAATAATTTTTACAATATCATTTGATTATTCCATATTTGTTTTAGAATTTAAAAATGTATAAAAATATTTTTAAACATTTAAAACAATTCAAATAAAGTGAAAATTTATAAAAAATATCAAAACACAAAATAAAATTGTAAAAATATAAAAATCATAAAGAGAAACATCATAAATATTTTTCATAATTTTTCCAGATTCTTTGGACTTAAAATGAATTTTCTATGATTTTTTGAAGTTTAAAACAATTAAATATAAGAATCAGAAAATAAAATAAAAACCAAAAAGATGTAGACCAATGGATGAGAGTCAAAATGCGTTAGTAATCAAATCTAAGGGATCTGGCGCGATGTGTATATCATGGTCATTACTGAATAAAACACTGAATCAAACATAAATCAGATTTTTCAAAAAAAACAAATGGCACGCCATCATTGGCTGGAAGATGACACATTGGTCATCTTCAACCTCCAGCCAACGTGAAACACAGGTCCCTCAAACTATAAAATCATAAGCTCAGACCTATGACATTCGCTTTGTCTCATCAAGACGAAGACAACCACACCTTCGCGAAAATTTATATAAATTGTAGCTCAAGCAATTTGGAAGGAAAGTTTTGAAAAGGAATTTGAAAATTCATGGCCAAAACGTGTTTCCAGTTAAGAGAAAGTGTTGCGACTAGAACTAGGGGAAGGAGAGCTTCACAATGATATCAAAGTTTGGAAGAATTGATGCAGAAATCTACCTATTGAAGTTCAGTTACAGAGCTCTGTAAATGGACTTGGTCAGATTAATTCAGAAGGTTTCAAGGCTAAATTCTTCTTCTGTTAGCTTCAGGGAAGATCAAGGAAGGTGAATTGATAAAAAAAATGGATTGAAAAAGGCTTGAACAAGGATTTCTAAGTTGCAGAAAAGTGAGTTATGGAGCGAGTTTGGTTGGGTGATTTTGGATGTTCAAGCTTGAGAAAACGAATGGGATAGCTCATGTATTTATAAGAGAATAAAATGGGATCAAAAGAAAGGGTGAATGATGCATTTTGGATGGAATTCGTGTGGAGTTGCAAACAAGAAAAGTGTGACTTCTATTTTAATCAAAACTCATACAAACCTTGCGTTTTGATGTGCTAATCACTTCTGGAGGTTCACTAAACATGTTTAGAAGCAAAAGCGCACAGGAAAAATGTGTTTAGAAGCTAAATCAAGGATTTTAAATTTCGAATTTTGAAGAAACTTCAGTTTCAAGTTACCAAGTTCAAATCAATGGCATTCTCAGCTCAAAGAGTCTTAGTGTATGGTTCTTGATGATTTAGAAAGATTAGATTACAAGCTTTGTAATGGGAAAGAATGGAATCAAATGGATGTTTGAGCTGAAAGTTGCAATGAGTCAAAGTTGGGAAAAAGAGGTTGACTTTCCATACTTAGAAATATTTCAAGCTTTTCTTCAAAAGTGACCTATAATGTTTTGCATCCTAACATGGCCTTCCTCTTGGAATTTTCTCTTGACCAAAACATATGGCATGAAATAGACCTCTTGAATGACATTTTGAAACTTAAACTATTCAAAATCTCCAAAAATTGAGAGAGTTATGAATTGTTGAAGTTGGCAAAAAATCTTGAAATGACCTATAATCTTTTGTATCCTTAAGGCATCTTCCATCCATTTTCTCACTTTTCACATAAAAGAAGGAATAAAGTTCACATCCTCAAGATCATTTTGGAAAATGAGTGGGCTCAAGGTGATAAATATTGACCAAGTTATGATCATTTGAAGTCACATGAAGAGATTTGAGGGTTCATCTAGAGGACTTGTAATATTTCTTCATCATCAAGTTTCTTCCACATGAAAAATCCTTGAAACTTTTGAAGTGATTTTTTAATAACCCTTTGAAGAGAAGGATGTTTTTGGAATCACTCAAAAATACCAAAATATGAGCAAGATATACTTATTTGAAGTTCAAAACCCTAGCTCCTAGATCAAGAAAATGCTTTGAGGAACTTTGACAATTTTAAACAACCTTCTTGTACCAAAATGTTTCCTTTGTAGATAGAAGTTGTTGAGGATAATAATGAGAACTTATAGCAACCAAAACCACTTCCATATCTTGATAATTGAGATAAATATGCACTTGTGACCAATGGGAACAAGGCCTTGTCCAACCAAGATAACTTCTTCAATCAACCCCTTGTACTTTTGAATCAATCTTGATAACTTTGAAATATGGTGAACTAAAATAAACATTTCCATGCCATTTATTCCAAAACAACTTCAATAGTGAGGTTTGAATTTCTCAAGCTTTATTGACTAGGGCATGGAAATAAACTCATGAACTCATGGATCAACTTGCTAAGCCATATTGCCTTTGCCTACATCATTAACATGTAAGACAAACCAACATTGAATTATATTAAATAAAAGGAAAGTCAAAACAAAACATGCATGATCACAAAAGAAAAACAAGTCAAGGTGCTTGGTGATTCCTCAAAGATCAAAGCTAAAGATAGGGAAGAGAACCAAAAGCCTTAATGTGATCTTGTTGTGATTGAATCAATATGGTATGATGAAGGGATCTTAGGGGGGAAAATTGGGGTACAACACCAAGTTGATAGCTTTGGTATATCCATCCAAATCCATAATTCCCAAAGAATTTGGTTTTCTCAAAAGGTTATTTATTTCCACCCGGTCAAACTGAATTTCCTTTCCCCGCACAAAAGTTTCAAACTGAAAAGTTTCCCCTTCGGGAACCAAAGCATTTGCATAGAATTCCCTGACCAACTCGTAACTTATAGTTTCAATAGGGTTGATGAGACTTTCCCAATTTTTGCTTGCAAAAATTCTTGCGACTTTCCCGTATGAGCCATTTCTATCAATGATGAATTTCCTCTCTGACAGAATATGCCTTTGTTCAAGCATCTTGCACGTGTCCTTGTGTTCAACACTTAAGAAACGCCGATCTTCAAACCCCTGAGGCTGACTAGAGCCACTAGTCACAGTTGTCTTTTGCTTTTTGGAACCTGCTGCACTTTTAGGAGGCATCTGCAACAAAAATAGACAAAACAAACAACAGAACATCACCAAACCTGTTAGAAAAAACCGAACTGGAAAAGCAGAAATAGGGCAGGAAATGAACTGACGCCCAGCGACACACGAGCGAGGCCTCGCCTCTGCTTCTCCTGACAAGGCAGATGCGACAGGCCAAAATGCAGAAAACCCAAACACTGTCTAAAAGATAAAAAATTTCATTAATTTTGTCCAAACAACGGCACCCAAACATGTAAGTTCATTTTACCCAATGGGGTTTTCCATATTCTACCCTTACCACATGCAATCTACGAAATCTACTCTAAAACACAACCTCTAAACATTTGCACGAAAGAAATAAAGAAACATCAAAACTGACCTTCAATTTTGAAAAGAGAATGAAAATTGCAAAGAGTAGAGGTTAAGAGAGCAAGGTAGCACAAGGATGATGTTAAGGTTTGCTTGATGTTTCAAAGAGGCAAGAAAAAATGACAAAGTGATGGACCAAGAGACTTAAATATCATGGGTCAAACAGATAGGCCCAAATGAGGACCCAAACAAAAGGGTCAAAAAATAACCAGGAAGAAAAACGCACAAAAACAAACAAAAGTTGTTCATGCACCCTCGTACAGTGAAGCAGATGCAAGGGTCAGGCGAAATGCCTTCGCCCCATGCTCGCCCGACGAACCACACCAGAAACATAAAAAAAATCTGCTGCAGGCTGCACTGAAGAAAATTCCAACCGACTTTTTCTACACGATTTTAATTTAAATGAACATAGAAAACAAAATGCATACAATGTTGGGGTGCTTCCTAACAAGCGCTTTGTTTAACATCGTTAGAGCTCGACGGTCTATGGTGATTTCATAGATCACCAAGATGAACAATGCTTATTTCCCGATTTAGTTCACCTTCAAGATAGATTTTCAACCTTTGACCATTCACTGTCTGATTCTCTTTTAAAATCGGATCATCCAACACAACTGCTCCATAATTTTTCACCTCCTTAATCAAGAATGGACCTGACCGTTTAGACTTCAATTTTACCAGAAAAAGATTTAACCACGAATTGAAAAGAAGCACCATTTGACCAACTTGGAAATCTTTTTGCCGAATTTTCTTGTCATGGTAGAATTTGACCTTTTCCTTGTAAAACTTGTTGGAATGGTAAAAATCATTGCACATTTCCTCTAACCCCTGAAATTGAATTTTTCTATTTTTTCCGGCTAAGTTAGAATCAAAGTTTAAAAATTTCAAAGCCCAAAGAGCTTTGTGTTCTATTTCAACCGGAAGATGACAGGTTTTACCATACACCATTTGGAAAGGTGACACACCAATCAGAGTGTTGTAAGCGGTACGATACGTCCACAAAGCCTCATTTAGCTTAAGAGACCAATCTTTCCGTAAACTTGATATGATTGTTTCCAAAATTCTTTTCACTTCCCTATTCTATACCCCCACTTGACCATTTGCTTGCGATGGTATAGTGTAGCCACTTTATGCTTTACACCATAATTTTCCAAAACTTTTTCAAGTTGTGCATTGCAAAAGTTCGATCCACCATCACTGATTAACACTCGAGGTGTGCCAAAATGGGAAAAATGTTTTTCTTTAAAAAATTAATTACCGTTTTGCCATCATCTTTTTGACAAGCTGTTGCTTCCACCCACTTAGAAACATAATCAACCGCATCAAGAATATACTCATTCAAAAAAGATGGAGAATATGGTCCAACAAAATCGATGCCCCAATAATCAAAAAATTCTACTTCCAACATGTTATTCAAAGGCATCTCACCTTGTTTTCCAATTCCTCCACTTCTTTGGCATTTACCACAATTCTTAGCATGCAAGTACACATCTTTAAACAAATACGACCAATAAAAGCCTGATTGAAGGAATTTTGTTATCGTACGTAAATCGTTAAAATGACCTCTATACGGAGAATTGTGCCAATGCCAAATAATGCTTTTAGACTCCTCCAATGACACACACCTTCTTAACAGATTATCACTTCCAATCCTAAAAAGATAAGGCTCACCCCAAACATGATATTTCATATCCGCCAAGAATTTCCACTTATGGTCCTAAGTTAGATCTTTTGGTGTCAATCTAGATGCCTTGTGATTTGCAAAATCAGAAAACCACGATCTAACTTGTACCATGAACAGTTTTTCATCGGGAAATTCCTCTCTAACTTCACTTTCTTTGATTGTGACTTCTACATTAACCAAGCGGGATAAGTGATCCACTACCAAATTCTCGAAACCCTTTTTATCACGAATTTTAAGATCAAATTCTTGCAACAAAAGGATCCAACGAATAAGTATTTGCTTAGAATCCGGTTTGGTAAGCAAACACTTTATCACCGCATGGTCAGTGTACACCATAACCTTGCAGCCAATAAGATAAGAACGAAATGTCTCCAATGCATATACAATAGCAAGCAACTCTTTTTCGGTTGTTTCATAATTCATTTGTGCAACATTTAAAACTTTTCTTTCATAATGTATAGCATGAAAAATTTTGTTTTTTCTTTGTCCTAAAATAGCTCTCACTGCATAATCACTTGCATCGCACATTAGTTTAAAATCAATTTTCCAGTTTCGTGCAATGATTATGGGTGCATTAATCAAATTTTAATTTAAATTTTCAAAAGCAAATAAACAATCATTATCAAAAATAAAAGACTTATCTTTGTTGAGAAGATTGCTCAAAGGCCTTGCAATTTTTGAGAAATCCCTGGTGAATCTCCTATAAAAGTTGGCATGGCCAAGAAAACTCTGGATTCCTTTGACATCGTTGGTGGGGGAAGCATCTCAATCACATCCACTTTAGCCTTGTCAACTTCAATCCGTCTTGTTGAAATTTTATGCCCAAGTACGATGCCTTTGGTAACCAAAAATTTAACTTCTCCCAATTTAGAACCAAATTTATTTCAATACACCGCTTTAGTACGGTGTTCAAATCACTCAAACATAATTCAAAAGATGCTCTAAAAACGAAGAATTCATCCATGAACAATTCAACGATTTTTTTAATCATATCGGAGAAAATAGCTTTATACACCTTTGGAATGTGGCAGATGCATTACATAATCCTAAAGACATACGTTTATATGCAAAGACACCAAAAGGACAAGTGAAAGCCGTTTTTTCATTATCTCCCAGATAGACAGAAATTTGATTTTAGCCGGAATACCCATCCAAGAAGAAATAAAATTGTTGACCCGATAACCTTTCCAACATTTAACCATGAATGGAAGAGGAAAATGAACTTTCCTTGTTGATTTGTTAAGCCTTCGGTAATTGATACACATTCTCCACCCGGTCACTGTTCTTGTCGGAACCAACTCATTTTTATCATTGGTGATCACCGTCATTCCTGCATTCTTTGGGACTATATGCACCAGAATAACCCAAGAACTATCCGAGATAGGATAAATCATACCTGCATCTAACAACTTGACAACCTCCTTTCGCACCACTTCTTTCATCACCGGATTTAAACGCCTTTGAGGTTGAACTATCGGTTTGAGTTCTTCCTCCATCATATTTTATGCATACAATAGGTCGGGTTAATTCCTTTCAAATCATATAAGACCCAACCTATTTCTCCTCAAATTTTCTTTAAAACTATGACTAAAATATGTTCCTCTTTTGTAGACAAAGTGTTACTTATTATCACTGGTTTGTTACAATCATCATCAAGAAACACATATTTCTAGTGAGAAGGCAACATCTTCAACTCAAGTTTAGACTCTTCAATTTTTTTCTCTTTTTCTAACTCTTCAACCTTTGCATCAAAAGGACTAACTTCCTCCAATGATTCAAGTTCATTCAAGCATGCTTCAATTTCTCTTTCTTCATCTTTGGTCAGAACTTCAAATGCACTGGCAAGATCTTTTTCAAGGGGAGTGGACATATGAACTTGCTTTGTTACTTCCATTATCACCTCATCGATTGCATCAATTTGAAAATAATCATGGGTATCTTTGGAGTGCTTCATTTCTTCAAAAAGTTAAAACAAACCTCTTCATCTTGAACTCCCACTTTCATTAGGCTATCATCAATGTCAATCATCATCCTAGCGATCTTCATAAAAGGTCCCCAAGAATTAATGGTGTATCATGATCTTCCTCCATGTCAATCACAACAAAGTCAATCGAAAACAAGAATTTATCCACCTTCACTAGTACATCATTAACTACTCCATGTGGGTGAGTTGTAGACTGATAAGTGCAAAAGTGTAGTTATTTTTTATATACTTTTTGTTGCACTTATCGACTCTTTGTTGTTAATATCAATTGAATAACCCCGATTTTTATTGTAAATACGTTTAATTAAGTTTTGTGTACATATTATATCGATTGATTAGTTTTGTATATGTTTTGTTCGTATTTGAGCATGATTGGACTAATGAGGAATAAAGCTCCAAGATGCATTTTTGGATCAATAAAGGAATAAGGCGAAAGATTAGTCCTATTAGAGGTTATGCAGGAAAGCAACAGAAGTTACTGGACTGTCATGGATCGCCGAGCGAAATTCCTGTCACCGAGCGACATTGGGCGACAAGACCAATTTTAATGTTGCCTCTGCCTTGCTTCGAGTCTAGGTCACCAGGCGAAAATAAAGAGAGTTGCCGGGAAAAGTAGTGTGTCGTCGGGCGACGTTAGATATTTGTTTCAGTTGAGGATGTGGCATAATCTGGGCCAAGTATATAGAAGACATCGCCAGGCGACACTTTTATGTCACCGAGTGATGTGTGCGGATCAGAAATTTTCTATATTTTCCTTTTCATTTCATTTGGAAGGGATGGTTTTAGGGGTGATTTTTGTTCTCCTAATTCCATCCACCTCATTTTTGTAGTGGATTAGCTTAGATAACAACACTAGGGCTTTGCTTATGGATGATTAGAGGTGGATTTCTCATTGACCAGCTCTTACAAATCGGAAGATTTGTGGTTTATCTCTTCTCATCTGTAATACCCCAAATTTGTCCTAACCTTTTACTTTTATCTGGTTTATGCATTGTCGCGCTTTTCTCATGTACATAACTCCATTAGGTCATTTAACATTTCATACATTTGCTAACAACATAACTTCGCAAGGGGTCGAGAGCCTTCAGGAATTAGGGTTTCAATATCGGTTTTTAGTAGAGTTTGCTTTAAGCTAGGGTTTGGGTCTTCTTCACTATTTCGAGCCTTATCATCCATCTCCAAGAGTTCTTTAAGCCAGTTATCTTATGGGCCCTGCAAGTCAATATATCTTTGAAGATTGAGGTGCAAAAGCTTTGGGTTATTGTTGCACCCCAAAATTTACCCTCTTGATTTAGGTTTATGTTTCATCATGGATATCATATTGCATTGCATTCATACATTATGATGGGATCAAAGTACTTTGTTTATCAAGTCTTCCTCAAGCTTTGAAGGTTGGTTGCTTTGACAAGTTGCTCAAGTGGAACCTTGTCAGTTGAACCTTTGGATCTTTCAAGCTCAAATTTAATTACATATCTCAAGTTGTTTCATCCTTCTCTTTGGATCTTCAGAGGATTGGAGTTTGTGTTTGATTATGTGAAGGAATCACTCCTTTGATTCACCAGTCAAATTGGGGTTTTGAAGCTTGATCAGCTTTCTCCAAGCACTTTAGTTGTGTATTTTGTATATGTGTTATTGACTAACTTCTAATCAAAAAATGCATTTGTCTTTGTCTTTACATAATTTGTGTTTTAGGTACCAAGTATCCAACAAATAAGCTCATGCAAAGTGGATTTGATTCTGTTTGTGGCAAAAGAAGGTATGCATCGACTCATAAACCTATGTATCGACTCATCTTGTTGAGCATAACCAGCATGTGTCGACACATGCATGTATGTATCAACTCATCCTGCTTGAAAAACTAGCATGTGTCGACACATGCATGTATGCATCGACTCATCCTGTTTGAAAAACTAGCATGTGTCGACACATACGTGTTATGTATCGACTCATGCAGTTTGTGTGGTTCTGTAATGAGTTGGATTAACAGTATGTATCGACACATAAAGGCATGTATCGACACATGTTGTGTTATACAGCTAGGATGTATCGACGCATACCACCTATGTATCGATACATAACAGAAAATGCACGTGTTTTTTTGAAAAAGGCCAGCAAATTCAAACTTTTATCATTTTGGCTCCAATTTTTTCTGCATAATTTGAAATTATATCATTAATTCAAATTTGGCTCCAAGAATCAATTACCAAATTACCACTAATCCCAATCCTAAAACTCTATAAATAGAGCCCTCATTTCATTCAAATTTCAAGCTTTGGATAGCCAAAATCATTTTGCTAAAAAATCTCTCAATTCTCTCCATATACCAAATTCACTCAAAGCTCCATTTTCAAAAATATAGTAAGCTTTGCATTGAAGCTTACTAATCTTTGAGCTAAACCTTCATTCAAACACTTTTTCTCCATTAATTCTCTATATCCAAGCTTTGGTAGTTGATTCTTGTGATCAAATTGCAGAAAATTCTGAAGTTGTTTGATAATTCTCAAATTCTACTTGTGGTAAGTTGGATCATCATCTTTTACAATGTGATCTCTTGTGGATTTCTGGTTTTGATTCATTGAGCACTGTTTTTATAACTCCATTGGTGTTATTTTCTCAAATTTGCTGAAATTTTCATGCTCAATTGGATCCATGATCATAAGGTGTTTGATGAAAAGTTGGAACAAGAACTTGATCTTTGAAATGCTATTTTCTACTGATATTTTTAACAGGTTGCAATCAATTGTTATTGCAATTGATTGTCACATAAAATTGATTTGATAAAAAACTGCACTGATGCAATAGGTTGCTGCCTAAGCACAATTGATTGTAACAGTGCCAAAAACACTTTTGCTGCTTTATTTTGGGGCTGTTTTGACTCAAATATTTTTCTGCACACTCTCTTTGATGGATAATTTGGATTACAATTTTAAATGTCCAATTTGCCTTTAAACTCAATGAACTTTGTGATGTTGATGAAGTTGGATAAATGTTCATCAATTCAAATCTATCAAAGAGTGAATTATTTAATTCATTCTTGGTGCTTTGGATTAATGATATATTTAGTACTTTAATCCATCTAGAGGAGTGGTTGAATTTAAAGATGAAAGAATTTTGAAATACTAATCCAAATTAACTTATCATCCCCCCCCCCCCTCTTCATCTTATCCCTTTCTTTTTTTATTGTGCTATATGTTAAAGCATGGTGATCTCTATATCATTTATCCAAACATGAAGTACATAAATTGCTATTGACCGGCCTCAAAATAGGTGCGACTTCTACATAAGTCCACTTATGATTGCTTAACATAGCGCTAAATTTTGTCCCGATTCAAATAAATGATCATTCGTGGCCCAAACTTATGATTGCAATCCCAAGTATGTTAATTTGATCTCTTTGATCCAATAACCTTGAGATTCATTGTATGCAAGCTTTGGTTATACCAATCCTCTAGTGGATCTACAAAACCTTTGGTCAACGCGGATCACTTAAACATCGTTGATCATTACATGCTACTTTTTGAGGATTCCAAAATGGATGATATACTTGACAAGTTTCAAGATGGTCATCCAACTAACCACTAATTTCTAAAAATTGACTTTACCTTGTGCTTTTATGCTTTATGTACCATTTACTTTTAGCATTTTACATTTCATGCTATTTTCATCTTTGCTCACTTGAGCATTTATTTTAATGTCGTTTTTATTTTATTTTGCTCACTTGAGCTTTTCTTTTCCTTTTAAAGACACCTAATAATCAACATAAACCATAAAAAAAACTTTAATGATACTTGGACTACTTGGTTACTATCCTTGGCATTATGGAGCATGAGACTTTTTCTTGGACTTAGGATTAGAGACCTTGGCATATCTTGGAGACTTTGTGACAGTTTGTAGCATCCTACTTTTGGCCTGAGGCTACTGTATTCCACTTTATTTGTGGAACACAACTTATTACACTGACACTGCTTTTGTATTTGGCATGTTTGATATTCCATGCAGGATATATACATGATATTGTGAATACTATACATTGCCCATGGGGATCTGTTCATATCTGATAATCTCATTACTTACATCCTTATGGCGTAATTTCTGACTTGATTCGTCTACTGATGCGAGCTTGCTTGAAGTTCTCTGGGTTTCTTTTTATTCTTGCTCGGTTGCTACGGATTGTTATCTGTTTGGTATTGCACTATCTCCTTTCTTCCATTTTTCGTTTTGCATAGTTCTCTGATTGCATGATGGGACCTCTGTTGCTGATATATGTCAGGAGGCCCTCTGTTTTTTTTGTTTAATACATATGTTGTGTTTGTGTTGATCGATGAGTCACTCAATTTAGAAATTGAGATCACGACTTCGCTCTCATTGCATGTTTCCTATAGGATGTTTATTGCTTTTCTTCTTTAATTATTGATCGATGAGTCACTCAATTTAGAAATTGAGATCACGACTTTGCTCTCATTGCATGTTCCCTATAGTATGTTTATTGCTTTTCTTCTTTAATTGTTGATCGATGAGTCACTCAATTTAGAAATTGAGATCACGACTTCGCTCTCATTGCATGTTCCCTATAGGATAGTTTTGTTAAGATTCCTTTGACATGTTAAATAAGGTAGCAATCCATGTATGCTAACATAGGATAGGATTTTCCTTTAACCTCAACCTTAGGATCAATCATTGTATGATAACACTAGGGGTAGTGCTAGGCTAGTTTCCCTTAGTTGTTTATCCTTCTTTTGCATTTTGCATCTTAAAACAAAACTTGTTTTCTTGGCAAATCATAAGACACCTCTAATGAACCCAAACTCTTCTTCAAAGTAAAAGATACAAACCAATCTTACTTTGTCTTTGTTATCTTGAAGCCGATGTTTCACCATCGCACATGTTTGTTATCCTACATTGATTCTCAATATCATTGTTAGGTGTGATGTTTTGTCATCTATTTTATCGATGTTTCATCATCTTTTGCCATGATATCTTGTTATCTTGAAGCCGATGTTTCGCCATCGCACATGTTTTGTTATCCTACATTGATTCTCAATATTATTGTTAGGTGTGATGTTTTGTCATCTATTTTATCGATGTTTCGTCATCTTTTGCCATGATATCTTGTTATCTTGAAGCCGATGTTTCGCCATCGCACATGTTTTGTTATCCTACATTGATTCTCAATATCATTGTTAGGTGTGATGTTTTGTCATCTATTTTATCGATGTTTTGTCACCTTTTGCCATAATATCTTGTTATCTCGAAGCCGATATTTCGCCATCGCACATGTTTTGTTATCCTACATTGATTCTCAATATCATTGTTAGGTGTGATGTTTTGTCATCTATTTTATCAATGTTTTTTGCTATCTCTACCATGTTATCTTTGTTTATCTTGAAGCCGATGTTTCTCCATCGCATCTGTTTGTTATCCTACCTTGATTATCAATATCATTGTTAGGTGTGATGTTTTGCAATCCTTACCATGCCATGCTACCTTGTTATCTTTTAATCGATGTTTCGCCATCGCACATGTATGTTATCCTACTTTGATTCCTAATATCATTGCTAGGTGTGATGTTTTGTCATTTACCATTTGATGTTTCGCCATCTTTGACATGTTACTTTGCCATTACTTAACCGATGTTTTTCCATCTCATTTGTTTGTTGTTTTACTTGATGTTTTGCCATCTTGATTATCTTTGTTTGTTCTAACTAAAAAACATAAACCAACCAAAACACATAAGCCGAACTACGGCTGCTCTGATTCCTTAAAAGGGATACGTAGGCATTGGGGTAGGGCCCAACCGAGCACATCTTTCATTTTCCCTACATTATTTTCTTTTCTTTTGCATGCATTCCCTTTTCAGTTGTAAGCCATAGACATAGGATTTGACCACACCCATGTATATTAGACAACAAGAGTGGATACCGTAGAGTACTACGGGCGTGTGGGGTGCTAATACCTTCCCCTCGCGTAACAGACTCCCTTACCCGATCTCTCGGTCAAAAGACCGTGATTTCTCCCTTTTCATGTTTTCTCGATGTTTAGCTTTCCCTCCATATGGGATAAAAGATGTTCGGTGGCGACTTCATTGTTTCGATGATTTCCAGCCGACGATTTCAGCTGGCGACTTCACTGGGGACAGATTGACCTTTTGCTGGTACATCCCGGAGTCGATCCTAGCTCTTATTTGTTTTCTTTTTGGGTGTTTATTTTACCTCTTTGCATATTTATCTGTTTGCATTACATCCTATGTGAGTTTTACTTTCTGCATACTGGATTTGGCTGGACTGTTTGGTTTCTGGTTTCTCTGGGTGGGTGGATTGTTCCATGAGGTAAAAGGCCTTGTACCCAGGCTATGAGTGAATTCCATATGAACTAGGAATAGAGTGGCCATGGAAGCTATGAGGCAGATGCTTTGTAGACCTAACCATGAGATCCATGACTTCAGAGGTAGTTCAGATAGGTGTTATCGTATGATGATACCGACATTCGAGCTCTTGTACTCTAATTTGGCTTTTAACCTTACCTTGACCTAGACTACACCTGTGAGAGTGGCGCGAAAACTTTTCTTACAGGTACAGGTATTGTTGGTGACTTTGTGTTGTGACGGTGACTCTAGTTCTGACGGTGACTTTGATTATGTTGCTGACTTGAGTTTTGTTGATGACCATGTTCTGATAGTTACTGTGTGTTTTTGATGGTGACTTGATACTGTCGGTGACAGTGTGTTCTCTCGGTTTTTCTCTGGATTTTGCACCTGGGAATGGCCGTTTATTTCGGCAGTTCAACAGCTACCTTTTGTGACAGGTAGATTTTAATCTCATACAGTTGTTGATCTGTTTGGTACTTGGCTCTTTTGTGTTCCAGGGTGATGTCGTACCTTTGATCCTGTGATGTTCATCATTCAGTCTAGAGACAGTGCAGTCATTTTCCATATTTATGGAACGTTGATCCCATGTTCTTGCACACATAAGTTGTTAACTTCATTTTAACACACGTGTTCTTTTCATTTCCAAGGAACCATGCTTGTGAACTTTGTGCTGCACATTTTCATCTTTTACTGGTTTAAAATCAAATTTAAAAGCATGTGAGTTCCTTGGAAATAATCGAACATGGAATTGCATCCACTCACGTGCTTCATGCATATTCATGCATTCATAACAGGTACTGAGAGTTGGAGATTCTTATTCATACCCGGTATTCTCCTCAGATATATAAATTTGAACCCTTGTTGTCACGTGTTCGGAGGTTGGTTATGGAAAAACTTCATAGGGTATTCGCTGGGATGAAGATTCAGATGGATTTGTTTAGGGTACATGCAAGCCATGGCCCGTGATTGGGAACTCTTTGAGGAGGAAGATATTCAGTTAAAGACCCAATTGAGTCAGGTCATGGAAGTCTTGATGATAGCGTCAACAATCCCACATTGACTGTTGCAGCGCGAGTTATTCTCTTCTGCTCATCTTTTGGGATTTCTTTCAAACCATGAAATTCCTTGTGGATTTCATCCACTACCTTAAGCACTTGGAACTTCTTATCAGCGGATGGTTCCTATTTTCCAGTTGAATTCAAGAGGTTTATTTTATCAACAAGGGCAGAGTAGGTCTGGAAGTGATTTTGATCCCATCCCAGTGCTTTATTCTCGTTTGTTTCCATGCTTGTTTGAGCTTCAGTGGGTTAGGATCTATACTTCAGTACCGTCTACAAATTCCCTTCCTGATCATGATACCAACAACAGATATGGTTACCACACTGGGGCACCCAATTATTCAATCAGGCACACTCTCTACAACTTTCGGCCACCTGATCTTCTCTTTAGCAGTCAGTGTTTGTTCCCCAAGTTAATCCATGGGGCAGAGCTTTTAAGCAGAAAAGATAGAAGAAGATTGAGAATTAGGTTGATACCATCTCAATTCCTTACATCCTGACACTTTCTCGTCTGTTGGGAATTCATCTGGTAAAGCTTCGTGCTTTGAGACTATTCAGTTGATTATTCTCTGTTCCAATGCAAAATGCTAGACGTGTCTCTCATTCTAGGGAATTTAGTCGTAATGTTGAAGATTGCAAGAGTTTTGAGTAAAGTCCAGCTCTGGCCTGGCGTCTTTTCCAAAGTCCAATTTCTAATGTGGCAGACAATTTCGAGCTTTTCGTTTGGTACAACGTTCACCCTCCCTTTTAAGAAATCTTTGGTGAGTATATTCTAGGGCACTCGGATATTCAGTTGAAGACAGTTTATCATCCAGAATTAAAATCCAAGCTTGGATCATTTCAGAGACTGGTGTGTCCATATCAGATCGGGAATCTCTTATCCAAGTGAGCCTCGAGGTTGCGAAAGATCGTTTGAAGCAATCAGTCCATACAGAGACTAGTCTCCTCAACATAGAAATTTCAAATTTCATTTGCATTCTTATTTGCAATCTTAATTGTTTTGTTCGGCACTTTCTTGTATGAAAACTTGCTCATCTTTTTGCATGATAATCATAATGCATTGAATATGTTTGTCTTGAATTAATCCATTTGTTATCACCCTTATTTGTTTTACTATGTTTTTCATATTCAGCTCTTGTTTAAAAACAATAACTCTGGAGGGAGGATGATGAAAATTTACCTGAAATCTCAAATGGTATGCTTTCAAGTAAAAACCTTGCTGGCGATGTACAGGCCTTGTTTCAATCCCCAAACACCGGAGATATAAGGGAGTTAGACCCTCGTTAACCCCTCTGAGCCTTCGAAGTAGGAGTTTATTTTCTGTTCAAGAAAAAACCTTTATTTTTAACCCGGGGCAGGGTAGATGTTCAGTTAATCTGATCGAGCATTCAAATTTCAGAAGGAGTGTCCCATCTGAGGATCAACGCACCTTATCCCTCGCATTATGAGGTCGGGAAAAGATCAAAACAACAATGGTTATTTCCTCACAAAATCCTGAGGTCGAGATTGAATCGATATAATAATGGTTATCCCTCGCCGACCAAAGAATGAGACAGTCACTTTCCTCCACAAAAAAAGGGTTCAAAGACTTAGGGTCACATGACTTGTTCAAAAGGAAAATTATGAATAAGAAGGAAACAAAAAGCCCCACTAAGTTGAAACTTGAAAACAAGTCGCTTAGGCAAAAGTTAGGGCATCCCGCTGGACTTCCAAATTGAAATTCAAAAAAAAAGAATTTGTCTAGGAAAGTTAGGGAAAGTGAAAAATTTAAGGCAAAAAAAGGATTATCCAATAAAAATCCTCATCAAAAGAAAAGTCGTGTGATCAAACACCCAAAAACCAAAGGTTAAGTGATTGTCGTGTCCAAAAAAAAATTGTTGTGGTACCTTAACCATTTCAAAGTTCCTTTTGAGAGATGAATGATCGTGTCAAGTTAACTGGATTTAGGACTGGAGAACATCACGAAGGGGGTGGGCACCAAATAACTTGAGCCTTAAAATTTTTTTCTAAAACACTGTGAACCAGACCACGTTACAACCCTTAAAAGTCCTAATTAAAGCATGGGTTAATTCGAAAGCAAAACTGTTACGAGAATACGGTAACCTGACTCCTAGGAGACTTGCTTAAAACTTTTGAGTTGGTATCACTCCCTCTTTTATTTTCTTTGTACAGAAAAATTTCGATGTTTCAACATATTTTCAATAAAAAGTTTTCTAACTTCAAGACAACTACATGATTTGCATTAGATTTATCATTCATGGGATAAAACATTCTTTGCATATGAAAAAGTGCTTAAACATCAAGCGAACTTGCATAATGAGCATCGGATAAAGAGTTTGATTATCCCGAGGGATGAATTGCTTCAGGGATCTGTTGAAAAGAATGATCTTAATTTGAGGCATGCTTTCTAGTTACTCCTTTGAATTTAAGAAGACTGGTATGAGAGATTGATAAAAGCTTTTTGTTTGATGATTGTTTGGAAGTTCTGTCTGCCCCCAAATCTTTGATTGAGCAATGTTATATCGTTACCAGTTAGTCCCAAAGGACAATTTTTGTCAAGCATCTGCTTGCGCGTAAAGCAGTTCGAGTTGAGAAGTATGATTGTGTACTAGCTGGTTTTGAGGACGTAAGTCAATCATCCTGAGAAGGTGTTATCTTTCAAACTCCGTGAACTTCTCATCCCTCTGTGAGCATGAGGTAAAGAAATGGTTTGCCAAGATTCTGCTAATCTGGAGAAATCAAGTCAAGATCCATTGACTCTCAAAACTTCATCAATCTGGGGGCAGTGATGTCGAGATTCGACGAATCTCTCAAAGTGCCGAGTGATCAGGGTGCGTTACCCAAGACTTATTGATACCACTTCTAATTTTAATTAGTCAGAGGCCGTATTTCAAAGTTTGGAACACTGGACAGTTTATCTAGGTGGTACAAATCTCAGGAAGTCCTTTCAAGGCAAGTTCTTTAACTACCCTATAGACTGGGGCAAGGCATTATGCATGGGCATTTCTCCACCTCTGAGTTGATCAGGTTAAGTCCAATCGCAGGCTAAATAAATTCTAAATTTGAAGAGCAGGACAAGAAGTCGGGATTGTTATCCTTAGCTCATCGGAATTTTAAGTCTCGGTATTGTAGCTCCTTCACCAGAAGTTGAGATCTTTATCTCTAATTGAAGTCAGGAGTGCTATTCTCAGCACAGATCTCGGGAAGTCCTCTCGAGGAGAATCTCTTAAAAGGTTGGTCAAACTGAAGAGGTTACGTCGAAGTTCAACGAATCTCTCCATAGACCTGTTGTGTCGGAGAATTATCCAGAGCTCGAATAATCTGGGGCAGATTATCTCAAGATAAAAGGACCCTCTCCAGAAAAGTTGTCACACTAACTGGGGCACGTTCAGTGATCTGTTTCGCATAAAATTATCATGTGCTTTGTTTATTTGTGTAATTCTCTGTCACCAGAGCAACATCTTTCAAGAGGATTAAGGTAACCCTAACCTGGATCGTTTCCCCCGAAGCGACACGGAAGTTTCTACTTCTCCCAAGAGAATATCTATTCCTCGGAGCACAGCATCTTTACCCTAACTAAAGATTTGATTGAATATCTTCTTATTCACCGATGATGTCATTTCAGGAAGATCAAATTTTTATTTGAGATTAATTGAGGGTTTCTACGGAGATCTGAAGCTTTTATTGCTCCCCAGGGAATCTCCCAAAGCATATAGTTTTAAGGATCGACTAGTTGGAATTTCAGACTAAGAGAGTCGTATCCCCCAAGTGCTTGAAGTTTCGTCTTCCCGGTCACCTAGTAAAAATGGAGTGTTCCCATCCCCAACTGAAGTCGAGAGTTCCTTCGTAAATTTCTCTTTTTCCCCGATGAAGTCAATTCATAAAGATTTCTTGTTCAAGAATTCTCTAATCTCCCCATGGCAGAAGCATGCTTTGAAGTTAGTTATGTTGAGAATCTTTTGTGATCCCCAGTAAAGACTATTCAAGTCTGTTCTGTTTCCTAGAAAAGTCATGGGAGCATCATCTCACTCCCTCAGAGGAGGCTGTTCATGAGGATCTCTTGTTCAAATATTTCTCATTCCCCAATGGAGCTGCCTTATTGGAGATCTCGTTCTTAGGAATTTTCATTCCCCCAGCTGATTTGTGTTGAGGTTTATTTTATCTCTCCAGTGAAGACCATTGGCTAAGATCTCTTATGCAAAATTTCTCTTTTCCCCCAGCGGAGCTGCCTTCAGATATCCCTTACTCGGAAATCCTCATCTCCCCTGTGAAGTTACCTTATCAAGAAATCTACTATTCAGGAATGCTCATTTCTCCAATAGAGTCATTTCATCGAAAGTGTTATTCACAGATGCTCTCTTTTCCCAGTAGATCTCAATCCTGGATGTTGATAAGTGTTGCTTCCCCAAAATAGTACACTATTGTGGTTCCTAGCCCCAGGATAGGTGGAGCTGAAGATTTTCTTACTTCCAGCAATAACATATCTTGTTGAGTCTCTCCTACAAAAGTGTCTTATTCTCGACCAGAGTTCTTTTTGTAAGAACCCGACTTCCAGCAATGTTCTCTTTATTTGTGGAAGGAGATACTGAATCTTTTCTCCAGAATGTTAAGAGGTGAGACATAGGTCAAGATTTCTTCTGTAGTGCAATTTATTTTTGCATTTTTCTCCCCATGAAGTTATCCCCAGTGATAAATTGACAACTTATCGAACAAAAGTCAGTTCTGATATGATCTTCTCTAGCAGAATTTGCAATTTATTTTGAAAATTTTTATCAGGGTTCGGCCTGTGGTTACTGGTCTTTTCATTTCACCATGCTGGGGCAGACAAGTTGAGGATCGATTTCTCAAAATTCCACTATTCTGGGGAAGCATATTAATTATGGAAATCCCCCGCAGGGTTGCTTCTCCTCAGCATTGTCATGTGAGGAATTCTCGAGGCGGATAAGGTTCTGGATACCTTCATTCTCCAACCAAGTCTGGATGAGCATTATCTCTTTTCTTAACAGAGACTATTCCTAGTGGAGTTTATCTTCCGATTTGAGGTATCATTGAAGTTCACATTCTGAAGTTCTCATTTTTCCCATTTAATTTGTGACTTGGGGAATTTCAATATAAAAAAAATCTTCTTTTATTATCCTCGGTAGGGTTGATGTTGGTTGAGATTTCCATTTCCCAAAGTGATACTGTTTGACTATCTTCATAGTCCTTTTTACGGTTGAATACCGAAGGTTCAAGGATCTTTACTTATCCCCAGTGAAGTTTCTTATCCCTAGTGAAGTTTCTTATCCCCGTGGAGTTTCGTATCCCCGTGGAGTTTCGTTTCCCCAGTGAAATTTCCTATCCCCGGTGATGTTTTGTCTCTACAGCGAAATTTTGGTACCCCTGGAATCTTCTTTTAAAAGCCTCGCTCGAAGACTTCAGGTTTGGATATGTCGCCTTTCCCCAATGGAGTCGTTAAGCCGGGATCCCTCGCTTTGACCTCTCATTTCCCAGCCGATCTGTTGACCGGGGCATCCTTTGTTAAGGGTCTGTTTTTTTCCCATTAAGGTCTTGATACCATGTGACTATCGGCGTGATTCGTCCTTTGGTTGCATTCCAAGAGAATATCTCTCCAGCAAGATAATCTTCAACGAGGTTCTATCTCTACGTTGAAGTCCCACCTCTTTAGTAGAGTTTTGTTCCCCAGCAAAAAGCTTTCGTCCCTTTTCGGAAGTTGCAGTGTTGACCTGATTTTCCCCGGAGTTTGCAATTTATTTTTTGCAGCTCTGCTCAATGTTTGTGGCCCGTTTCTGCTGGTTGCTCGGTTGTTATTCCCCGCGAAGCTTCATCTCTTCAAGGTTCCCTCTCTGGTGGTTCTCCATATTTTATCCTCTCCTTTGGATTTTGCAATTTATTTTTGCAAGTCATGTCAGATCCTGACTTCTTAGTTATTGGCTTCTCAATTGGCCATTCCCCAGTGGAACTTTTAAACATGCATCATTACATTTTCATCTACAAAAACGTGTAGCATTTCCATTATATGGAGCATTGCGCTATAAAAAAGAATTCAAACATGCACTGGAGCATAAGCCATTTTTATTTCCGTCATCCCCAGTGATTCTGCTAATACTTCAGATTAAATCCCCAACGAGGTCTTTTTTCCTCATTATCTCAGTTTCCTCCCCATACCAATATTCTTTTGATGTCAATCATTTATTTGTTCGGGTGTCTACTCTTGACTGTAGTTCAGTTTCACCCTGACACGATCTTTCTCGGGTTTAGTCTTCACTACCCTCTCCAGTTCATTCCAATGTCTATTGATGCACCTTTTGAATACCAGTTTCGTCCTGATATTCGCTTTCAGCAGGTTTTTAGGTGTACGCCCTAATCTCCTTACTTTGGGTTGAGCTTAGAGTTTCGTCTCCTCATCTTGCGCGTGAAATCCAGTTTCGTTCTGGTGCTCATCTAGTTTAGTTTCGCCTAACTATTTATTGAGTCGAGTTTCATCTCGTTTTTGCTTTCGTACCTTGGACCCTTTGACAGTGTTCGTTTACCGAGTGCAGTGTTTGTACTGCGTCCCTGGTTTGAGATCAGTCTCTTTTGTTCCTTGGATTCTTCTATCAGTTTTCGTCACTGTTTATCCATTGATCTGAAACCAGCAGGTGCTTTGAGAAACATGCGCTCTCATCACTCTCGCTTTGGGTCGAGTTTCGCCTCGTCGCCTGTGCATGAAATCCAGTTTCGTCATGGTACTCATCTGGTTTAGTTTCGTCTAACAAGTTATTGAGTCGAGTTTCATCTCGTTTTTGTTTTCGTACCTTGGACCCTTTGACGGTGTTCATTTACCGAGTGCAGTGTTTGTACTGCGTCCCTGGTTTGAAATCAGTCTCTTTTGTACCTTGGATTCTTCTATCAGTTTTCGTCACTGTCTATCCATCGATCTGAGACCATGCAGGTGCTCTGAGAAACATGCACTCTCATCACTTTGCTATGGGTCGAGTTTCGCCTCGTTACCCGTGCGTAAAATCCAGTTTCGTCCTAGTACTCATCTGGTTTAGTTTCGTCTAACTGGTTATTAATTCGAGTTTCGTCTCGCTTTTGTTCCTCATTTCTGAGATTCTTTCAACTCCTTCATATTGTCTATCTTACTTGAGATTAGCAAGTGCTCCTAGAATCGCGCACTCTAGCCGCTTTTGCTTTGGGTCGAGCTTAGAGTTTCGTCTCCTCACCCGCGTATGTTTTCTTTTCCAGAGCTTAGTTTCGCCTATACTCTGTGGTTTGAGTTTTGTCTCGTCCCTTTTGAAGCCTAGTTTTGCCCTGGCACATTTCTCCGGAAGTTTAGTCGCGTCTACTCTTCTTTGTTTTTGTTCTGTTTCAACCCGCGTTACAACCTCATTCTGACACACGTCTTGGGAGTTTTCTGTTTCTGTTTCTTTTTTCTTCAAGAGTGTAAATTTTCGGGTTCTTTCGTATTCAAACATCTTCAACCTTGTACGCTCGAAAATTGTCGCTTTTCTCACTTATCATGTTGAAGATGTTTGAATAGGGGCAGTTGTTGCACCCCAAAATTTATCCTCTTGATTTAAGTTTATGTTTCATCATGGATATCATATTGCATTGCATTCATACATTGTGATGGGATCAAAGTACTTTGGTTATCAAGTCTTCCTCGAGCTTTGAAGGTTGGTTGCTTTGACAAGTTGCTCAAGTAGAACCTTGTCAATTGAACCTCTGGATCTTTCAAGCTAAAATTTAATTACATATCTCAAGTTGTTTCATCCTTCTCTTTGGATATTCAAAGGATTGGAGTTTGTGTTTTATTATGTGAAGGAATCACTCCTTTGATTCACCAGTCAAATTGGGGTTTTGAAGCTTGATCAACTTTCTCCAAGCACTTTAGTTGTGTATTTTGTATATGTGTTGTTGACTAACTTCTAATCAAAAAATGTATTTGTCTTTGTCTTTACACAATTTTTTTTTAGGTACCAAATATCCAACAAATAAGCTCATGCAAAATGGATTTGATTCTGTTTGTGGCAAAAGAAGGTATGCATCGACTCATAAACCTATGTATCGACTCATCCTGCTTGAAAAACTAGCATGTGTCGACACATGCATGTATGTATCGACTCATCCTGCTTGAAAAACTAGCATGTGTCGACACATGCATGTATGCATCGACTCATCCTGTTTGAAAAACTAGCATGTGTCGACACATACGTGTTATGTATCGACTCATGCAGTTTGTGTGGTTCTGTAATGAGTTGGATTAACAGTATGTATCGACACATAGAGGAATGTATCGACATATGTTGTGTTATACAACTAGGATGTATCGACGCATACCACCTATGTATCGATACATAACAGAAAAATGCACGTGTTTTTTTGAAAAAGGCCAGCAAATTCAAACTTTTATCATTTTGGCTCCAATTTTTTCTGCATAATTTGAAATTATATCATTAATTCAAATTTGGCTCCAAGAATCAATTACCAAATTACCACTAATCCCAATCCTAAAACTCTATAAATAGAGCTCTCATTTCATTCAAATTTCAAGCTTTGGATAGCCAAAATCACTTTGCTAAAAAATCTCTCAATTCTCTCCATCTACCAAATTCACTCAAAGCTCCATTTTCAAAAAGATAGTAAGCTTTGCATTGAAGCTTACTAATATTTGAGCTAAACCTTCATCCAAACACTTTTTATCCATTAATTCTCTACATCCAAGCTTTGGTAGTTGATTCTTGTGATTAAATTGCAGAAAATTCTGAACTTGTTTGATAATTCTCAAATTCTACTTGTGGTAAGTTGGATCATCATCTTTTACAATGTGATCTCTTGTGGATTTCTGGTTTTGATTCATTGAGCACTGTTTTTATAACTCCATTGGTGTTATTTTCTCAAATTTGCTGAAATTTTCATGCTCAATTGGATCCATGATCATAAGGTGTTTGATGAAAAGTTGGAACAAGAACTTGATCTTTGAAATGCTGTTTTCTACTGATTTTTTTAACAGGTTGCAATCAATTGTTATTGCAATTGATTGTCACAGAAAATTGATTTGATAAAAAACTGCACTGATGCAATAGGTTGCTGCCTAAGCACAATTGATTGTAACAGTGCCAAAAACACTTTTGCTGCTTTATTTTGGGGCTGTTTTGACTCAAATATTTTTCTGCACACTCTCTTTGATGGATAATTTGGATTACAATTTTAAATGTCCAATTTGCCTTTAAACTCAATGAACTTTGTGATGTAGATGAAGTTGGATAGTTGTTCATCAATTCAAATCTATCAAAGAGTGAATTATTTAATTCATTCTTGGTGCTTTGGATTAATGATATATTTAGTACTTTAATCCATCTAGAGGAGTGGTTGAATTTAAAGATGAAAGAATTTTGAAATGGTAATCCAAATTAACTTATCATTCCCCTCCCTCTTCATCTTATCCCTTTCTTTTTTTATTGTGCTACATGTTAAAGGATGGTGATCTCTATATCATTTATCCAAACATGAAGTACATAAATTGCTATTGACCGGCCTCAAAATAGGTGCGACTTCTACATAAGTCCACTTACGATTGCTTAACATAGCGCTAAATTTTGTCCCGATTCGAATAAATGATCATTCATGGCCCAAACTTATGATTGCAAGCCCAAGTATGTTAATTTGATCTCTTTGATCCAATAACCTTGAGATTCATTGTGTGGAGGCTTTGGTTCTACCAATCCTCTAGTGAATCTACAAAACCTTTGGTCAACGCGGATCACTTAAACATCGTTGACCATTACAAGTTACTTTTTGAGGATTCCAAAATGGATGATATACTTGACAAGTTTCAAGATGGTCATCCAACTAACCACTAATTTCTAACAGTTGACTTTACCTTGTGCTTTTATGCTTTATGTACCATTTACTTTTAGCATTTTATATTTCATGCTATTTTCATCTTTGCTCACTTGAGCATTTATTTTTATGTTATTTTTATTTTATTTTGCTCACTTGAGCTTTTCTTTTCCTTTTAAAGACACCTAATAATCAACATAAACCATAAAAAAAAACTTTAATGATACTTGGACTACTTGGTTACTATCCTTGGTATTATGGAGCATGAGACTTTTTCTTGGACTTAGGATTAGAGACCTTGGCATATCTTGGAGACTTTGTGACAATGTGTAGCATCCTACTTTTGGCCTGAGGCTACTGTGTTCCACTTTATTTGTGGAACACAACTTATTACACTAACACTTCTTTTGTATTTGGCATGTTTGATATTCCATCCAGGATATATACATGATATTGTGAATACTGTACATTTCCCATGGGGATCTGTTCATATCTGATAATCTCATTACTTACATCCTTATGGCGTAATTTCTGACTTGATTCGTCTACTGATGCCACCTTTCTTGAAGTTCTCTGGGTTTCTTTTTATTCTTGCTCGGTTGCTACGGATTGTTATTCGTTTGGTATTGCACTATCTCCTTTCTTCCATTTTTCATTTTGCATAGTTCTCTGATTGCATGATGGGACTTCTGTTGCTGATATATGTCAGGAGGCCCTCTGTTTTTTTTGTTTAATACATATGTTGTGTTTGTGTTGATCGATGAGTCACTCAATTTAGAAATTGAGATCACGACTTCGCTCTCATTGCATGTTCCCTATAGGATGTTTATTGCTTTTCTTCTTTAATTGTTGATCGATGAGTCACTCAATTTAGAAATTGAGATCACGACTTCGCTCTCATTGCATGTTCCCTATAAGATGTTTATTGCTTTTCTTATTTAATTGTTGATCGATGAGTCGCTCAGTTTAGAAATTGAGATCACGACTTCGCTCTCATTGCATGTTCCCTATAGGATAGTTTTGTTAAGCTTCCTTTGACATGTTAAATAAGGTAGGAATCCATGTATGCTAACATAGGATAGGATTTTCCTTTAACCTCAACCTTAGGATCAATCATTGTATGATAACACTAGGGATAGTGCTAGGCTAGTTTCCCTTAGTTGTTTTTCCTTCTTTTGCATTTTGCATCTTAAAACAAAACTTGTTTTCTTGGCAAATCATAAGACACCTCTAATGAACCCAAACTCTTCTTCAAAGTAAAAGATACAAACCAATCTTACTTTGTCTTTGTTATCTTGAAGTCGATGTTTCGCCATCGCACATGTTTGTTATCCTACATTGATTCTCAATATCATTGTTAGGTGTGATGTTTTGTCATTTATTTTATCGATGTTTCGTCATCTTTTGCCATGATATCTTGTTATCTTGAAGCCAATGTTTCTCCATCGCACATGTTTTGTTATCCAACATTTGTTCTCAATATCATTGTTAGGTGTGATGTTTTGTCATCTATTTTATCAATGTTTCGTCATCTTTTGCCATGATATCTTGTTATCTTGAAGCCGATGTTTCGCCATCGCACATGTTTTGTTATCCTACATTGATTCTCAATATCATTGTTAGGTGTGATGTTTTTTCATCTATTTCATCGATGTTTTGTCACCTTTTGCCATAATATCTTGTTATCTCGAAGCCGATGTTTCGCCATCGCATATGTTTTGTTATCCTACATTGATTCTCAATATCATTGTTAGGTGTGATGTTTTGTCATCTATTTTATCAATGTTTTTTTCTGTCTCTACCATGTTATCTTTGTTTATCTTGAAGCCGATGTTTCTCCATCGCATCTGTTTGTTATCCTACCTTGATTATCAATATCATTATTAGGTGTGATGTTTTGCCATCCTTACCATGCCATGCTACCTTGTTATCTTTTAATCGATGTTTCGCCATCGCATATGTATGTTATCCTACTTTGATTCCTAATATCATTGCTAGGTGTGATGTTTTGTCATTTACCATTTGATGTTTCGCCATCTTTAACATGTTACTTTGCCATTACTTAACCGATGTTTTTCCATCTCATTTGTTTATTGTTTTACTTGATGTTTTTCCATCTTGATTATCTTTGTTTGTTCTAACTAAAAAACACAAACCAATAGAAACACATAAGCCGAACTACGGCTGCTCTGATTCCTTAAAAGGGATACGTAGGCGTTGGGGTAGGGCCCAACCGAGCACATATTTCATTTTCCCTACATTATTTTCTTTTCTTTTGCATGCATTCCCTTTTCAGTTGTAAGCCATAGACATAGGATTTGACCACACCCATGTAGATTAGACAACAAGAGTGGATACCTTAGAGTACTATGGGCGCGTGGGGTGCTAATACCTTCCCCTCGCGTAACAGACTCCCTTACTCGATCTCTCGGTCGAAAGACCGTGATTTCTCCCTTTTCAGGTTTTCTCGATGTTTACCTTTCCCTCTATATGGGATAAAAGACGTTCGGTGGAGACTTCATTGTTTCGATGATTTCCAGCCGGCGGTTTCAGTTATGACACAAAGATGTTATTATGGAATCATAGGGTGATCAAGACATTGTTATTATTTTTTTTTCTTATAGTACAAGTCACTCAATTGGACTTCATTCAGAAGACTTTGCATTATACAGGGAAATTCTTGGGGACCAGGGGTTGAGAAGCAGTATCTGTGTCGCAATCACCAGTTGGATTAGGATTCTTTTCAGTGTGCTTATGTATCAAGTGAATTCGATTTTTGTCTAGCCATAATTATCATAGGGTTTAGTTCAACATATTAAGATCACAAGCTATTCATGTTGGAGCTTCATGCAGTAAGTTAAGGTGAAATGTTGGGTTGCAGGGGATCATTCTCAAATGATGAAGATATTCACCGAAAGTACTTCTTAATCCATTCATTGGTTCTTTATCTCATTTGTGCTCATTCAAATATCGCAATTGAATAATATTTTGGAAATTTAAATTTGAAGCAATGGAGGGAAGATACATATTCAAATCCAATTTGAAAAGTCAGAATAATTACAATTATGCTCAAGCCATATTCAATTGCCATTATACATTACAATTCCCATTACACTACACTACATACATAGAAAGTTACTCCAAAGGGTACATTTTAAACTGATTGTCCTAATCCTCAAGCCTTGCTTCATTTATAATCTTCCATGACTCCATGCCCCAATTATTCCCCATGTTCCAAGCTACTATGTCCAATCTGCTATGATATAAACCAAACCTGCAAAACCAATCCAGAAAAAACACCTTGTTCAAGAAGGAAAAAAAACCAGCAGAAATATCAAAACCAAATTAAAAAAAATACTACCTATATTTCTCTTCTCACCTCCAATCCTACCCACCCATCTAGTTTCTAACAAAAAATCACTATCCAACAGCCCTGTAACTAACATTCCCTAACAGTCCACAAAGCTCAGCATAACAGAAAATGCTAACAGTTTCCAAAGAAAACTAATTCCCTAACGGTATTAACAGGGATTTTAACTAACCTTTCTAAATAACCTTCTAACATCTTCTCTAACAGTTTTCCAGCTAACAACCTGTGGCTAACTTCCTAATAACCCTTAACTAACTAACAAAATTTTTGTAACTAACTTTCTAACCAATTCCTCATATTATTCTAACTGTCCAAACAGAAAACTAATAGAATATCCAACCTTCAAAACTAATTCTAACCAATTCCAATTGGCCCTCCTAACCAACTTCTAACAAACTTTATAACTGACTTCTAACAGATTACAACAGCAGGGAGGAGAAAGAAAGAGGGGCACGATTCATTTTTACAAAATACAGAAAAATCAGTTAGAGAACTCACCATAAATTGTTGTCCTCTGGATTGCTTCAGGGATCATAAGCATAATCACCAACTGCATCTCTACATATTCTTCATCTATCGTCAGCCTTCAAGAACGAGAATTTTCATTTTCCTCTCTTGTTTCTCTCAATAACCAAATTTTGATCGTCTTCATCGTCAATCTACAAATTCCTCACAAGTACAATCGCTACTGCAACATCGTTACGATAATGTCCTCAATTGAAGGTTGATGGTCTGCAGATCCATTATTATCACCTTCAATATCGAAGTCTGCAATCTTGCCACCATCATCCTTGATCTGTATCCTACAACAAGCCATTTTACTACTTCAATCACAAATCGATCAGCATAGCACAACAATAACAAAAACTTTTCATAAACAGAAATTCGCACAGGAAGGAGAATCTAAAACAAAAATCTTACCTAAGCACATACTCCTTCTCGTTCGTCTCCAGAGTCAAGAACCACCAAAGTGATTCCAGTCAAGTTAGAGGATAAAGTGCAGAGGAAAGTTAAACCAAATAGGCGATTGAACAATGAGATGAAGCAGAATTAGGTAAGGTAATCACAGAGAAAATAGAAGGAGAAAGAGAACAAAAGGAAGAAGGTGAAGGAATACCTGAATCTGAGCATTTTCCGGAGTCTCCAATCATCTCCACCGTCGAGATAGGTGAGGTATCACTCTTCCTCTCTTTTTTTTTAAATTCTTTATACCAGTTTGTAGAGGATGATGAGTAGATCCAAAACCCCATAGAATCGAGCTTAGAAGGTTAATCTTGAATGTTTAAACAAGAGTTGTATGAAGCCTATGGGTTTGGATTTGTTCCATTAGATTCAAAGTAAACGAGAGACAGAGGGAAGAGAGACAGAGTTCGTCGTATCGACACACCAGTAGAGGCAGAGACGCGGTGAAGGTCGGGATGAATATGAGGTCGCCGCACCATTGAAGGGTTTTGTTTCTTTATGGAGGTGGACAGTCACTCTTTGAACCCTAATTAAACTCTCAAAACGGCACCGTGTTGATCTATTTCTTCTTAATATTTTTGGTTTTATTATTATACTAAATTGAAGAAGAAAAAAGCTGAAATTGGTCTGCGCTGGGGTGTTTATGTGTTAATGGATCGAGCTATATGCACAACGGGCCCAACATCATCTTTTTGGTGATTTAGTTGCTTGTGAACAAAAACTAGGTTATGGACTAATTCCATGGGCCTAACACCCAGAATGAATTGCTGGATTGCACCACTATCTGTAGAATTGCACCCCTGGGTTTATCCTATTTGCAATTCCTTTGAAAAAATTTGTTAATTATTTAGATTTTTGTTAACTTTTCCTATGACAAAATTTTACAATCAATAAAATTTGTTAGATCTCTTTAAATGATTTTAGGATTTAATTATTTAGTTTTTTGATAGAATTTTCCTTACATAAAAAACTAATAAAAACACTTCTTTTTCTTTTTAGTCGTCATCCGTATTTTCATGCCGCTTTGCCATATTACTTTTGACGTGTTTGTTCATTATGCGAGGAACTTCTGATTATGCATTGCATTCGCAACACGCATTTGCCTTTATCTTAGTTAGATATTGTTTCTGACTCTGTTTGTTTCTTGGTGAAGCTTGCTCGACGCGTACTCCCTGCTTTTTCAGTGCTTTTGTCTGCTCATTGACGACTTGCTCACTTTGGTAGCCTCTGCTACTACCCTTGTACTTCTTTTCACTTTATTGCATTTCGTTATCGCTTTCTTGAAATCATGAGAAGTAGAGATTTACTGCAATTCATGCACGCAAACATCAGGTAGAATTCCTTTGAAATTATAACTTTAGGTCTAAAAACGCATGATAAAATTAGGTTTAGAAATAGGCTAGTCTCCCTGTGACTTTTCTTCCCCTTTTGCATTTGCACTAAAACTAAAACTTCTTTTTTCTTTCAAAACTCAAAACACTTTAAATCTACTAATGAGAATCATGCCTTTGCTTACTATGGGAAATGATAAGCGAGTCCCTTCTCGATCTTATTGTTCTTCCATCTCAAGCCTAGGTGTGGGTCAAGTCTTAAAGACTCCTTTCATGGATAAGTAGAAAAGTGGCTAATATCTCTCTCTTGAGGTCAACTAGTCATTATCTGCAATAAAAATACAAACCAATTCAAATCTTTTGTGCGCTCAAGCACTTTTCTCTAAAACCCTTTTTAGGTAAGGACATGATTAATTTACTTATGTGCCAACGCATAAGTCTCCAAAGGTTGAGCTGCGGCAGAAGGAGGAATTAACTTCGTCCATAAAAAACACAAACAAACAAAAACATATGAGTTGAACTATGATAGCTCTGATTCCTCAAAACGGATATGTAGGCATTGGGGTAGGGCCCAAGCGAGCACAATTTTATTTTCTCTACATTCTTTTCTCATTTCTTTTGCATGCATTCTCCCTTCAGTAGTATAGTAGACAGTAAGCATAGATCAAACACACCCATAAGATAGATAACAAGAGTGGATATCGTAGAATACTACGGGCGTGTGGGGTGCTAATACCTTCCCCTCGCGTAACAGACTCCCTTACCCGATCTCTCGGTCACAAGACCGTGACTTCTCCTTTCTCAGGTTTTCTCAATGTTTACCTTTCCCTACATGTGGGATAAAAGACGTTCAATGGTGACTTCATTGTTTGATGATTTTCAGCCGGTTGTTTCAGCTGGCGACTTCACTGGGGACAGGTCGACCAAATGTTGGTCCATCCCGTAGTCGCTCCTAGCTCTTGCTTTCTTTTCTTTGGGTGTTTATTTTTATGCTTTCACTTTATTCACTCATTTTGTATATACTTGAGCATATGTATTCATTGCATTTTACTGTCTTCCATATACTACTGCTGTACTGGATTTGCTTCTTGATTGGGTGGGTGTTGCTATTAAGGTAAAAGGCCCAGTACCCAGGCCAGAGTGCACTAGGACACTAGGAATAGAGTGGGGGCATGAAGGCTATAGGACGTGGTCCGATTAGTGCAGTCATGTCATATACCACGCTCGGATGAGGTTCAATTGGAGGTACTTTCATCATGCACGTATGTGTTGCGATGATTTTACTTTCAAGCGAGCCCGTGATTTTCGAGTTACCATCGTCTTACCCTGACCTAGTCTTCACCCGTGAGTGGGGAGGGGATCATTATTACAGGTACAGATGGTGACTATGTTCAGATGGTTACTCATATTCAGATAGTGACTGTACCCAGATGGTGATTATCGGTTCTAATGGATATGCTCTGAATTTCTGTCGGTGACTAGGAGGTTCTCAGATTTATTTTCTGAGTTCCGAGTCTGTTCATAAGATTATGTGGTTTATGTTCCGGACCTACGATCCTGGTACTTATAGACTACGCAGAGGCAGTACAACAGAAATTGGTATCATGGAAGTAGTAACCCCATGATCACTTTGCATTTACATCATAACATGTTTATTTCCCAGAAAGAAATGTCAGAAAGATAAAATGTACTAACCTTGCATATGCATGTCCATTTCGGGATACCTCTCTGGCATAATTTCCGTCAGTAACATTTGGCAACAGTGATGTTCTCAAGAGGACCAAGGGAGACAATTATACTTATCTGTACTACTCAAGTTTTCCGCTCAAGTTCTCGGCCTTCTTTGAAGAGTCTAAAGGATCGTTTTAGTCAGTCCCAATGCAGAGTTTTTATCGGAAGACATGGAGGTATTTTGACCCTACTTCAGTCTTACAACTACGAGTTACACCTTCCAGGACTATCAAATTGTTCCAATTCCGGAATAACGATCCCCTTTGTTGTGCACCTACTTGTTGCCAGTCCGGACGGGCATGATTTTGAAACTATCGCTAAGGCACTTTATTTGGGCCTTGGCGATGTGAGATGGAAATAGGAGAAGAATGGTAACCTACCTTCGAACTTATCATTATTGTTACTAATAAACAAAGTTGCTCATCTTATACTCCCATAACCTTCTCGTATTCAATTATGTGGGAATTTCTCTTATTTTTGGATGTTTTCTTCATATGGTCGTTCTTATCATCATGTTGCTCGATTACTGCTAACGGTAATTGAACCATGGAAAACCGGAGTGGACAATCATTTCATACATCATACATATCATGCATTTCATGAATTGCAGATTTTCTGGCAGGAATTCTTATCTGATGATTTTTCCTTTTATTATAGAATCTATAAAATGACTTCCCTACATCCTTATCGCACTCGAGCCAACAAGTTGAGGATTATGGAACAGATTGAGCAGAAACAGGCCGCTCTCCACAAAGACGTGGATACCATGGGTGACCGAATGAATCAGCTCATGGAAACTCTTCATGTCATCATTCAATGGCAGGAAGAGCTCAGAATAAGCGTTACTAAACTGGTAGACGGTGCCTCCACATCCGAGAATGGTGGACCCAAGAATGACCACGGGGGGATTCCTAAGGAGAACCCACGACTGATTATGGATGACCACCATGATGTCATTGATCTTGATGACCCTCTAAAGGATTCTACGGCTGATTTGTCTGAAACTGCTAAGATTTACAAGGCTTTGGAAGAACGCTTAAAGGCTATGGAGACTTCTAAGAAACTAGAATTCAGTATCGCTGCTATGTGTTTGGTTCTAGGGGTTGTGATTCCGCCAAAGTTTAAGGTATCTGATTTCGACAAGTATAAGGGGGTTACATGCCCAGAGACTCATCTCTGATCTTACTGCAGAAAGATGGTTGCTTATGCTAGCAATGAGTCGTTGCTTATGCATTTCTTTCAGGACAGTCTTGCTGAAGCTCCATTAGAGTGGTACATGCAGTTGGAGCAAACTCATGTTAGTAACTGGAGTGAGCTTGTTGATGCTTTCTTAAAACATTATCACTACAACACCTCCATGGCACCTAGCCGTGCGCAGCTGCAAAGTATGTCTCAAAAGACTGGTGAGTCTTTCAAAGAGTATGCCCAGAGATGGTGCAGTTTGGCCGCAAGAGTTCAACCTCCTATCCTAGATCGGGAACTAGTAGATCTGTTCATGAGTACCCTCTGAGGCCCGTATTTGCAACATATGCTCAGCAGTACTTCTGATTCATTTTTGGATATGGTCATCATCGGGGAATGGGTTGAAATGTGTATTAAAGTAGGGACTATTTTGGGTGCATTTGGCACAAATGGTAACAACAACTCAGGTGGTGGGAAGAAACCGTACTCTAGCGGTTTCATCAAGAAAAAAGAGGGAGAAGTGAGCAATGCCTCTGATGATAAGGGGAAAGTTATTGTACATGTTCCATATTACCAAACCCCTGCTGTTACTCCACAACAACAGTATGCACCGCCGCGAAACTATCAACAGAACCAAAGGCCCCAAGGACAAAGGGGTCAACAAAAGCCGCAAAGGTGTCCCGAAAGGAGGATCGATCCAATCTCGATGTCGTATGCTCAATTGCTTCCACAATTGTTAGTCGGTCAGTTGGTACAACTTCGAGAGTTAGCTCCTCCACCAGTAGAACTCCCAAGGGGTTATGATGTTAATGCACATTGTGAATTTCATTCAGGCGCTCCAGGCCACTCGATCGAAAATTGCAAAGCTTTAAAGTAAAAGGTGCAATCTCTTTTAGATGCCAAGGAGTTAAGCTTCGCTCCTATAGGCCCTAATGTTCAGAATAATCCTATGCCTCCCCACCATGGGGCTGCTGCCAATGCTATTGGGTTTGACAATGACCACAACTTAGTGACTCAGGTTGAAGAGATTCAGATGTCAATGGCAGTTCTAAGAGAGCATCTTTTACAGCAGGAAGTTCTACAAGAGCTTCATGGCTTTTGTTTGAAATGCTCATCCAATCCGGACGAGTGTGATGATTTGAAAAATTCCATTAAGAAACTGATGGACAAAGGGGTTGTTAGAGTTGAGAAAGTCATCCCCGAAGGTGATGTCGCTATTCTGGAAATTCCGTATTATCCGGCCAATGTTCAGAGGAACACTTCAAGAGTTTCATTGGTTATACAAGTTCCAACGCTCCCTGCACCAAATCTGAATCCGGTTGCACCCCCGCCAACCCAATCATCAACACTTCCAAGATCTGTTCCCGATCTGTTAACTGACAATAGGGAAGTGCCATGGGAATATAATTCCATTTACATTCGGGTAAAGAAAGTTGTTTGTCCGCCGGTTGAAAATAAGAATGTAACCAACATTGCCGGGACTAGTAGAATAACTCGAAGCAGGAGAATCTTCACTCCTACTCCACCGCCTCCTGAGGAAGTTATCGAAGAGATTCCTGTGAGAGATAAAGGGAAACAGGTAGTTAATGATTCTCCTGAGATGTATTTTGAACAACAAGTGGAGCAGCTAATCAGGGTAATCAAGAAGAGCGATTTCAAGGTGGTTGACCAGCTGAATCAGACGCCTGCAAAGATCTCAATCTTATCCCTCCTCCTGTACTCCGAAGCTCATAGAACCGCCTTGATGAGAATTCTAAACGGTTCCCATGTGAATCCTGAAATTTTTGTGGCCCAATTTGAAGGAGTTGTTACAAATATTTCTGCAGGAAACTGTCTAGGCTTCAGTGATGACGAGCTCCCTCCTGAAGGTCGGGCTCATAATAAGGCGTTGCATATTCCCATCAGATGCTTAGATATTGTAATGTCTCGAGTTCTAGTAGACACTGGGTCTTCTTTGAACATCATGCTTAAGCATACTCTACTCAAGCTGAATATGGATGGGTTTATGATGAAACCCAGTATGCTGACAGTCAAGGCTTTTGATGGGTCGAGAAGATTTGTGGAAGGGGAAGTTGACTTGCCCATCAAAATCGGCCCCCACGTGTTCTACCTATCTTTCTATGTCATGGACATTCGTCCATCTTACACTTGCTTACTGGGACGCCCGTGGATCCATATGGCAGGGGTTGTTACCTCAACTCTGCATCAACGTTTGAAGTTCATTGTCCAGGACAAGGTCATCATCATTGGCAGAGAGGAGGATGTCGTGATCAACAATGTTACTTCCTTTCGTTATGTTGAAGTAGACGGGGAAGTTCATGAAACCCCTTTTCAAGCCTTGGAAATAATTTCTGTTGACAGAATCCCCACCATGCTGGAAAATACAAAGAAGTCTGGAGTTCCAATGGTTTCCTTGAGGGATGCCAAAACTATTGTGGAATCTGGGATCCTAATGAAGACTGGGGCAAAGTGATAGAGGTGCGTGAAAGGCAGGACAAGTCTGGACTTGGGTTCGGGTCTTCTTTTTCATATTATGTTGGTACGGGTCCAATTATGCTCAAGGGAAAACAAGTTCCTCCACTTTCAAAGGTATTTGTTAAGGCCGGTCCGGGGGCTCAAGGACAAATCCATGCAATAGATGATGAAGACGATGAAGACATGGCTCAGTATATCTACCAGATTGCGCCTGATCAGGAGCTCGACAATTGGACTGTCACTGATATTCCCGAAGTGGTTTTCTTTGACATGTAATGTTCTTGTTTTAAATAAATCGCATGCTTTTGCCCGGAGCATGTTGACAGCTTGTGAAAAGGGCCCCCTCATGTTTCTATGTTTGTTTAAAAATTGAATAAAATGTCATGTTTGCATACAATTTTTGCTCTCTATCTTTTCTTATTTTCGCAAATAAAAATGGCAATGCTTTTCATTCTAACTCTTTGACCATTTTCCAATTCGCATTCGTATTCTAAAATAAGGCATGATTCATCAATCATGCAGGTCTGCCTCGAATTCCATAAAAAACAATGATGTTACAGTTCCTTGCACCAATATCCTCGGAAATCCGAATGACCAAGCCGATGAGGGTAGTGGGGAAGATTGTAAAATTCTAGAAGAATTGGCAAGGTTGTTGAGACAAGAAGATAAAATGATCTTGCCTCATTAAGAAGCTATTGAAGTCATCAATCTCGGCACCGACGTAGTAAAAAGGAGGTCAAGATAGGGGCCGCTTTGCAAGATGACGTAAAGAATGGGATGATCGAGCTTCTCAGAGAGTACTCCGACATCTTTGCCTGGTCGTATGAAGATATGCCTGGTCTAGATACGGATATAGTCATGCACCACCTGCCACTCAAACCAGAATGTCCTCCGGTAAAGCAGAAGCTGAGGAGAACTCGTCCAGATATGTCTCTCAAAATCAAATAAGAGGTTGAAAAGCAGTTGAACGCGGGCTTTTTGTTGGTATGTGAATACTCAGATTGGATTGCCAACATCGTACCTGTCCATAAGAAAGATGGGAAGGTGCGCATGTGTGTAGACTATCGATATTTGAACAAAGCAAGCCCAAAAGACGACTTCCCATTACCACGCATCAGCGTATTGGTTGATAATACGGCCCAGTCCTCGGTTTTCTCCTTCATGGATGGTTTTTCGGGATACAATAAAATAAAGATGGCCCCGGAAGACATGACAAAGACGACATTCATTACTTCATGGGGTACTTACTGTTATAAGGTCATGCCTTTTGGCCTCAAAAATGTTGGTGCAACATATCAATGTGCCATGGTGACACTTTTCCATGATATGATTCATAAAGAGGTCTAAGTATATATTGATGATATGATTGAAAATTCACAAAACAAGGACGAACACTTAGTCCATCTGCAAAAGTTATTTGCGCGTCTACAAAATTTTAGACTAAGGCTTAATCTGAATAAGTGCACCTTCGGGGTGCGATCCGGCAAACACTCGGTTTTATCGTAAGTCAACGAGGCATTGAGGTAGATCCCGATAAAGTAAAAGCAATACAGAATATGCCAGCACCAAAAAATGAAAAAGAAGTAAGAGGGTTCCTTGGGAGATTGAACTATATATCCAGGTTCATTTCTCATCTCACAGCTATTTGTGAACCCATCTTTAAATTGCTGCGTAAGAATCAAGATGTCTGATGGGATGCTAATTGCCAGGAAGCCTTTGAAAAAATAATACAGTACCTCCAAGAGCCACCAGTCCTTATCCCTCCAGTGCCTGGGAGGCCACTCATCATGTACTTGACGGTGCTGGAAGGGTCCATGGGTTGTGTGCTCGGGCAGCAGGATGAAACAGGACGTAAAGAGCACGCCATTTATTATCTGAGTAAAAGTTTACCGATTGTGAATCTAGGTATTCTTTACTTGAAAAAACTTGTTGTGCGCTTGCTTGGGCTGCTCGACGTCTGAGGCAGTATATGCTGACATACACGACCTTTCTAATATCAAAAATGGATCCGATAAAGTATATCTTTGAGAAGCCAGCACTCACAGGCAGACTTGCTCGGTGGAAAATGCTTTTATCTGAATATGACATTCAGTATGTTACACAAAAGGCTATCAAAGGTAGAATTCTTGCGAATCATCTTGCTCATCAACCGTTGGAAGATTACCAATCAATGAAATTTGAATTCCCTGATGAAGATGTTATGAAGCTTGATGATTATGATGGGGTCGATCTGGAAGAGCGATGGACTCTTACGTTTGATGGTGCCTCGAACGCTGCAGGCCGTGGCATTAGGGCAATACTGACTTCTCCATGTAATACTCATACACCGTTTACGGCCCGGTTATGTTTCGATTGTACAAATAATGTGGCAGAATATGAGGCATGTGTAATGGGTCTAGAGGCAGCTATCGACCTTAAAATCAAAATCCTAGAAGTCTTTGGAGACTCTGCTTTGGTCATACATCAGGTACGAGGTGATTGGGAGACGAAACACCCTAGTTTGATTCCGTACAAAGATTACATCTTGCAGTTAATACCCGCTTTTGAGGAAATCACCTTCGAACATATTCCTAGAGACGAGAATCAGTTGGCTGATGCTTTAGCCACACTAGCATCTATGTTTTCGGTGAGCTTTCCAAATCAGGCGCCTAATATACGCATCCTCAGGTACAAAGAGTCGGCACATGTCTTTCCTGCCCATTGTCTCTCAACCGAAGATATGACTGATGAGAAGCCATGGTATTACAACATTAAACGGTACCTCGAGAAGCAAGAGTATCCCGAAAATGCTACAATTTGTGATAAGCGTATGCTTAGAAGGTTAGCATCAAGGTTCCTCTTATCAGGAGACGTCCTGTATAAGAGGAATTATGACTCGGTTCTGCTCAGATGTGTGGATAGACACGAAGCAGAGTCGATCATAAAGGAAATCCATGAGGGTTCTCACCCATTACCTTACTCAATTGTCAGTAATACACACACGACCTCATTCATCAATTGTCACAAACATGCAAACCCCTAAGCCTCATATCCCAAAGGTTATCCTACTTGCTTAGTAGATACAAACACCAGTTCTCTATTGTCACCAAACTCATATCCACACTCTGGAGGCAAGTCGCAAATATCTTTAGGAAAAACATCAGGGATCACACAACAGTGGCATATCACTAGCTGTCACATTTCCCTCTATTCTCTGAGAAGAAAACACCAACAATACCTGGTTGTTCTCCCTCAAAGACATCACAGCTTGACTGACAGACAAAAATCATGAATCTGTACTCTTTTCAATTTCGAAAAACAACATAGCTCCAACAACACTTGCACTCTTGCAATTTAGCGGTATACTGCACCAACTTTCATACTTGAAACATCTCAAAGAAGCAAAAGCTTCTCCCCACTTGTTTCAAACTAACCCCTGCAGACAAACAGTTAGAAAAAACAAGCAAGTACTGACAGGGTTTCACACACATGTCGCCTACTAAGGAACAATCAACATTATACAACTTGGTCAGACGCACCAACCTGCTCTAATACCAATTGTAACACCCTTCTAAAAACCAACGAATAATTCTTGAATAATTTAATAAATAAATCAGAGTAAAGCACCAACGAGGGCGTCACATGATTCATAAAACATATTAAACAAAAACATCTTACTCCATAACACGGGCTTTCAACAATGATCTCATTTATCCTTTTCGGAAAATTAGCACATATTCTTCAAAACACTACGCATCGGTAATCATAATCATCGCATAAATTTATTTATAATATCTTTCAAATCATCATCAATTTACACCATCCATAGCCATGATATTCCAATAACTTAAAACAACTAGAACTACTTATTTTATTATGTCAACAAAAGGAACACAATATACAAGTCAAATGTTTCCCAACCCGATGTTACATATTAGAGCAAGACACCTTCTATTCGGCAGAACTAAATAAATACTCCATAAAGTTATACTCAACTTCTACAAACTATTCTTGATCATCTGTATGTTACCCGTGTGGAGGCAACATTCAAGCAGAAAGGGTGAGTAATCACAATGATTATAAAATATATAGTAGTTATAAACAACATCAATCACGAAATTTTTATATCATCATTTACCAAGTATTATACTCACACCTTTATATCATAATAACATATACACCTTGTTGTACCCCAAAATTTGCTCTCCCATATTCTCCAAGAAATTGCCAAGTCAAGCTGCAAAATTTCCCAAAGATTGCACAGTTCAAGGGCCTCTTAAGCAGTCAAAATTAGGGTTTTGGTTCTGATCAAGAAAATGAAGTTTCCAAAGGTCCAATCAAGTCCCACATGCCTACAAATATGGTCAAGCATCTTCATACAAAGTTTCAAGACTTTTAGCACAAAAGTGCACAGTCAGAAACCCTAATTGCACTACAGGCAACTGTAGGGGCAAAATGGTCATTTGACAGTCAAAAGTCCAAATTTTTGGTCAACATCTCATTTTGAAGCCACAAACATCATTTGATCAATGCTTGATCATGATTCTCAAAGCTTGGCTCAAAAATCATCAAGATGCAAAAGTTTCCTTATTTGGACAGTTGAAAAGTCAACTGTTAATTGACCAGGGCATAACTTTCACATGGATTATCAGAAAAATTCCATCCAAAGCTCATTTTGAAGAGAAAGACATTTCCTACAACTGATCTTCATACTCCAAGTCCAAGAAATGCTCTCACAAAAAGTTATCAATTTCAACATTATAGGTCATTTTCAAAAGTCAACAAAAAGGGACTTTAAGTCAAGGGCCATAACTTGATATTGGTAAATCAAAATGACATGGGACCAAAGGCATTGGTTAGACGACTCAAAGACCTTTCCAAAATGTCCAAGAACATGAGTAAATCATAAAAATTGAGCAAGTTATGCCTTGTGGAAGTTGGGAAATTTTTGGATATTTTGAAAAGTCAACATTGATTCAAATGACCTAAAATTGCTAATGGGCCTATTTTTCTTCCACAATTCATCATCCAAGGCATGTGCACGACCACTTGGCCCAAAGGGAAGTTTTTATTCATTTTTTATTTATTTATTTGAATTTTTATTAATAATGATTCATTTAAATCAATTAAATACATGAAAAATACTTAACCTAAGTTTTTCAATCTTTTTGTGCATGAAATATACTCAATAATTCGTGCATGATCAGATATGGAAGGAATTGAATTGATTGGATATGATTAGGGTCAAAATAGCATGGAAAATATTGAAAAAAAGATCTTTGAAAATCAAATCTTCCAAACCATGAATGCAAAGGTTTTGGATCATGTTTTCAACCCTAAATCATTCATACATAAGTATCAAACGCAACCCTAATGCCATTAACCACAAAGCTGTGCAAAAACCCCATTATCAAACTCAAGCTTTTTTTGCAAAAAATTCCAATTCTGAAAACCTAGTTCTAGGACGATTCAAGGCAAAATAGCTATTCCATTAGCTTCCTTAAGGATCATAGAACGTGTTTCAATCATCCCCTAAGCCCCATACTCAAGAAAACGCGAAATCACCATTGAAGTTGGTAAGGAAAATTTCAGAATCGTTTTCAATCATTCATGCATTGTTAACATGTTTCATTGTTGTTTTTGTGTTTAGAATGATATTTGCAAGCTAACTGCATAGTTTGATTTGAGTTTCATGCCAAAACGAAGAATCCACCATGATCGTATCTTAGGGTTTGCAGAATTGTAAATTGGGGGTTTTCGTTCAAGGAAAAATTAGCCTTCAGGACCTAGACCACTGAATCAAGCATGGTTGGACGATCACAAGGCCACCCTCGCGCTCAATTTATGAGCATCCCTGGGCTAGTCGCTATTTTTCAGAAACTAGCCTAAGGGAACATTTGAAAAATCGTGGCCTATGTTTTTATGTTTCAGGAAAAATAAAACAATGAGGAAGATGACTCGGTGGCATAAGCTGAGTGGCTGGTTCAAAATTTCGCGCTAAAATCCACTAACGTTTTTGTTTTATTTGATATTAATTGTTTGTTGTATTACATACAAGACGCGTAACATGGCTCAGTGGCAGGCGTACACGCTGGTAACGTTCAGGACCTGGGTTCGAGCCCCAGGTCCTCACCCCCTTTCATATTATTTTCCATTTAATACTTCTATGCAGTTTCAACGCTGGATACCACCGTGCGCCTTCAAAATCTAACCGTCCACGCGTTCAGTTTCATCAATTCAAAGGCACAGATGTGAGGAACATGGTGCACGCTGGTCAATGCTTGGGTACGTGAGCACAAAAGTCAACCAGGCCAAAGAATAAATGGGCCTCAAATTGCTGGGCTGTACCTCCACTTTGGGGACTGAAACCCCCCTAGGTTTGCCAATTTTTTTTACTTTCTTTATTTTTCATTATTTTTGCTTTCTTTTAAATATTGTTTTTATTAATTAATTCAATTATTTTCATAATATATAAAAAATACACAAAAAATCAGAAAAGATGAAAAATTAAATATATTTATTTAATAGTATTTTTTTGTAAATAAAGTCCATTAATTAATTAGTTTTAAATTAGGTTTTAATCTTAACTTTTTAATAAAAATCTAAAACTTATAGAATTAGGGTTTAATTAGTTTTTATCCTCTTTTTCTTTTCCTTCATAATAATTAAATATTAAATATTTATTTTTTGTAATTAAATTGCATGTAAATTAATTAGGGTTAATTTTAGGATAAACTTTAATATGTTTTTCATAATAAAATAAAAATTGTAGAATTAGGTTTAATTGCATTTAATTCTTTTTTTTCCATTAAAATCATAAAATACCAAAAAATACCAAAAAAACAATTTCTCTTTCTTTTTTATCAATTAATTTCATCATTTAATTTAATTTTTGCAAAAAGGGTCCAACGCCCTCGTTTTTAATTCTTATTTAATTCGCATGTTTATTTTATTTCTTTATAATATTTATGTATCTCACCCAAGGCCTTGTAAATTAATCTGTCACACTTTTAATTCTTTACTTTTCTTTACTTTCTTTATTCTTTCTGTCAAATCGGGTTCAAGAAATTTTGGCGATGTGGACCCGCGCCTTTTGTAATAGCTTAGAACTTTTACTTTTCGCAATTTTTAACTGTTAATCAAGGCATGAAAGAATGAATGGACAAAAATAAAAACAAACGCTAGATCACCAATAACATGACAAAAGACAAAAATATCTGAAAATGACACACAAATCACACACCACCCCTAGGGTACGCCTCACTGTTGCCTTGCCTCGAAAGGTGATCGTCGAGTAGAGGACGTCTTAGTAAGTCCTCATGATCCGGGAACCTGGCATGAGGGTAGCTTCTAAGGTGTCTTCCTATTGCTCCGGTGATCACCATGTCCCGAACCTTCGAATTGACCCGAACACCTCCAACGGTGGTGCTACCTACCTCTCAATGGTGGGATGGCACTACTTTAAAGGACATTTACACAGACGAATTCCTTAGGGTAGGTAGGTTCTCGTAGATACTTGCTCTAATTTCAAAACAAATCAAAAAAAATACTTTTCACACCGACACCTTTTCAAAAAGCTTTCAAAAGCAATTTTTCAAACACTCTTGAGGACCAATACAAGAGTCGAACTGGAATTTTCAAAGAAACTTTTTAAAACCCACAGTTGAAAAGCAAACAAACCAATTTTGAAAACACAATGAGCAAGTATCTAAGAGCCCATGGATAACCATGGATAGAAAGGGTGCTAACACCTTCCCTTTCTATAACCTACCTCCCGAACCGAGAGCAATCTCTATAAGGAATTTTTCTGTGCTTTTGTCCTTTCCATTTGGAGAAAATAAAAGACGGTGGCGACTCTTGCTTCCGCGACATTTTGCGAACCAGCGTTAAACAGTCAGTTCCAGATCCACCGATCACAGAACTGGCGACTCTGTTGGGGATTTAACTTAAAGTGAGGTATACCTTAGGGTTAGTTCATAACTGTGTTTTCAATTGCTTTCCTTGTTTGCTTTAAATTGTGGGACTGTCTTGGGAGTTCTATAGATCCTAACCCGGATCTGGGGATACCTTTCTTAGAAAGTAGCAACAAGGCTGTGAGGGAACTGTGCGGGGTATACCGACATGGTTGAAACAGTCTGCTACGTTGATGTGGCACTTTGGTGTGTACCGGTAACCCTTGAGTTCAGTCAAGGAGAGTACGGGGCCTCCGCGTGGTGTCGTGAAGCATCAACAGACCTTAGGAACCTTAATTGAACTATCTTGGCCTCTTTAGGGTAGTGAGATAACTGACTTTGGTGCAGTCTGAGGTTGGTTGATACTCGATACTACACTCAATTGAGGGTTGCTTTCCTGGAATATTTCGGTCGCCAGTTCAGTGGCTAAATCGAAACGATGAACAATGAAAGCAATCCCGTGATATTGGGACCCTTAGAACCCGGTTACTTCTAATAGGACAGGTTGAACCCACCAACTTCAAGAGGGTACTACCCAGACCCCATGCTGGCCTTAAACCCTAAGGGCTTGTCTTGTGTGCCTTGTGTGCCTTATATGTTTGTCTTTGTAAATATCTGTGGTGTGTTTAATCATAGCATCATGACATCATCCAGCATCATATGCATTGACTAACCATTTCAGGGGTTCGAATCTTCATCTTTGTTCTTGTTTTGTAGGACATGGAAACTGTTCGTAGAAAGACAATTCAAGTCAATCTTGTAAGGATCCCTCCTCAGCTTAAGGAACTTATATCCAGGATTCCCGAGAACTCTTCATTCAGTGAAAGACGTGGAAGTCTCATCAGCTTGGTCAATACCAACATTGAGGAAGACATGATAAAGGTCCTGTTCCAATTCTTTGACCCTCTGCATCACTGCTTCACCTTCTTGGACTATCAGTTGGTACCTACATTGGAGGAGTTCTCCCGGCTCCTGAAGATTCCTATCCTTGATCAACTACCCTACAACGGTACAGAAAAGGAACCTAAGCTTGAAGAGATTGCTAAAGCCTTGCACCTACAGTCATCTGACCTCAAGGGACATTGGGAAGTTAGAAGTGCTATCAAAGGGTTCTTAGCCAGGTTTCTGTTTGAAAAGGCCCATGAATGTTGGAACTCCCTTGATTTGCAAGCTTTTGAAGAAGTGGTGGCCCTCCTTGGCTATGGTTTGGTGTTGTTCCCTAATCCAGATCAGCTTATTGATATCAGTGCTGTCCAGATCTTTATGTTCAGGAATCCTATACCTACGTTGTTGGGGGACATCCTTCACTCATGTTACACTCGAACCATGAGAAAAAGAGGTGTCCTTATGTGTTGCACTCCTCTCCTGGGAAGGTGGTTTATTTCACACCTTCCACAATCAGTTTTGAGGAATGAGCGGGGTTTGAGATGGTCACAACGGTTGATGACTCTTACACATGCAGATATACATTGGTGCCCTAGGTCCAGAGAAGATGTCACTATCATTGATCGTTGCGGGGAGTACCCTAATGTTCCTTTACTTGGAATCAGAGGAGGTATTACTTACAACCCATGCCTGGCTTGGAGACAGTTTGGTTATGCTCGGAGGGATGGTCCTCATGACATGTTAATTCCTGACATAGTTTTTGACTTCGACAACGATATTCAAGGACTTCGACAGAGATTTATCAGAGCCTGGAGGATGCCAAGTAGGATAGACAGCAAGACACCGGGGCACAGGAATTCCATCCCGTTGGAACCTTATCTCAAGTGGGTACGAGCCCGCTCCCAGAAGTTAGTGATGCCTTATCCCCATATGCTCCCTGTGATCAAAGAGCCAGTCTTGGAAGGAGAAGTGTCCTACACTATTCAGCACCCTGATATGCCCACATCCTGGGAAGAGATGCAGAAGAGCTGGATCCAGCTTAAGGAAGAACAGAATTCTCTTGAGACCAGTCTACATGCCAGTGAAAAGAAGGTCTTGGAGCTCACCCGCCTGTTGCATGAGGAGAGGAATCTCAACACTTACATAGCTCCAAAGAGGATGCGCAGTGTATTTTGGGATTGATTTGCCTTTGTATTATTTTGCCCATGAGGCTTTGATGTACTAAACAGTTATTTCCTTAATGATAACGTGTGTTCCTTTTTTGTCTACAACAAATTTGAACTTTCGAACCCTTGAATGCATTGCATAAACACATATCATTCATCACGTGCATAGCAGGTTTTCCTCTTTTCAGGTTGCTTACAGTTCTTCGCTGTTTATTTCAGCATCATGAATCCTGACTCATCCTCAACTGAGACATCCATCAGAGCTCTTCAGGCGCAGAATGCGTAATTTCAGGAATTAATCAAGGGTTTGGCTCAAGGCCAAGAAGAGCTGAAGGCTCTGCTCCTGAAAAAGGAGAAGAAGAAGAAGAGGAGAATTGTTCTGTTTAGCTCGGGCCGAAGGTTTGGCAACACTTTGCAGAATGAAGAGGCTGGTTCTTCCGTTGGCAAGGGTACTCCTCAAGAGGCAAGGGTTCCTAGTCCGGTAGTCTCTGACAACGAGACTGATTTTGATGAAGAGCAATATCCTCTGGCAGAAGATCGTTACAAGCAACTGGAGGATAGGTTGAGTGCTATGGAGATACAACAGGTGCCTGGGCTGGATTTCGGAGATCTGGGTTTGTCCACTGGTGTGATTATTCCTCATAAGTTCAAAGCACCATCTTTCACTAAATATGATGGGGCGTCTTGTCCCAAGCTACATCTCAGGTCCTATGTTCGGAAGATCCAACCGTACTCAGCGGATAAGAATTTGTGGATCCACTTCTTCCAGGAGAGTCTTTCAGGGACTCATCTCGAATGGTTCTATCAGCTGGATGGGACCAAGGTTCGTAACTGGGAGGAGTTGGCTACTGCTTTCTACAAGCAGTATCAATATAATGCCGACCTTGCCCCTACACGTACCCAACTCTAGGGTATGTCGTTAGGTTCAAGTGAAGGTTTTAAGGAGTACGCTCAGAAGTGGAGAGACCTGGCTGGCAGGGTGCAGCCTCCGTTGACTGATCGGGAGTTGGTAGACATGTTCTTGGGGACCCTATCTGGGCCATTTTTCAACCATCTTATTGGGAATTCTTCTGCTGGATTCACTGATCTTATTCTGACTGGAGAGAGAATTGAGGCTGGGTTGAAGTCTGGTAAGATTCCAAAGGGTGCATCTACAGGTTCAGAGAAGAAACCCTTCAAAAAAGAGGCCAGTGTGGTGTATGGGCCTAGAAGGCAAGACAAACCAGAGCGCCGCCAATCTGTCAATGCATTGGTGATTGCGAAGCCTGCAGCCGCTCCTCGCCAAGCTAACCAACCAAGGGCTGAGAGACCCAGAAGGGAATTCACCCGTTTGAGTATGACCTTGTCGCAGATCTTACCACAGTTGCTCTCAACCAACTTAGTGACCGTCAGAGAGGCTCTGAAGTCTGCAAATACCACATCTCCTAAATACAATCCGAATGCCCGCTGTGCTTATCACTCCGATAGCCCGGGGCATGCCACTGATGACTGTTGGGCATTAAGGAACAAGCTGCAGGACCTTATTGACGCCAAGGAGGTACAGTTTGAGGCATCTGAGAAGCCTAATGTAGTGACAGCTCCCCTGCCTGCTCATGGAGTGAATGCTATTGGGGGCAAGGATGAAGTGGATGAAGCTGAGTTCGATAGCTGGATTTACCCGGCAACCGACAGTGGACCTAACAATTGGAGTGCAAAGGACAATCTACCTGTTTCTCTTGTTACTAAGTAATGAATTCCTATGTTTTTGGTATCTGTAATAAACAATAAATAAACTATATGGCCCGGTGTCTTACCCGAGGCACCGTGGTTTCGTTTGTGAGGGCATATAAATTGTCATTTCATATATCATAAAGGAAAATCTTGGACGTTTTCTCGCATTTCAAATCTTATGCTCCTTTTCTGTCTTTTCTTCCTTTACATATATTTCAAAACAGCTGTATTTACACACACACACACTCATACAGGTTTCAATCCACTCTGGATCTCACTGGTAACGACTCTGCTACTGCCAGTTATGACTTCGAAAATCCGATCAACTTAGCCGAAGACGAAGGTGAAGATGATTGCGAAGTGCCTGGTGAGCTTGCAAGACTGTTACTTCAGGAGGAGAGGGCAATTCAACCCCATGAAGAGCCAGTGGAAACAATAAACCTGGGTACTGAAGAAGACAGGAAAGAGGTGAAGATTGGTGCCAACCTAGAGCTCAGCGTGAAGCAACGGTTGACTTAGATGCTGCATGATTATATGGAGATCTTTGCCTGGTCCTACGAAGACATGCCCGGGTTGGACACTGATATTGTGGTCCATCACTTGCCAACTAAGGAAGATTGCCCTCCGGTCAAGCAAAAGGTTCGTCGGATGCGTCCAGAGATGTCTGAAAAGATTAAGGCCGAGGTTATGAAACAGTTTGATGCCGGGTTTCTTGCAGTGACTTCTTACCCTCAGTGGGTTGCTAATGTGGTGCCGGTACCAAAGAAAGACGGTAAGGTCGGAATGTGTGTCGACTACAGGGATCTGAACAGGGCCAGCCCTAAAGATGACTTCCCCCTACCTCACATTGATGTCCTTGTTGATAATACAGCTCAGCACAAGGTATTCTCTTTCATGGATGGCTTTTCAGGTTACAATCAGATCAAGATGGCACCTGAAGACATGGAAAAGACTACATTTGTTACTCAGTGGGACACCTTCTGTTACAAGGTCATGCCTTTTGGACTAAAGAACGCTGGGGCAACCTACCAACGTGCCATGGTTGCTTTGTTTCATGACATGATCCATCATGAAATAGAAGTGTATGTGGACGACATGATCGCAAGGTCCCAGACTGAGGAAGAGCACCTAGATCATCTGCAGAAGTTGTTTGACCGATTGAAACTATACAAGCTGAGATTGAACCCGAACAAGTGCACCTTCGGGGTAAGATCTGGGAAGTTGCTAGGCTGCGTTGTAAGTGATAAGGGAATTCAAGTGGACCCTGCTAAAGTTAAAGCTATTCAAGAGATGCCAGTTCCTAGGACAGAGAAGGAAGTCAGAGGCTTTTTAGGACGCCTGAATTACATTGCTCGGTTCATCTCGCATCTAACCGCTACCTGTGAGCCAATCTTCAAGCTGCTGAAGAAAGATCAGGTAGTACGTTGGAGCGATGAATGTCAGGCCGCTTTTGACAGAATCAAAGAGTATCTCCAAGAACCACCCATCCTTATGCCACCGGTTGAAGGGAGACCTCTGATACTATATCTAACAGTGCTTGACAACTCAATGGGGTGTGTGCTGGGGCAGCATGACGAGTCTGGCCGAAAAGAGCATGCCATTTATTACCTAAGCAAAAAGTTTACCGACTGTGAGACCCGATACTCACTGCTTGAGAAAACTTGCTGCGCTTTGGTATGGGTTGCTCGCCGGCTGAGACAGTATATGCTGACTCACACTACCTTGTTGATCTCAAAGATGGATCCTATAAAATACATATTCGAAAAGCCCGCTCTGTCTGGGAGAATAGCAAGATGGCAAATGATCTTGACGGAATACGACATTCAGTACACGACCCAGAAAGCCATCAAGGGAAGTGTATTGGCAGACCACTTGGCACATCAGGCCGTAGATGACTATCAGTCAATGAACTTCGAGTTTCCGGACGAAAGCATCATGATAGTGACTGATTGTGAAGTACCTGGACCGGATGAAGGACCTGAGGAAGGATCCCGATGGTCTATGCACTTTGACGGAGCCTCCAATGCTTTGGGTAACGGTATCGGCGCCATAATCATATCTCCTCAAGGCACTCATACACCGCTCACTGTCCGGCTATGTTTCAACTGTACCAACAACATGGCTGAGTATGAGGCGTGTATCATGGGTCTTCAAGCTGCGATCGACCTAAGGATCAAGTTTCTGAGTGTCTTCGGAGATTCCGCTCTTGTGATCAATCAGATCAAAGGAGAGTGGGATACGAAATATCCGAACCTTATTCCTTACAGAGAATGTGTGTTGACCTTGATCCCCCACTTCACGAAGATAACCTTTGAACACTTTCCGAGAGAAGAGAATCAGCTGGCGGACGCGTTAGCTACAATGTCTTCTATGTTCAAATTTAAATGGGATAATGAGGCTCCCCGGATCATCATCTGGAAACTGGACGAACCGGCATACTGTTGTGATCTCGAGACTGAATTGGTGACCGAGAAGCCTTGGTACCATGAGGTGAAGAGATATCTGGAAGCTCAGGAATACCCTGAAGGTGCCTCTATCAATGATAAGAAGTTCCTGAGAAGGTTCGCGGCAAAATTCTTCCTTAGCAACGGCATCTTATACAAGCGAAACTATGATTCAACCTTAATGCGTTGTGTGGATAAAGCTGAAGCAGAAAGAATCATGGAAGAGCTACATGAAGGGACCTTTGGTACACATTCCAGTGGACACACTATGGCTAAAAAGATCCTTTGGGCAGGGTATTACTGGTCCACAATGGAAGCCGACTGTTACCGACATTCTAGGACATGCCATAAGTGCCAGATCTATGCAGACAAGGTGCATGTTCTTCCAGTTCCCCTGAATGTTCTGACTGCGCCTTGGCCGTTTGCAATGTGGGGCATAGACATGATCGGCGAGATTAAACCTACGGCATCTAATGGGCACCGCTTCATCCTAGTAGCGATTGATTATTTTACAAAGTGGGTTGAAGTAGCTTCCTATGCTACGGTAACCAAGACGGTTGTGGCACGGTTCATTCGACATAATCTGATCTGTCGGTACGGCGTCCCGGAGAGGATCATTACAGACAACGGTACCAATCTGAATAACAAGATGATCGCTGAGCTCTGCGAGCAGTTCAAGATACAGCACCACAATTCTTTTCCTTATAGACCGAAGATGAATGGGGCTGTCGAAGCAGCAAATAAAAATATCAAGAAAATCGTGCAGAAGATGACAGTGACTTATAAAGATTGGCACGAGATGTTACCGTTTGCTCTACATGGGTACCGTACCTCAGCTAGGACGTCAACCGGGGTAACTCCTTTCTCCTTGGTTTATGGTATGGAGGCAGTCTTACCGATCGAAGTGCAAAGACCCTCTCTCCGGATAATGAAGGATGCAAATCTGAATGAAGATGATTGGATCCAGACACGACTTGATCAGCTCAACCTCATTGATGAAAAGAGACTTGCTGCTATCTGTCATGGTCAGACGTATCAGAAACGGATGATCAGGGCATTTAACAAAAAGGTCAGACCACAGGAGTATCAAGTTGGGGATCTGGTAATCAAGCGAATCATCCTTCCTCAGAGTGATCCAAGGGGCAAATGGACCCCTACGTATGAAGGGCCATTTGTGGTTAAACAGGTGTTCTCAAGAGGAGCCATGATTCTAACCAACATGGATGGTGACGACCTTCCTCACCCCGCCAATGCAGACATAGTAAAAATATACTACGCATGAAAAAAGACCCGCTAGGCTGACATGCCTAGGCAAACATTAGGGCTTCCCGTCGAACCAAAAGGGTTCGGGCAAAATGAAGGGATGAAAATGAAAAAAATCTGTACACCCGGCAAGTCGAAAACCTGAAAAGGCGGCTTGGGCAAAAATGGGTATCCCGGTGGACTGAAAACCCGAAAGGGCGGTCCAGGCAAAAATTAGGAATAAAGCATAATACTATGTCTCATCGATCACTGTGCATCCAGAATCCGGTATCTACATCAAGTTCAGACGGCATCGATCAGTCAGCTTCACCTTCAACCAAGGTCATCAAGTGATGAGACGCTCGGAGTTATAACGGCAATAGCAGAGTTGAAACCCAGTGGATCATTCATATTTCACACAGCTGTTTTATTTTCTCTTGTACAAAATTTGTATAAACTCTTTTGTTCGGCGGCATTCTCTTACTAGGACGTCAGCCTCTTGTACACAAAACGCCTGTTTTCAGGCCATTCAAAAAATCAATACAAATATACTTTTCAGTTAAAAGTGCCAATTATTTTTCTTTTTCTATTTTGTTTTGCGAAGAACGTCCAAGGTTCAATTTGTGATATATGCATTGACAATAATTTGCTAACTCATAAATATTTGCATACGAAACAAAGGATTAATTACAGGTAACATTAGAAACAGGGGCAATAAAGAGTTGTCTGAGCGATCTAATTGTTTTGTCCTCCAAAGTACCAAGGTAGGTTCAACTAAAGAACATAACCGGCATATCTCAATTCCCCAGAGAGTATGTCAGCAAGTCAATGCACTCTCCCCGAGAAAAGTTACAGTCAAACTTAAGGAAGTTGGGTATCCTCCCGCAGATCTCAACATTCCCCAGCAGTACATACAGTCTTAACAAGCATCCCCGGCAGTCTTGATTTAAGATTGTTCCCCGACGTTCTATCAACATGCAAAGGAGTCACTTCCCCGGTACAGTTCAAAACTTCCCCAGGAGTCCAGCCCAGTGTCCCCAGGAAAGTGGAATCCATCTCCCCCAAGCAGTAAGCTTATCCCCAGTAGATTCTGGAAGCTTATCCTCACAGAGCACGAACGCGTCGTCCGGCTTTATTCAAAAAGTTATGCCCTTACCAGGATATAACTGGGTTATCCTCAGCTAAAAGCCACGGAAAGATCGTCCTCGACGAAGCCTTCTTATCCCCAGCGAAGTCTATCAATACTTCCAACACAACAAGGGTATCCCCAGCAAGTTATTATCAACGACTCAGCAAAGTATCTCTCTCCCCACAGAGTATTGCTTCCCATCAAGACCGTTAGAGTACCTTTTCTCCCCGCAGAGTAATCCATTCGCCAAGTTCATTCCCCAACGGAGTCATCTTCTCCTACCGGTATCCTTGCAACTCTCATCCCCAGCGGAAGCAAAATCCATTCTTCAACATCAGCCCAGGAGTGACTTCCCGGCACCCGTCAAGGATTTATTTTCCTAAGACAAAAGATACATTCATAAACATCGCATTCCCATACATTATAGCATGCATATACGCATCATATCATACAATCTCACGTATTCAGAGAGCATCTCGCATGTCATACCACATGACATCGCATACAACTAACGCTTGTCTTTTCAGGACAAAAGTACAAAATTGATTACCATCAATGGTCGCAACTAAAGGTCCGATTCCTGAATCTTGCCAGGGTGTATCTGTTGACGACCAATTACCAGATCCGATTCCTGTATCTTGCCAGGGTGTGTCTGAAGAGTTTGAGGATCCGATACCTGAATCTTGCCAGGGTGTATCCGTTGAAGACTAGCATTACCAGATTCGATTCATGTATCTTGCCAGGGTGTGTCTGAAGAGTTCGAGGATCCGATACCTGAATCTTGCCAGGGTGTATCCGTTGAAGACTAGCATTACCAGATCCGATTCCTGTATCTTGCCAGGGTGTGTCTGAAGAGTTCGAGGATCCGATACCTGAATCTTGCCAGGGTGTATCCGTTGAAGACTAGCATTACCAGATCCGATTCCTGTATCTTGCCAGGGTGTGTCTGAAGAGTTCGAGGATCCGATGCCTGAATCTTGCCAGGGTGTATCCGTTGAAGACTAGCAATACCAGATCCGATTCCTGTATCTTGCCAGGGTGTGTCTGAAGAGTTCGAGGATCCGATACCTAAATCTTGTCAGGGTGTATCCGTTGAAGACTAACATTACCAGATCTGATTCCTGTATCTTGCCAGGGTGTGTCTGAAGAGTTCGAGGATCCGATACCTGAATCTTGCCAGGGTGTATCCGTTGAAGACTAACATTACCAGATCCGATTCCTGTATCTTGCCAGGGTGTGTCTGAAGAGTTCGAGGATCCAATGCCTGAATCTTGCCAGGGTGTATCCGTTGAAGACTAACATTACCAGATCCGATTCCTGTATCTTGCCAGGGTGTGTCTGAAGAGTTCGAGGATCCGATGCCTGAATCTTGCCAGGGTGTATCCGTTGAAGACTAGCAATACCAGATCCGATTCCTGTATCTTGCCAGGGTGTGTCTGAAGAGTTCGAGGATTCGATACCTGAATCTTGCAAGGGTGTATCCGTTGAAGACTAACATTACCATATCCGATTCCTGTATCTTGCCAGGGTGTGTCTGAAGAGTTCAAGGATCTGATGCCTGAATCTTGCCAGGGTGTATCCGTTGAAGACTAACATTACCAGACTCGATTCCTGTGTCTCGCCAGGGCACGTCTGAAGAATCCGAAGATCCGATTCCTGTAACCAGTCAGGACATATCTACACAAGACATCTGAAAACCAGCTCCTGCAACATGTCAGGTACTCATTTTTCTTTTGCAGGTACGCAAGTTCTCGCTAAGGAATATCTTACGCGATCAACATCCAGATGGCATCTATAATCCCATCATCCTATTCATCAATCTCTAAATGGCATCTATAAGCCCATTCCGTCATCACACTGCTACTATGTGAGCGTAAATTTCTGGGCACTCTAGTGTTCAATCATCTTCCACCTTCGGATTACGAAAGGCACGTCAGCTAATCTGCATCCTCAGGTCTAAGAAGATTGAACATGGGCAACTGTTTTACCCCAAAATTTGCCCTCCCACATTCTCCAAGAAATTGCCAAGTCAAGCTGCAAAATTCCCCAAAGATTGCACAGTTCAAGGGCCTCTTAAGCAGTCAAAATTAGGGTTTTGGTTCTGATCAAGAAAATGAAGTTTCCAAAGGTCCAATCAAGTCCCACATGCCTACAAATATGGTCAAGCATCTTCATACAAAGTTTCAAGACTTTCAGCACAAAAGTGCACAGTCAGAAACCCTAATTGCACTACAGGCAACTGTAGGGGCAAAATGGTCATTTGACAGTCAAAAGTCCAAATTTTTGGTCAACATCTCATTTTGAAGCCACAAACATCATTTGATCAATCCTTGATCATGATTCTCAAAGCTTGGCTCAAAAATCATCAAGATGCAAAAGTTTCCTTATTTGGACAGTTGAAAAGTCAACTGTAAATTGACCAGGGCATAACTTTCACATGGATTATCAGAAAAATTCCATCCAAAGCTCATTTTGAAGAGAAAGACATTTCCTACAACCCATCTTCATACTCCAAGTCCAAGAAATGCTCTCACAAAAAGTTATCAATTTCAACATTATAGGTCATTTTCAAAAGTCAACAAAAAGGGACTTTAAGTCAAGGGCCATAACTTGAGATTGGTAAATCAAAATGACATGGGACCAAAGGAATTGGTTATAGGACTCAAAGACCTTTCCAAAATGTCCAAGAACATGAGTAAATCTTAAGAATTGAGCAAGTTATGCCTTGTGGAAGTTGGGAAATTTTTGGATATTTTGAAAAGTCAACATTGATTCAAATGACCTAAAATTGCTAATGGGCCTATTTTTCTTCCACAATTCATCACCCAAGGCATGTGCACGACCACTTGGCCCAAAGGGAAGTTTTTCTTCATTTTTTATTTATTTATTTGAATTTTTATTAATAATGATTCATTTAAATCAATTAAATACATGAAAAATACTTAACCTAAGTTTTTCAATCTTTTTGTGCATGAAATATACTCAATAATTCGTGCATGATCAGATATGGAAGGAATTGAATTGATTGGATATGATTAGGGTCAAAATAGCATGGAAAATATTGAAAAAAAGATCTTTGAAAATCAAATCTTCCAAACCATGAATGCAAAGGTTTTGGATCAAGTTTTTAACCCTAAATCATTCATACATAAGTATCAAACGCAACCCTAATGCCATTAACCACAAAGCTGCGCAAAAACCCCATTATCAAACTCAAGCTTTTTTTGCAAAAAATTCCAATTCTGAAAACCTAGTTCTAGGACGATTCAAGGCAAAATAGCTATTCCATTAGCTTCCTTAAGGATCATAGAACGTGTTTCAATCATCCCCTAAGCCCCATACTCAAGAAAACGCGAAATCACCATTGAAGTTGGTAAGGAAAATTTCAGAATCGTTTTCAATCATTCATGCATTGTTAACATGTTTCATTGTTGTTTTTGTGTTTAGAATGATATTTGCAAGCTAACTGCATAGTTTGATTTGAGTTTCATGCCAAAACGAAGAATCCACCATGATCGTATCTTAGGGTTTGCAGAATTGTAAATTGGGGGTTTTCGTTCAAGGAAAAATTAGCCTTCAGGACCTAGACCACTGAATCAAGCATGGTTGGACGATCACAAGGCCACCCTCGCGCTCAATTTATGAGCATCCCTGGGCTAGTCGCTATTTTTCAGAAACTAGCCTAAGGGAACATTTGAAAAACCGTGGCCTATGTTTTTATGTTTCAGGAAAAATAAAACAATGAGGAAGATGACTCGGTGGCATAAGCTGAGTGGCTGGTTCAAAATTTCGCGCTAAAATCCACTAACGTTTTTGTTTTATTTGATATTAATTGTTTGTTGTATTACATACAAGACGCGTAACATGGCTCAGTGGCAGGCGTACACGCTGGTAACGTTCAGGACCTGGGTTCGAGCCCCAGGTCCTCACCCCCTTTCATATTATTTTCCATTTAATACTTCTATACAGTTTCAACGCTGGATACCATTGTGCGCCTTCAAAATCTAACCGTCCACGCGTTCAGTTTCATCAATTCAAAGGCACAGATGTGAGGAACATGGTGCACGCTGGTCAATGCTTGGGTACGTGAGCACAAAAGTCAACCAGGCCAAAGAATAAATGGGCCTCAAATTGCTGGGCTGTACCTCCACTTTGGGGACTGAAACCCCCCTAGGTTTGCCAATTTTTTTTACTTTCTTTATTTTTCATTATTTTTGCTTTCTTTTAAATATTGTTTTTATTAATTAATTCAATTATTTTCATAATATATAAAAAATACACAAAAAATCAGAAAAGATGAAAAATTAAATATATTTATTTAATAGTATTTTTTTGTAAATAAAGTCCATTAATTAATTAGTTTTAAATTAGGTTTTAATCTTAACTTTTTAATAAAAATCTAAAACTTATAGAATTAGGGTTTAATTAGTTTTTATCCTCTTTTTCTTTTCCTTCATAATAATTAAATATTAAATATTTATTTTTTGTAATTAAATTGCATGTAAATTAATTAGGGTTAATTTTAGGATAAACTTTAATATGTTTTTCATAATAAAATAAAAATTGTAGAATTAGGTTTAATTGCATTTAATTCTTTTTTTTTCATTAAAATCATAAAATACCAAAAAATACCAAAAAAAACAATTTCTCTTTCTTTTTTATCAATTAATTTCATCATTTAATTTAATTTTTGCAAAAAGGGTCCAACGCCCTCGTTTTTAATTCTTATTTAATTCGCATGTTTATTTTATTTCTTTATAATATTTATGTATCTCTCCCAAGGCCTTGTAAATTAATCTGTCGCACTTTTAATTCTTTACTTTTCTTTACTTTCTTTATTCTTTCTGTCAAATCGGGTTCAAGAAATTTTGGCGATGTGGACCCGCGCCTTTTGTAATAGCTTAGAACTTTTACTTTTCGCAATTTTTAACTGTTAATCAAGGCATGAAAGAATGAATGGACAAAAATAAAAACAAACGCTAGATCACCAATAACATGACAAAAGACAAAAATATCTGAAAACGACACACAAATCACACACCACCCCTAGGGTACGCCTCACTGTTGCCTTGCCTCGAAAGGTGATCGTCGAGTAGAGGACGTCTTAGTAAGTCCTCATGATCCGGGAACCTGGCATGAGGGTAGCTTCTAAGGTGTCTTCCTATTGCTCCGGTGATCACCATGTCCCGAACCTTCGAATTGACCCGAACACCTCCAACGGTGGTGCTACCTACCTCTCAATGGTGGGATGGCACTACTTTAAAGGACATTTACACAGACGAATTCCTTAGGGTAGGTAGGTTCTCGTAGATACTTGCTCTAATTTCAAAACAAATCAAAAAAAATACTTTTCACACCGACACCTTTTCAAAAAGCTTTCAAAAGCAATTTTTCAAACACTCTTGAGGACCGATACAAGAGTCGAACTGGAATTTTCAAAGAAACTTTTTAAAACCCACAGTTGAAAAGCAAACAAACCAATTTTGAAAACACAATGAGCAAGTATCTAAGAGCCCATGGATAACCATGGATAGAAAGGGTGCTAACACCTTCCCTTTCTATAACCTACCTCCCGAACCGAGAGCAATCTCTATAAGGAATTTTTCTGTGCTTTTGTCCTTTCCATTTGGAGAAAATAAAAGACGGTGGCGACTCTTGCTTCCGCGACATTTCGCGAACCAGCGTTAAACAGTCAGTTCCAGATCCACCGATCACACACCTCTTCAACATAAATCATCGAAACACATTCTTCATTCATATAGCACGACATCAAATTAAGGGAAGCTGTTGTACCCCAATTTTTGACCCTAAGATCCCTCTATCACATCATATCAATTTAATCACAACAAGATCATACACTAGGGTTTGGTTCTTCTTCCTACTTTTAGCTTTGCTCTATGGGGAATTACCAAGCACCTTAACTTGTATTTTGTTGATCATCTATGTTTTTATTATCCTTTAACTAACGAATGCAATAAGTGTTTTTCCCTAATTGATGATGATTATAAGAGGAAGCACAACACATTCCATCAAGATTGATCTATGGATTCATGAGTTCATTTTTATGCCCTCCTCAGCAAAGCTTCTTTGAGACTCAAGTCTCAACATTGAAGATACTTTTAAGAAACATCATGAAAAAGTCTATTATGATTCATCATACTTCAATTTTTCAAAGATGGTTCAAAGGTACAAGGATTGATTGAAGAAGTTTGACTCAATTGGGCAAACCCTTGATTCATTGATCACAAGTGCACATCTCCTTCAATTCTCAAGATTTGAAAGTGGTTTTGGTTGCTATGGTTTCTCCTTATACTCCTCAACAACTCATATTCACATCAAAAAAGTATTTGTCTAAAGAGGTAGGTCAAATTTGCAAAGGTTTCCCAAGGCATTTTCTTGCTCTAGGAGCTAGGGTTTTAAACTTCAAAGGGGTATATGTTTCTCATCTTTTGGTATTTTTGAGTGATTCCAAAGACATGCTTCTCTTCAAATGGTTATTAGCAAATCACTTCAAAAGTTTCAAGGAAATTTTATGTGGAAGAAACTTGATGATGAAGAAAGGTTACAAGTCCTCCAGATGAACCCTCAAATTCCATTAGGTGATTTCAAATGATCATAACTTGGTTAATTTTTATCACATTGAACCCATTCTTTTTCCATAATGATTTTAAAGATGTTAACTTCAACCCATATATTAAGTTCAAAGTGTAAAAATGGATGAAAGATGCCCTAAGGATGCAAAAGATTATAGGTCATTTCATGAATTTTTTTCCAACTTCAACAAGTCATAACTGTCTCATTTTTTGGAGATTTTGAATGGTTCAAATATCAAAATGTCATCCAAGAGATCTACTTTATGCAATCTTTTTTGGTCAAGATCAAATTTCAAGTGGAAGGCCATGTTTGGATGCAAGAGATTATAAGTCATTTTTGAAGAAAAACTTAGAAATTTTCTAAGTACAGAAAGTCAACCTCTTTTTCTCAACTTTGACTCATTGCAACTTTAAGCTCAAGCATCCATTTGATCCCATTCTTTTCACATTATAAAGCTTGTAACCTCATCTTTCTAAAGCTTCAAGAATCGTGTCTTAAGACCCCTTGAGTTGAGAATGCCATTGATTTGAATTTGGTAACTTGAAACAGAAATTTCTCCAAAAGTCAGAATCTAAAATCCTTGTTTTGGCTTATAAACACAAAAAATTTGCGCGTTTTTGCTTCTTATCACGTTTAGTGAACCTCCAGAAGTGATTAGCATGATAAAATGCAAGAATTAGATGAGTTCTGGTCAAATTACCAGTCACACTTTTCTTGTTTGCAACTTCACACGATTTCCCTCCAAACTTCATCATTTCACACGCTTGAGCATTCCATTCACTTCCCTATAAATAGAGGAACATCCCTTATTAATTTTTTCAAGCTTGAAGAGCCAAAATCACTCTGTCAAACTCTCTCCATAACACCCTTTTCTGAGATTTTGAATTCTTATTTCTACCACTTTTCAAGTCAATTTCTTCCTTGATCCTTCATCCATGAACTTCCCTGAAGCTAACAGAAGAAGAATCAAGCCTTGAGGAGCCCGGAATCGTGCTAGCCATGTCCATTTGTTGAGCAACTTCATCTGACTTTGTTCAGGTAGTTTAAGGCACCAAATCTTCTCACTCAAATTACTGGAATGGTCTATGATGTTCACTGATGCTCGCTGTTAACTCAATTTTGGAGAAACAATGCATTTGATACTTTTAATTTTAGATTTTGACATTTTTAGACATCTCTGGTTTTTTCCAAATCGACTATGTTGTATTTTATATAAACTTGGCGCGAGGATATGGTTGTGATCGTCTTGAAGAGACGCGTCTATTGGTACCACTATGAGCGCCTAAATTTACAGACTCAATGACTTGAGGTTTGCCCTACTTGCAGGGTGTCTGGAGATTGAAGATGATGACATGTCTCGTCTCAACCATTGATAACACGTCCATTGTTTTATTTTTATTGGTTGGTATTTTATTGATCCATTGTGTTTTTAAATAAGGTCCATATCAAGCACAGCGCGTCTGGTCCACTTGATCAGCTAACTAACGCGTTTTGACTATGATCTGATGGTCCACATCTTTTTTATTTTATTTCTATTTTTTTATTTTTTATTTTAATTGTTTTAAATTTCAAAAATTCATAACTCTTTTATTTTTTATCCAAAAAATATTTAAAAAATATACAAAAATACCTTAAATTATTTTTGACTTTATGAATATTTTTTCATATTTTTCTTTTGATGTTTGATATTTTTCATAATTTTTGCTTTGTTTGCTTTATTTTAATTGTTTTAAAAATACTTTCTAACATTTTTAAATTCTGAAATTTTTTATAAAAATTATTTTCATCATTTCTGACTTTCTGAATTTTTGTGGAATTTTATCTTATTTTTTTACTATTTTTTTATCTTTTTTCCTTTATTTGAGATATTTAAATTAGTTTAAAAATAGTTCCTGACTTTAAAAAATCACCAAAAATTTCATAAAAATATTTGAGTTCATTTCTGATTTTTCTATGATCTCACTTAATTTTTATTGAGTGTTTTGAATATAATTGCTATTTTTCCCTATTTTCAAATTTAAAAATCATTTAAAACCTTTTTCTTTTATTTTAAATTTTATTATTTTTTTGTACATATTCTAGCTAATCTTGGACTATGAAATTTTAATCATGAAATTTATTAACATCATTAGATCCATGGTGTTAAGTCTAACTCCATAAAAATGGATGAATGATTTTAATAATAGTTTGATTAAATTTTTAGTTCAAATGTGGTTTATTTTATTTTTCTTCACCCCATCTCTCTTCATCTTATCCCATTATTATTGTACTAAATATTACTGGAGCTTGATTCCTATATCATGTCTCAAAACATATGATACATAGATTGCTATTGACCGGCCTCAAAATAGGTGTGACTTCTATATAAGTCCACTTATGATTGCTTAACGTAGTGCTAAATTTTGTCTCGATTCGAGAAATGATCATTTGTAGCCCAAACCCATGTTGCAAGCCCAATTATGTTAATTTGAATCCTTTGATCCAATAACCTTGAGATTCATTGTTAGGAGGCTATAGTTCTACCAATCCTCTAATGAATCTTCACCAATTTTTGTCAAAGTGGATCACTTAAACATTATTGATCATTTAATGTTGCCTTAAGAATTCTTAAATGGATGATATACTTGACAAAAAGCAAATGCAACTTGTTGTTGAGAGACTTTGGTTCTACCAATCTTCTAATGAGTTCCAAATACAAGTTTCAAGATGATCATTCAACTAACCACTAATTCATAACAATTGACTTTATTTTATGTTTTTACTTTATGCCTTTACTTTAAGCACATTTATTTTAGCATTTATATTTCATGCTATTTTCATCTTTGCTCACTTGAACATTTACTTTTATATCATTTTTATTTTGCTCACTTGAGCTTTTCATTTAATTTTTAAGATACTTAATAATCAACTTGAACCATAAAAAATTTTAATGTTACTTGAACTACTTGGTTACTATCCTTTGCATTTTGGAGACATGGATTTTTTGGACTTAGGATTAGGGGCCTTAACCTATCTTGGAGACCCTGTGACCTCAACTGTTATTTTGTCTGGAGTTCTTGGGGTTTACCCCAAGACAGTGGTTTTTTGTTTGTTTTGTGTGCAGGTTATTGTGATTACATACTTTGTCTGTGATTTGGAATTCATCTGTATACAGCCGTTACTCTGCCCAATTTTTGTGAAGACTTAATACAAATGGAGTTTGGTTTTCTTAATTGTTTGTTTGGTTTCAAATCCAAAGGATGAGAATTCTACATTGACTCATTGTGTCAAGTGTTCGCTTTTTGTTGGTTAGACGATTCCTTTCTCTAGCTTTTATGTTATGCTTTAGGATAGTCCATTCATCTTCTCCCATCTTCTTTAATTTCAAAATCTTCTCCCTCATTTTAAAAATTCTTCTTGTTTTAAAACTTGAACCACTTTCATAATAAACTTGGACTTAGGTCCATGCATTTTCAAAAATCTTTTCTTAATCAAACTTTAATCAATTTAATAATACTTGGACATTTTTGTGAGAAGACTAAAAGTCAATCAATCTCATTCAAACTATTTTGGCTTTTAACTTTAAAAAATTTCTCAAAAATATTAGACTCTTATCAATCCTTATAGTGATACAAACAACTATACTTCTATGATATATAGTGCAGTGAGATATTTTCCACTTGGGTGTTGAGTGAGGCTTTTGTTGATTTTAAAATTCAACCCATATCCTCTACTTTGAGATGACGCAAATTCTCCTTTGTCATAATTGTGGGTAGTAAGTATGATTTCCACTCGGACAATGATGATGATGTCTTGTCTCTTAAAATTAACCAACACGCTTGTGTTTTAAATTTTTTTAAAGGTGAGCTACGTGTACCCTGATCCCCTATTGCACGGAAGATGGTAAGTAGGCACTAAAGGTTCGCAACTGCGGTGGGTGCAAAAATTATAAAAACATTTCTTTCCTTATCTCCACCTTCTATTTTTATACAACATTTTATAGCCAAAATATACAGATTTTCAAAGAGGTTCCTGCGGAGTACCGTAGATGTTTAGGGTGATAATACCTTCCATTTGCATAACCAACCCCCTTACCTAGATTCTTTCCCCCCTCTTTTGGGTTATTCGCGCTTTTTTCCATTCCTTTGGAAACAATAAAGCGCGGTGGCGATTCTTATTTTGATATGTGCGAGTTAAGTCAATCCAATGGCTTAGTCTCAACATTTCTACTGCTACAAGTGCAATGTAATGCAACCGACAACAACTAAATGCATATAGTACCAACAGGTCATAAGCCCCCAACATAGTGCCAATTGGGCAACAACAGGGCATAAGCCCTAAACACAACACCATTATAGGCTAACAACAGGGAATAAGCCTTCACCAATGCATGCATCATCATCATGCAACATCACAATTATGAAACCACAAGGCATAAGCCCATCACATTTGCCAATAAGGCCACCAACATTACTATCATCATGCAACATACATCATAGTATCAATAACTCATCATAGCAACACATACCTCATAGTATCAATAACTCATCATAGCAACACATACCTCATTAAAATACCAACAATTCATCATAGCAACAGATACATCATTAAAATACCAACAATTCATCATAGCAACATACATCATCAAAATACTAACAATTCATCATAGAAACATACATCATCAAAATACCAACAATTCATCATAGCAACATACATCATTAACACTACCTCATAAGGATATAAGCCTATTTTAGCCTAGGTAATGGACACACCCATCTCTTTATTCATTTTATTCCACCCACATGTAGTTCATCGCGTTAGCTATCTAACACTTCGAATGACACCTCAAACGGAGTTCTAAAACTCAAGTTATAACATATCTAAAAAATCCTACCGATGTCCATCGCCTGAGCACAACCCTTTCTTTCTGGCCTCCATCACCTGATGGCACTACCTCAATCGCCTGGCGACACACCTTCGCTCCTGCATCGCCTAATGATGTTTGGAGCGATGCATCACAATAACATCCCTTTTTCCACTCATCCATCTCGCCTAGGCTCGCCCGACGGCGATCAAACAACGCCTGTTTTGCCCAACAACACTTCTCCTTTCTCGACAAAGCACATCAGTCTGCAACTTCTTGTTGCGATTCTATACTTGTTTAACCAAAATTCCCTTTTGATTCCATACCAAAACAATCTAGATTTCTGTAGTCTTCAACATAGAATCTTCATACAACAACAACCTATTATAACAGTCATTACCTACACCAAATCTTCATCACGAATCACATCACTTACGTCACAACAACATCATCAACAAATCACCATAATAAAACATCATAACCAACATCATGTTTATCATGAAAGTAGCACATCATAGTATAGCAACATGTAATAAATCAATCTCATAAACACATAGATATTGGAATCATGTATCAAATTACTCATATAATTCACTCATAATATAGTTCATCACGCCAACTTCCCAATGCTTTGAAAAATGCATCAATCAAACTCCTAAAACTCAAGTTACGGTGATTTGAACATTGTTGTTGCATCGCCTCTTCCCTCCGTCGCTTCTACGTTACCCGGCGATGTTGTGTTGCTTATGCGTCGCCCAACGTTGCGCACTAGACATCACTTATCCTCATGCGACTTTCCATGGTTGGAGGCCTTGCGGACCTCCGAATTCAATTTTGTAAAAGTCCCGGTTTTAGAATTTGAAATCCTATGATTATATAAGATTCATAATAACCTATAACACTTATTTAAAAGTCCTAACATCATACATTCATCAAGGATTCATTCATTCATTCAACACATAGTTTTCCCCCAATTTCATCAATCTTCATCAAAATCAACACACAAAACACAAACCTACCAACACCTTAACCCGATATCAGTTATAATTAACGCGATTAAACCCTTACCTTAAAAATTCCAACAATTGTAACTCTTTCTATCAAAATCCCACTTCGTTCTTCGTGCCCTAGCCTTTCTCCTCTCAGCGTATGTTCTAAATTTCATGATCGTTCTAATGAAACATTTATTCCTATTCTTTGTTTAACAATAGGACCCCTAATATTTTTCGATCTTGTCCTTACTTAACCTTCCACCAATTATCATATTACCCTCAATAATCCACATGACTTTACCATTTAACCCTTCTTGTTTCTATTCCATATTTTCCTTTATTTTATTAATAATTCTCAATATTATTATTAAATATAACTAATCCAAAATAACTATTTAAATTCTAAATAATTATAGATTAATTAAATAATCCTCATATTTCTCTTATTCCAACATTGCCCCACAACATACTATCACAAAACACCACGATGCATCATATAAATCACCATAATTCTTAAATAATAACAAATAACTAATTAAATAATTAATTATGATTTTTGGGGTGTTACACCAATCCCCGCAACGGCGTCATTATGTTGAAACACTTTTATAGGACAAGTATTTATGTTATCATTTTACACAAATATTAGTGTGATATTACTGTCGTTCTACAGTTAGAATTGTTTTAATCTTAAGATTCATAAAAGGTTTTGGTGTTTGAAAGTTTTGTTTTCATGAAAAGTTTCAAGTATCAGTAAAAGAGAGTTTTGGTTTTAAACGATTGGTAAAAGCATGTCAAGATTAGGCCTCGATAATCTATTTCGTATATATTTTCTTAATAAAGCATGTGAACTTATTAACAATCAATATAATTGCATATCCTCTCAATAAGTTTCATCTCTAAAACAAATTGTGAGTTTTATCATATTGATCCTAAGATGATCTCCTTACCTAACTATCAATATGATAACTTTAAAAGCTTGATAAAGGTGAATATCAACTCACAAAACTATGTCTAGAAATTATATGTTGATAGATGAAGACCCTAGGTCAAGAGTTGAACATATTTCTCAATAATGATCAAATCACATATAAACCATAAAACAAATTTTTTTCACCATATATTCATCATCAACTTGTTCACATACAAAATATTAAGAGAAATACATACAAAAGTTAAGATTATTTACCTCTAATCTTGACACAAAGAGGGATTTAGCTACCCATCACCATTGTAGCTTGATCAAGAAGTAAACAACAAAGCCTTATGATCGTCAAACTTGAAGTCTCAAAGGTTGATGTTATAAGGCTTTGATTTTGAGTAAAAATGAAGAAAATGAGTTTTTCTCTCACACAAAGGTGTTTCTAGGTTACAAGAATGTTAGAAAATGGAAGATGATGTCCAAAATATCTAAAAAGTGGCTTATAAGCAAGGACTATCCGCTCAGCTTCGCCCGACACTACACAAGCTTCGTCGGACGAGCCCCACTAAACACGCCCACGTGACAGAAATAATACATGCAAGCAGTTAAAAATATCTTGCCTCATCGGATGAGTCACCTGCGTCGTTGGGCGAGTCCTTCTCGCTTCCACTTTGTCAGGCGCTCCAACAAGCGAGACCAAGACAATAACTAATAACTTTTGCAAACTATCTCGCCTTCACCGGGCGAGGCTTCCTTCAGTCGCCTCCCACTCGTCGGGAGAGGCTTCTCAATCACTGAAGTTGAGCTTTCTTTGTTTCTTCATCTCTAAGCCCGCTTTAAGCCGCAACATTTGAACATAATGAAAAACTAACAAACACATTAAATTTTCCAAGATTATATATATATATTGATGGAAGAATCACTTAAAATAAGTCATTTTCATAATCAAAATCATTGAAAAGAGCTTAAAAGTGTCAATATATGATATGGAAAATAACCAAAAATTGACACTTAACACCTTGTGTCGATAAACCTCTATTTTAGGATTCAACTTCACTTTGTATACCCACTTGACATCAATTTTCTTCTTTCCTTGAGGTAATTCGCCAAGTAACCAAGTGTTGATGATTTTGATGGACTTCAATTACTCATTCATTGTTTTCGCCCACTTCTAATCCTTTAATGCCTCAACTAAATTGACTAGTTCGACATCTGCATAGAAAGCATAGTGTACCAGCTCACCTTCATTATCGACCATATCATCTGATGTAATCACACAATCTTTCAACCTTGTAGGCGTGTGTCTAGTTCTCTGAGGTCTGTTTGGGCCTACATCACCTCTCACTTCTTCATGTCAAACTTCTTCTCTTTCGACTTCAGTCGCTAATTCTTCACAAAATATTCTCACTGAATCCTTGTTTAAATTTTCAATCGAATCCCACTCCTTGCTGATCATTACTTGCTTGTTCACTGGGTCGAACAACTTGTGTCCTCCTGTCGAATGATATCCTATTAGGATCATTTGACTCGCCTTGTCATCAAGTTTTCTTCTCAATTGATTTGGCACATGTATATGTGTTATAGATTCAAACACTTTTAGATGAATCAAGATAGGTTTAACACCAGACCAACATTCTTCTGGCGTAATTTCTTCTAGCTTCTTCGTCAGACATATGTTCAGGATGTATTTTTCATTCGACACAACTTCACCCCAAAATTCTTTAGGTAAATGCTTGTCTTTTAACATACTTCTCACCATATTCATGATGGTTTAATTCTTCCTTTCTACAGTTCCATTCAGCTGTGGAGTTTAGGGTGGAACTACCTCAAGCACAATTCCTTCTTTCTCACATAACATGTCGAAGTCTTTCGTCACATATTCTCCACCATCATCAGTCCTCAAAATCTTGTGTTTTCGACCACTTTGTCTTTCGATCGTAAACTTAAACTTGAAAAATACCTCGATCACTTCACTTTTCTTCTTGATCAGGTAAGTCAACAGTTTTTGACTGAAATCATCTAAGAATGCGACAAACTATTTGTTACCTCCAGTCGAATCCACCTGGATAAGACCACATATATCAGAGCATGTGACTTCAAGAATAGCCTTCAACTTGCTTCTTACATCCTCGCTGAAGTTATTTTTATGTTGCTTTGCCTGCACACATTCCTCACACACCTCGTTTGGAATGTCAGTTTATGGCAGTCCTAAACCATTTTTCTTCTTTTCAAATCTTTGATGTCTTTGAAGTTGAGATGGCCAAGTAGATAGTGCCATATCCATTCATCTTTGCTAGCTTCAATTGTAAGGAACTTGTACTCGATCATATTTAGTTCAATCTTGAAGTTCTATTTTGAGACATAGGAGCCTTCAAGATTAACCTTCCTCGTGCATCGACGAATCTCATCATCTTGTCTTTGATTGAAACTTTATAATTCTTTTCGACCAACTTGCTCTTCATACCTGATATGTACAACACATTGGAAATTATTGACCTTTTGCCATCTTTCCTCATAATCAGAATGTCTCCAATACTTTTAGCTTCTAGGGTATTGTCATTTGTAAATTTAACCATGTTCTTCATTGAGGGAATTATGTTGACAAATCAATCTTTCCTTCCAGACATGTTTGATGAGCATCTTGAGTCCAATTACCATTGGTCCTTGAGTCTCTCTTCATCTCTTGTTGTGACCATCAACATCATCTCTTCTTCTTCTTCATGTTTTTCAAACATTGCACCACTTTCTTGATTCTTTCGTTTTTCTGGACAATCACTAGAATATTGACAATCCTTATGACAATTGAAACACTAAATGTGACTCTTCTTAGGTTTTCGACCATCACCTCTTCCTCTACCTCTATCACCACCTCTTTGGTTACGTTGGTATGGGAATTTTCTCTGATTCGATACAATTCCTTCTTGCTGGTATCCTCTACCGATCGAATTATTGTAGTTTCCTTTACCTCTATTGTCAAACCACTTTCCTTTACCTTTCTTTTCTCTTGTTGATTGCGCCTGTAAAGCCACACCACTCTTCGACTTTCATGCAGCTCTTTTAGCTATTCTTTATTCATGAGATTCAAGCCTTCCTTGAAGCTCTTCTTTTGTCAATGTCGACAAATTCTTTGACTCTTCTATGGCTACCACTCTATGGTCGAACATCGGGGCCAAAGACCTCAAGATCTTTGCAACAACTGATCTTGTTGTTAACACTTCTCCACATACCTGGATTTGATTCACCAGTTTCGTAACCCTTGTGAAGAAATTTATTATGCTTTCACTTTCTTCCATTTGAAGCAATTCATATGTTCTCTTGTGAGTTTGTAACCTCACCTCTTTCACTTTTTTCTGCACCTCCAAAGGACTTTTTCAGAATTTCCCAAGCTTCTTTTGTAGATTCTACATCACTCACATTTTCGAAGTTGTCTGGATTCAGACATTGATGAATTATAAAGAGAGTTTTATAATTCTTCTTCATTAATTCTTTGTACGCTTCCTCTTATTCATATGTTGCTTCATGTGTAAGCAGTTATAATATTTCTTTCACAAGATCCCAAAGATCTTGACAACATAACACAACCTTCATCTGCTTGCACCAATTCTCATAGTTATCAATTTTCAGAATTGAAAGACTTGTTGGAAAATAGCCGTTTGAACTATTCATTACCATCGTGATTTTCTTGCATTGAATCGCTCAACCGGAGCTCTTGATACAAGGTGTTGGAAATCCACCAAAACATATGATAAATTTCTATCAATCTTGATGAACAAGATTGTTATCACTAAACAATGACAATGAAAAGCAAGACAACAGAGAAAAAAAGAATATTAGGGTTTGACAAAATATGAAAGAAGATGATGATTTCTCCAGAGTAACTCTTTGTCCACAAACTATGGAAAATTTTATTCACTTGCAATTGTAAATTCTGTGAATACAAGTTGTTATAAAAATAAGAGTTACTCTCTCTATTTATAATTGAACTAGCTTGCTCCACAAGCTAAAGCTCAAAATAACTATTTTAGACCTAAGTCGAAATCCTCTGTAAAACTATCTGTTTTGCCACTTTGACATACTACAACTTTAACATACTTCAACAGACTAAATTGACACACACTCTAGACTATTTCAACAAACCTTATATCAAACAATATACTACATTCGACACAAAGAATTACAACTTAATAGCCATCCCCTGCATAAAGCCTCAAAGTTACAACCGCATCAGATTTCTACTGCACTGTAGGTCTATGAGACAAAAGTTCTCAATAACTCATAGCATTTTTTTGGAGTACTTTGAAAATAGACATGAGCATTCCTTGAATAATATTGGAAACTAACCAAGGTAAGGAATGAGAGTCGCAGATTTTTTTTCAATTCACACCCAAACACATATAATGTTCCAACCAATCATATATCTAGTCGTCGGGTATGTTGGTAATGGAGGAATGTTGTGTGCTATTATGACTCTACAGTGTTATAGCTAATGCATAAGCTCTGTTATCTGGTGCTCTCAGTGTTTCCTTTTTAAGGGTGTAGTCTCTTATTTTTTAATGTAAATAAAAAATTCCAACGAAAAAATTGAAAATCATTTATTTTCTAACATCTAATAACTTCTTTTATATTCTTAATATTTTTATAAATACCAGTTAATTTTTTTTTAAACAAGTTTCAATTTGTTAACTTGGCTTAGTCAAATCACTATTTAAGGTCAACTATTTATTTGTGAAATTTAGTAGCTAGAAAAATTGTGACTCCGCGTGCAAAAAAATGAGTCCACAAATGTATCTCACTCTAATTAGCATTCTAAATCATTGCACAATCCTGTAACCTCGGAACCAATTTCTCCACGATGGTTCATTTTGTGTTAAGTTAATACCCTTTTATTGTTAACCATAGAAACTAATCATAAACATTAAAGCAAAGTTAATTTAAAAGCTGAAGCACATTGCAATATCAAAGGAACTTTTCAGAAAAAATGCCTCTGATAGAGCGCACTTACAAACATGTTGATACTACAGCAAGAAGTCCTTCCATTGCTACCATGGAACAATTCCTCCGAGGTGACACCTAAATAATTATGATTAATCACATTTATATTTTTGGTTAATGAAATTATTTTAATGATTAACAAGTTTTGATCAATAAATACATGAACACAGTTGATACCAGCTATAATTTTTAAAAGGAAATAAATTGAGCGTAATCATATGCATCAATGTTTTGCTGGTGTCAAACACTAATAAACGTCGGATATCAAACACATTTTTGTTCAACATAACTTTTGTTTAAAGAAACATCGGTCTTACATAAGTTTTGTTATCTTATATATCTATTAACCATCTAAATATTTGAACAATATTACTTATTTTTGAAGTTGTCGCAAAATTTGTCAAAATTTGATCGATCAAATAATACAATAGAATTGCTTGCGTCACAAGTAACATATATAATCGTATTCATTTTATGTTATGCTTCCATTTGCAGGAGGGGAATCCTCTAGGATGTCACCAACCTACTCTCCCACATCTGCTTCTTCTCCTTCCTCTCCTTACTTTGGGGCGAAGCCCCATGACCTTGAAGAAGATCAAGGCCTCTATCAGAGAAAATCAGTTCTCGCCAAAGTGAAGGAAAGGGCCAGGAAATTAGTACTGCGCAACAGCCTTAGCCAGAAAAGACGGGACGACAAAAATCCCACTCCATCTTGGGGAGTTAGCCTAGAAGACGAAGAGGAAGAAGAAGACCCTGAGTACCTCGGAGCTCCAAGTAATTAACATAATTCTTTAATTCCTAGACTACATTTTAGAAAACAGCCACTACCAAATAACATTCAGATAGCAACTGCAACCGCAATTTAAAACTTTAGTCTTATGTTTATTCATTCTTATTCATTCTTTTATTTTTTCAGTCTATGAATCAGAGCTAGCACCCGAAGAGTACAAAGAAAATGCGAGACAACATCCAAGAGCAAATCCAGTAATCTCCGAGAAGCGTGTCCTAAGGACAATGAAATCAGGAGAACAGCAAGATCAAGAAAATGCACTTACTCCTATCAAGTCCACAACCTTTACAACAAATTCTCCTCAACTTGCAACAACACCAAGCACAACAATGACTCAGAAACTGACATCATCCAATGTTGAAGGATCAACCTCAACTGCATCATCTCAATCTGCTTCCTCCTCCAAATACAATGTTGGTTCAATAACCCCTGTTGCTCCTGTCACTTCAGTAATGATGAAAACCGCGTCGCCTTCTCTTCCGAGTGTGAAGACTAATAATACTATAAGCCCCAAAAGTTCATATAATTCTCAAGCATCGTTGACTCCTAGGAGAGGTTCTAATGGTAGTAGTGTGATTGAGAGGGTGAAAGGAGCTGTTACTTCTTTGCTAAGGAATGATGAACAAGCACATCTAAAATATGGCGTCAAAAGTCCTACAGCGCGTGCTAATTCCTCGCAAACAAGCTCCACTACACAAGAAGGTACATAGAATATAAATATCCTAAAAAGCGCTGATACCTGAAACACGGCAATTTCAGACAATGACATTAATACGTTTTGACACCAGTAATAATTTGAAAAAATAAATAAATTAAATGTAATTATAAATGTTGGTTTCGATTTCTAATACAGACATTAACACATACATCACATTTTACATAGGTGTCGGTGCTCGAGAATTAATATCACATGTTTTCTTAAAAATTGTTGTTATATACTATATAGTATACTAATATGATATTTGCTTACACTATACAATTTTTTTTCTTCTTTTTATAACAAACTACTTTACCTCAGAAAGACAATAATTCATGTGATGGTTCCACATTTTGCAGTTGAACAAAGAGCTGAGAATCGCGGGAAAATTCTTCAAACAAATTAAAAAGTCATTGGATATATGTACTTTCTACATTTTCGTATATTACCATTTGTATCAGTATATGTATATGTGTGTATGTATTTTTGGCCTTTCAATGTTGTGTAAAAATTACTAGTTGTAAGGAATAAATAAGTTATGTAATGTGCGCAGCATGATTAAGCAGAAATGTGATCAAGTAATGTGCCCATTGCCTAACAAGTAACAACTCTGTGTATAGAGCATTTTTTATCTCTTCATATATTACTACCTCCATAGAGCATCTTATGCTATGATGTAATTTATCCTTAATATCGAAACAATTCAAACAACGTGTTTTGTAGCGTTAGAGTGAAATGAGAGTTGTGAGTTTTAAAATCTTACACGTTGATTCTAGCAACAAATGTGTGTAGAAGAAAGAAGAAATGGAGGAAAAAATAGGAAAAGAGAAGTACAAAGAATATTCTTTTTAACATTTGTCACACTTTTTTTTATTGAAGTTCATGCGGATACTACCATAAGTTATGTGAATCCATTTTAAAAGTGTAAGTATCATATGAATTTTTAAAAAGTGTTTTAAGAAGTGTTCATTATAAAAAAGTGAGTGTTTTAGAAAGTGTTCATTATATTACTTTTAAAGTTGTTTGATATTTGAGCCAAAAGTTGAGACAATACTCAATAATAAAGTTGGTGAATGTAGAGTTATCAAATCTGCATGGTCCAACATAGTTGAACTTAATGCATGTTAAGGTTTAAAAAAACATGATCTTACTTTTCTCACCCTTCTAGTTTTTTCGAAAGCTCTTCTAAAATTCCAAAATACCATTTGGATTTTAGAATCTAAAACATATTTTTTAGATTTTTATATTATAGACTTTGAAACATGAAGACTTAACCTCAAGAACATATATATATATATATATATATATATATATATATATATATATATATATATATATATATATATATATATATATATATATATATATATATATATATATATATATATATATATATATATATATATATATATATATATATATCAACAACATAACACATCAGCAACACCAACACTACATCAACATAAGTTAAAAACGTCAATTAAATACAAAAAATGTTATACATCAAACAAACTACTTACTTCTTTATCATATCCAACCAAGCACGCTGCGATTTCATCATATTTCTTAGGAAAAATTAAGTTTGAACATATAACACAAATATATATGACAAAAGTAATGTTTATATGGATCGGTCCATTGGCACGATATTGACCAAGTATCTAGACCATGATTCTCACATCACTGTTATTTTGAAGTTGCATGTTGGTGAACTAAACACGTTCATCATTGTAGATTGACAGACAATAGTACTCAACATTGATCATTATTCTTGTGTCACAGTGGTTAAAACGATGATTCATTTGGTCTAGTTGATCCTTCGAATCAGACATTGACATTGAACCTAAAGAAATGAGGACCAATCTCATTTTTATAATTGTTGTGAAAAACGATACCAAGAAAAGAGTATAACAAGTTTCTTGAGTGGCAAGAAAACCACAGGAGTAGGAAAAGAGGAAGCAAAAGAACACAATGAATTGGTTATAAACTGATATTCTTTACTTTCTCTTTGAAACAAGATTATAAGTGTTATAAAATAACAAATAACCCTCTCAATCTAATTAGGATTTGCATTGTGCAATGATGAGAGACTAGTATTTCCAGAATGGCTTGCCAGTGAGCCTTTCCAGAATACTCCATGTACCTACTTACAAGGCTTACTGCATATGATATGTCGGGTCTAGTACAGACCATATCATACATCTAAGAACCTATTATGTTAGTATATGGGATGCTATCCATATAAGCTCTTTCGATCTTAGTACTAGGAAACTGATCTATACTCAGCTTGAATTAAGGGTTTGTCGGAGTCACAATAGGCTTTGAATTCGACATACCAAACTTGTCGAGAATCTTCCTTAAGTATGCCTCTTGAGATAAACATAATTTCGACTTCTTTCTATCTCTTCGGATGTCAATCCCAAGAATCCTAGGAGCAGCCCCTAGATCCTTTATGTCGAACTCCTTATTGAGTTCAGCCTTCACCTTCATTACATTCTCGACATTATTGCTTGCTATGAGAATATCATCCACATAAAGCTACAAAATAACAAATGAATTTCCAAGTTAAAATATGAAGTAAGCAAAGTGGTCGAACTTCTAATGAAACCTATGTGTGCCATGAACTTGTCGAATCTCCTATTCCACTTTCGAGGAGATTATTTCAGGCCATATAATGACATGTGCAGTTTGCACATATAATCTTCCATCTCTCTTTCTGCATACTCTTCAGGTTGTTTCATCTGGATTGTTTCATCTAAATCTCCATACAAGAAAACAATCTTCACATCCATTTGTTCCAGTTCTAGGTCGAATTGTGCCACCATGACAAGTAAAATCTAATTGGACTTGTGCTTCACAACAGGAGAAAACACATCATTAAAGTCGACATCTATTTTCTGAGTGAAACCCCTTGCGACCAATTTTGCCTTGTATCTCTACGACGTAACTCCTTTGATTCTTTCCTTAACTTTGAAAATCCACTTACAGTTGACTAACCTGGCTCCATCAGGATTATTGATCTGCTCTCAAGTGTAATTATCATGAAGAGATTTTATCTCATCATCCATGTCCTTCAACCATTCAATATTATTTTGACTCCTCGTAACTTTCCTATAGTCTCTAGGTTCTTCATCTAGAACCTCACTTGAAGAGATTATGACATAAGCCGTGAGATCTGCATACCCAAGTCTCTGAGGTGGATTCATGACTCTTCTCGGCCTATCTCTTGCCCATAGGTAGTCATCGATAGTTTCCTAAACTTCTTCAGTATCTTCACCATCTTGTATGAAATTCTAGTATACAAAAAATAAATGTCCTAATTGTTGCTGCGTTATAGCGACAAACAAAAAGTAATTTATTAATTTACCGGGTGATATAGGTTATATCGTATCATGTCTACAGAGATTGTTGTATTGAAATATCGTTCGACAAATCTATCGTTAATGAGTTTGGGGGTTGAATGGGTTGTATGGAAAAGGTATCAACAAAAAATAAATGTAAACAAAAACTATAAAGGATAGACAACTTATCCGCTATGAATTTACTCTACTCGTCATAAACTTAAATCTATCGATCAGTTTCGCTCAACCTATTGTACTCGTTAAAATCATCACGGACACTACAAGATATACCCACAATGAAGGTTATGTCTAACGCCAAGTGTAACTCCCGTAATTTAATTAATTATTTAATTAAATTATTTTTGGAATATTTGTGAAGATGTGTTATGATTAATTGGATTTATTTTATTAAGTGGAGAAATAATATTAGAATTATAATATTATTGGATGTGGGCTTGTTTTTGGAGGAATAAAAGTAATAAGGGGGTGTATTAATTTGAGCCCAATAAGGAATAAAGAATAATAGGATTATTTTATTGTGGTTAGAAAGAATAGAAAGAAAGAAGCAGTAGAAGAATAAGGAATGAGAGGAGAACGTGCAAGCTGCTGGAAAAAGTGGAAAAACGGAAGAACGAGAATTCAACCGGAAGATTATAAAGCGACCTTCAATCCATGGTAAGGGTGGGGTTCTAACTCTATAATTGGGTTCATGATGATTGATATGTGGGGTTAGAGGTGATTGTTGTCTTGTTCTTGAATTGAATGTAAATAATGATGTATGATGAAGAATTGATGAGTTTTAGATGAATATGATGTATGATGAAGAATTGATGAATTTTAGATGAATAATGATGTCATGATGTTGTTTGATCGATGTAGTATTATAGAATGATTATAGGTGATGAATTGTCATGATTATATTAAGTTTTATGGCTTTAAGTATGAATCTCGTAGTGAGATGCAGGGAAGAAAAACGCAGAATTATGCAGGAAGGATCAGGTGCTTCTGTATTAGAATAATAAATTAAATTGGGGATAGAGTTAGTCGTACTGTTTTTAGTTAAGTTGATATCGGGCTAAGAATCAAAATAGTAGGATTAGTAAAAAGTAGAAGTTCTGATGGTAGAAGTTGTGTTGGTTAGAAGTTGTGTTGGATTAGTAAAAAGTAAAAGTTCTGATGGGAGAAGTTGTGTTGGTTAGAAGTTGCGTTGGATTAGTAAAAAGTATAAGTTCTGATGGTAGAAGATGTGTTGGTTAGAAGTTGTGTTGTCAGAAGTTGTGTTGTCAGAAGTTGTGTTATTAAAAGTTGTGTTATCAGAAGTTGTGTTGTCAGAAGTTGTGTTGGTCAGAAGTTGTGTTGTCAGAAGTTGTGTTGGTCAGAAGTTGTGTTGGTCAGAAGTTGTGTTGTCAGAAGCTGTGTTGGTTAGAAGTTGTATTGTCAGAAGTTGTGTTTTCAGAAGCTGTGTTGTCAGAAGTTGTGTTGGTCCGAAGTTGTGTTGTCAGAAGTTGTGTTGATCAGAAGTTGTGTTTTCAGAAGTTGTGTTGTCAGAAGTTGTGTTGGTCAGAAGTTGTGTTGGTTAGAAGTTATGTTGTCAGAAGTTGTGTTGGTCAGAAGTTGCGTTGGTTTTGTACAGAATGATGAAGGTTAGATGCTTAGAGGTTGTTGTTTGAACTATAACAGTAGGAATAGTGACGGTAATGATGTAAGAGTTACAGAATATCAATATGAACTACTGTGGTATTAATGTACAGCTGAGTTGTTAGTGAGAAGTTATTAATGATGTTGTGTTGATGATTTATAATAAATAAATGATGTTTGATGAATTATTATGATGATATGAGATGTTGATGAAGAGACGTTGAGATGCTTTTGAGATGTTGTTAATTTGAGATGCTTTTGAGATGTTGTTAATTTGAGATGTTGTTAACTTGGGTGTCGTTATTACATTCATGGTTGTGTCGCATACATTGCATTTTTGAGATGGAGCTTATGCTCGTTGAGATGGCATGTATTGGTGAATTTTGAGATGAAGGATATGCCTTGTTGATGCCTCTATTAATTGGAAAAATTTTGAGATGGGAGTTCTGCTCCAATGGTACCACATGCATTTGCATAGTATTTAGTCGCATTATATGATTGCATAAAGAAGAGTATTTTGATGTTGATGAATGTGTATATACGTTGTAATTATTGTTGATTATGAGATGAGAAGTGGTGATGTTATTGATCTAATTTAATATATTAATTATCATGCGCTTTATTATATTGTTAGATATCTCACCCCTTATGTTTGAATGTTGCCCTTATATTGGTAACGTGCAGGTAATCGAGAGTGGAGGCAGTATACCTTCAGTAGTTCGAGTCGGTGTCATTGCTCTGATATGTAACACTCGGGGGGATGAACGCTTGTTGTTTTTGATTGTTGATTATTATTAATTTGTGTTGTTTTGAAGTTGTTGTATTGATGATGAAATTGTTATTGAGAATTCCGCTGCGTAGATGTTGTGTTATTTAATTAAAGATGTTATGATGGTTCATCCGATGTTTTGAAAGTGTTATATATCCACGATGAATGCAATGAATTTTTGATAGAAGAATTTGTGACGTCCCAATTCGTTTGCATGATTGAATTTTATAACTCTGATTTATTTATATAATTTTCCGGGGTAGAATTAGGGTGTTACAAAGTTGGTATCAGAGCAAAAAGGTTGGTCCGACCTTGTCGTTGAGTCGTAGTTGTCTAACAGTCGAGTATTTTTATTTGATTTCTAATCGTTGTTTATGTTATAGTGAGAAGTTGAGATGGTTGGAATTGTTAAAAGATTATGATTTTAGTTTGAATTATCATTCAGGAAAGGCGAATGTGGTAGCTGATGCATTGAGTCGAAAGACTTTACATATGTCAGCAATGATGATTAAAGAGTTGGAATTGATTGAGCAGTTCAGAGATATGAGCTTAGTTTGCAAGGTTATTCTGCAGAGTGTTACGTTGGGTATGTTGAAGATTAATAATGAATTTTTAGACAGTATCAGAGAAGCTCAAAAGTTGGATGTGAAACTGGTAGATTTGATGGTTGGGATTGATCAGTCTGAGAATAGTGATTTTAAGCTAGATGTGCAAGGTGTGTTGAGATTTCGTAATCGGATTTGTATTCCTGATGATGTTGAGATGAAGAAAGTGATACTTGAAGAGAGTCATAGAAGTAAGTTGAGTATTCATCCAGGATCTACAAAGATGTATCAAGATTTGAAAGGTTTGTTTTGGTGGCCTGGGATGAAGAGTGGCGTGGCTCGGTTTGTGTATGCATGTTTGACTTGTCAGAAGTCGAAAGTTGAACATCGGAAGCCTGCAGGATTGATGCAACCGTTGCAAGTTCCATAATGGAAATGGGATAGCATTTCAATGGACTTTGTGACAGGGTTGCCTAATACTTTAAGAGGACATGATTTGATTTGGGTGATTGTTGATAGGCTTACGAAGTCAGCTCATTTTATTCTTATTAACATCAGTTTTCCAGTGTCGAAGTTGGCTGAGATTTATACTAGTGTGATTGTGAAGCTGTATGGTGTTCCTTTGTGCATTGTGTCAGATAGAGATCCAAGATTTACTTCTGATTTTTGGAAGAGTTTGCAAGAAGCGTTGGGTTCTAATTTGAGGTTGAGTTCAGCGTATCATCCTCAGACAGATGGTCAGAATGAACAGACTATTCAATCGTTGGAAGATTTGCTGAGGGCATGTGTTCTTGAGCAGGGAGGTTCGTGGGATACCTATCTTCCGTTGATAGAGTTCACTTATAATAATAGTTATCATTCCAGTATTGGGATGGCACCTTTTGAAGCGTTGTATGGTCGAAGATGTAGAACTCCTTTATGTTGGCATGAATCTGGAGAAAGTGTAGTACTTGGACCTGAACTTGTTCGTGAGACTACCGAGAAGGTGAAGTTGATTCGAGAGAAGATGAAAGCTGCCCAAAGTAGACAGAAGAGTTATCATGACAAGCGAAGGAAGGATTTAGAATTTCAAGCTGGTGATCATGTGTTTTTGAGAGTTACACTTGTGACTGGTGTTGAGCGAACATTGAAGTCTAAGAAGCTCACTTCTCGTTTTATTGGACCGTATCAGATTTCAGAGAGAGTGGGGAATGTTGCTTATAGAGTGGATTTAACGCCTAATCTTTCGAATTTTCATGATGTGTTTCATGTGTCGCAACTCCGGAAGTATATTTCAGATCCATCTCATATGATTCATATGGACGATGTACAAGTACGGGATAATCTTACGGTGGAGACGATGCATGTACGGATCGCGGATCATGAAATGAAGACTCTGAGGGGAAAAGAGATTGCCTTGGTTAAAGTGGTTTGGCTAGGAGCTGCTGGTGAAAGCATGACTTGGGACTTGGAGAGCAAGATGCGAGACTCCTATCCTGAATTGTTTGATTGAGGTAAATTTTTTAGGACGAAAATATTCTAAGTGGGGGAGAGTTGTAACGCCCGTAATTTAATTAATGATTTAATTAAATTATTTTTGGAATATTTGTGAAGATGTGTTATGATTAATTGAATATATATTATTAAGTGGAGAAATAATATTAGAATTATAATATTATTGGATGTGGGCTTGTTTTTGAAGGTGTTCTGGATTAGACCCGTCCTGGCCCAAGAGCAAGAACGAAGGCCCAATCCAAGCAACTCTTCAAGGAGCGCGCGCCCGAAGACTCCTGCCACTGCGTCGACCAGAAGTCGCAGCCGTGCCCGCCTCTGCCCGTGAACATGACGTCCTCGACCACATGAAATCCAGCTCGAGCTCAGCTCGAGCACCCTCCTCGTAGGGCAGACTATGACCGTTACTCCATCACCTGAACTCCGGAAAGACCGCGTCCTTGTCCCTCCGTACTTCTTGCAGAGCATCACCAGGAATAGGACCACGTGCGAGTCCCCACTACACACGTAGAACCTGGCAGTCCCTTTGTTGGGCCATTCCTGGTCGGCCCAATGAAAGGACCTTGGCCCCGCGTTAGGGGCTATAAATACCCTCTGTTCCCAGAGGGGCAGGTATTCATTCTTTTACCCATACACACACTTTTTTCCTGCTCGTACCATCACTCACTTTAACATCGGAGTGTCTTGCAGGTACCCCCCCCCCCCCCCCCATCTCGTTCAACTTTCGCTCGGAGCCAGTCGTGACGGTCCAAGTCTGATCTGGTAAGATCAGTGGCGCCATCTGTGGGAAACTAGCTTCCCCGTCTTGCAAAACCTCTAAGACCAAAGCTCAAATCACCCCCTACCGTCATGGCTGACCAAGTTCGTGATGAACAAAACATCCGCATCGTCGACACCAATAACGGCCTCGCAGATAAGAATGGACTCACCGATAATTCCGGTAATCCCGGTCATAACACACTCCCCGGGGGCGCCAACCCCGGGCCCTCAGTCCACCGCGACGGAGTTACTGCATCATCCTCTTCAGTCCCTCCGCCGCTTGAAGAAGACAACGCAGCTCCCACAAACTATTGAGCTGCCCAATTTCAGGAAGTCCCTGTCCCCGCCGGGGCAGATGCCACAACCTGCACGCTGTTCGCGGCGATCAATCAGACGAATTACCTCATCTTCGCCCAAGGGGAAAGATTGAGGGCACTAGAAGATGATCGAAGAAATGCGAGGAGACACAGGAGGCCTCAAACTCCACCTCCTCGAGTAACAGAGGTACATCTCCCGTCTCCCCCGCGGATACACTACAGAGACACCTCCCGAAGCCCGTCGCCCCGACCCTCGGGGAGACGGCCCCCTTTGGAGAGGCAACCCATCATTGAAGTCGGGGGACGCGGCCACGCCCCCACACGACAAGAAAGAAGGCACTCTGGAGACGGGCATGGAAGAATCAACCAACGAGCACCTCGCTCGAGAGACGCCCAGCATGACCAGGACCGTCGGGCTCGACAATATTACAGGTCCCCATCCCTGTCCCGGAGTGAAGTGACGAGGACGACCCCCGCGGTCCCCTGTCACAAGCCATCATGGAGGCGCCCATTCCCCCGGGCATGGAGAAGCCTCCACATCTGAAGGAATACGACGGAGTCGCGGACCCGGTCGACCACATAGACGGGTTCGAGGCTATGTTGCACTATCATAACGTCGGGGGACCCATCAAATGTCGGTTTTTCCCCACGACCCTTAGAAAGGCAGCAATGGATTGGTATAAAGGCCTCGCTCCGGGATCAATCACCTCGTGGCGAAACCTAAAGAACTAATTCATAAGTTCGTTCACTGCGTCTCGGCGACACCCAAAGACCGAGGTGGCTCTCGAAGCCATCATCCAGAGACAGGATGAAACCTTGAAGAGTTTATTAATCGCTTCAATCGTGAAGCCATATAGATCCCCTGCGCGGACCATATGAAGAGGTACCTGCTGGAGAGAGGGCTCCTCCCCGGCACAGAATTCAGAAAGGCAGTGGGCATCGAGCCACCTAGAACATTCGATGCCCTCCTCGAGAAGGCCCGGGCGTACATGGATTACGAAGAAAGGGAGGCGGCCAACAGAGCCCGGGACCCCAGGACTCGCGGATCCAGCAGCAACCCGCGCCAAGAAGCTGCTCCTCCTCGACGAACCGGGGAGAAAAGAAAAGAGGACAGACCCCGAGAAGTCCGAGACCAAAGAGGACCCTCGGGGTGCTTTACCGAATACACTCTGCTCACAGCTTCTCGCAAGCGCATTTTGGCAGAGTGTGCCAGCACGGACTTTAAAGATGTCGGCGTCAAACGCCCCCGACCTACTCCCGCCAAGCCCGGAGCAGACAAGAGCAAGTACTGTCAATACCATAGGAGCCATGGTCATCTGACTGAAGATTGCGTCCACCTCAAGGACGCCATCGAAACCCTCATCAAGGGAGGGAGGCTCACCCAATACCGACGAAACGACGCTCCTCATCATGACGCCCGAGAGCCAAGGGAACCGGAGGAAGACGCCCGACCATCTGACGAGTCGGTCCCCGTCCAGACCGCCTTCTCCGTCACCAGACCCGAGGACTTCTACGTCCCCGAGCACCTGCAAGAGCCGCTCACGACCCACAGCAGGTGGGAATACTTTCCCTCTGCCATGGTCATCAATGGTGGAGGATTCAACGACCTGACTATCAATTCGGCTAAAAGGAAGCTGGATGAACTGGTCGACGCGACACCCCCGCAAACAGTGACCTTTGAGAGGGTAAAAGGTAGGTCGGAGCCTATCACCTTTTACCTGGAAGAGCTCCCCGGAGGAGCCCCTAACGCAGTCATTCCCCTGCTGATAAGGGCAAGAATGGCTAACTTTGATGTGCACCGCTTCCTCGTCGAAGAAGGAAGTTCCGTCGACGTAATGTATAGCCAATTGTTCCGGACTCTGCAGCTGGACGACTCGCATCTCTCGCCATATGTAGGTTCGGACTTACAGGGCTTCAACGGCTCGACCTCCAAGTCTTGGGGATATGTTGAACTCATGGTTACCTTCAGCGAGGGCACGGAGACAAGGCAGGTTAAAGTACGCTTCCTCGTCATCGACTGCCCGTCCCTCTACAACTGCATCCTGGAGAGACCAACACTGGAAGAACTGACAGCGGTACCCTCCACCGTCCACTTGAAGATGAAGTTCTACACTAAGAGGGCACGGGTAGCTACCATCCAGGGGGATCTAGCTGCTGCTCGAAGGTGTTTTAACGCCACATCTAAAGGACGTGACACTGTTGACACTGGGACAAGGCCCGCCAAGAGACCGGCGCCAACGCGACAGGAACCCGACAAGCCAGAGCCCGCCAAAGAGGAAGTCCAGAGAGCTCCACCAAAGGTCGACTCTATAGCTCTGGATGCTCGTTTCGATCAGGATAAACCTCTCAACGGCAAGCAAATTCCCCTCCGACCAATCCCGGACGGGGACTTTGAGCTCGTCCCCCTCGGCGCAGACCCGAGCAAGGGAGTGAAGATTGGCATTGACCTCCCCGACCTGGAAAGGAAATAGATCAAAGCCTGCTTGCGCGAGAATGTTGACTTGTTCGCCTGGAGCGCCAGGGAGATGCCCGGACTCGACCATGAGGTCTCCTGTCACCGTCTCGCCATAGATCCTTCCGCTAAGGCCGTAGTACAACGTAGGTGTAGGCAGTCTCCGGAGAAAACGGAGGCTGCTGAAAAAGCTGTAAAAGACCTCCTAGAGGCGAATTTTATTTCTGAAGCCCGGTATTCAACCTGGCTGTCAAACGTTGTACTAGTTAAAAAGAATAATGGAAAATGGAGGATGTGTGTTGACTATACCGATCTCAACTGGGCTTGCCCGAAAGATGCTTTCCCTTTACCGAACATAGATATGCCGGTCGACAACTCGGCCGGCTACAAAATGTTGTCGTTCATGGATGCCTACTCGGGCTATAACCAAATCCCAATGGACATGGGTGACAAACATTGCACGGCTTTCATGACCAGCTTGGGCAATTATTACTACAACATAATGCCCTTTGGACTAAAAAACGCAGGGGCAACTTACCAACGTATAATGAACAGGGTGTTCCACAAGCAGATTGGAGACATGCTCGAGGTCTACATGGACGACATGATCGTTAAATCCCGAGCAGACACCGATCATGCAGCACACCTCAAGGCAGTCTTCGCCCAAGCAAGACAATGTAAAATGAGATTCAACCCCGAAAAATGCACGTTCAGAGTCAAGGTGGGGAAATTCCTCGGTTTCTACCTAACAGAACGAGGAATTGAAGCCAACCCCGATAAATGTCGAGCGTTCTCCAACCTCCTGACGCTGACGTTGAAGAAATCAATACAAGTCATGAACGGCATGCTCACGTCATTGTCCCGCTTCATCGCGAGGTCCGCTCAGCACGCCCTCCCTTTCTTCAGACTCCTTCGCAAGGAAGCAGCCTTCGAATGGACCGAGGAATGTGAATGGGCACTACGCCACCTAAAACAAAGTCTATCTCAACCACCCGTGCTATCTCGACCAGTCGACGGGGAGCCATTATTCCTATACTTGGCCGTCTCAAACGAAGCCGTTAGCGCGACTCTCATCCGCGAGACCACCGACGGGCAGAAACCCGTTTATTTCACGAGCAAAGCCCTACAAGGACCCGAGAGCAGGTACCAACAGATAGAAAAGGTGGCTCTAGCCATCGTCAACGCGGCGAGGAGACTCAGACACTATTTTCTGGCCCACACGGTCATCGTGCGAACCGACCAACCGGTGAAGCAACTCTTGGGTCGACCTGACATGGCGGGCTGAATGTTGAAATGGTCCTTAGAGCTCTCTGAATTCGACATTCAATACGAGAGCAGGAAAGCTCTGAAAGCACAAGCCCTGGTCGACTTCGTCGCGGAAATGACCGCTCACGACCCGCCCGCCGGGAAGGAACATAAATGGACCATCTTCGTCGACGGAGCCTCCAGCTCGTCCGGAAGTGGCGCGGGGATCCTCTTGGAAAATGAGGAAGGCGTAGTGATCGAACACTCGTTAACCCTCTCTTTCCCGACATCTAATAACCAAGCAGAGTACGAGGCCCTGCTCGCAGGACTAAGGCTAGCCGAGGACCTGGGAGCCTACGAGATACAAATCTTCACGGACTCACAACTCGTTGCTTCCCAAGTCCAAGGGAGTTACCAAGCCAAAAACGACAGCCTCGTCGAATACTTAAACTTAGTCAAAAAACACATGACAAAGTTTGAGCGAGCAGAAATATCACACGTCTCGCGCAAGCAAAACACAAGGGCAGACATATTGTCTAAACTCGCGAGCACGAGAAAGAAGGGCGGAAACAAATCCGTCATACAAGAATCCCTGTCACGCCCGAGCATCGAAAGGTCCTCGACACCAATCGAGGTTCACGCCATAGGAGATACCTCGTCATGGATGACCCCGGTGTACAATTTTCTGACGAATGGTGAACTCCCCTCGAACCAGACAGATGCAACCATCACGAAGCGACGAGCGTGCTCCTACATGGTGCTCGAGCACAAACTATACCGCAGGGGATTCTCCATTCCCCTCTTGAAATGCATCGATGAATCCGCGATCCCTGTTGCGGGAGATACACGAAGGGATTAACGCCCAACACATGGGCGGTAAGTCCTTGGCGAGGAAAGCCCTTCGAGCGGGGTACTATTGGACGACAATGCAGCAGGACGCCAAGGAACACGTTAAGAAGTGTGACAAGTTCCAGCGGCACGGAGACATGCACCTCGCTCCCCCTCACGAGCTGAGCATACTGTCATCCCCGTGGCCGTTTGCATGGTGGGGGATGGATATCCTCGGTCCTTTCGTGCAAGGAACTTACCAAAACAAATTCCTCATTGTGGCCGTGGATTACTTCACGAAATGGATAGAGGCCGAAGCTCTCGCGAAGATCACCTTGCACAACATCCTCCGTTTCTACAAAAGAAACATCCTCACCAGATTCGGGATCCCGAGAGCACTGGTGACCGACAACGGCACCCAATTCACCGACCACGAATTCCAAGACTTCGTCACCAAACTGGGAACAAAACCACATTTCACCTCGGTCGAGCACCCTCAAACCAACGGGCAAGCCGAGGCTGCAAACAGAGTCATCCTCTGAGGACTCAAACGTCGGCTCGGCGAAGCAAAGAGAGGTTGGGTCAAGGAGCTGCACAGTGTCTTGTGGGCATACCGCACCACACCCTATTCGACGACGGGTGAGACCCCCTTTAGACTAACATACGGCACCGAGGTCGTCATCCCAGTAGAAATCAGGGAACCTTCCAGGCGGACAGAAACTCCCCTCGATGAAGAAATGAACGACGAGGCACTCAGGGACGAACTCGACTTAGTTGAAGAAATCCGATCGGGGGCGGCCCTGCGCGAGGCCACCCTAAAACAACGAGTGGCCTTGCGTCACAACGACAAGGTCATTAAACGCGAGTTCGAGATCGGCAGCCTGGTGTTACGAAGAAACCAGAAAGACTCCCGCAAAGGGAAGTTGGCCGCGAACTGGGAAGGGCCTTATCGCGTCCACGGTACCACAGGTACCGGGGCATACTACCTCGAGCAGCTAGACGGAGAACCATTGCCACGACCCTGGAACGCTGCTAAACTGAAGCAGTACTATAGTTAAAAAAACCTTAACACCAAGGACTCTCGTCGTCGAACATTCACATCCAGTCAACGGAGAGAAACGTCTCGACCACGTAGAAAGGCCAAGGTACGGGCCCAATCTACGCCCAAACGACATAACGTAGTTCAGCCAAACGAGCACGAACGGCAGTGCCCGGCGTGGACACCTCAATCGAGCTCCACCGTCGAAGTACCCGTATGGCAGAACACCTAGCTCGCGATGGGCAGTTCACGCCACGGGCAATCGACCCTGATCTGGGTCATACGCCCGAGCAAGCGGCTTTACTCTGCATGCCCGACGCATCTCGAAGTACGTCAGACCACCAAATGGGTCGAAAGAATCTCCACTCGAGGACGTAACTTAGGCAGATTTCGCCACAAAGTAACAGCCGAGCACAAATGTGACTCGGGGACGTAACTTAGGCGAATTTCGCCACAAAATAACAGCCGAGCACAAACAGACTCGAGGACGTAACTTAGGAGAATTTCACCACAAAATAGCAAGCCGAGCACAAGCATGTCCCAAGGAAAAAACTTAGGCAAATTCGCCATAAAGTGACACCCGAGCACTGGAGAGACTCGGGGACATAACTTAGGCAAATTTTATCACAAAATATAAAAATGTGTTCACAAGCAAATATTAAGGGTCGAAACAAACATTCATTCAAAGGCTCGTGAGCAAAAACAAATAAAAATAAACCGACCAAGAAGGTCGGCGGTGTTCAGAAATTACAGGAACGGGCACGCAGGCCCCAAAAAATATGCACGGGCACGCAGGCCCCAAAAACAACTATCAATAAACAGGCGCGCAGGCTCGACCAGAATTCCACGGCTAGACTTCCCCGGGGCTGCCAGCATCCACGACAGGAGACTCGGGAGGAGGCACGACCTGGCCATCGATGATCTGGGACATGAAACCCGCCCCTTCGGTATTCAGACCAGGATTCAATAAAGTGAGTTGTCTAACCGCGGCCTCAAAACTATCCGCCAAGGCGCCAACATAGTCTGTTTCAAGGAGTTGAATACGAGCGACCAGTTCCGAGCGACTCCGCAAGGGGGCTGTCTCCTCTGACTCATCTTCGGTGGGGAGCATGGTGGCCTTCAGATCCTCGACTTCTTTGGCCAGACGCTCGTTGTCGGCCTCCAAGCGTTCTCGGTCCAGTCGAAAATAATCCCTCTCCTCGGCAACCTTCCCCGAGTTCTCCTTCTCCGTGGCCAGCAGCTCGGCTTGCTCGTGGAACATCTCCTCATATCGCTCCAGAGCAGCCTTCAACTTTCGAGAGCCCGCAGCAAGGGCAACTTTCTCCTGCTCCAGTTCTTTGACGCGGTCAGAGTCTGCCCCCTCCTCAGCAAGGACAACGGCCATCTCGGCCATCTTAACCATCCCGACCATGTTGGCAACCAAATGCTTTCTCCTACTTTCTTTACTTAGCCGCCTGATGGTGTCAGCCTCCTTGGCACTTACAGTCAAGGGAAACCCCTCGAAGAAGACTTCCTCTTTAAAGCAGGGGGGCAAGCCAAAGACCCTCACCGCGCCATACTCGTCGCCGACTTCTGGCTGGCTCTCTACCCGATTTCTCTTCCTTGGTATCAGATCAATATGTTGCTCGACGTCCTGGGAGTCCGGGGACCCGCCAGAAGCATCACCTGAACTAGTTGGCGGGCCCATCCTCGTCGCCTGTGGAGCTCGCACTATCCTTTTGTTGACTTTCTTATCATGTGTCAACTTTAGAAGCCTCTCCTTTCGTCCGACCATATGACCTGCAAAAAAGAAAACCCGGGTTAGTTACGAGCAAGTAACAAACGAAGAAACTAGAACAAAACTATAAGACAAAAAGTAACCTAGTAGGTTCGCGGCCTGCCCGTAGGACTGGCACTCCACAAGCGCCTTGGTATCTATAGTACGAGCCTCGAAGGTCGGGTAACCATCCTCGTTGAGAATGTCCTTTCCCTCCCTCGTGGCCCACCGGGAAGGGAAGAAACTGTCGACATATCTGCAAAGGGTACCGTAGGCTTCCTCGTCCTCGGTACTCATCCCTCCCGCGGGCGTATGGTAATGCCCGGTACCATGCTCATAGTGGCGCGAGCTCCAATGCAATGGGAACTTAGCTACGCGCCCCAACACCGGGCGACCCTCATCGTCCATAAGAGGCTCCCCGTTATCGTCGGTCACTGCAGTCTCTTCTTCATATACAGAATCCAGAGCAGTCTGGGTGATCGGACGCACAACATACCATTTGTCCTTGAAACCCCTGACCGAATCCATGTACATCATGAACAGCCTCTTCGACTGTTTCAGGGAAACCCAACTATGCCTACCCCCCCAAGACTGGCGTTGCAAATGAAAAACTCTGAAGAAGAGAGGGATGGTCGCCCCAATCCTTAAAAAGCGACACGTCAGCTCGAACGCCCGAAGAAAGGCGATCGAGTTGGGGTGAAGCTGCAAGGGGGCCAACTCCAGATTACTGAATACCCCGACTTGGAAATCACTAAAGGGGAGCTTGAGACCGAGGTCCTTGAATGCGATTTCATACATGGGAAACCCATACTCAGAGAACTCCGAGCATATCCACGCGTCAAGAGACGACCTTGTGACAACAAAGTTTTTCTGGAAGCCCGGCTGACTACCGCCATGTTCAACGATAGTGTAGGCGCTCCGACTGCACCGACTATATGCCGAGGAAATCCCTCTGGGCTTGGGGCCCACCCAATCCATCAAAGGATCATCAACTGTATCGATTAGAGTTACATTCTCCTCGGCACTCTGGTCCTCGACGTTGTTGCGCCCAGAAGACTCCGGTTCGTCAGCCATTTTACCTGCAAAGCACAGGAAACCGGTGAAACTCGAGAGAAAATCCATACGCTCGCCATAACTGACAGGAAGAAAGGCACGACAAGCCAAGTCACACTCCACGCGTGTTAAAACGTTGGGGACTCGAACAAGAGCCTGGTTTCACCTCCCCGGCGCTAAGGTGCCACGACGAGTCGTCCTACACACTTCCTAAATGGGCCAACATCCCGGCCAGTCATGAGTAAGTCGACCTAAACTATGAATATGACGAGCAGTATCATGAATCCTAAACCTAGAACTATGGGTTTACCGGGCAGTATCATAAGTTATGTGCCCGAAACCATGAAGATCTCGGGCAACATCGCAAGTCACATACCTAAAGCTATGCATTCACCGGGCACAAACATGTGTTTACCGGGCAAAAACATGAACATATCGGGCATGAACGTGAATGTATCAGGCACTAATCCCAGATGCGGATTTCTAACATACAAATAACGGGAAAAATCACCTACCACAGAGAAAAATATGAGGGATAAAACGCTTACTTGGAAGTTAGGAAGGATGTACGGTGACAGGGAAGAAAATCGACGGTGGAAAGCACGGTGGTCCTATGAAATTCTGGAAAAACAGCGGCGGCAAAGGCAGAGGAAGGAGGAGAAGCGCAAAGAGGAAAAACAGATTATGGGACCCAAGGATCCTATTTATAGGGATAACATGGAATACGAAACGTCACCCCGGGGAACCACGAGCTTCCCCTCCTCGACGTCTACTCCCCTAGGCAATGATGACTCTACTTTCACTAGGGTGGCGTCACGGTTCCCAAGGGTTTCCTCGTATACTCAACGAGCACAGCCCGCAAAGAATCCCCCGAGCACGCCTCGAAAGGGATTATCTCACGAACTCAACACATGAGAAACTCCTCGAGCAACCACGGGGAAGCAAATATCTTGTCCGAGCATAAGACCCCGTGACAAAGACGAGCTGAGATCAAGTCATAACTCCTGCTCCAGGAGCCACGACTCGGGGGGCTCTTGTTCTGGACTGGGCCCGTCTTGGCCTAAGAGCAAGAACGAAGGCCCAATCCAAGCAACTCTTCAAGGAGCGCGCGCCCGAAGACTCCCGCCAGCGCATCGACCAGAAGCCGCAGCCGTTCCCGCCGCTGCCCGCGAACATGACGTCCTCGACCACATGAAATCCAGCTCGAGCCCAGCTCGAGTACCCTCCTCATAGGGCAGACTATGACCGTTACTCCATCACCTGGACTCCGGAAAGACTGTGTCCTCGTCCCTCCATACTTCTCGCAGAGCATCACCAGGAAGGGGACCACGTACGGGTCCCCACTACACACGTAGAACCTGGCAGTCCCTTTGTTGGGACAGTCCTGGTCGGCCCAATGAAAGGACCTTGGCCCCGCGCTGGGGGCTATAAATACCCTTTGTTCCCAGAGGGTCAGGTATTCATTCTTTTACCCATACACACACTTTTTGCCTGCTCGTACCATCACTCACTTTAGCATCGGAGTGCCTTGCAGGTACCCCCCCCCCCCCCCCCCATCTCGTTCAACTTTCGCTCGGAGCCAGTCGTGACGGTCCAAGTCTGATCCGGTAAGATAAGAAGGAATAAAAGTAATAATGGGGTGTATTAATTTGAGCCCAATAAGGAATAAAGAATAATATGGTTATTTTATTGTGGTTAGAAAGAATAGAAAGAAAGAAGCAGTAGAAGAATAAGGATTGAGAGGAGAACGTGCAAGCTGTTGAAAAAAGTGGAAAAACGGAAGAACGAGAATTAAATCGGAAGATTATAGAGCGACCTTAAATCCAAGGTAAGGGTGGGGTTCTGACTCTATAATTGGGTTCATGATGATTGATATGTGGGGTTAGAGGTGATTGTTGTCTTGTTCTTGAATTGAATGTAAATAATTATGTATGATGAAGAATTGATGAATTTTAGATGAATAATGAGGTACGATGAAGAATTGATGAATTTTAGATGAATAATGATGTCATTATGTTGTTTGATCGATGTAGTATTATAGAATGATTATAGGTGATGAATTGTCATGATTATATTAAGTTTTAGGGCTTTAAGTATGAATCTCGTAGTGAGATGCGGGGAAGAAAAACATAGAATTATGCAGGAAGGATCAAGTGTTGTTGTATTAGAATAATAAATTAAATTGGGGATAGAGTTAGTCATACTGTTTTTAGTTAAGTTGATATCAGGATAAGAATCAAAATAGTAGGATTAGTAAAAAGTAGAAGTTCTGATGGTAGAAGTTGTGTTGGTTAGAAGTTGCGTTGGATTAGTAAAAAGTAGAAGTTCTGATGGTAGAAGTTGTGTTGGTTAGAAGTTATGTTGTCAGAAGTTGTGTTGTCAGAAGTTGTGTTGTCAGAAGTTATGTTGTCTGAAGTTGTGTTGTCACAAGTTATGTTGTCAGAAGTTGTGTTGGTCAGAAGTTGTGTTGTCAGAAGTTATGTTGGTCAGAAGTTGTGTTGGTCAGAAGTTGTGTTGTCAGAAGTTGTGTTTGTTAGAAGTTGTGTTGTCATAAGTTGTGTTGTCAAAAGTTGTGTTGCCAGAAGTTGTGTTGGTCAGAAGTTGTGTTTTCAGAAGTTGTGTTGATCAGAAGTTGTGTTGTCAGAAGTTGTGTTGTCAGAAGTTGTGTTGGTCAGAAGTTGTGTTGGTTAGAAGTTATGTTGTCAGAAGTTGTGTTGGTCAGAAGTTGCATTGGTGGTTGCGTTGGTTTTGTACAGAATGATAAAGGTTATATGCTTAGAGGTTGTTGTTTGAACTATAACAGTAGGAATAGTGACGGCAATGATGTAAGAGTTACAGAATAGCAGTATGAACTACTGTGGTATTAATGTATAGTTGAGTTGTTAGTGAGAAGTTATTAATGATGTTGTGTTGATGATTTATAATAAATAAATGATGTTTGATGAATTATTATGATGATATGAGATGTTGATGAAGAGACGTTGAGATGCTTTTGAGATGTTGTCAATTTGAGATGCTTTTGAGATGTTGTTAATTTGATATGTTGTTAACTTGGGTGTTGTTATTATATTCATGGTTGTGTCGCATACATTGCATTTTTTAGATGGAGCTTATGCTCGTTAAGATGGCCTGTATTGGCGAATTTTGAGATGAAGGTTATTCCTTGTTGATGCCTCTATTAATTAGCAAATTTTTGAGATGAGAGTTCTGCTCAAATGGTACCACATGCATTTGCATAGTATTGAGTCGCATTATATGATTGCATAAAGAAGTGTATTTTGATGTTGATGAATGTGTATATACTTTGTAATTATTATTGATTATGAGATGAGAAGTTGTGATGTTATTGATCTAATTTAATATATTAATTATCATGCGCTTTATTATATTGTTAGATATCTCACCCTTTCTGTTTGAATGTTGACCTTATGTTGGTAACGTGCAGGTAATCGAGAGTGAAGGCAGTATACCTTCAGTAGTTCGAGTCGGTGTCATTGCTCTGATATGTAACACTCAGGGGGATGAACGCTTCCTGTTTTTTATTGTTGATTATTATTAAATTGTGTTGTTTTGAAGTTGTTGTATTGATGATGAAATTGTTATTGAGAATTTCGTTGCGTAGATGTTGAGTTATTTAATTAAAGATGTTATGATGGTTCATCCGATGTTTTGAAAGTGTTATATATCCACGATGAATGTAATAAATTATTTATAGAAGAATTTGTGACGTCCCGATTCGTTTGCATGATTGAATTTTATAACTCTGATTTATTTATATAATTTTTCGGGGTAGAATTGGGGTGTTACACCAAGTCGCGAGACCAATCGTATTACTCTATCGGTAATGTCTTGCATGCTACAACAACATGGAGACATTAAGATTTAGCATCCAAAGTGAGTATTATCTCTAAATCTATCTCTAGAATATAGAAACTAATAGATATCCATCCATAATCAAGATTTGTAAGGTATATGTCTATAACAATTCAAATCCAAAAATAAAGCAAAAAGATCAAAGAAGACATCAAGATTGATTTGTAAAGCAAGCTTTATACAATACCATGATCAAAAAATATACATATGTTCAAAGTAAATATAAAAAAATATCCAAAAAAAGATAAATACAAAGAGGGAGAAGAGATAAACCACAAATCTTTCGGTTTGTCAGTGTCGGTCGAAGAGAAATCCACCTCCAATCATCCATAAGCAAGACCCTAATGTTGTTTTCTAAGCTAATCTATCAAAAAATGAAGGTTTAATGAGTTGGGAACAAATACCCCAAAACATAACCTAAAAAATGTGTATTTTGGCTCTTTTAACGGAATTTTGTCCAGGGGATCGCACTAAGTGGCACAATCCTGCTAAGCGCGCTCTACTGTTATGAGAAACAAATCAGCTTTTTGTTTTCTCCATAACTTGAGAATCGTAACTCCGATTTACGCCCGGTTCGAAGCATTAGAAATCTTAATCAATTATCTATCTAAAAATACCAAATTAATAATTTCCTATTCTTTGATTTTGATCCTTATTCGTTGACGAGTTGCTCAAAATCGCGCGTTTGAAGCCGTGTCTTTGATGCTTTATTGTTCATGCTCCAAATACGCATCAATACCTATAAAATGAATGGAAAGACATCAAACGATACAATATGTACACAAAAACACAAATAAACACAAACTAAACATATTTACATAAAAGTCGGGTTTATTCAACGATATTTACAACAAAAAGTCGATAAGTACAACACAAAGTATATACAAAAATAGCTACAATTTGCACTTATTAAACTCTCCCCAACTTGAACTTGTTTGTCCTAAAACAAAGACAAACAACTCAAAGAACCAAAATATCATGAATCAATAAGTTTATAAAACGGAAAACAAATATAATGGTTCAAATGAAAAACGGTACACACGAAGAAATATACTTACCACTAAACTACGATGATAGAATAAACATGAGACAAATGGTAAATACAAAAATTATGCCAAATATTCTAAAACAACACTAGTTCACAAATGAATCACACCTAACAAAAAAATCATCGGTAGATGAAAAACACACCAAATAAGGCATTTTCACTCATCCACAATCTTGCAAATAAAAGACTAAATTATTCATTCATCTAAAAACTCATATTTAAAATACAAAAGCAAGAATCTCAAGAGCTTTTTAAGGTTGTAACGTGGTCGGAGGAACAAACAAGGGATAATTTCTAAGGTTAATCGAAATAAAAACATGCTTAAACTTAAGGGAGTGATCAATTCACCAAAGTTTCAAACAATAGAATTTCAATCAAACTTCTTCTTCATCCCAAGTGTTACACCAAACACACATCACTTATTAACACAATATTATTTCATACTCTTTTTGTTTTTGTTTTTCAAAACTTTTTTTCAATTTTTTTCTTTCTTTTTCTTTTCTTTCTTTTTTACTTTCTTTTTCTTTTTCTTTCTTTCTCAGCCTCATAACAATCACAACATAAATACACAGTCATTTTTCTCCCCAACTTGAATTCAAACATACATTAAAGTGAATACTCCCTACTTTCTAAGGCAAGGTAAAAATTCAATCCAAAATAATGGTTGAGGGTTCAAGAAAACAACGAATCAGCATCCATGCAAAAAGGGAAACTGAACACTCATAGACAAACATTTAGCAAATACAACATGTATATCGACAAAAAGCTCAAAGGGGTTACTAATAATCACACACTCACAAGGTGAATTAACTATTTGACCAAGGTAGTTATGCTTAAAATGGAACAAAAAATGTCTTGATCATTTTCATGCTTTCATACAACCAACACAAACAAAAGATTAAGCATAATAAAATCCATTTAAAACAAGAGTTGTAGTCTCCAACATATGTGAATAATGGAAAGCTACCTCACAAAAATGGTAGGAACTAAAGTGAATCACAAATGAACAAGTATGCAAAAGAATGAATGGCATAAAAATTGTAAAAATTCTAAGTATCACGAATATGCTAAAGTATAGAAAGAGATAAACACATACCTCAAACGTGTACAAAATTTTAAAAAAATCATTACCACGCATTCGCAAGTTGAAACACTCAAACTTGAAAAATCACCAAAAGCGACTTCAAGCTATCTAACCAAAATTTGAGTCCAAACAACAACAAAAGAATTAATTATATTAATATTATTCACTATTTCAAGGTCTAGGTGGAAGTGGGAAAAAGAAAAACCAAGCGAAAAATTAAAAAGAATTCACTGGTTCTACACAACAGAGCGTGCTAAATGGCACAGAGCGCGCATAGCACACTACACCAGTTGCAGAAAAATAGGACAACAACTGGTACAGCTGCTATGCAAGATCCAATATCACCTTACACACTCAATGTACATAATATTCACAACATATAAACTTCCTCAAGCTAAACACGACAAGCTTGCGGAAAAACACAAATTTACATAATGAAACAACCGAATGAAAGTGAAATAACAAGTTGAAAAGTGAAAATTTGAAAATTTAAAACAAGTCCAATTTCAACTTTTTAAAACACAAGTCACATATAAGAAAAATGAATACAAACAAAACATGTTTGTTTTACGTCGTAAGCTCGACGCCTTTATTGTGCGAGCTAGTAATGTCCTCTCGTCATGCCATGATATTGTCACACTGTGCAAACCTAAAGAAAGTGTCCTAACATTCACACAACAAACGTTACAAAAACGAGACAATTTACAACAATACGTGAAAACAAAGAAAAAACACATATATGCACAAGCATCATATACAAGTTAATATACAATTTCTATACAACATATACATTAATTACAAAACTAAAAAACAAAAGAATTATCGTAATACGAAAACAATATAACCAATCCCCGGCACCGGCACCATTTTGTTGCTGCATTATAGCGACAAGCAAAAAAGTAAGTTATTAATTTACCGGGTGATATAGGTTATATCGTATCGTGTTCACATAGATTGGTGTATTGAAATGTCATTCTAAAAATCTATCATTAATGAGATTGGGGGTTAAATGGATTGTATGGAAAAGGTATCAACAAAAAATAAATGTAAACAAGAACTATAAAGGATTGACAACTTATCTGGTATGAATTTACACTACTCGTCACAAACATAAATCTATCGATCAGTTTCACTCAAGCTATTGTACTCGTCAAAATCATCAAGGACACCACAAGATGTAACCACAATAAAGGTTATGTCTAACACCAAGTCGTGAGACCAACCGTATTACTCTATCGACAATGTCTTACGCGCTACAACAACACGGAGGCATTAAGCTTTAGCACCCAAAGTGAATATTAACTCTAAATTTATCTCTAGAATATAGAAACTAATAGATATTCATACCTAATCAAGATTTATAAGGTATATGTCTATAACAATCCAAATTCAAACATAAAGCAAAAAGATAAAAGAAAACATCAAGATTGATTTGTAAAGCAAGCTTTATACAATACCATGATCAACAAATATACATATGTTCAAAGTAAATATAAAAACAATACCCAAAAAAAGAGAAATACAAAGAGGAGAGAAGAGATAAACCATAAATCTTCCAGTTTGTCAACGCTGGTCAAAGAGAAATCCACCTCCAATCATCCATAAACAAGGCCCTAATGTTGTTTTCTAAGCTAATCTATCAAAAAATGAAGGTTTGATGAGTTGGGAACAATTACTCCAAAATATAACCTAAAAAATGTGTATTTTGGCCCTTTTAATGCAATTCTTTCTAGGGAATCACACTAAGCGGCACAATCCCGCTAAGCGCGCTCTACTATCATGAGAAAAAAATCAGCTTTTTGTTTTCGCCATAACTTGAGAACCGTAACTCTGATTTACGCCTGGTTCAAAGCGTTGGAAATCTTATTCAATTATCTATATAAAAATGCCTAAATATCAACCAAATTGTTGATTTATTATTCCTTGATTTTGAGCCTTATTCGTTGATGAGTTGCTCAACATTGCGCGTTTGAAGTCGTGTCTTCGACACTTTATTGCCATGCTCCAAATACGCATCAATACCTATAAAATGAATGGAAAGACATCAAATGTTACACTATGTACACAAAAACACAAATAAACACAAACTAAACGTATTTACATAAAAGTCGGGTTGATTCAACGATTTTTACAACAAAAAGTCGATAAGTGCAACAAAAGTATATACAAAAATAGATACAATTTGCACTTATCAAACTCTCCCCAACTTGAACTTGTTTGTCCTTAAACAAATCCAAACAACTTAAAGAACCAAAAGTAATCAACCAAAATATCATGAATAAAAAAGTTTATAAAACGGAAAACAAATACAATAGTTCGAATGAAAAATAGTTCACACGAAGAAACATACTTACCACTAAACTACGACGATAACATAAACATGAGACAAATGCTACATATAAAAATTGTGCCAATCATTCTAAAACAACACTAGTTCACAAATGAATCACACCTAGAAAAAACAATCATCAGTAGATGAAAAACACACAAAATAAGGTATTTTCACTCATCCACAATCTTGCAAACAAAAGTCTAAATTATGCATTCATCCAAAAACTCATATTGAAAATATAAAAGCAAGAATCTCAAGGGCTTTTTTAAGGTTGTAGCATGGTCGGATGAACAAACAAAGGATAATTTCTAAGGTTAATCGAAATAAAAACTTGCCTAAACCTAAGGGAGTGATGAGTTCATCAAATTTTCAAACAATAGAACTTCACTCAAAATTCTTCTTCATCCCAAGTGTTACACCAAACACACATCACTTATTAACATAACATTATTTCATACTCTTTTTATTTTTATTTTTCAAAACTTTTTTTCAATTTTTTTCTTTCTTTTTCTTTTCTTTCTTTTTTACTTTTCTTTTTCTTTTTCTTTCTTTCTCAGCCTCATAACAATCACAATATAAATACACAATCGTTTTTCTTCTCAACTTGAATTCAACCATACATTAAAGTTAATACTCCCTAATTTTTAAGGCAAGGTAAAAATTCAATCCAAAACAATGATTGAGGGTTCAAGAAAACAACGAATCAACATCCATGCAAAAAGGGAAACTAAACACTCATAGGCAAGCATTTAGCAAATACAACATGGATATCGACAAAAAGCTCAAAGGGGTTATTAATGATGGCACACTCACAAGGTGAGTTGACTATTTGGCCAAGGTAGTTGTGCTCAAAATGGAACAAAAAATGTCTTGATAATTTTCATGCTTTCATACAACTAACATAAATAAAAGATTAAGCATAATAAAATCTAGTTAAAAATAAGAGTTGTGGTCTCCAGCATATGTGAACAATGGAATATCACCTCACAAAAGGGTAGGAACTAAAGTGATTCACAAATGAACAAGTATACAAAAGAATGAATGATATAAAAATTGTAAAAAGTCTAAGTATCATGAATATTATAAAGTATAGAAAGAGATAAACACATACCTCGAACGTGTACAAATATTTAACAAAATCGTTATCACGCATTCGCAAGTTGAAACACTCAAACTTGAAAATTCACCAAAAGCGACTTCAAGCTATCTAACCAAAACTTAAGTCCAAACAACAAAAAAAGAATTAATTATACTAATATTATTCACTATTACAAGGCCTAGGTGAATGTGGGAAAAATAAAACCAAGCGAAAAATTAAAAAGAATTCACTGGTTCTGCATAGTAGTTCGCGCTAAGCGACACAGAGCGCGCTTACCGCACTACACCAGTTGCAGAAAAATAGGACAACAACTGGTGCAGATGCTATGCAAGCTCCACAATCACCTTACACACTCAATGTAAATAATATTCACAACATATAAACTTCCTCAAGCTAAACACGACAAGCTTGCTAAAAAACACAAATCTACATAACGAAACAACCGATTGAAAGTGAATTAACAAGTTGAAAAGTGAAAATTTGAAAATTTAAAATAAGTCCAATTTCAACTTGTTAAAACACAAGTCACATATAACAAAATCGAATACAAACAAAACATGCTTGTTTTACGTTGTAAGCTCGACGCCTTTATTGTGCGAGCTAGTAATCTCCTCTCGTCATGCCATGATATTTCACACTGTACAAACCTAAAGAAAGTGTCCTAACATTCACACAACAAACGTTACAAAAATGAGACAATTTACAACAATACGTGAAAACAAAGAAAAAACACATATATGCACAAGTATCATATACAAGTTAATATACAATTTCTATACAACATATACATTAATTACAAAACTAAAAAACAAAATAATTATCGCAATGTGAAAATAATATAACCAATCCCCGGCACCGGCGCCATTTTGTTACTGCGTTATAGAGGCAAGCAAAAAAGTAAGTTATTAATTTACCGGGTGATATAGGTTTATATCGTATCGTATCCACATAGATTGGTGTATTGAAATTTCGTTCTAAAAATCTATCATTAATGAGATTGGGGGTTGAATGGGTTGTATGGAAAAGGTATCAACAAAAAATAAATGTAAACAAGAACTATAAAGGATATACAACTTATCCGATATGAATTTACACTACTCGTTACAAACTTAAATTTATCGATCAATTTCACTCAACCTATTGTACTCGTCAAAATCATCAAGGACACCACAAGATGTAACCACAATAAAGGTTATGTCTAACACCGAGTCGCGAGACCAACCGTATTACTCTATCGACAATGTCTTGCACGCTACAACAACATGGAGGCAATAAGCTTTAGCACTCAAAGTGAATATTAACTCTAAATCTATCTCTAGAATATATAAACTAATAGATATCCATCCCTAATCAAGATTTGTAAGGTATATGTCTATAACAATTCAAATTCAAACATAAAAGCAAAAAGATAAAAGAAAACATCAAGATTGATTTGTAAAGCAAGCTTTATACATTACCATGATCAACAAATATACATATTTTCAAAGTAAATATACAAACAATACACAAAAAAAGAGAAATACAAAGAGGGGAGAAAAGATAAACCATAAATCTTCCATTTTTTCAGCGTCGGTCGAAGAGAAATCAACCTCCAATCAACCATAAGCAAGGCCCTAATGTTGTTTTCTAAGCTAATCTATCAAAAAATGAAGGTTTGATGAGTTGGGAACAATTACCCCAAAACATAACCTAAAAAATGTGTATTTTGGCCCTTTTAATGCAATTTTGTCTAGGGAACCGCACTAAGAGGCACAATCCCGCTAAGTGCGCTCTACTGTCATGAGAAAAAATCAGCTTTTTATTTTCGTCATAACTTGAGAACCGTAACTCTGATTTACGCTTGGTTCAAAGCGTTGGAAATATTATTCAATTATCTATATAACAATGCCTAAATATCAACCAAATTGTTGATTTATTAGTCCTTGATTTTGAGCCTTATTCGTTGATGAGTTGCTCAAAATCGCGCGTTTAAAGTCGTGTCTTTGACACTTTATTGCTCATGTCCAAATACGCATCAATACCTATAAAATGAATGAAAAGATATCAAATGTTACGCTATGTACACAAAAACACAAATAAACACAAACTAAACGTATTACACAAAAGTCAGGTTTATTCAACGATATTTATAACAAAAAGTCGATAAGTGCAACAAAAGTATATACAAAAATAGCTACAATTTGCACTTATCAAACTCTCCCCAACTTGAAATTGTTTGTCCTCAAACAAATCCAAATAACTAAAAGAACCAAAAGTAACCAACCAAAATATCATGACTAAAAAATTTTATAAAACGGAAAACAAATACAATGGTTCAAATGAAAAATGGTACACACGAAGAAACATACTTACAACTAAACTACGACGATAACATAATCATGAGACAAATGCTAAATATAAAAATTATGCCAATCATTCTAAAACAACACTAGTTCACAAATGAATCACACCTAAAAAAAAATCATCAGTAGATGAAAAACATACAAAATAAGGTATTTTCACTCATCCATAATCTTGCAAACAAAAGACTAAATTATGCATTCATCCAAAAATTCATATTGAATATAAAAGCAAGAATCTCAAGGCTTTTTTAAGGTTGTAGCGTGGTCGAATGAACAAACAAAGGATGATTTCTAAGGTTAATCGAAACAAAAACTTGCCTAAACCTAAGGGAGTGATGAGTTCATCAAAGTTTCAAACAATAGAACTTCAATCAAAATTCTTCTTCATCCCAAGTGTTACACCAAACACACATCCCTTATTAACATAACATTATTTCATACTCTTTTTATTTTTATTTTTCAAAAAAAAAATTCAATTTTTTTCTTTCTTTTTCTTTTCTTTCTTTTTTACTTTTCTTTTTCTTTTTCTTTCTTTCTCAGCCTCATAACAATCACAATATAAATACACAATCGCTTTTCTTCCCAACTTGAATTCAACCATACATTAAAGCGAATACTCCCTAATTTCCAAGACAAGGTAAAAATTCAATCCAAAACAATGATTGAGGGTTCAAGAAAACAACGAATCAACATCTATGCAAAAATGGAAACTAAACACTCATAGGCAAGCATTTAGCAAATACAACATGGATATCGACAAAAAGCTCAAAGGGGTTACTAATGATGGCACACTCACAAGGTGAATTGACTATTTGGCCAAGATAGTTATGCTCAAAATGGAACAAAAAATGTCTTGATCATTTTTTATGCTTTCATACAACTAACACAAACAAAAGATTAAGCATAATAAAATCTAGTTAAAACAAGAGTTTTGGTCTCCAGCATATGTGAACAATAGAATATTACCTCACAAAAGGGTAGGAACTAAAGTAATTTACAAATGAACAAGTATACAAAAGAATGAATGGTATAAAAATTGTAAAAAGTCTAAGTATCATGAATATGATAAAGTATAGAAAGATATAAACACATACATCGAATGTGTACAAAACTTTAACAAAATCGTTACCACGCATTCGCAAGTTGAAACACTCAAACTTGAAAAATCACCAAAAGCGACTTCAAGCTATCTAACCAAAATTTGAGTCCAAACAACAACAAAAGAAATAATTATACTAATATTATTCACTATTACAAGGACTAGGTGGAAGTGGGAAAAAGAAAAATCAAGCGAAAAATTAAAAAGAATTCATTGGTTCTGCACAACAAAGTGCGCTAAGCGGCACAGAGCGTGCTTAGCGCACTACACCAGTTGCAGAAAAATAGGACAATAACTGGTGCAGATGCTATACAAGCTCCACAATCACCTTACACAATCAATGTACATAATATTCACAACATATAAACTTCCTCAATATAAACACGACAAGCTTGCGAAAAAACACAAATCTATATAACGAAACAACCGATTGAAAGTGAATTAACAAGTTGAAAAGTGAAAATTTGAAAATTTAAAATAAGTCCAATTTCAACTTGTTAAAACACAAGTCACATATAACAAAAACGAATACAAACAAAACATGCTTGTTTTACGTCGTAAGCGCGACGCCTTTATTGTGCGAGCTAGTAACCTCCTCTCGTAATGCCATGGTATTGTCACACCGCACAAACCTAAAGAAAGTGTCCTAACATTCACTCAACAAACGTTACTAAAACGAGACAATTTACAACAATATGTGAAAACAAAGAAAAACACATACATGCACAAGTATCATATACAAGTTAATATACAAATTCTATACAACATATACATTAATTACAAAACTCAAAAAGAAAAGAATCATCGCAATGTTAAAACAATAGAACCAATACCCAACAACGGCGTCATTTAGTTGCTACGTTATAATGGCAAGCAAAAAAGTAAGTTATTAATTTACCGGGTGATATAGGTTATATAATATCGTGTCCATAGAGATTGGTGTATTGAAATATCGTTCGACAAATCTATCGTTAATGAGTTTGGGGGTTGAATGGGTTGTACGGAAAAGGTATCAACAAAAAATATAAAGGATAGACAACTTATCTGGTATTAATTTACACTACTCGTCACAAACTTAAATTTATCGATCAGTTGCACTCAACCTATTGTACTCGTCAAAATCATCACGGACACCATAAGATGTACCCCCAATGAAGTTTATGTATAACGTCAAGTCGTGAGACCAACCGTATTACTCTATCGACAATGTCTTGCATGCTACAATAACACGGAGGCATTAAGCTTTAGCATCCAAAGTAAATATTAGCTCTAAATCTATCTCTAGAATCTTGAAACTAATAGATATCCATCCCTAATTAAGATTTGTGAGGTATATGTTTATAACAATCCAAATCCAAAATTAAAGCAAAAAGATCAAAGAAGACATCAAGATTGATTTGTAAAGCAAGATTTATGTTCAATAGTGTCCTCAATGGGCGGGATGACTTTAGTCGGTGATTGGGGCTCACTGATCACAACGTCCAACCTCGGGACGGTCCCTTTCTTCTTCTTCGACGCCCTGAGCTCTAGACTAGAAAGATCAGACTTAGCCTCCGAAGGCCCCCTAGTTCCTTGCCGAGAAGCACGGAGTGCGGCCATCAGTTTCTTTTGCTCCCTAATAGAAAGGTCGGTCATCTTATCTGCAAAAATACTTTAAAGGAACGAATGAGAAAAGAAGGAAAATATCTGTAATCGGCGACCAATTAAAAATGATATTACCCAAAAATCTGGAACCTCTTCAATAGACAAAGGTAACAGGTCCTTGACCTTGAACAAACAGAAAGAATCTAACAATTTCAAAGATTGAACCTCAAGGTCACTCAGCTTATTGTAGTTAAACTCGAATATGGGTAGAGGGTTTCAAGTACAATATAATGAAAACTTGGGATGGCCTTCAGTGGCATAGAGGACTTGGGGACATCTCGGGCCGCAACCAATACGTAGGAATCGGTGCTTAAAACCCTTATAATTCATGGTGTAAGCTTGAAGAAAGCTCCTACGAGGAACACCACTGATGGAAACCCGACTTCTAGACTCTACATTTTTTACTTCAAAATAGGAGAAGAACAAGTCAATGGTCGACGTCACGTCCAGGGTGTCGCAGACCATCGTGGAGACCTTAATAAAACCCAAATTGTTTGGACAAAGTTGGGAAGGAGCCACATTTATCGTTCCCAGGACGTCAACCTTAAAGTTAGAAAAAAGAATGTGAATGAACATATCCTCCAACACGCCAGCATATAAATAAAAATTCTCATTTTTCACCCTTCTGGGCCAGGATATACAGACTCTCTCGTCAGGCCTGCAAGCCTCTATAACGACATCATCCTCATTCCCGATCGAGGATACCTTTCACGAAGAACGAAGTTTTGCCACCTTCACTCCCTCTAGAGAACTTTGATCATAGCCCATCACTTCTTCATTAAAAGGAATAGGGTTTTCCATCAAGATTTCCAAGGAACCAGATGAAGAAGATTCGGAGTGAGAGTCACTTTTAAAAGTGAAAATCTCACCATAAACCCCATCCATGACCCGTTCAAATTCATCTACACCTAAGGCATCTCGCATCTCTTGCGTGCACTCATCTCACAAAACTCCCTGCTCCTCATCGCTTTTACAAATATTATGACCCATATTTTCACACTCTCTTATGATCACCATCCTTAAAAAACAAGAGAATATACGAAAAAATAATAGAAAAGGAAGAGAGTAATACCTGGAAAACTTTAGCGTCTAGAGATTTTGAACGAAGGATTTCTTTGAAAAAACGCTTGTAAAGGAGAACTTTAAGGAGAGGTGAAAGAGGAATAGACTTAAAAAGGAGTTATGGAAGGAAAAGACGGGGGCAGAGGAAACGTTTATAAAATGCAAAATTGACCCACTAATGGTTATATCTAAAAAACTAGGTGACTGTTGGAAAGACTGGGGCAGAGGAAACGTTTATAAAATGCAAAATTGACCCACTAATGGTTATATCTAAAAAACTAGGTGACTGTTGGAAAGACTGGGGCGTGGATACCACGCGAGCCGGGAGGAACCTGACCTAGGATAAAAGATAGTCGATCATCAACTTATGATAGGAATTTAATCTGGGACCAAAGGATCAACGTTCACGTTTACCGAACACAAAGACTTCAGAAGAAGCCATATGTTTGTGGAGCTTATGTTCATACATATATCCATTGGCCGGGTTATGAAGGATAAGAAGGACCAGACAAAGGAAGACGAATTGGGCATTGCATGTTGGACCGAGTAGGACATCGGATCAAAGAGCTTCATGACTGAGCCGAGTAGTGAAGTCAGGGGAGGTTATGGTCGGTCATATGAGAAGATGAAGAGGAATTGGATGAACTCATACATCAGATACTGACATTGGGCCTAGACGTTATAAACAACCCGGCATTGATGAGACCGTTACGCAGTGGCCAGTTATTTAAGAGAGAAATCGCTCATCAATATATGACGGCGCATGTTATAACAATTATCATTATTAGTGACGCCGGAGGTTTCTAGCTTTGATGGTAGCCCAGTTACGATCAATGAAGAGTCACAACGATTATAAACAGTGATCAATGAGGTCCATTCACCTCTATATAAATAGGACTCACGACTGAGGAGTAAACAAGACGCATTGCTTAGAGCTCACGCATACTTGTGTAAGCCTCTAAATCCCTTAACATAACATAATATACAAAGTAATTCCATTCATTAGAGACCTTCTCTGAAGCCCTTGGATTCATAGGGAAATCGTCTTTGGAGTTCAACAAGAACAGTCTTCTTTTCCCATCAGTTGACTATAGAAGTCCATGACTTCCTTTTCAACTTCCTGCTGAGAATTTAGAGGAGCGCCATCAGGATTTTGAATACCCTTCATGTTGTTATTGTTCTGCCTGGTTTTAATTGAGGCATAGAAATAGGAGTTATTCCCATCCCCTTTTCTTAACCACTCAATTTTTGCCCTTTGCATTAGCATTTTCTCCTCAATATCATTGTACATGATAACATCTTCAGTGCACTTATTAACCCTTTCAATATTATGCCGATCCATTTTATTATTCATAAGCTCAAGTTGAGCTCTTCTGAGATCTTCCCTAGCTTTCAAAATGTTTTCCTTAACCTCTTTTGTTGAACTCCCTGAGACAGTTTTCCACAACACTTGCATATGTCTGCCTCTGGCAGGTATCTCCCAGCTAGCCTTGACCACTTCCTCATAACCTTCAAGATCCACTAGGCAATTACTGAACTTGAAATATTTTTTCGATTTTCTCACTTTACAGTTGTTAGTAACATGTAACAGGGCATGGTCAGATATGTTAAGAGGGAGAATGTTCAAGACACTGTCCATGTTAGCTTGGAACCACTCCAAATTACCCACCAACATATCAATTCTGGAATATATATATATATATATATATATATATATATATATATATATATATATATATATATATATATATATATATATATATATATATATATATATATATATATATATATATATATATATATATATATATATATATATATATATATATATATATATATATATATATATATATATATATATATATATATACTATCCATTTTAGCTTGGAACCACTCCAAATTACCCACCAACATATCCTCATATCACTCAAACCAGTATTAGTCAATACATTATGCAGATCCTCATACTCACTTTCAGTCACCATGTTCCCCCCAATGAGATCTTGGGCTTTAGCTACATTATTGAAATCACTTATCACATACTAAGGGCCTTTTTTAGTCCCATGAATGTTCTCAATGTCCTTCCAAAGAGTCCTTCTTTTGTCTAGCTAATTATGAGCATAAACTGCAGTGAGCCAATGTTCAAATCCACCATCGACATCATAAACACCACAGTGGATGAATTGGCTTGTACTATGGATATGCCTAAATCAACTTTAGAATCATCCCATTCAATCGAAATCCTCCCATTTTCATGGTAAAGGTAGTTATTCGTGTAGTTATTAGTAAGGAGAAGTTTATCTATAACTTTATTTGCTTTATTCTTCTTTACTCTTGTTTTAATCAAAATAACAATTGCAGGCCTAAGCTCCAGGGGACAGGAGCTAATCTCCTTGAGCTTCCCCATTTTATTCAACCCCCTTATGTTCCAGGATACTATCATGCTCCTTTTCCTATGGCCACAAGAGAGTCATTCAAAACCTCAAGTGCCTTGAACCCATTCATACAGTTAATTCCAAATGATGTTCCATAAACTTTATTAGCACCAGATGCAGAACCGAAATAAACAACAGTTTTACCTTTATCTTTTGTAGCTTTTCCAACCTTTATCAATGGCTAATCAGCTTCATCAATATTGGTTGTCTCCTTTGGTGTCTCAGGTGGTAAAGGCATTCTTATTTCCTCATGTGACTTCTTTTTTGGTCTCCACTTCTGAACTTGTGTTGCAGCTCCACAATTATGCCCTACTTTCTGGCATTTCTCACAGAAAGCAGGTTGCCATTCATATCAACAACTTATTTGATCTTTATTCCTTCTTCATCTTTGATAGTAACCTCCTTGATCAGTTGTTGTGTGATGTCCACTTCCACCAGGATATAGACATATGAGACTCTGAGCTTATTTACCGTACATTGGTCAGTGACCATAGGATTACCTTAAGCACTCCCAATCTTGTTCAAGCTTTGTTCACCCCCACAGATGGAGGAAAAGTTGAGGAAGCTTTATCCATATTGGTTGGGTTCGAAGCAGATCCTTCTTCAGGTTGAAATCTGGTTGTCAATCCTTCAAAATCAGCGGCTTATTCCTAATGGTGTAAGGTCCTTTCATCATAATTGCTTCCCTATCTTCGTGTGAGTTGAATCAGAGAAGGAAGTATCCTTCATCATGGTAGTACATATCCGACAGCTTCACGTAGTTCCAATTCTTCATCATGTAATTCTTCATTGTGTTCATAATATCATCTCCCGGTACATACATAATCAACGTGTTTTCCCAAAATTGAATTTCTGATTCGATGTCTTCCTCGATTTCAATTTCCACTTCGCCTTTCACCAGCTTTGGCGCAACATACTTCATCGATCTTTTTTCCAGAGGATTCCGATTATCTCTCAGAACGTCAACTCATTGATTGTGATCCTTTATCGCATCCTTCAGCGGTTCCGTTAAGGTTTCGTGATACTCCTCTACATTGAAATCCTTCACACCATTGTTGATTTCTGCACCGTTCTCTTTCTTTTTTTTTAATACTTCACTTTATTATTTGAGAAAAACTAAAATCTAATAATGTTCTTAGAGTAATGTTGAATATTTATTATTAAAAAAATATAAAAAGTAATAGAGTAGATGGGTATGCAAAAAAAGGAATGAAAAAAATTCACTAACATCTAACAATATTTATCCATTAACATATCAAAAAGTATAATACTAATAAATTATCAAAAAAAAAAAATACAAATTACTTAATGTATAGTTACGATTAAAACTAAACCTAGACATTGATATGCCAAAGAGTAACGTGACAATCAATTATAACAACAATCAATATTAGTTAAAAAACTAACTAATATTTGTAGAGAACCCTTCAAAAGAAAAACTAATACTTGTAGAACTAAATTAAGAAACCTAAGACTAAACACCAATATTATACTACGAAAACATAAACAAAATACTCGTTCATATTACATGCTTGAAATAGTAATAGCATTACCAATTAAATATGTAAAAAGCATATTCAAACTAAGTATCTAAATCATATTTTTATATTAGTACAAATCAAAACCTCCACATTTTTTGACATCAATGATTAAATGTCCTATAAAAAAATAAAATTTTATTATAATTTATAACGGAGGGAAGGAGTGTGTAACAGTAATCATAGCAAGGGAGTGTGTAACAGTAATAATAGCACGGATCATTAAAGATAGATCTTTGAACTGTACAAATTCACTCTCTTGAAGATGTTGTTGTTTGTGTACTTCCCATTTCTTATATCTTTCAAAGTGTGATGATTTAAAACAGGTTATTATAAAGAATGCAATTACATATCAAACAAACTACTTACACTTAGAAAAAATAGATTCTTTCTAGCAATGGAAGATGGATTTTTTATAGATGAAGTAGGAACTAAATAACACTTCTCAAAAATGATACACAATTTCTTCTTAACTTTTTCCACTTTAAGCTTAGCAATAAGTGGGTCATGTTTCATTTGTTGGTCAAGAACTGCACTTAGAATAAGCCCCACACTATAATCACTTTAATCTTTCTTAAACTTCAACATCATTCTTTCAACTTCGCCAATAAGTTCAATGTATTTTTTTAAAAAAAATATTCCTCTCCAAACTTCCGTTTTTCATTGGATATGAAAAATGGTTATTTGGAAAATGTGAATATGGAGTTGTTTACTGGTTTTTCTGTCATTCGTAAACTAGCATTCTTTATAACTTATAAGACATGTTAATGTCTCAATAAGGCCAAACAGAAACTAGCATTCTCTTCCTATTCAAAAGCCCCATGTTGAGGCCAAACACATGTTCGCGTCCTTCTCATAATAAGGAGGAAAATCAGCTGGCCATTAATGCTGAAAAGCTCTATTTTCCTCTATTTTAGTCACAGGCTTAAGATGTCAATATCACTCTATCTGAATCTACAATAGAGTTTGACACACTAAATGTTGTCTCCTCGTATTTCATGGTCAAAAGGTAATCAAAAGAGATAGGAAAACTCAAACCAAGGCAAGGCTAAATAAACTATCATTATCATACAGTGCAGCTCTTAATTTAACCAAAATGTCCAAGTATACAGAACTAAGGGAACCACATACTTGACAAATGGACTTGAGGAATTGCCCAGTATCTACTAACCATCATGTTAAGGCCAAAAATTGCCCATTCATTATGCACAAGTGGCCAACATCAAAACAGTCTCGAAAGTGTAAGGATTTCTCTCTCTGAATCTCTCTCTCAATATTAACTACAATCAAAGAAATATCACGAAACACTCAGACACCTCAGTATTATGCTTTCAGCAGAGCACTGGCCACAACAAAATCAGAAGTCAAACTCTCCAGTTGCCTGCAAAAGTGTATTGCATCATTAATCGTGAAAACTTGATAAACTGAACTGAAAGGATGAGAAAATATAAGTGTTCTCTTCAAGATTAACAAACCTTGTTGAAGAGAATATCCTTGTTATTTATATGCATGATGCCATCCTTTAATGTGCATTTCCACCTGCTCTTAGTACGTGTCACCTAAATTTTAATAAGCCAACTCTATCAGCCCGATAATAGTTATCCAACAACCCCTACCTGTTAAATATACTTTTATATTGCAACTGCGTCGACATGTAATGAGGGAGCTTGTTACCTTGTCAAACTGTGCCAAAACTAGATGATGTGTATTTTGATCATCTCCTTGGTCCAAGTCATCCAAATCATCATCGTCATTTTCATTTAATGGAGGCTCATCATCGTCATCGTCATTTACCACCTCATTTTGAGCAACGAGAGCAGGGGTGCTTACTGGTACTTCTAATAAGGCAAGAGAAAACAACAATTGTCAGAAAACTATGATATGCCACGACTCTTAAAAATATAATTAATATATCACATTTTCAAGTTACCAGGAGGAGCTGGTGTATTTGCAGCGTTGTAGTCTTCATTGTACACTCCACCATTATAGTATATCTACAACAACATGGATAAAGCAAAACCCTTTAAGATGATAGAATGCAAGACTTATAGTAAATTTCAAATGAAGCATAACGCAATTGAATCTCTTAAGATTTCACATGCAGAATGAATAAGCTGGAATTTAGCCATTCAATCTCCTTGTATCTTTTTTTGTTGTTGTTGCAATACAGGTACATTCAATGAATTAAAGATTTTAGTGACCAAAAGTAGAATTCAGTTTTGAAATATGCAACTCGTTCAGGTTTCACAACGGGAATACCTATTTTAATCCATTAAATTGCTTATAAAATTATATATTGCTGCTGAATCTCAGTTGTGGTTGTTCTGTTTTTAAAAAAGATCAACCAAGGAAGAAGCAGTATTTACACCAAACTAGACAGGCACTAATTCATATGGGAGTATCCTAAAATAAGACTTCTATCACTGTTAAGTACTTCCTAAACTGATAAACATCTGAAGAGATGTGGTCGGTTTCTTATTTATTTTGCAACAAATCAAATACATTTTAAATACAAATAAAGAAGTGGGCCATTGAGAGCCCTTTCAACATTAACTGGGATTATAAATTGTCAAAATTCAAAGTTGGTATCTATTTATGGATAACTAAAGGTTGGAGGTGCATGCAATCTTTCAAAATACAGTAAAAATACAGGCAAATACAGTAAAAATACATATCCCTGAGTTGGGAAAGTGCAAACACCAAACTGTTACATTGCAATTTACAAAAGCTCACACAAGCACAAGCAGAGGCGGGTGAAAATATTACTCACATTTGGAGTAGAAAGCACATCATCCTCATAAGGAATTGGTCCATCAAGTTGAGGAATCCTAGAATTCAGTCTCTCCAAGTCTGCGGGCATTTTCCCTTTTGAATTAGTGAGTTGTGAATTGAAGGAGATGCTCCCTCCACAAACCTAAAATATTAAGCTCATCAGTTATGTAAATGAAAAAACGTTTCCACCAATTGAGCAAGTCAATGAATTAAGTAACAAACAGACAGAATAAAACAATGCATGTACTACAAAAAGTCACCATAGTGATTTACAACTGTTAGCTGGCCTGCACAATGTTGCTAGCTTCTTTCCTAGCTCACTCTTGTACTGTTAAATGCCAGTAGAACAATGCACAGGAGCATGCTTGGAAAGAAGCTTTTGCAATCCAAGAGCTCACAAGAGCTCATTTGGTTTTAGAAAAGGTTCTCCCTTTTATTATTGTTTAATGAGCTTCATTTAGGTATAAACATTTTCAATTTTATCCAAGGAGAAGGAGGTTGTTGTGGACATTGATATTGTACTTATGATTCTTCACAGCAACCTCCTTCTCCTTGGATAAACTGTCACTGTACAGCTTCGCATATGAAAGAAATTGGGTATAAACTACATCAATTTTATAAAATTACAAGATTCAAATTGGGAAGAAATGCAAATACATTCCTTCACACTCCGTGAACCCTGGTGCCACTACCTTGCCCTAACCCCGCAGTAATTCCCATCCCAAAAAAAATGTCTAACACTGATAAGCACCATACACTTTGTAGAGATGACAAAAACTGTCTCCACCATCCTTCACACCCCATCCTGTCTCATCCCTGCCCCATAAAAGGACTAGAGAAATAATAAATCTAAATATAAGAGTGATATGAAATCCCTTGCTTTTTATATATCAACGATCAAGGAAGAAAACAAACACTGATGGTATAAATAATAAATTTGACTGTTAACACTATTACAAAACTACCTACAGGTGACATGCAAGTGCCTAGCATATAGATAAATATAAATTATTATGAAAGGTTGATGCTGACAAACAGTGGGATAAAGACCACACCTCAATTTCAAAATCGCCAGATCCGGCATCACCAGCTCCATCTTGTTGAGGTATATATCCTCCAACATCATATGGTGGAGGCATATCATTGCGTTTCCGCTTTCCACCGGGCACTGTGAAGAAATCCTAGAATTTTTTCCAGATATCTATTAATATCTAAATGTCATGACTTCAAGTTCAGACTCAAAAGCAATAAGCCTTCCTCCTTCAGAAGGTGAAATTGTCTATGTAGACCAAATCATGCAATACTGTTTTACTGAAAATCATGAATAACCACAGCATTCAAATCTAAATCCTTCTTAATGGTTTAGTCTTTTTTTTTTAGTCTCCTAAATATAATCATCCAGAGCTGACATTCTAGACAAAAATATACCCATTAAATATGTTGACACAAGAAAGGAGCAAAACTTGCTAGTTTCATAAAACAGCTCAGCCGTAAGGTTTCACCAAATCTTAAAAGCAGTGAACAATAAGTCTTCCGTATAGCCCTAAATGACTTGCTTACTTGTGTCATAGGCTGATTAGATGCTCCTCTATCTGCATCTTCCCGTCCTTCCACATAAGCTACAGTGTGCAATGCAATCCACTGTTACTGCAAATCTGTTTTATCAAACATTAACCTGAACTTGAACGAGACTTACCAACATTGACATCAAGTGGAGGCCTCTGATTCATCCAAGGAGAAGGAGGTTGCTGTGAAGAATCATAAGTACAATATCAATGTCCACTTTGAAAAGAAGAACATGGTCTAAACAAAAGATTCCAGTAAATGTACAATAGCCAGATATTAAATCAATTGCACAAGTTGAGAATGACAATTGAGAAACTAATACAACAGAAAACAGATTTGGATCATCACCCACAAAATCCCTTTATAGCACTCTCATTTCTCTCTATCTCTCAATTATTCTCTTCAAATCACTCCCTCCCTTTTCCCGTCTTTTTACTCGTGTATCTCACCCTCATTTTTGGGATGCATGCATTAGAGGATCCAGGCTTACAGAAAACATCTAATGTTAAAAATTTTCAACACATCAAACAGTAGAAAGTAAACTTTACCATGAATGGACTTGGTCTTCCACCTTTTACATCAGCATTTCCACCGGCTTCATTTCCAGAAGAAGAGTAGTCACTTGGTCCAGTAGGAATGTTATAATTCGGGGTCTCCCCAGCTCCAGGTAAAGGGGTTTGAATCGGAGTTTGCAATGGCGTCTGTAAATCGCAAAAGTCCCACATAAAAAATCCAATAACTCCCATTCACAATTCACAATAAACACATTCAACTATAACCGTAGTTGAGTTCAAAACTCACAGGGGGGAAAAGTATTTCAGCAGTAGGAGTTTCATACTCCTCAGTCCCCTCGTACGGCACATTCAGATCATGAACCGGAGTAATCGGACCACCAGGCGTTGGTCTATTAGCACCAGTAGACCTCTCAATTGGACCAAGCACCGCACCAGCTTGAATCATCTTCGTTTCCCAAATCTAAAGAAACAATCAAAAACACAAAACAACCAAAACTTAATCCCTAAACCCAAACACACAACAATTCATCAGATCCAAAACCCTAAAATCTAAAATCAATCACCCAACCAAAAAAAAATCCTAAACTAAATCAAATCAGATTCATACATCACAAAACATGTCAGTTAATTAATCAATCAATTAATTGATTAACTCATTAATTAGTTAAAAGAAAGAGAAAGAAATGAGAAATGATGAAATTACGGCTTGAAGCTCTCTGAGAACTTCATCTCCGGGACCACCACCGTTGGTAACGAACTCATCTCGAACCTTGACCATGACATCTTCGATAACATCGATATAAACCTGACTGGTAGTTGAAGCGGCCATCAAGAATCGAGCGAGATTGTGAAAGATTGATTCTCCGTTTTCGTCACCGATTGGAAAGGTTTTGAGAGAAAGAGAGAGTGTGAAGAGGAGGAAGAAGAAGAAGGTGTGTGTCTGGTTTTAGGGTTTGCGATGGAAGGGGGGGAAGGAGGAGGAAGAAGAGGGGATATGAGAGAAAGAGAGAAAGAAACAAGAGGCGGACGAGAAAGGAAGAATAAAGAGAAGAATATAAATAGGTTTGCATCCGATTATAATCACCGACCCCCACGTGTCTTTACTACACATTTCCAATCCTTTTCTACTATACACTTATATATTCTCTCCAACTAGTACGTATAAAAATTCTTTTTTCTATAACTAATATGATAGTGCGTTTGTATTAAGTAGAATTCATTTAAATAAAAAATAATTTAATTTGTAAAATTCTATTTTGTATGGTTAGTTTGTGCAATAAGTATAAATCAATAAAATGGAATAGTTTTAATTAAAGATATAATGTAAAATTGAAATGATAACAAAAACATATCATTTTTATTTATATTATTTATATTATTTCACTTGAGTATAAAATACAGAAATATCTCCTATAGATCGGGAATATCAGAGAATATTTGAGTGAGAGAGTGACATTATCATTCGCAACCAACCCAAACCTTCTTTGTTCTTCAATTCTGATTTAGGGAGGTGAGAAATAAACCACCTAAACAGCAAAGGCACGCAACACATAAGAATCTCTTTTCTCTTCATGGTGCGAGTGTGGAGGGTATACAAGACGTCTCTGAGTAGAGTAGGCACAGGGTTACGAGAGAGGAAAACCTTGATAGCATTCACATCAATGAGTGAGTCTGGATTAGGGAACAACACTAAACCATAGATTAGAAGGGCCAAAACCTCTTCAAAAGCTTAGAAATCTAGATCATTCCAAAACAGCTGAGCCTTCTCTAATAGGAATTTGACTAAAAACCCTTGGCTTCCTTTCTTGTTTCCCAGTTGGATACAATATTGGACTGTTTCAGATACAAAGTTGTTGCAATGACTTCTGACTTTGGAGCTTCTTCTAAACCGGTGAAAGGCATCTGATCAAGAATAGGTATACCCAATATTTGAGAGAAGTCTTCCATGGTGGGTACCAGCTGATAGTCTGGGAAAGTGAAGCAATGGTGTTTGGGGTCAAAGAACTGAAAGAGTACACTCATCATCTTCTCATCAAAACCCGAGGTAACTAGATTGAGAGGTCGACCATATTTCTTGGTAAACGAGGAAGTCTCGGGCACCCTCGATACTAGCTCTTTAAGTTGGAAAGATATTCTAACAAAGCTGATTCAGATAGTATTTCTACGAGCGGAAGCCATGATCTGCAAAACAGAACAAAGATAAACTCCCTTGGTCCTTGAAATGGTCAGTGTAATGAAAAATGGATGTTATGATGCATGATGTCATGTTTAGGCAAATTAATCACACACGGGCAAAACACACAAGACCTTAGGTTTAGGCTTGCATGGAGTTTATAGGTAAATACCCTCTTGAAGTTCAGTTGGTTCAACATGTCCTAGAAATAGTAAACGGGTTCTAAGGAGTCTCAATATCACTGATCTTTCTTTATCGAGCATTATTTCAGCTTAGCAATCTTTTCTTGCGTCCGAAACATCTCGAAAGTCCGATCTCAACGAGTGTAGCATCGAGTATCAACCAATCCCCAGCTTTACACCGAGGCCGGCTATTTCACTACTTTCTAATGGCCAAGTTTGTTCAACTAAGGTTCTAAGGTCCGTTAGTGCTTCACGACACCACGTGGCGGCCCCATATTCTCCTCGATTCAACACAAGAGATACCCATACTGTTGTACCCCAAAATTTTCCCTCCCCTTTTACTCAACAAATGTCAATTGAGGTCCCCAAGTTGCTCAAGAAAGTCCAAGAGTTGACCAGACAAACTCTCTTCTAAGGCAGTATACCTCAAATTAGGGTTTCCCTTTTCATCCAGATGTGTGAACCACAAAGGACTCAAATGCTTCCCAAGGTCCTAATATGTTCCTAAGATCATCCATGTCAAGTTTCATGCCTTGCATAAGAAGTTTGCTCAGTCAACTGCTCAAATGCTTGAGAATTGACCATATTAGGTCAAAAGTCAATTGTGGCCCACATACAGTCAAACCTCAAGATTTTTGGTCAACATCAACATTTTTAAGTGACTTATATCATTTGATCAAGGGTTGATCATGATTCCTCAAGGAATGCTCCAAATTCATCAAAACCTAAAAGTTGCTAAATTAGGGTTTTGTAGGAAAAGTCAACCCAACTTTGACCAAGCACAACTTCTCTATACTTTATCAGAAATTTTCCATCCAAGGCTTATTTTGAAGAGGATGAAGTCCCCTACAATTCATCTTCAGCCCTCAAATTCAAAATATGCACTCATAAAAAGATATGAATTTTTACATTATAGGTTCTTTTGAAAAGTCAACAAAAACACCTTTTGGGTCAAAGCTTCATACATGAACATGGAAGACCCAATTGAGATGAAACCAAAAGGGTTGTTTAGGGGACATCCTAAGCTTTCTAAGAAGTCCAAGAACCCCCTCCTAGGCTCAAAATTGAGAGAGATATACATTGCCAAAGTTGGCAATTTTTGGAAAATTGTCAAAAGTCAACATTGATCAAATTTGCATTTTTTCCAAAGGGGCCCGTGTTTTCTTGCTTGAAACATGTTTCTAATAGGACCCACGACTCCTGAGCTTTTCCACCTATTATTTTATTACTTTTATCATTTATTTTGATTTTTTATTCATTTAAATCAAAATAAATCAAATTAAATGGTAAAATAATAAAAGCAAATCAAATCTTGGGATTTTTGTGCACATTTGGAGTCTATGTACAGCTAGCATGATGATCAATTCGTGCAATACTCATTAGGGTTGGAAAAGATTGGATTGAAGCTTGTTTTAGAAATATATCATACAAAAGCAAATCAAATCCAATTTCCATTATTTCTCAAGATTCATGCCAATTTTATTAACCTAAGTCAGTCTACTATATGTATACAACAATTGCAGATCAAAAGAAAAGGTTTTGCAGTCGTAGGGAGCAAGAACAAAAACTCAAAAATTCGATAAAAGGTGTGCATTTTATTTCTGCCCTAGAGGGTGATTACAGGCCATTCAAAGACCCTAATCACTTCCTAGCCATCTCCTGAAGCCAACAACATCATTTGCAGCCTTCAAAACGTCAAGAACCACCGCCTAGACACATCACGGTTTGCATCCCAAACTCAAATTCGATTTCTATGTTTTACGCATCATAAATCCATTCTATCCGTATATTCTTGTTCATAATCGTGTTTGCAAGCTTTCTGTATCATTTAATTGTACTAACAGTATAGGAATCGATACTTACCATTGTTAGGGTTTGGGGTCACGATTTAGGGGTTTCTGGTACAAGTTAAATTAGACTATGAATCAAGTACCATGATGCTTGTGAGGCCAAGACGAGTTGATTGGTACCATCACAATTAATTTATCATGCTCGTATGAGATTTTTGAGTTTTGCAGGGTTGTAGTTACAGCAAACGTCCGTAGGTATAAGTCTATTACCTAATACGACGGTTGCAACGAAGAAGATAATATATGGCAGCCCATCATTGGTTCATTTGAATCTCGTGCGCCTTTCTGAATCCATTACTTTATTTTATTTATTATGTTTTGTTTTCATTATACAAACTAACTAACAAGGTAGCGCAACTGGCAATGTACCGTTGGTGGCGAGTATAAGAACCTGGGTTCAATCCCAGGTCCCAACGATTTCCTTGTATTATTTTTTTCTTCTGTAATCAGGTGTATCACGCTCTCAACCATCTACCATGCGCTAACATTTCCTGACCAGTGGATCAAGGATCAATCCAGATCCAACGCCTGCAGTGAAGGAGTATGATACACCTCCAACTCAACGCTACACCTGATCCAGCATGGTTGGCCGGGGTCAGCTTAATGAGCCAAGAATTTCAACTCCACACCCCCATTCAGCAATTCATCACAAGCCCATTTGGTTTTTTTTATATTATTTTCTTTAATTTCTTTTCTTTAATTATTTTCCTTTTTTTTAAATTAATACAAAAATTATTTTTATTAAATTAACAAATCGAAATCACAAGAATCTTTTTTTAATAAATATTTTTAATTAATTAGTTTAATTAATTTATGATAATTTAATCTTCTTTTTATAATTAAAAATAATTAGAATTAGGATTTTAGTTGTACATAATTTAATTAATTTTCTTTAAAAATACATCAAAAATCATTTTTTTTCTCATAAATATTTATTCCTTTAATTAATTAGGTTAATTAGAAAATTAGGTTAACTTAATTTCTTTCATAATTAAAAACAATTAGAAATTAGGTTTAATTAATTTGCAATTAAATATTTTCTCAAATAAAAATCCACAAAAAACACTTTTTCTCTCAATTAGGGTTTTAGGTTATTTCAATCGTCCACGCACTTAATTTGCCGCGCGCTTGTTAATTATTTGTCCATTATTTTGTAACTGCTCAGGGTTTGTAATAGTTAACCTAGGGTTTTTATTTACTGTTTAAATCCCCGATTTTTGGTCATGTAATTAATTCCCCTCCCCGAAGCCTTGTAATAGCTAGGTTTATTTTTCGCACTTTAAATTCCCGCAATCTTTAACTATCTAGATGCATGGCTAATAGGATTGTATGAAAAGAATGCTTGAAATTTAAAACGGTAGATCACCTAATGTGCAAAGACTAAATAACTGAAAAAAAGTTCACATGCACATGTTCACTCCTAGGGTTTGCCTCACTACGGTTGCCTTCGGTAAACAGTCATTAAGCATAGGAAATTTTAGTGGTCACCCTCCTGTCTAAAAGATCAAATGTCCCATTCGAATGTTGCCTCGAAAATGTTGCCTCGAAAATGTTGCCTCGGAAACGTTGCCTCGAAAAGATCTTAAGACTCTAGGGTTACTACTAAAGTTTTCTAACTATTGCTTTAGTGGTTGTATTTGTCCCTTTCGAATGTCCCTTACAACTCCAACGATGGTGCTACCTACTCCTTAATAGTAGGATAGTGCTGTCTAAAGGAAATAGAACGAATAATATTTTTTCGAGTAGGTAGAATCTTAAGTACTTGCTCAATAAAAACTTTTCACACGAACACCTTTCAAAACAAATTTTCAAAACAACTTAGTCACACCCTTGAGGACTGATACAAGGGTTATCACGAAGTAAAACATTTTCAAGACAAGCACACACAAGCAATTTGAAAAATGAGTAAGTACCTAAGAGCCCATGGAAAACCATGGATAGAAAGGGTGTTAACACATTCCCTTTCTATAATCTACCCCCCGTACTCATAATATCTCGAAAAAAGGTTTTTTCTGTTCTTTTTCCTTTTCCATGATTGGATGAAATAAAAGTCGGTGGCGACTCTTGCTTACCGCGACATTTTGCAAACAAAAAATGCAAAACGCAAACCAGTAAAAATAGTCGGTTCTGCCACCGTATCACAGAACTGACGACTCTGCTGGGGAGTAAAATATAAAGTGGGGTAAACCTTAGGATCTAGGTCATATTTAATTGTTTTCTCTTGATTGTCTTGCTTGCTTTATACTTATGGGAACTGTTTGGGTTATTTGATCCTACACCCGGATCTGGGGAACACCTTTTAGGTAAGTAGCAATAAACTGTGAGGGAACTATGCTGGGGTATACTGGCACGGTTGAAGCAGTAGCTACGTTGATGTGGCACTTTGGTTGGTACCGGTAACCCTCGAGTCAATCAGGGAGAGTACGGGGCCTCCGCGTGGTGTCGTGAAGCATCAACTGACCTTAGCCAGTAGGACGTAATGAGATGGTCGACTTTGGTGTATTCCCAAGGTCGACAGATACTCGATACTACACTCATTGAGGTCTGACTCTAGAGCTTTGTTTGGTTGCGAGTCAATCGCCTATTGAATGAAGCTAGGAGAAAGATCAGTGATATTGAGATCCCTTTTAGAACCCGGTTACTATTTATAGGACAGGTTGAACCAATCCAACTTCAAGAGGGTATGACCTTAAAACTCATGCAAGCCTTAAACCTAAGGACTTTATGTGACTTGTTTGTTGTTTGCTATACCTATGATTTTCTAACCTAATCATGACATCATAAGCATGGCATATCATGACTAACCATTTCAAGGATTCCCTAGGGCTCATTTTTGCTCTGTTTTGTAGGACATGGTTGTTAGAACATAGTTTGATTCTACAACCCTTTGTTAGAGTTTTGATGATAACAAATACAAAGAACAAATATGCACCCTAAAAATTATGTTATTTTGTATGCAGAAGTTCTGACCAAAGCAGCATCAGAAGATAAGCCATAAAGAACTACACGCTGAAGCAATCAGAACATGCGCTGAAGATTGATAACCAGAACCTGCGCTTAAGTAAAGTAAACTCTGATTCTGAACAAGAACATAATCCAAGTCATCAATATTCTGAAGCGTTAGCAGCAAGCAAGGATGTAAGATTCTGAAGCGTTATTGATCATTCAAGACAACATCAATTACAACGGCTTCTTTCAGACAGGATCTTCTCCAAATGGAAACCGAGTTAATGTCATTAAACACGCTTGATGATCAACGTAAATCCATTTCATATATAAACAAGCTCAGTGTTCAAATCGTTTACGATTTGCCAATACTATTTTCACGAGAATTCAAAAAGCTGCAAGCATTATTTATCATCTTTCCAAGCTCCAATTTTGTGTAAATTATCACAGTTGTGATAACAGTTTTTGTAACGAAAAACAACAACACATATTATTGTAACTTTTCTTTAAAACAGTGTTCCTTGAGATTAACCGGATTGTGGTTGTACTCAAGAAGACTTTAACAGTTGTTAAAGTAGTGATTGTAATCCTTTTGTGATTAGTGAATTAAGACCTCGTTGGAGAGAGGCGAAATCACCTTGACGGATGGACTGGAGTAGTTTGAGATCAAACGAACCAGGATAAAAATATTGTGTCATTGCGCTTTTGATTTCAAGTTTTCAATTCAACCCCCCCCCCCCCCCCCCCCCCCTCTTGTGTTTTTCACTTCTTCAATTGGCATCAGAGCACCTGGTTCTGAGCTTAAACACTTAACAGTGTCAGTACAAGATCCAAACTTCAGAAAAACACTATGGTGGGACCAAGCCAAAACATCAGCAATGACTATCATGAAGACAAAGACAAATTCAGTGGCAAACCTCTAGTCTTTGATGGAGAAAACTTTGACTACTGGAAATACATAATTGAGAGTTTCTTTTTGGCCCATGATGCTGATCTGTGGGACATGGTGACTGATGGATACACACACCCAGTGGATGGAAGTGGTCAGAGGATAGACAAAAAAATGATGTCTGACCAGCAAAAGCGTGATTTCAGAAACCACCATAAGGCCAGAACAATACTACTCAGTGTTATCTCATACTCAGAATATGAGAAAATCTCAAACAGAGAGACTGCCAAGAACATGTTTGACTCTCTGAGAATGACGTATGAAGGCAAAATTCAAGTCAAAGAAACCAAGGCCCTTGCGCTCATTCAGAAGTATGAGGCATTCAAGATGGAAGATAGTGAATCCATAGAAGCTATGTTTTCAAGATTCCAAATCCTTGTTGCTGGACTGGAGGTTCTTGACAAAGGGTATTCTACTACTGATCATGTTAAGAAGATCATCAGAAGCTTTCCCAAGCAATGAAGGCCAATGGTCACAACACTTAAGTTAGCCAAAGATCTCAACAAAATATCTCTGGAGGAACTTGTCAGCTCCCTCAAAAGTCACGAGATAGAGCTGGAAGAAGATGAGCCTCAAAAGCAAGGTAAGCCACTAGCTTTAAAATCTAACAGAAAATCTGACTCTAAGGTTTTGCAGGTTGTGGAAGAAACTTCTGATGGATCCTCATCAGAAAAAGATGAACTGTCTCTCCTCTCCATAAGGGTGAACCAACTGTGTAAGTAGAGACAAAGGAAATTCATAAATCCTAGAAGATCATAGAATCAAAATGAATCCTCCTCCAGATACAGAAAGTCTGAGTCTTCGTCTGGACACAGAAGATCTGAAGGTTCTTCAGGATACAGAAAGCCAAATAACAAGGACATCATCTGTTATGAGTGTAACGAGCAAGGGAACTACAAAAGTGATTGCCCAAGGCTTCATAAGGAGAAGCCCAAAAAGAAGTTCTTCAAGGAAAAGAAGAAAAGCCTCATGGCTACATGGGATGATTCTGACACCTCTAAAGCTGACTCAGAATCAGATGATGAAAGAGCAAACATAGCTCTCATGGCAAACGTGTCAGAAGATAGTGAAGCTTCTGGTTCATACTCAGAATCAGACACTGAAGAGGTATTTCCTGACTTTACCATTAATTTTACTAAGGCTGAACTTGCAGAAAGTCTAAATGAAATTCTCGAAAGGTATCAGCAAATCAGAGTCAAATTCAAGAACCTGAAAAGGGATCTTGCCTCTGACTCTGAAAAGTCTGAGAGTATCATATTAGAGAATTCTGAGTTAAAAGAAAAAATTTCAAAATTAGAAAAAGATTTACAAAACTCTCAGAAGGAAACAATCTTAGAGACTCCCAGTAATGCTGATGAGATCATCAAAGAGTATGATCACAACTTTCAGAAGTTTCTAGCTAAAAACATATATAGAAGCAAGATGGCTTCAATGATCTATGGAGTTAGCAGAAATTGCAGAAAAGGGATATGATATCAAGGTAAGGTATCTACACCTAAAAAGGCCATGGACTTAGTCATAAAACGCACACCACTCAAATCACACTTTATATATGAGCACACCCATGACATAAAATACACAAGTAGTGATTATTTTGTCAAACCAAAATTCAATCAGAATTTTGGTAAAACTAACAAACCAGGACCCAAGAAGATGTGGATACATAAGGATAAAATTATATATGTAGCAAATATCTTTAGAAGCAAGGCTAAAACACCAGTCATGGTACCTGGACTCTGGCTGCTCCCGACACATGACAGGAAGAAGGCATATGTTCCAAAGCCTGGAACTTAAGCCTGGAGGCTACGTGGGATTTGGAGGCAACCAAAGAGGAAATATCATTAGCTCTGGAACAGTAGTTTGACTCTAAAGCACAAAAGTGTATTATGTTAGGATACTTTGAACGCTCAAGAGGGTACAGAGTATACAATACAGAAACACAGATTGTTGAAGAGTCAATCAGTGTTAGGTTTGATGATAAGCTTGATTCTCAAAAGTCAAAGCATAATGAATTCCTTGCAGGTATGGAAGTTGAACTCATAGGTACTGAAGACAACTCGTCAGAAGTTCTCAACAGAGACGCCCCCACAACATCAGAAAGAGTTATTGCAAGCAATCCAGCATCTTCAGTTGATCAACTTCAGAAAAGTCTATCCAGAAGCAGCATTGCTCACCTAGAAGATACAATACTGGGAAAGAAGGATGATCCAATCAGAACAAGATCAACATTCAGAAACTCTAAAGAATATCTCATGGGATTGGTCTCTCTGATTGAACCAACAACAATTGTGAAGCGCTTCTGGACAATGACTGGATTCTGGCAATGCCGGAGGAATTGAATCAATTCACCAGAAATGACGTGTGGGATCTGGTTCCCAAACCAAAAGGATTCAACGTCATTGGAACATAGTGGGTGTTCAGAAACAAACTAAACGAGCAAGGAGAAGTCATCAGAAACAAAGCACGATGGGTAGCACAAGGTTATAGTCAGCAAGAGGGGATAAACTATACATAAACCTTTGCTCCAGTCGCCAGGTTAGAATCTATCAGACTTTTAATATCATTTGCTGTAAACAATGGCATCACTCTGTATCAGATGGATGTCAAAAGTGCATTCTTAAATGGCTATATAGAAGAAGACGTATATGTGCACCAACCCCCTGGGTTTGAGAATTCCAAACACCCAAAATATATTTTCAAACTAAAGAAGGCACTATATGGTCTGAAACAAGCTCTCATAGCTTGGTATGAAAGACTAAGTAACTTCCTGTTAGAAAAGGAATTCACCAGAGGGAAAGTGGACACAACCTTGTTATGTAAGACAGTTAAGAATGACATGTTAGTATGTTATATTTATGTTGATGACATCATCTTTGGATCTACTAAACCCTCTCTGGGAAGAGAGTTTTCTAAATGTATGCAGGCAAAGTTTGAGATGAGCTTAATGGGGGAGCTCAAATTCTTTCTGGGCATTCAGATAAACCAAAATCCAGAAGGAACTTACATTCATCAGAGCAAATATGTCAGAGAACTTCTGAAGAAATTTGATCTCTCAGAATGTAAGCCCTCAAGGATTCCAATGCACCCACGTGCATTCTGGAAAAGGAAGAGGTAAGTAAAAAGGTAGAACAGAAGGTCTACAAAGGTATGATTGGTTCTCTCCTCTATTTGACGGCTTCAAGGCCTGAAATTTTATTTAGTGTTTGCTTATGTGCTAGATTTCAATCAGATCCTAGAGAATCTCACTTAACAACAGTTAAGCGAATTTTCAAGTATCTAAAAGGTACTACTAATCTGGGTTTGTTTTATAGAAAATCAAATGATTACAGCTTAGTAGGATATTGTGACGCTGACTTTGCTGGAGACAGAGTAGAGCGTAAAAGCCCTTCTGAAAGCTGCCAGTTTCTGGGAGAAAATCTGATCTCATGGACCAGCAAGAGCCAGTCCACAATAGCACTATCAACAGCAGAAGTTGAATACATAACAGCTGCTGGATATAGCACGCAAATGCTCTGGATGAAAATTCAACTCGAAGACTTCAACATATTTGAGAGTAACATTCCTATCCTCTATGACAATACTTCTGCTAATTGTCTCAGTAAGAATCCAATTTTGCATTCTAGGGCTAAGCATATAGAAATAAAACATCATTTTATTAGGGACTATATTCAGAAAGGGATTCTTAGCTTAAAATTTATTGACACATACCATCAATGGGCTGATGTCTTTACAAAACATCTTTCTGAAGATAGGTTTAACTTCATTCTGAAACATCTCAGCATGAAGCTATGCCCAGAATAAAATGTTTTATTTGCATATCTTAACCTTCAAAACTTTATTATTTTCTGTGAACAACTAATCAACTTGTCTTCAGAGTTTAGAAGTACATATTGCATCCGAATCTATCCATGAAGATCTGAACGTTTCATTTCAAGGATAGAAGCATACAGTTCACATCATCAAACAGTTGTCATCCTCCCATCAGCTACTTTCTGAGGCTGAACACGCGTTCAATTTCTGAAAGGTCAAAGGCACTGATTGGGTGCATTGAGACACTTGTCAAGGGTAATTGTGATCGGTGGAAATAGAACTGACTGTTTTGAAATGCTGGTTCGCGAAATGTCGCGGTAAGCAAGAGTCGCCACCGTCTTTTATTTTCTCCAACAAGGAAAGGACAAAAGCACAGCAAAATTCATTTTCGAGATGTTTCTCGGTTCGGGAGGTAGATTATAGAAAGGGAAGGTGTTAGCACCCTTTCTATCCGTGGTTATCCACGGGCTCTTAGGTACTTGCTCACTATGTTTTCAAAAATGTTTTGCTTTTCTTGTGTTTGTGGGTTTTGAAAAAAAGTTTGTTTGAAAACTTCGATTTAACTCTTGTATCAGTCCTCAAGAGTGTATGAAGTGTTGTTTGAAAACTTTTGTCAGAAAAGTGTAAGTGCGAAAAGTTGTTTTTATTTTGAAAGAGCAAGTACCTGAGAACCTCTACCTACTCAAAAGAAATTAAGTTGTGTAAATGTCCCTTAGACAGTACCATCCCACTATTGAGAAGTAGGTAGCACCGTCGTTGGAGTTTTCGGGTTAATTCGATTATAGGGACATGTGGTCACCAAAGCAATAATAGGACGCCTTAGCGGTAACCCTAATGTCTTAGATCGTTTTTTATCCGAGGCAACCGTTTCGAGGCAACTTTGATCTTTAGACAGGAGGGCGACCTCTAAAACACCCTATACTCAATGACCACGTCGAGGCAACCAAGTGAGGCGTACCCTAGGAGTGGCATGTGCGAGTGTTTCAGGTTTCATGTTAAGTTATCTTTGCACATGTTATGGTGAGCTACGATTGATTTTAATTTTCAGATAGATCTTGACATGCATAGCCTAATTAACATACATCTAGCAGTTAATAGTTGCGGAAAGTAAACTAAGCTATTACAAGGCGTCGGGTATTTAAATCGCCAAAAATAAACCCTTGAAAAGTAAATTGCGAGAAATTAAAGAAAGCGATAAAAAGTCCTAATTAAAGCTATTACATCCTCGGAGCAATTACATAATAATGGATAAAAAATTAATAAAACAAACATACGCGCAAGAGAAAATTGAATCAGAGTGTTTCTTAGGGTTTTGACCCCTTTTTGAGAAAGAAAGAAGTTTTTATTATTTGCATTTAATTAAATTAAAACCTAAACTAATTAATTAATTAAAATAAAAAAAAAGATATTTTTTGAGTTTTTTATGTTTTAGGAAATAAATAAAAAATAAGATGATTAAAAGTCAAGAACCCTAATTCTACATTAGTTTTAGATTATTGCAAAAATGTCAAAAATTAACCTAATTAAAACTAAGTTAGTTAATCATATTCATTTACAAAAATAATAAATTAAGGGTGAAATTAATAAATAATAATAAAAAATATTATATTTTAGTTTTCTGAGTTTTTTGTGAAAAAATTAATTTGGTTAATTAAATAATAATAATAATAATAATAAATTAAAATAAAAGAAATAAAAATAGAAAAGAAAAGGAATAAACTTGAAAGGGGGGTGCTGGGCCAAATTCTGGAGGTGATTTTGGAATTCTCAAGGCCCAATTATGCTCAAGCCTGTTTGACTTTGATGATCATCCACACGTCTGTTGACTAAAGCGTATGGTGGTCTCCCACTCATGGCTATTGGATCTGAGTTTGGAGACACATGGCACGTTGATGTTTGAGATGCATGGTGGACTACTTTTGGAGACCTGCATGTGAATATGTACAAGAAAATAATAACAAGAATTTTGGGGGACCTGGGATTCGAACCCAGGTCCCAACGTTTCCAAGCCAATGCACTCACCACTCAACCACGCTGCTTTATTCATTATTGGGATAATAAACAATCAATATATTAGTAAACAAAACAACTATGTTGCTTAACAAAAAAATAGCGCGCACTTTTCAAACTGCCCAATGGTGTATCAACACATCATCATCTTCCTCATTTGTTCCTGCAAAAATAACATTAGATAGCGGAGGTTTTTAACCCCCACTATATGCTACGAGGAAAAAATAGCGATTAGCAGCATGATGAATATAAATATTTCGCGATGGGTGGGTTAAGTTCGTCTGGTCCTCACGAATTCAGTCATATGTCTTATAAGTCTTAATTTTTCCTGGATTGCAAAGCCCCAATTCAAAGCTCACGAACCCTAAAAATTCAACTATGGCATCTTTTGATTTAGGACATTATAATTCAATTCAATGATGCCATTAGCTTCGTATGGTTCCTAGCAACACAAAACAATCACAAAAACATGTTAATTATGCATGAATTCAACAATACGATTTTGGAAAATAAGTGCAAACCGTGATTCTGTTTTCAACGATTTCTTGAGCTTTAAGGTCTTAATTTGATTGCAAAACCTTCCTAGGATCTCCTGCAATGTATTAGAATCAACAAAAGTCCTTAAATCGCCCTAGAATGCAAAAACCAGTTTGCAATTTTCTTGAATTTTCTCAATATGCTATGCCTTTTTTTCTGCAGCTTTTTCACGTCTCTCCCATCAGGGTTTGCTTGCTTAGTTATAAGAGAATGGAATTAGGTCAAAAACTTGGGCCAATATCCATTGCAATGATGATTGAATCCTTGATTGGAAATCAAATCTTTTTTATTTTTCATGATTGGAAAATGTTGCCAAATTTGGAGATTTTGTATCTTTGACTTGGTGCACGAAATTTCCAGCATATATTGACCATATTTGCTTCACAAAAAGATTGAAAAAAATCAAATCTTGCATTTTCCTACAATTTAAATTAATTAAATGAATTAATATTAATTAAAAATCCAATTAATCAATAAAAATAAGAAAATAAATTCCATTAAGCTTGATGGGTCATGCATAAGTCATGGGTGAAGTTTCAAGAAGAGATTTGAGGCCTATTAGCAAAAAGAAGGTGTTTTGAGCAAAGTTGACTTTTGCAAATTCATAAAAATTTCCCAACTTCTCCAATGCACAACTTGCTCAATTTTGATCATATGAACATGTTCTTTGACATTTTGGAAAGCTCTTGAAGTCCTCTAACCAATGCCTTTGGTTCCATGTCATTTGGATTTACCAATCTCAAGTTATGGCCTTTGACTTAAAGTGCATTTTTGTTGACTTTTGAATTTGACTTATAATGTAGAAACTGATAACTTCTTGTGAGAGCATTTATTGGACTTGGAGTGTGAAGATAGATTTTAGGAAATGTCATCCCCTTAAAAATGAGCATTGGATGGGATTTTTCTGACAAACCATGAAAAAGTTATGCCCTGGTCAAGATACAGTTGACTTTTCTACTGTCCAAAAATAGTAACTTTTTGCACCTTGATGATTTTTGAGCCATTCTTGTGGAATCATGATCAAGACTTGATCAAATGATGATTGTGAACTCAAAATGAGATGTTGACCAAAAATTCTGACTTTTGACTGCAAAATGACCATTTTGCCCTTGCAGTTGACTGTAGGTCAAATGGAGCTTTTGATTGTGTAAATTGGCACTGTGAGTCTTGAAACTTGGCATGTAGGTGCTTGAGAATGTATATAGGCCCATGAGACTTGGTTGAACCATTGAAAACCCCAAATTCCTTGAAAGAACCAAAACCCTAGTTTTGAACTGGCTTAGGAGGTGGTTTGACTGTCTACTTCTTGAGTAAATCTTGAACCATTTGAAGATGATTCTTTGACAAATATTGAGGAATATGGGAGGGAAAATTTTGGGGTACAACAGTTTCCCCTGTTCAATCTTCTTAAACCTGAGGATGTAGATTGGCTTGCGCGCCTTTTGTGATCTGAAGGTGGAAGATGATTGAACACTAAAGTGCCCAGAAATTTGCACTCGCATGGTGTAGTAGTAGTGATGTGATGTCGGGAATGGGCTTACAGATGCCATTTGGAAAGATGATGGATAGGAGGATGGGCTTATAGATGCCATCTGGAGATTGTTGGTAGGTAGTTTTGTCTTCGTTGACGGGTTGTCTTCATTGACAAATTGTCTTCATTGACGGGTTGTCTTCATTGACAAATTGTCTTCATTGACGGGTTGTTTTCATTGACGGGTTGTCTCTATTGACGGGTTGTCTCTATTGATGGGTTGTCTCTATTGACGGGTTGTCTCTATTGACAGGTTGTCTCCATTGACGGGTTGTCTCTATTGACAGGTTGTCTTCATTGACGGGGTGTCTCTATTGACGGGTTGTCTCTATTGACGGGGTGTCTCTATTAACGGGTTGTCTTCATTGACGGGGTGTCTCTATTGACGGGGTGTCTCTATTGACGAGGTGTCTATATTGACGGGGTGTCTCTATTGACGGTTTGTCTCTATTGACGGGGTGTCTCTATTGAAGGGTTGTCTTCATTGACGGGGTGTCTCTATTGACGGGTTATCATCAGAAAAATCTTTAGGAATCGATTTAACTGGTCTTGTCTCCATTGACTGGCTTCAGAAAAATCTTTAGGAATCGATTTAACTGGTTTTGTCTCCATTGACTGGCTTCAGAAAAATCTTTAGGAATCGATTTAACTGGTTTTGTCTCCATTGACTGGCTTCGCCTCAGAAAAATCTTTAGGAATCAATTTAACTGATTTTGTCTCCATTGACTGGCTTTGCCTCAGAAAAATCTTTAGGAATCGATTTAACTGACTTTGTCTCCATTGACTGGCTTTGCCTCAGAAAAATCTTTAGGAATCGATTTAACTGATTTTGTCTCCATTGAATGGCTTTGCCTCAGAAAAATCTTTAGGAATCGATTTAACTGATTTTGTCTCCATTGACTGAATCGTCTTCTTTGACTGGATTGTCTCTTTTGACTGGATTTGTCTCTTTTGACTGGATCTGTCTCCTTTGACTGAATTTGTCTCCTTTGACTGAATTTGTCTCCTTTGACTGGATTTGTCTCCTTTGACTGGATTTGTCTCTTTTGACTGGATCTGTCTCCTTTGACTGAATTTGTCTCCTTTGACTGGATTTGCATAAGAAAAATCTTTAGGAATCGATTAATCTGGTTTTGTCTCTATTGACTGTGTTGAGAATTTAACTGCATTTTTCCTGAAGGTAAAGGTCAGTCATATGCAATGCATGATATGGATCGAGCAATGATGTTCTCAACATAAATTAGATCGTATGATATGATTGCGTATGTGCATGTATCATGATGTATGAAGATGTGATGTTTTAGCTGGGGAAAATAAATCCCGGAGCTGCTGGAGAATGATGTTGAATTCTTCGTTTCCACTGGGGATGATGAACGAAGATGATTGTGTAAATAAACCTATAGGAGAAGATGACTCCGTTGGGGAATAAACTTGATGAAGAGATTACTCTGCGGGGAATTACTCTGTGGGGAAGAGATGTTCTGCTGAGATTTTAACGATAACTCCGCTGGGGATTCCATTGATAAGCTCCGTTGGAGATTTTGATGATGAACTCCGCTGGGGATAGAAAGAACTTTGCTGGGGATGATCTTTCAATTGCAACTTGCTGAGGATAACCCAGTTAGACTCTGGTGGGGATAACCTCTGAATTGGCTGGGGAGAGATATGTGTACTCTGCAGGGGACAAGCTTTCATAATCTACTAGGTAAGATAATTCAACTCTGGCGGGGAAGTTTTTTAAACTGCGCTGGGGAATGGCTCCATTGGGGGTATCCTGTATTCCGCCGGGGAACATTCTTATACTCTATTAAGAACGCCGGGGATGCTTGCTGAGGAATATTTGTATACTCCGATGGGAAATATTAAGATCTGCTGGGGATACCTAACTTTTTGGGGCTGATGGTAGACCAACTCTGCTTGGGGGAGAGTATTGCTGACTTGCCCTACTCTGCGGGGAGTGAAGGTATCTTGGTCATATTCTTCAGCTGAACTTACCTTGGTACCTTGGTGGACAAAGCAACTAGATCGCTTAGACAATTCTTATTGCCCCTACTTCCGATGTCACCCGTAATTAGTCCTTTGTTTCGCATGCAAATATTTATGACCAGCAATTAATGTCAAATGCATATATCAAAAATGAACATTGGACGTTCTTTGCAAAACAAAACAAATAAAGGAAAAACAATTTGCAATTTGTCTGAAAAATGAGCTTGTATTGATTTTGAAGTTTGCCTGTAAATAGGCGTTTTATACAAGAGGCTGACGTCCTAGTAAGAGGACGTCGCCGAACAAAATAGAGTTTATATAATTTGTAAAAAAGAAACAGAACAGCTATGTGAGAAAAATCCCACTGGGTTCCAACTCTGCTATCGCCTTTATGTCTTCAAGCGTCTCATCACTTTGCTGCTTAGTTGAAGAGGAATCTGATTGATTGGTGCCGTCTGAGCCTGATAGTCGATACCGAAGTCTGGATGCATGGGGATCCAATGAGACATAGTATTACGCTTATCCCTAACTTTTGCCTGGACCTCCCTTAAGGGTTTTTAGTCCACTGGGATACCCATTTTTGCCCAAGCCGTCTTTTCAGGTTTTCGACTTGCCGGGTGTACAAATTTTTTTATTTCATCCCTTATTTTTGCCCGAACCCTTTTGGTTCGCCGGGAAGCCCTTATTTTTGCCTAGGCCAGTCGACCTAGCGGGTCTTTAATCATGTGTAGTATCTTTTTACTATGTCTGCATTGACGGGGTGAGGAAGGTCGTCACCATCCATGGTGGTTAGAATCATCGCTCCCCCTGAGAAGATATTCTTAACCACAAATGGCCCTTCGTATGTGGGGGTCCATTTTCCCCTGGGATCACCTTGCGGTAGAATGATGCGCTTGATTTCCAGGTCCCCGACTTGATACTCTTGTCGTCTGACTTTCTTGTTAAATGCCTTGATTATCCGTTTTTGGTACGTCTGACCATGGCAAATAGCAGTGAGTCTCTTTTCGTCGATTAGGTTCAGTTGATCAAGCTGAGTCTGGATCCAGTCATCTTCGCTCAAACCTGCATCCTTCATGATCCGGAGAGAGGGTATCTGAACTTCAATGGGCAGGACTGCCCCCATGCCATATACCAAGGAATAGGGTGTTGCCCCTGTTGACGTCCTTGCTGAGGTACGGTACCCATGAAGAGCAAACGGTAACATCTCGTTCCAATCTTTATAGGTCACTATCATCTTCTGCACAATCTTCTTAATGTTCTTATTAGCTGCTTCTACAGCCCCATTCATCTTCGGCCGGTAGGGAGAAGAGTTGTGGTGTTGTATCTTGAATTGCTCGCAGAGCTCAGTGATCATCTTGTTGTTAAGATTGGTACCATTGTCCGTAATGATCCTCTCTGGTACACCGTATCGACAGATCAGGTTATGCCTAATGAACTGTGCCACTACGTTCTTGGTTACCGTAGCAAAGGAAGTTGCTTCAACCCACTTCGTGAAGTAATCAATCGCTACCAGTATGAAGCGATGCCCGTTGGATGCCGTAGGTCTGATCTCGCCGATCATGTCAATGCCCCACATTGCAAAAGGCCAAGGTGCTGTCAATATGTTCAGAGGAACTGGAGGAATGTGCACCTTATCAGCATAGATCTGGCACTTGTGACATGTCCGAGAATGCTGATAACAGTCGGCTTCCATTGTGGACCAGTAATATCCTGCCCGAAGGATCTTCTTTGCCATGGTATGTCCACTGGAATGTGTTCCGAAGGTACCTTTGTGATCGGTGGATCTGGAACTGACTGTTTAACGCTGGTTCGCGAAATGTCGCGGAAGCAAGAGTCGCCACCGTCTTTTATTTTCTCCAATATGGAAAGGACAAAAGCACAGAAAAATTCCTTATTGAGATTAGCTCTCGGTTCGGGAGGTAGATTTATAGAAAGGGAATGTGTTAGCACCCTTTCTATCCATGGTTATCCATGGGCTCTTAGATACTTGCTCATTGGTGTTTTCAAAATGTTTGTTTGCTTTTCAAGTGTGAGTGAGTTTGAAAAAGTTTCTTTGAAAGTTTCAGATCGACTCTTGTATCAGTCCTCAAGAGTGTTTGAAAAGTTGTTTTTGAAAGCTTTTTGCAAAGTGTCGGTGTGAAAAGAAGTTTTTTTGATTTGTTTTGAATTAGAGCAAGTATCTACGAGTCATCTACCTACCCTAAGGAATTAGTCCGTGTAAATGTCCTTAAGGTAGTGCCATCCCACCATTGAGAGGTAGGTAGCACCACCGTTGGAGGTGTTCGGGTCAATTCGAGGGTTAGGGACAGTGTGGTCACCGGGCAATAGTAAGATACCTTAGAAGCTACCCTTATGCCATTGATCTTTTTATTCCGAGGCAACCATTCCGAGGCAACTTATTCGAGGCAACTAGATCAATGGAACATAAGGACTCACTAAGACATCTTGTACTCGACGACCACGTTTCGAGGGGCAAGGCAACAGTGTGATCACCAGAGCAACAGTAGGATACCTTAGAAGCTACCCTTATGCCATGTTCATGGACATAAGGACTTACTAAGACATCCTATACTCGATGATCCACCTTTCGAGGGGCAAGGCAACAATGAGGCGTACCCTAAGAGTGGTGTGTGAATTGTGTGTCATTTTCAGTTTATTATTTGTCTTGTCATGCATTGGTGATCTACGTTTTGATTTTATTTTTGGGCATTCATTCTTTCATGTGATTGTTAACAATTTAAAGGTGCGGGAATTTAAAGTGCGGAAAAGATAAAGGTCCTACGCTATTACAAGGGCGCGGGTCTATATCGCCAAATTAATCCAGACCCGATTTAAAATAAAATGCAGGAAGTAAATGCCTAATTAACTATTACAGGGCTTTGGAGCAAGTACATTATATCCACAAAAGAAATGAAAAATAAATGCGTGAATGGAAATAAGAATCGAGTGCGAGGGCGTTGGACCCTTTAAAGGAATTAAAATGAAATTATTAAATTAATTAATTTAAATAAAGGAAAGGGGCTTATTTTTTATGTTTTTGTATTTATGACATTAAAGAAAATTAAATTGGAATTAAAACTCTAGTTCTAATGGTTTTTTAATTTATTAAAGAAAAATTGTTTAAGTTAAACCTAATTTAAACCTAAATTGATTAATTACAAGTATTTACAAAATTAATTAATGGTTAATAATAATTATAATGAGAAAATATAAATATTTATTTAAAAAGGATAAAAATGTGCTAAAGACCTATTTTTTATATTTTTTAGTTATTGAGAAGAAAAACATTAAAGTTAACAACTTAAAATTAAAACTAAATTAATGATTGAATTTATTTACAAAAAATGTTGATGAATTAAATTAAAATAAAACATATTTTTATTTTTTATGATTTTCTGATTTTTTTGTTTTTTATGAAAATTGTTTTAATGAATTAATTAGAAATAAAACAAATAATAAAAAAAAATGAAAAGAAAAGGAAATAAAATGCAAACTGTGGGGGGTGTTGACCCCAATTTTGGAGGTGATTTGATGAAATAGGCCCATTTGAATGAGACCCTTTTCTGACTTTTGAGACTTGTATGTGGAGCGTTGACCAGTGCATAGGATGGAACTCACATGATAGCCTTTGGATTGACCTTTCCAGGCGCGTGGCAGGCAGAGGCGTTGGATGTATGGTGTACTACTGGATGGTATACTGCATGGGAACAAGTTAAACAAAATAATAGAAGCAAATTGAGGGGACCTGGGATTCGAACCCAGGTCCCAGTGTTTACCAATGAAAGCCTTTACCAAGTTAGCCAGTTGCACGCGTTGTACATGAGATAAAAAACAAATAATATAAAATAAAATTGACATTAGTGTTATAAAAAAAAAAGCGCTGGATTTCAAACCAGCCACTCACGCTGTGCCACGCTAGCCTTCGTCCCCAATTGTGCCTGTAATAAAAATGAAATAGCGGGGGTTTTAAACCCCCCCAAAACGCCGTCCACGGAAAATAGCGAATGGCTCAGGGTGAAAAAGAAATAAGGTGCGATGGTTCAATTCCATTCAGTGGAAGGTGCTGATTTCAGTGGTATGGGTCTCATGGTCCAATTATTCCGGATATGCAAAGCCCTAAAATTAGAGCTCTGAAACCCTAAGCAATGGCCATGGTGAATTCGCGTACAGGCTTCGAAAACTCAATTAAATCATGCTATCAGCTTCAAAACATTCACATTAGTCCAAATCCATGATTAAAAATGACAAATACAGCATGAATAATGAAATGCAAATAACAAAAATTTCAAAGAAAACCGGACTTGGTTATACCTGTTCTTTGCGTGTGAAGGTCTGAATTTGATTGCTATCGCTTCCTTAGGATGTCAACAACGTGTTTGGATGAGAATGAGGGTCTGAAACAAGCTCTAGAAGTGTTTTCAGTTTTGAAATTTTTTGGCAAAAATGTAAGTTTTGTTCTGAGATTGCAGCGCAGCTTAGGTCTAGTTGTGGTCTCTGATCCTTGCCTATATGTTATGTAACATGTTTTGATAAGAGTTATGGCCTCATAATGCCTTGCCTTCATGTTCAAGATTTTGACATAACTCCATTAACAAACTTTCCTCTTTTGAGCCAATTTTGAATTCTTGCTCCATTTGGCCTCTTGCACGAATTTGGAATATGTATAATGGTGGTTCAAGGTTCATCAAAGTCAGATATCCTCCTTAATTAACCTTTTTGATTTTCCTTTGATTTTAAAAGATTTAAAATTAATTAAATCCAATAAAATCAATTAAAAATGAAAAAAATAATTTTAAAAATTGAAATAAAAGGTGGGACACGTGGGAAGCATGGCCAAGTTAATTCAAGTGGAAAAAGTGGGCCCTTTTTGTCAAAAATGAAATTTCAAGGATAAATGATTTTGGCCATTTCACAAAAATTTCCCAACTTCTCCAATGCATATCTTGCTCAATTTTTAAGCTTTGATCATGTTCTTGGACATTTTAGAAAGGTCTTGAAGTCCTCTAACCAATGTATTTGGTCCCATGTCATTTTGATTTACCAATCTCAAGTTATGGTCTTTGACTTAAAGTCCCTTTTTGTTGACTTTTGAAAATGACCTATAATGTTGAAATTGATAACTTTTTGTGAGAGCATTTCTTGGACTTGGAGTGTGAAGATGAGTTGTAGGAAATGTCTTCCCCTTCAATATGAGCATTGGATGGGATTTTTTTGATGAACCAAGAAAAAGTTATGCCTTGGTCAAGTTACAGTTGACTTTTCAACTGTCCAAAAATAGAAACTTTTGCATCTTGAGACTTTTTGAGCCAAACTTTGAGAATCATGATCAAGCATTGATCAAATGATGTTTGTGGCTTCAAAATAAGATGTTGACCAAAAATTTTGACTTTTGACTGCCAAATGACCATTTTGCCCCTATAGTTGACTGTTGAGCAATTAGGGTTTTTGACTGTGCAACTTGACCTTGTGAGTCTTGAAATTTGACATGTAGGTGCTTGACAATGTGTATGAGCATGGGAGACTTGATTGAGCTCTTGAAAACTTCAGCTTCCTTGTGAGAACCAAAACCCTAGTTTGACTGGCTTCAGGAGGATGGTTGACTGTGCAATCCTTGGAGTAGCCTTGAACCATTTGAAGTGATGCTTGGCAAAACTTTTGAAGAATATGGGAGGGCAAATTTTGGGGTACAACAGTTGCCCCTGTTCAATCTTCTTAGACCTGAGGATGTAGATTGGCTTGTGTGCCTTTCGTGATCCGAGGGTGGAAGATGATTGAACACTAGAGTGCCTAGAAATTTGCACTCACATAGTTGAGTATCAGCAGTGTGATAGCGGGAATGGGCTTATAGATGCCATTTGGAGAGGTGGTAGATAGGAGGATGGGCTTATAGATGCCATCTGGAGGTGTCGATCGCGTAAGAGATTCCTTAGCGAGAACTTGCGTACCTGAGAAAGAAAGAAAATTACCCGGTCTGTTACAGGAATTGACTTTCAAACTCTTTATGTAGACGTGCCTTGGCTGGATACAGGAATCGAATCTTTAAACTCTTCAGACGTGCCCTGGCAGGATACAGGAATCGAGTCTGGAAATGTAGTTGTCAACAGATACTCCCTGGCAAGATACAGGAATCGGATCTTCGAACTCTTCAGACGTGCCCTGTCAAGATACAGGAATCGAGTCTGGTACTGTAGTTGTCAACAGATACTCCCTGGCAAGATACAGGAATCGGATCTTCGAACTCTTCAGACGTGCCCTGTCAAGATACAGGAATCGAGTCTGGTACTGTAGTCGTCAACAGATACTCCCTGGCAGGATACAGGAATCAGATCTTCGAACTCTTCAGACGTGCCCTATCAAGATACAGGAATCGAGTCTGGTACTGTAGTCGTCAACAGATACTCCCTGGCAAGATACAGGAATCGGATCTTCGAACTCTTCAGACGTGCCCTATCAAGATACAGGAATCGAGTCTGGTACTGTAGTCGTCAACAGATACTCCCTGGCAAGATACAGGAATCGGATCTTCGAACTCTTCAGACGTGCCCTGTCAAGATACAGGAATCGAGTCTGGTACTGTAGTCGTCAACAGATACTCCCTGGCAAGATACAGGAATCGGATCTTCGAACTCTTCAGACGTGCCCTGTCAAGATACAGGAATCGAGTCTGGTACTGTAGTCGTCAACAGATACACCCTGGCAAGATACAGGAATCGGATCTAGAATCACGACAGTTGATAGCAATTATCTTTGTATTAACTTTTATCCTGTAAAGACAAAACGTTAGTTGTATGTGATGTCATGATGTATGACATGCGAGGTGTTCTCAGAATTAATGGGATTGTATGTTCATGATGCGTATATGCATGCTATAATGTATGAAGATGTGTTGTTTATGAATGTATGTTTTTGTCTAGGAAGTAAATCCTTGACGGGTGCCGGGAAGTCATGTACTGGGTTGATGTTGGAGAATAGTGCTTTGTTGTCTCCGCTGGGGATGATAGCTGCAAGAATACCGGCAGGAGAAGATGACTCCGTTGGATGATAAACTTGGCGAATAGATTACTCTGCGGGGAGAAAAGTACTCTAGTGATCTTGCTGGGGAGCAATACTCTGTGGGGAGAGAGGTACTTTGCTAGAATGTTGATGGTAACTTCGCTGGGGATACCATTGTTATGCTGGAAGTGTTAATAGACTTTGCTGGGGATAAGAAGACTTCGCCGAGGACGATCTTCTCGTGGCTTTTGGCTGAGGATAACCCAGTTATATCCTGGTAGGGAAATAACCTTTGAATAAAGCCGGGAGACGCGTTCGTGCTCTGCGGGGATAAGCTTCCTGCTGGGGAGATGATTCAGCTTTCCTGGGGAAACTTCCGGACTGGACTCTCCTGGGGAAATTTTTGAGGTGTATTGGGGAAGTGGCTCCGCTGGATGTCTGTATACCGCCGGGGAACAATCTTAGATCAAGACTGTCGGGGATGCTTGTTTAAGAATATTTGTATGATGTGTTGGGGAATGTTGAGATCTGCTGGAGGATACTCAACTTCCTTAAGGCTGATTGTATAGCTTGGGGAGAGTGTATTGACTTGTTGGCTCACTCTCTGGGGAATTAAGGCATACTGGTTATGTTCTTCAGCTGAACCTACCTTGGTACCTTGGTGAACAGAACAATTAGATCGCTTAGACAAACATTATTGCCCCTGTTTCTAATGTTACCTGTAATTAACCCTTTGTTTCGTATGCAATCATTTATGAATTAGCAATTAGTGTCAAATGCATATATCACAAATTGAACCTTGGACGTTCTTCGCAAAACAAAACAGAAAAGGAAAACAATTGGCAATTTTAACTGAAAAGTGATTTTTTGTATTGATTTTTGAATTTGCCTGTAAATAGGTGTTTTATGTACAAGAGGCTGACGTCCTAGTAAGAGAACACCGCCGAACAAAAGAGTTTATACAATTTGTACAAAGGAAAATAAAACAACTGTGTGAAAAGCATGATCCCACTGGGTTTCAACTCTGCTATCGCCCTTATATCTTCGAGCGTCTCATCACTTGATGACCTAGTCGAGGATGAAGCTGATTGATCAATTCCGTCTGAACTTGATGTAGACACCAGATTCTGGATGCAAAGTGATCCAATGAGACATAGTATTACGCTTTATCCCTAACTTTTTCCTGGACTGCCCTTTCGGGTTTTCAGTCCACCGGGATACCCATTTTTGCCCAAGTCGCCTTTTCAGGTTTTCGACTTGCCGGGTGTACAGATTTTTTCATTTCATCCCTTCATTTTGCCCGAACCTTTTTGGTTCGCCGGGAAGCCCTAATTTTTGCCTAGGTATGTCAACCTAGCGGGTCTTTATTATGCGTAGTATCTTTTTACTATGTCTGCATTGGCGGGGTGAGGAAGGTCGTCACCATCCATGGTGGTTAGAATCATGGCTCCTCCTGAGAACACATGTTTAACCACAAATGGCTCTTCATACATAGGGGTCCATTTTCCCCTTGGATCACTCTGAGGAAGAATGATGCGCTTGATTACCAGATCCCCAACTTGATATTCTTGTGGTCTGACCTTTTTGTTAAATGCCCTGATCATCCGTTTTTGGTACGTTTGACCATGAAAAATAGCAGTGAGTCTCTTTTCATCAATTAAATTTAACTGATCAAGTCGTGTCTGGATCCAATCATCTTCACTCAGATCTGCATCCTTCATTATCCGGAGAGAGGGTATCTGCACTTCGATCGGTAAGACTGCCTCCATACCGTAGACCAAGGATAAAGGAGTTGCCCCGGTTGACGTCCTGGCTGAGGTACGGTACCCATGTAGAGCGAACGGTAACATCTCGTGCCAATCTTTATAAGTCACTGTCATCTTCTGCACAATTTTCTTGATGTTCTTATTCGCTGCTTCTACAACCCCATTCATCTTCGGCCGGTAGGGAGAAGAGTTGTGGTGCTGTATTTTAAATTGCTCGCAGAGCTCAGTGATCATCCTGTTATTAAGATTGGTACCGTTGTCTATAATGATCCTTTCTGGGATGCCGTATCGACAGATCAGGTTATGCCGAATGAACCGTGCCACGACATTCTTGGTTACAGTGGCGTAGGAAGCTGCTTCAACCCACTTTGTAAAGTAATCAATCGCTACAAGGATGAAGCGATGCCCGTTAGATGCCGTAGGTCTGATCTCACCGATCATATCAATGCCCCACATTGCAAAAGGCCAAGGTGCAGTCAGGACATTAAGAGGAACTGGAGGAACATGCACCTTGTCAGCATAAATCTGGCACTTGTGACACGTTCGAGAATGTTGGTAACAATCAGCTTCCATTGTGGACCAGAAATACCCTGCCCGAAGGATTTTCTTAGCCATAGTGTGTCCACTGGAATGAGTTCCGAAATTCCCCTCATGTAGCTCTCCCATGATCCTTTCTGCTTCAGTCTTATCCACACAACGCAGTAAGGTCGAATCATGGTTTCGCTTATACAGAATGCCGTTGCTAAGGAAGAACTTGGCTGCGAATCTTCTTAGAAACTTTTTATCGTTGACAGATGCACCTTCAGGGTATTCCTGAGCTTCCAAATATCTTTTCACCTCATGGTACCAAGGTTTCTCAGTCACCAACTCAGTCTCAAGATCACAACAGTATGCCGGTTCGTCCAGTTTCCAGATGATGACCCGGGGAGCCTCATTGTCCCATTTGACCTTGAACATAGAAGACATCGTAGCTAACGCGTCCGCCAACTGGTTTTCTTCTCTTGGGAAATGTTCAAAAGTTATCTCTGTGAAATGGGGGATCATTGCCAACACACATTCTCTGTAAGGAATAAGATTCGGATGTTTCGTATCCCACCCCCCTTTGATCTGATTGATCACGAGAGCGGAATCTCCGAAGACACTCAGAAACTTGATCCTTAAGTCGATCGCAGCTCGAAGACCCATGATGCACGCCTCATACTCCGCCATGTTGTTAGTGCAGTTGAAACATAACCGGGCAGTGAGTGGAGTATGAGTGCCTTGAGGGGATATGATCACAGTGCCGATACCGTTACCCAAAGAGTTGGAGGCTCCGTCAAAGTGCATAGACCATCGGGATCCTTCCTCAGGTCCTTCATCTGGTCCAGGTACTTCACAATCAATCACTATCATGATACTCTCGTCAGGAAATTCATAGTTCATTGACTGATAGTCGTCTACTGCCTGGTGTGCCAGGTGGTCTGCCAATACACTTCCCTTGATAGCTTTCTGAGTCGTATACTGGATGTCGTATTCGGTCAAGATCATTTGCCATCTGGCTATTCTCCCAGACAGAGCAGGCTTTTCAAATATGTACTTTATCGGATCCATCTTTGAGATCAATAAGGTAGTGTGAGTCAGCATATACTGTCTCAGCCGGCGAGCAGCCCATACCAAAGCGCAACAAGTTTTCTCGAGCAGTGAGTATCGGGTCTCACAGTCGGTAAACTTTTTGCTAAGGTAATAAATGGCGTGCTCTTTTCGGCCAGACTCGTCATGCTGCCCCAGCACACACCCCATTGAGTTGTCAAGTACTGTCAGGTATAGTATCAGAGGTCTCCCTTCAACCGGCGGCATAAGGATGGGTGGTTCTTGGAGATACTCTTTGATTCTGTCAAAAGCAGCCTGACATTCATCATTCCAACGTACTACCTGATCTTTCTTCAGCAGCTTGAAGATTGGCTCACAGGTAGCAGTTAGGTGCGAGATGAATCGAGCAATGTAATTCAAGCATCCTAGAAATCCTCTGACCTCTTTCTCTGTCTTAGGAGCTGGCATCTCTTGAATAGCTTTAACCTTGGCAGGGTCCACTTGAATACCCTTATCACTTACAACGAAGCCTAGCAGCTTTCCAGATCTAACCCCGAAAGTGCACTTGTTCGGGTTCAACCTCAGCTTGTACAGTTTCAGGCGGTCAAACAGCTTCTGTAGATGATCAAGGTGCTCTTCCTCAGTTTGGGACCTTGCGATCATGTCGTCAACATATACTTCTATCTCATGATGGATCATGTCATGAAATAAAGCAACCATGGCACGTTGGTAGGTTGCCCCAGCATTTTTCAGTCCAAAAGGCATGACCTTGTAGCAGAAGGTGCCCCACTGAGTAACAAAGGTAGTCTTTTCCATGTCTTCAGGAGCCATCTTGATTTGATTGTAACCTGAGAAGCCATCCATGAAGGAGAACACCTTATGCTGAGCTGTATTGTCAACAAGGACATCAATGTGAGGTAGAGGGAAGTCATCCTTGGGGCTGGCCCTGTTCAAATCCCTGTAATCGACACACATTCTGACCTTACCGTCTTTCTTTGGTACCGGCACCACATTAGCAACCCACTGAGGGTAAGAGGTTACTGCAAGAAACCCGGCATCGAATTGCTTCATAACCTCAACTTTGATCTTCTCAGACATCTCTGGACGCATACGGCGGACCTTTTGCTTAACCGGAGGGCAGTCTTCCTTAGTAGGCAAATGATGGACCACAATGTCGGTGTCCAAACCAGGCATGTCTTCGTAGGACCAGGCAAAGATTTCCACGTAGTCATGCAGCATCTGGATCAACCGTTGTTTCACACTGAGCTCTAGGTTGGCACCAATCTTGACTTCCTTCCTATCTGTCTCTGTACCCAGATTTACTGTTTCCACTGGCTCTTCATGTGGTTGAATTGCCCTCTCTTCCTGGAGTAACAGTCTTGCAAGCTCGCCCGGCACTTCGCAATCATCTTCACCTTCGTCTTCGGCTAAGTTGATCGGATTTTCGAAGTCATAACTGGCAGTAGCAGAGTCGTTACCAGTGAGATCCAGAGTGGATTGAAACCTGTATGAGTGAGTGTGTGTAAATACAACTGTTTTGCAATATATGTAAAGAAAGAAAAGGAGCGCAAGATTTGAAATGTGAAAAACGTCCAATGCTTTTATTCATGATATATGACAGTGACAAACAAAAGCCCTCATAAATAAGACCACGGTGCCCCGGGTAAGACACCGGGCCACACAGTTTCAAATTATTGTTTATTACAAATCCAAAACAAAGAAATTCATTACTGGGTGACAAAAGTTATGGGTGTAAAGTCTTTAGCAGTCCAATTGGTCAATCCACCATCAGTCGTCGGGTAGATCCAGCTATCAAACTTTGACTCTTCCACTTCGTTTTCCTCTCCAATAGCATTCACTCCTGGATTGGTGATGAGCACAGGAGGTCTTTCGATCCTTGCCTTGCGCACAGCCTTCTGAGCCTCTGCAGTGAAACCCAGCCCAAACTTGTTAGTTTTAGGAGTAAAATCAGGGAGCTTGCCCCAGTTTGCACATTCACCTCTTTCAATCACAGCCCGAGTGTCCTTTAAGGAGGCCATCTTCAAAGGAGAAACCTCTTCAACCACTGCTTCTGCTGCTGCCGATGTTTGTGGCACCTCTTCAAAATGTTGAAAGGGGGTCTCAATGAACTCCCCATCCATTTCCACGTACCTGAAGGAGTTGAGGTGGCTGACCATGTATTCCTCTTCCCCTTGCACTGTTACAATCTTCCCCCTGACCGGGTACTTCAGCTTCTGATGCAACGTGGAGGTCACAGCTCCAGCCTTGTGGATCCACGGGCGACCCAGCAAACAAGAATAGGATGGACGGATGTCCATCACATAGAATTTTGAATCAAAGACCTGTGACCCAACCCTGATTGGGATGTCAACCTCACCATGTACCATCCTTTTGGACCCGTCGAAGGCCCGGACAATAATGTTACTTGGTTTGAGTTCTAGATCCTCACAGTCCAGCCTGTCCAGAGCCTTCTTGGGTAGCACGTTTAATGAAGAACCAGTGTCAACCAACACATGAGCAAGAGTAGTGCCCCTGCATTCAATGGAGACATGCAGGGCATCATTATGGTTCTTCCCTTTGGCTGTCAGATCGGCATCAGAGAAACCCAGGCCATTATCAGCGGTTAGGTTGGCCACACAGTCGGTGAACTGATCAGCAGACGTCTCTTGGGGTACGTGGGCTGTCTTTAAGAAAGCAATCAGGGCCTTGGCATGGGCCTCTGAACACAGCAGCAGTGACAACATGGAGATTTTGGAGGGGGTGTGCCCCAGCTGTTCGACAACATTGAAATCACTTTTCTTTATAATCTTGAGGATTTCTTCCATCTCCTGCCTGGAAGCCTCAACAATGGTCTTTGGTGCCTCCGTCCGGGCAGGCACATCGGCAACAATCCCCTTGCCCCGAGCATCAGATGACTCGGCAGCAGGGGTGGAAACTTGGTCAGGGGAAGAGACAGACACACTGGCAGGTGTGATGATCAAAGGCCTCTGAATTGCCGGAGGAGCAATGTCTGGTGAGAACAGTCTTCCACTACGAGTGACCTTAGAAGGCCCAGTGATGTTGGTGACACCAGTATCAGTGTTGAACTCTTGTTTCACACCCAGAACATAAACATCTGCCCCATAGTGCCATGGGACAGCCTTATCAGACTTGTAGGGGATGGGCCCCGGAACAGTAATGGTGATGGGAGCAATCTTGTGAACAGGCAAAATTTGGACAGGCTTCTTTGAAGGAGCCTTGGAAGGGTTGTTAAAAATGGTAACAATTGAAACCTCTTCAACAGGGGCAGCAGGAACAATAGTCTTTCTGAACAAAATCTCTTTACTATCCATCAGGTTTTGGACGCCTGATTTCAGCAAAGAACAACCAACAGGGGAAGCAACACATAAAGGGCAACCTTTGCTACATCCCGGAAATAAACCGGCTAGCAACAGGTTCCTCTTGACCGTCAGCAGCGGGGTAGCAACATCATCCACCGAAGCTACATACAAATCCTCCTCAACAGCATTCACTCCATGCTAAGGCATGGGAGCGGTAACAACATTTGGCCTCTCGGGCGCCTCGAACTGTATCTCTTTTGCATCAATAAGGTCCTGCACCTTATTCCTCAGGGCCCAACAGTCATCGGTAGAATGCCCTGGGCTATCGGAGTGATAAGCACAATGGGCATTTGGATTAAACTTAGGAGAGGTAGTATTCACAACCTTCGGGGCCTCTCTAACAGTCACCAAGTTGGTTAATAACAGTTGCGGCAGGATCTGAGAGAGAGTCATGCTGAGCCGAGTATACTGCCGTTTAGGCCTCTCAGCCCTGGGTTGGTTGTACTGTTGTGGAGCAGCAGCAGGCTTAGAAATAACCACCGCGTTGACAGCTTGGCGGTGTTCAGGTTGCTTTTCCTTCTTGGACCATACACAACACTTGCCTCTTTCTTGAAGGGCTTCTTTTCAGTATTGGAGGAGGTACCCTTCTGTATCTTTCCCGATTTTATGCCAGCCTCGATCCTCTCACCAGTCAAGATCAGATCAGTAAACCCAGCAGAGGAATTACCAATGAGATGATTGAAAAATGGACCAGATAAGGTCCCCAAGAACATATCCACCAGCTCCCGGTCCGTCAATGGTGGCTGCACCCTGCCAGCCAGATCTCTCCATTTTTGTGCGTATTCCTTAAAACCTTCACCCGATCCTAACGACATACCCTGGAGTTGGGTACGCGTAGGAGCGAGGTCGGAATTATATTGATACTGCTTGTAAAAAGCAGTGGCCAGATCCTCCAAGTTACGAATGTTGGTTCCATCCAGCTGATAGAACCATTCGAGGTGAGTCCCTGAAAGACTCTCCTGGAAGAAGTGGATCCATAAGTTCTTGTCTGCTGTGTAAGGCTGGATCTTCCTTACATAAGAACGGAGGTGCATCTTGGGACAGGAAGCCCCGTCATACTTCACAAAGGCAGGCGCCTTGAACTTGTGTGGAATCACCACCCCAGTAGATAATCCTAAGTCCCCGAAATCCAGTCCAGGCACACGCTGAATTTCCATAGCATTTAATCTGTTCTCCAGCTGCTTGTACCGGTCCTCAGCAGGAGGGTACTGTTCGTCGTTGAAGTCTGTCTCAGTATCAGAGACCACAGGAGTAGGGACCTCCCTTTCTTGGTGACTACCTTCCCCCACAGATGGAGTAGTCCTCTCAGCTTCATTTTGCAAAGTATTCCCGAGCCTGCGCCCAGTGTTAAATAGCACAATCCTCTTCTTCTTCTTACTTTTCTTCAGGAGCATAGCCTTCAGCTCTTGTTGACCTTGAGCCAAACCCATGATCAGCTCCTGAAATTGTGTGTTCTGCGCCTGAAGGGCCTTGATAGACATCTCGGTTGATGATTCAGGGTTCATGATGCTGTTCTAAACAGCGAAGAACAGTAAGCAACCTGAAAAGAAGAGTACATGTGATGCACATGATGAATGATATGTGTTTATGCAATGCATTCAAGGGTTTGAAAATTCAAATTTATTGTAGACAAAAAGGAACACCCGTTATCATTAAGAAAATAACTGTTTGGTACATCAAAGCCTCATGGGCAAAACATTACAAAAGCAAATCAATCCCAAAAGACACTACGCATCCTCTTTGGAGCAATGTAGGTGTTGAGATTCCTTTCCTCGTGCAGTAGGCGGGTGAGCTCCAAGACCTTCTTTTCACTAGCATGTAGACTGGTCTCAAGAGAATTCCGTTCTTCCTTAAGCTGGATCCAGCTCTTCTGCATCTCTTCCCAGGACGTGGGCATGTCAGGATGTTGAATGGTGTAGGACACCTCTCCTTCCATGTCTGGCTCTTTGATCACGGGGAGAACATGAGGATATGGCATCACCAGATTCTGGGAGCGGGCTCGTACCCACTTGAGATAAGGCTCCAAAGGGATGGAGTTCATGTGCCCTAGGGTCTTGCTGTCTATCTTGCTGGGCATCCTCCAAGCTCTGATAAATTTCTGGCAAAGTCCTTGTGCATCGTTGTCGAAGTCAAAAACTATGTCGGGAATTAACATGTCATGTGGGCCGTCCCTCCGAGCATAACCAAACTGTCTCCAAGCCAGGCACGGGTTGTAAGTAATACCTCCTCTGATTCCAAGTAAAGGAACATTAGGGTACTCCCCGCAACGATCAATGATAGTGACATCCTCTCTGGATCGAGAGCACCAATGTATATCTGCATGTGTAAGAGTCATCAATCGTTGTGACCACCTCAAACCCCGCTCGTTCTTCAAAACTGATTGTGGAAGGTGCGAAATAAACCACCTTCCCAGGAGGGGAGTGCAGCACATAAGAACACCCCTTTTTCTCATGGTTCGAGTGTAACATGAGTGAAGGATGTCCCCCGGCAACGTAGGTATAGGATTCCTGGACATGAAGACCTTGACAGCACTGATATCTATAAGCTGATCTGGCTTAGGGAACAACACCAACCCATAGACAAGGAGGGCTACAACTTCTTCAAAGGCTTGTAGGTCAAGGGAATTCCAACACTCTTGGGCCTTCTCAAACAGAAACTTTGCCAAGAACCCTTTGATACCATTTCTGGCTTCCCAATGCCCCTTGATGTCAGATGGTTGTAGGCATAATGCTTTAGCTACTTCTTCAAGTTTTGGTTCCCTTTCCGTACCGTTGTAGGGTAGTTGATTGAGAATGGGAATCTTCAAAAGCTGGGAAAACTCTTCTAAAGTAGGCACCAACTGATAATCTGGGAAAGTAAAACAGTTATATAGAGGGTCAAAGAACTGGAAGAGGACCTTTACCATCTCTTCCTCAATATTGGTATTGACCAGGCTGATGAGTCTACCATGCCTTTCACTGAATGACGAGTTCTCGGGAATCCTGGATGTAAGCTCCTTAAGCAGAGGAGGGACCCTTAAAAGGTTGATCTGAATTGTCTTTTTGCGGATAGTTTCCATGTCCTACAAAACAAGAACGAAGATGAATATTCGAACCCCTGAAATGGTTAGTGGATGCATATGATGCTGTATGATGTTATGATGCTATGATAAGGGCACACCACAAGTATTCACAAAAAGCAAACATGATAAGGCACACAAGTCACACCACAACCCTTAGAGTTTAGGCCAGCATGAGGTTAGGGGTACTACCCTCTTGAAGTTGGTGGGCTCAAACCTGTCATATCAAAGTAACCGGGTTCTAAGGATCTCAATATCATTGGATTGCTTTCATTATTCATCGTTTCAATTTAGCCACTGACTGGCGATCAAAATATCCCAAGAAAACAACCCTCAACTGAGTGTAGTATCGAGTATCAACCGACTTCGGAATACACCAAAGTAGTTATCTCACTACCCTAAAGAGGCCAAGATGGTTCAATTAAGGTTCCTAAGGTCTGTTGATGCTTCACGACACCACGCGGAGGCCCCGTACTCTCCTTGACTGAACTCAAGGGTTACCGGTACACACCAAAGTGCCACATCAACGTAGCAGACTGCTTCAACCATGTCAGTATACCCCGCACAGTTCCCTCACAGCCTTGTTGCTACTTTCTAAGAAGGTATCCCCAGATCCGAGTTAGGATCTATAGAACTCCCAAGACAGTCCCACAATTTAAAGCAAACAAGTCAAAGCAATTGAAAACACAGTTATGAACTATCCTAAGGTACACCTCACTTTAAGAGATCCCCAGCAGAGTCGCCAGTTCTGTGATCGGTGGATCTGGAACTGACTGTTTAACGCTGGTTCGCGAAATGTCGCGGAAGCAAGAGTCGCCACCGTCTTTTATTTTCTCCAATATGGAAAGGACAAAAGCAAAGAAAAATTCCTTATTGAGATTAGCTCTCGGTTCGGGAGGTAGATTTATAGAAAGGGAAGGTGTTAGCACCCTTTCTATCCATGGTTATCCATGGGCTCTTAGATACTTGCTCATTGGTGTTTTCAAAATGTTTGTTTGCTTTTCAAGTGTGAGTGAGTTTGAAAAAGTTTCTTTGAAAGTTTCAGATCGACTCTTGTATCAGTCCTCAAGAGTGTTTGAAAAGTTGTTTTTGAAAGCTTTTTGCAAAGTGTCGGTGTGAAAAGAAGTTTTTTTGATTTGTTTTGAATTAGAGCAAGTATCTACGAGTCATCTACCTACCCTAAGGAATTAGTCCGTGTAAATGTCCTTAAGGTAGTTCCATCCCACCATTGAGAGGTAGGTAGCACCACCGTTAGAGGTGTTCGGGTCAATTCGAGGGTTAGGGACAGTGTGGTCACCGGGCAATAGTAAGATACCTTAGAAGCTACCCTTATGCCATTGATCTTTTTATTCCGAGGCAACCATTCCGAGGCAACTTATTCGAGGCAACTAGATCAATGGAACATAAGGACTCACTAAGACATCCTGTACTCGACGACCACGTTTCGAGGGGCAAGGCAACAGTGTGATCACCAGAGCAACAGTAGGATACCTTAGAAGCTACCCTTATGCCATGTTCATGGACATAAGGACTTACTAAGACATCCTATACTCGATGATCCACCTTTCGAGGGGCAAGGCAACAATGAGGCGTACCCTAAGAGTGGTGTGTGAATTGTGTGTCATTTTCAGTTTATTATTTGTCTTGTCATGCATTGGTGATCTACGTTTTGATTTTATTTTTGGGCATTCATTCTTTCATGTGATTGTTAACAATTTAAAGGTGCGGGAATTTAAAGTGCGGAAAAGATAAAGGTCCTACGCTATTACAAGGGCGCGGGTCTACATCGCCAAATTAATCCAGACCCGATTTAAAATAAAATGCAGGAAGTAAATGCCTAATTAACTATTACAGGGCTTTGGAGCAAGTACATTATATCCACAAAAGAAATGAAAAATAAACGCGCGAATGGAAATAAGAATCGAGTGCGAGGGCGTTGGACCCTTTAAAGGAATTAAAATGAAATTATTAAATTAATTAATTTAAATAAAGGAAAGGGGCTTATTTTTTATGTTTTTGTATTTATGACATTAAAGAAAATTAAATTGGAATTAAAACTCTAGTTCTAATGGTTTTTTAATTTATTAAAGAAAAATTGTTTAAGTTAAACCTAATTTAAACCTAAATTGATTAATTACAAGTATTTACAAAATTAATTAATGGTTAATAATAATTATAATGAGAAAATATAAATATTTATTTAAAAAGGATAAAAATGTGCTAAAGACCTATTTTTTATATTTTTTAGTTATTGAGAAGAAAAACATTAAAGTTAACAACTTAAAATTAAAACTAAATTAATGATTGAATTTATTTACAAAAAATGTTGATGAATTAAATTAAAATAAAACATATTTTTATTTTTTATGATTTTATGATTTTTTTGTTTTTTATGAAAATTGTTTTAATGAATTAATTAGAAATAAAACAAATAATAAAAAAAAATGAAAAGAAAAGGAAATAAAATGCAAACTGTGGGGGGTATTGACCCCAATTTTGGAGGTGATTTGATGAAATAGGCCCATTTGAATGAGGCCCTTTTCTGACTTTTGAGACTTGTATGTGGAGCATTGACCAGTGCATAGGATGGAACTCACATGATAGCCTTTGGATTGACCTTTCCAGGCGCGTGGCAGGCAGAGGCGTTGGATGTATGGTGTACTACTGGATGGTATACTGCATGGGAACAAGTTAAACAAAATAATAGAAGCAAATTGAGGGGACCTGGGATTCGAACCCAGGTCCCAGTGTTTACCAATGAAAGCCTTTACCAAGTGAGCCAGTTGCACGCGTTGTACATGAGATAAAAAACAAATAATATAAAATAAAATTGACATTAGTGTTATAAAAAAAAAGGCGCTGGATTTCAAACCAGCCACTCACGCCGTGCCACGCTAGCCTTCGTCCCCAATTGTGCCTGTAATAAAAATGAAATAGTGGGGGTTTTAAACCCCCCCAAAACGCCGTCCACAGAAAATAGCGAATGGCTCAGGGTGAAAAAGAAATAAGGCGCGATGGTTCAATTCCATTCAGTGGAAGGTGCTGATTTCAGTGGTAGGGGTCTCATGGTCCAATTATTCCGGATATGCAAAGCCCTAAAATTAGAGCTCTGAAACCCTAAGCAATGGCCATGGTGAATTCGCGTACAGGCTTCGAAAACTCAATTAAATCATGCTATCAGCTTCAAAACATTCACATTAGTCCAAATCCATGATTAAAAATGACAAATACAGCATGAATAATGAAATGCGAATATCAAAAATTTCAAATAAAACCGGACTTGGTTATACCTGTTCTTTGCGTGTGAAGGTCTGAATTTGATTGCTATCGCTTCCTTAGGATGTCAACAACGTGTTTGGATGAGAATGAGGGTCTGAAACAAGCTCTAGAAGTGTTTTCAGTTTTGAAATTTTTTGGCAAAAATGTAAGTTTTGTTCTGAGATTACAGCGCAACTTAGGTCTAGTTGTGGTCTTTGATCCTTGCCTATGTGTTATGTAACATGTTTTGATAAGAGTTATGGCCTCATAATGCCTTGCCTTCATGTTCAAGATTTTGACATAACTCCATTAACAAACTTTCCTCTTTTGAGCCAATTTTGAATTCTTGCTCCATTTGGCCTCTTGCACGAATTTGGAATATGTATAATGGTGGTTCAAGGTTCATCAAAGTCAGATATCCTCCTTAATTAACCTTTTTGATTTTCCTTTGGTTTTAAAAGATTTAAAATTAATTAAATCCAATAAAATCAATTAAAAATGAAAAAATTAATTTTAAAAATTGAAATAAAAGGCGGGACACGTGGGAAGCATGGCCAAGTTAATTCAAGTGGAAAAAGTGGGCCCTTTTTGTCAAAAATGAAATTTCAAGGATAAATGATTTTGGCCATTTCACAAAACTTTCCCAACTTCTCCAATGCATATCTTGCTCAATTTTTAAGCTTTGATCATGTTCTTGGACATTTTAGAAAGGTCTTGAAGTCCTCTAATCAATGTCTTTGGTCCCATGTCATTTTGATTTACCAATCTCAAGTTATGGTCTTTGACTTAAAGTCCCTTTTTGTTGACTTTTGAAAATGACCTATAATGTTGAAATTGATAACTTTTTGTGAGAGCATTTCTTGGACTTGGAGTGTGAAGATGAGTTGTAGGAAATGTCTTCCCCTTCAAGATGAGCATTGGATGGGATTTTTCTGATGAACCATGAGAAAGTTATGCCTTGGTCAAGTTACAGTTGACTTTTCAACTGTCCAAAAATAGAAACTTTTGCATCTTGAGACTTTTTGAGCCAAACTTTGAGAATCATGATCAAGCATTGATCAAATGATGTTTGTGGCTTCAAAATAAGATGTTGACCAAAATTTTTGACTTTTGACTGCCAAATGACCATTTTGCCCCTATAGTTGACTGTTGAGCAATTAGGGTTTTTGACTGTGCAACTTGACCTTGTGAGTCTTGAAATTTGACATGTAGGTGCTTGACAATGTGTATGAGCATGGGAGACTTGATTGAGCTCTTGAAAACTTCAGCTTCCTTGTGAGAACCAAAACCCTAGTTTGACTGGCTTCAGGAGGATGGTTGACTGTGCAATCCTTGGAGTAGCCTTGAACCATTTGAAGTGATGCTTGGCAAACCTTTTGAAGAATATGGGAGGGCAAATTTTGGGGTACAACAACCTTCATGCAGCTCTGCCATGATCCTTTTCGCTCAATTTTATCCACACAACACAGTAAGGTTGAATCATGGTTTCGTTTGTAAAGGATGTTATTGCTGAGGAAGAACTTTGCCGCGAACCTTCTCAGAAACTTCTTGTCGTTAACAGATGCACGCTCGGGGTATTCTTGAGCTTCAAGGTACCTCTTTACTTCGTGATACCAAGGCTTTTCTGTTACCTCTTCGGTCTCAAGATCACAACAATGTGCAGGTTCATCCAATTTCCAAATAATGATTCGGGGAGCCTCGTTGTCCCATTTGACCTTGAACATAGAAGACATCGTAGCCAGCGCGTCCGCAAACTGATTCTCCTCTCTTGGGAAGTGTTTAAAGGTTATCTCCTCGAAATGGGGAAGCAACGTCAATACATACTCCTTGTAAGGAATGAGATTTGGGTGTTTCGTATCCCACTCGCCTTTGATCTGACTGATCACGAGAGCGGAATCTCCGAAGACACTCAGAAACGTGATCCTTAGGTCAATTGCAGCTCGAAGACCCATGATGCATGCTTCATACTCTACCATGTTGTTGGTGCAGTTGAAACATAGTCGGGCGGTAAGTGGAGTATGAGAGCCTTTAGGAGATATGATTACGGCGCCAATGCCATTACCCAAAGCGTTTGAGGCTCCGTCAAAGTGCATAGACCATCGGGATCCTTCCTCAGGTCCTTCATCCGGTCCAGGTATTTCACAATCAGTTACTACCATGATATTCTCGTCTGGAAACTCAAAGTTCATAGACTGGTAATCATCCACTGCCTGATGTGCCAGATGGTCTGCCAACACACTTCCCTTGATTGCCTTTTGAGTCGTGTACTAGATGTCATACTCAGTCAAGATCATATGCCATCTCGCTATTCTTCCGGACAAGGCAGGCTTTTCGAAGATATACTTGATTGGATCCATTTTTGAAATCAACAGAGTAGTGTGAGTCAACATATACTGTCTCAGCCGGCGAGCAGCCCATACCAAAGCGCAACAAGTTTTCTCGAGCAGTGAGTATCGGGTCTCACAGTCGGTAAACTTTTTGCTAAGGTAATAAATAGCGTGCTCTTTTCGGCCAGACTCGTCATGTTGCCCCAGCACACACCCTATTGAGTTGTCCAGTACTGTCAGGTATAAGATTAGAGGTCTCCCTTCAACCGGTGGCATAAGAATGGGTGGCTCTTGGAGATACTCTTTGATTCTTTCGAAAGCAGCCTGACATTCATCGTTCCAACGTACTACTTGATCTTTCTTCAGTAGCTTGAAGATTGGTTCACAAGTGGCAGTCAGGTGCGAGATGAATCGGGCAATGTAGTTCAGCCGTCCTAGAAAGCCTCTGACCTCTTTCTTTGTCTTGGGAACTGGCATCTCTTGTATGGCTTTCACTTTGGCAGGGTCCACTTGAATACCTTTGTCGCTCACGACGAAACCCAATAGTTTTCCAGATCTCACCCCGAAGGTGCACTTGTTCGGGTTTAACCTCAGCTTGTACAACTTCAACCGGTCAAACAGCTTCTGTAGATGGTCAAGGTGTTCCTCCTCAGTTTGGGACCTTGCAATCATATCGTCGACATATACTTCAATCTCGTGATGGATCATATCATGAAACAGAGCAACCATGGCACACTGATACGTTGCCCTAGAATTTTTCAACCCAAAAGGCATGACCTTGTAACAAAAGGTGCCCCACTGAGTAACAAAAGTGGTCTTCTCCATGTCTTCAGGAGCCATCTTGATTTGATTATAACCGGAGAACACGTCCATGAAGGAGAATACCTTATGCTGAGCAGTATTGTCAACTAGAACGTCGATGTGAGGCAGAGGGAAATCATCCTTAGGGATCGCCCTGTTCAAATCCCTGTAATCAACACACATTCTGACCTTACCATCCTTCTTCGGCACCGGAACCACATTGGCGACCAACTAAGGGTAAGAAGTCACTGCTAGAAAACCGGCGTCAAATTGTTTCATAACCTCAGCCTTGATTTTCTCGGACATCTCTGAGCGCATACGGCGAACCTTCTGTTTTATCGGAGGGTATTCTTCCTTGGTAGGCAGGTGATGCACCACAATGTCGGTATCCAATCCAGGCATATCTTTGTAAGACCAGGCAAAGATTTCCACGTAGTCATGCATCATCTGAATCAACCGTTGTTTCACACTAAGCTCCAGATTTGCACCGATCTTGACTTCCTTTCTGTCTGTCTCAGTACCCAGATTTACCGTTTCCACTGGCTCTTCATGTGGCTGAATGGCCCTCTCTTCCTGAAGTAGTAGTCTTGCAAGCTCACCGGGCACTTCACAATCATCTTCACCTTCGTCTTCGGCTAAGTTGATCGAATTTTCGAAGTCATAACTGGCAGTAGCAAAGTTGTTACCAGTGAGATCCAGAGTGGATTGGGACCTGTATATGTGAGTGTGTGTAAATAGCTGTTTTGCAATATATAACAAAGAAAGATAAGGAGCGCGAGATTTGAAATGCAAAAAACGTCCAATGCTTTTATTAATGATATATGAAAATGACACATAAAAGCCCTCAAAATGAAGCCACGGTGCCCCGGGTAAGACACCGGGCCATAAAGTTTCACAATATTGTTTGTTACAAATTCAAAACAAAGGAGTTCATTACTGAGTCACAAAAGTAATAGGGACGCAGTCTTTTGCCGTCCAGTTGTTTGGTCCACCGTTGGTCGTAGGGTAGATCTAGCTGTCGAATTCCGATTCCTCCACGTGATCATCATCCCTAATAGCATTTACTCCATGCTTGGGCATGGGGGTTGTCACAACATTAGGCCTCTCGGGCGCCTCGAACTCAACCTCCTTTGCATCGATTAGGTCATGAACCTTATTCCTCAAAGTCCAGCAATCATCCGTATCATGCCCCGGGCTGTCAGAATGATAAGCACAGCGGGCGTTGGGATTGTACTTTGGGGATGTAGTGTTGGGATTCTTTGGGGCTTCCCTTAGAGTCACCAAATTGGTTGTCAGCAACTGCGGCAATATTTGGGACAAGGTCATACTGAGACGAGTGAATTGCCTTCGAGGTCTCTCTTCCCTTTGTTGGTTGTGACACTGAGGAGCGCCAGCAGGTTTTGAAATGACCACCGCGTTGACAACTTGGCAGTGTTCAGATCTATTTGGTCTCCTTGAACCATAAACAACACTAGATTCCTTCTTGAACGATTTCTTTTCAGTACTCGAGGAGGCTCCTTTCTGTATCTTCCCAGACTTGATACCAGCTTCAATTCTCTCACCAGTCAAGATAAGGTCTGTAAACCCGGCTGAAGAATTCCCAATCAAATGGTTGAAGAACGGACCAAACAGGGTCCCCAAGAACATATCCACAAGTTCACGATCAGTTAAGGGTGGCTGCACCCGTCCAGCAAGGTCTCTCCACTTTTGAGCATACTCCTTAAATCCTTCACCCGTCCCTAGTGACATACCCTGGAGTTGGGTACGCGTAGGAGCGAGGTCAGAATTGTACTGATATTTCTTATAGAACGCAGTAGCCAAATCCTCCCAGTTACGGATACTGGCTCCATCCAGCTGATAGAACCACTCGAGTTGAGTCCCTGAAAGACTATCCTGAAAGAAATGGATCCACAAATTCTTGTCAGCAGTGTAAGGTTGGATCTTCCTTACATACGATCGAAGGTGCAGCTTTGGGTAAGAAGCTCCGTCATATTTGGCAAAAGTAGGTGCCTTGAACTTATGTGGAATTACCACCCCAAAGGATAAGCCTAGATCTCCAAAGTCCAACCCAGGCACATTCTGTATCTCCATGGCGCTCAAACGGTCCTCCAACTGTTTATACCTATCCTCAGCAGGAGGATACTGTTCGTCATCATAATCCGTCTCATTGTCGGAGACCACGGGACTAGGAACCCTTCTCTCTTGTGGGTTGTCTTTTCCTACAGATGAGGTAGTCAGCTCAGCCTCATTTTGCAGTCCATTCCTAAATCTGCGTCAAGTGTTGAACAAGACGGTCCTCTTCTTCTTCTTCTTCTTCTTTTCCTTCAGAATCAGAGTCTTCAACTCCTGTTGACCCTGGGCTAGGCTCATAACCAACTCTTGGAACTGGGCGTTCTGGGCCTGGAGGGCCTTGATAGCTTGTTCAGTAGTAGGTTCAGAAGACATGATAATTGCTGAAATAAACAATGAAGAAGATAAGTGACCTGTAAAAAGGGGTACCTGTTATGCATATGATGAAATGGAATGCGTATGATTTATGTTTTCAAAGACAACCGGGATTCAGCTTTGTAGACAAGAAAGGAATCAATCTTTATTAGATTCAACTTTGGAATTTAAATTGTTCAACAAATTGCCCTTAGGCGTTACAAGAATGGAAATACTGAAAAGTAAATAAAAGCTGTAAAAGAAACATCAAATGCCCATCAATGCTCCCATGGCCTCTTCTTCTCAGTGTGGATATAGTCATTCAGGATCTGTTCGTTCTCCAATTGCTTCGTCAGCTTCTAGATCTTCTGTTCTTGTTCATTGAACCTTTCCCGATAAGAATCCCGTTCTTCCTGCAGTTGCGCCTAGGACCTCTTTAGGGTGCCAACATCAGTGGGTGTATGAGGATGGAGAACAGTTGGAGGAACCCCGTCTTTTATCAGGAACTTCAAGGGTAATAGGCCTGACAGCTTCGTATGGCATACCTAACTTCTGAGCACGGATGCGGACCCATCTGAAATATGACTCCATAGGCAGAGAAGTTTTTGGTCCCAACTCATGTTGGTCAGCTTTGTGAACTCTATCCCAAGCTCTGATGAATCTACGGCGCAACTCGTCGCTATCTACCTGAAAATCAAAGACGATATGAGGTATCAGCATCTCATGAGGCCCTTCTCTTCTGGCTCTTCCAAACTGACGGAGAGCTAAGCATGGGTTATAAGAGATTCCACCATGGGTTCCGATCAATGGAACATTAGGATACTCTCCACAACGATCAATGACGGCCACCTCATCTAAGCCTCTGAGAGTCCAAGTAATATCTTTATCAGTCAGAGACATTATCCTATGAGCCCAGCCCCTTCCTTCTTTGTTCTTCAGTACGAACTTGGGGAGGTGTGAAATAAACCACCTCGCCAATAAAGGAGCACAACACCACAAAGTTCCCCGTCTTCGAGCAGTACGAGCATAGAGCTGATAGAGGATATCACCCAAGAGAGTGGGTACAGGATTCCGAGAGATGAAGATCCTTATGGCATTAACATCAACAAAGGTGTCGGGATTTGGAAACAATACTAGACCATAGATTAAGAGAGCCAGAATGTCCTCGTACGCTTGAAAGTCTAAGTCATTCCAGAAACCATTAGCTTTGCCAACCAGAAACTTAGCCAAAAAGCCCTTAACTCCACTTCTAGTCTCCCAATTAGCCATGACTTCTTCTTTGGTCAAGTGAAGGGCTGCATCAATCTCCTCAGGCCTGAGAGTCTTTTCCCAACAAGTAAATGGAATCTGCTCCAAAATAGGGATACCAAGCAAATCATAGAACTCTTCCAGGGTAGGGACCAGCTGGAAGTCTTGAAAGGTGAAGCAATGGTATAGCGGATCATAAAACTGGACCAGGACACTCATCAACTGTAAGTCCCAGTTTGAGGTGACTAAACCGAGAAGAGAACCATGCCTCCTGATGAAGGTAGTAGTGTCTGGAATCCTGTCAACCAATTCCTTAAGCAAAGTAGGTGGTTGAACAAAGTTGAGCCGGATAGTATTCCTACGCATGGGCATCATGATATCCTACAAAATAGAGCAAAGATGAAACCCTCTTGTCTTTGAAATGGGTTAGTCCTTATGCAGGATGTATGCAATGTTATGATGTTATGATGTTATGATAAAGGCACACCACAAGTATTCACAAAAGGCAAACATGGCAAAGGCACACAAGTCACACAACAAAGCCCTTAGATTTCAGGCCAGCATGAAGTTTAGGTACTACCCTCTTTCAGTTTCAATTGGTTAAGACCTGTCCTAAAAATAGTAACCGGGTTCTAGAGGATCTCAATATCACTGACTACCCTCGATCGGTCATAATTCCAGTTTGGCAACCTTTTCTTGCGGCCGGAACCAGCGAGAGTTTAGCCTCAATGAGTGTAGCATACTGCTACTGTTCTATGGCCAAGTTGGTCAATTTAAGGTGCTAAGGTCAGTTGGTGTTTAACGACTCCTCAGAAGACCCATATTCTCCTCGTTCCAACACAAGGGATATCGGTACAGACCAAGGTGTCACACCAACGTAGCTACTGCTTCACCCGTGTCGGTCTACGCTGGACAGGTCCCTCACAGTTTATTGCTACTTACCTAAAGGGTATTCCCCCAGATCCGGGTTAGGATCTATGAAACTCCGATACAAGCCCACAAAATTAAAGCATATAAGGCATACAATTGAAAACATGGTGATCTAATCCTAAGGTACACCTCACTTATTATAATTCCCCAGCAGAGTCGCCAGTTCTGTGATCGGTGGAAATAGAACTGACTGTTTTGAAATGCTGGTTCGCGAAATGTCGCGGTAAGCAAGAGTCGCCACCGTCTTTTATTTTCTCCAACAAGGAAAGGACAAAAGCACAGCAAAATTCCTTTTCGAGATGTTTCTCAGTTTGGGAGGTAGATTATAGAAAGGGAAGGTGTTAGCACCCTTTCTATCCGTGGTTATCCACGGGCTCTTAGGTACTTGCTCACTATGTTTTCAAAAATGTTTTGCTTTTCTTGTGTTTGTGGGTTTTGAAAAAAAGTTTGTTTGAAAACTTCGATTTAACTCTTGTATCAGTCCTCAAGAGTGTATGAAGTGTTGTTTGAAAACTTTTGTCAGAAAAGTGTAAGTGCGAAAAGTTGTTTTTGTTTTGAAAGAGCAAGTAACTGAGAACCTCTACCTACTCAAAAGAAATTAAGTTGTGTAAATGTCCCTTAGACAGTACCATCCCACTATTGAGAAGTAGGTAGCACCGTCGTTGGAGTTTTCGGGTTAATTCGATTATAGGGACATGTGGTCACCAAAGCAATAGTAGGACGCCTTAGCGGTAACCCTAATGTCTTAGATCGTTTTTTATCCGAGGCAACCGTTTCAAGGCAACTTTGATCTTTAGACAGGAGGGTGACCTCTAAAACACCCTATACTCAATGACCACGTCGAGGCAACCAAGTGAGGCGTACCCTAGGAGTGGCATGTGCGAGTGTGTTAGGTTTCATGTTAAGTTATCTTTGCACATGTTATGGTGAGCTACGATTGATTTTAATTTTCAGATAGATCTTGACATGCATAGCCTAATTAACATACATCTAGCAGTTAATAGTTGCGGAAAGTAAACTAAGCTATTACAAGGCGTCGGGTATTTACATCGCCAAAAACAAACCCTTGAAAAGTAAATTGCGAGAAATTAAAGAAAGCGATAAAAAGTCCTAATTAAAGCTATTACATCCTCGGAGCAATTACATAATAATGGATCAAAAATTAATAAAACAAACATACGCGCGAGAGAAAATTGAATCAGAGTGTTTCTTAGGGTTTTGACCCCTTTTTGAGAAAGAAAGAAGTTTTTATTATTTGCATTTAATTAAATTAAAACCTAAACTAATTAATTAATTAAAATAAAAAAAAAAGATATTTTTTGAGTTTTTTATGTTTTAGGAAATAAATAAAAAATAAGATGATTAAAAGTCAAGAACCCTAATTCTACATTAGTTTTAGATTATTGCAAAAATGTCAAAAATTAACCTAATTAAAATTAAGTTAGTTAATTATATTCATTTACAAAAATAATAAATTAAGGGTGAAATTAATAAATAATAATAAAAAATATTATATTTTAGTTTTCTGAGTTTTTTATGAAAAAATTAATTTGGTTAATTAAATAATAATAATAATAAATAATTAAAATAAAAGAAATAAAAATAGAAAAGAAAAGGAATAAACTTGAAAGGGGGGTGCTGGGCCAAATTCTGGAGGTGATTCTGGAATTCTCAAGGCCCAATTATGCTCAAGCCTGTTTGACTTTGATGATCATCCACACGTCTGTTGACTAAAGCGTATGGTGGTCTCCCACTCATGGCTATTGGATCTGAGTTTGGAGACACATGGCACGTTGATGTTTGAGATGCATGGTGGACTACTTTTGGAGACCTGCATGTGAATATGTACAATAAAATAATAATAAGAATTTTGGGGGACCTGGGATTCGAACCCAGGTCCCAACGTTTCCAAGCCAATGCACTCACCACTCAACCACGCTGCTTTATTCATTATTGGGATAATAAACAATCAATATATTAGTAAACAAAACAACTATGCTGCTTAACAAAAAAATAGCGCGCACTTTTCAAACTGCCCAATGGTGTATCAACACATCATCATCTTCTTCATTTGTTCCTGCAAAAATAACATTAGATAGCGGGGGTTTTTAACCCCCACTATATGCTACGAGGAAAAAATAGCGATTAGCAGCATGATGAATATAAATATTTCGCGATGGGTGGGTTAAGTTCGCCTGGTCCTCACGAATTCAGTCATATGTCTTATAAGTCTTAATTTTTCCTAGATTGCAAAGCCCCAATTCAAAGCTCACGAACCCTAAAAATTCAACTATGGCATCTTTTGATTTAGGACATTATAATTCAATTCAATGATGCCATTAGCTTCGTATGGTTCCTAGCAACACAAAACAATCACAAAAACATGTTAATTATGCATGAATTCAACAATACGATTTTGGAAAATAAGTGCAAACCGTGATTCTGTTTTCAACGATTTCTTGAGCTTTAAGGTCTGAATTTGATTGCAAAACCTTCCTGGGATCTCCTGCAATGTATTAGAATCAACAAAAGTCCTTAAATCGCCCTAGAATGCAAAAACCAGTTTGCAATTTTCTTGAATTTTCTCAATATGCTATGCCTTTTTTTCTGCAGCTTTTTCACGCCTCTCCCATCAGGGTTTGCTTGCTTAGTTATAAGAGAATGGAATTAGGTCAAAAACTTGGGCCAATATCCATTGCAATGATGATTGAATCCTTGATTGGAAATCAAATCTTTTTTATTTTTCATGATTGGAAAATGTTGCCAAATTTGGAGATTTTGTATCTTTGACTTGGTGCACGAAATTGCCAGCATATATTGACCATATTTGCTTCACAAAAAGATTGAAAAAAATCAAATCTTGCATTTTCCTACAATTTAAATTAATTAAATGAATTAATATTAATTAAAAATCCAATTAATCAATAAAAATAAGAAAATAAATTCCATTAAGCTTGATGGGTCGTGCATAAGTCATGGGTGAAGTTTCAAGAAGAGATTTGAGGCCCATTAGCAAAAAGAAGGTGTTTTGAGCAAAGTTGACTTTTGCAAATTCATAAAAATTTCCCAACTTCTCCAATGCACAACTTGCTCAATTTTGATCATATGAACATGTTCTTGGACATTTTGGAAATATCTTGAAGTCCTCTAACCAATGCCTTTGGTCCCATGTCATTTGGATTTACCAATCTCAAGTTATGGCCTTTGACTTAAAGTGCATTTTTGTTGACTTTTGAATTTGACTTATAATGTAGAAATTGATAACTTCTTGTGAGAGCATTTATTGGACTTGGAGTGTGAAGATGGATTGTAGGAAATGGCATCCCCTTCAAAATGAGAATTGGATGGGATTTTTCTGACAAACCATGAAAAAGTTATGCCTTGGTCAAGATACAGTTGACTTTTCTGCTGTCCAAAAATAGTAACTTTTTGCACCTTGATGATTTTTGAGCCATTCTTGTGGAATCATGATCAAGACTTGATCAAATGATGATTGTGAACTCAAAATGAGATGTTGACCAAAAATTCTGACTTTTGACTGCAAAATGACCATTTTGCCCTTGTAGTTGACTGTAGGTCAAATGGAGCTTTTGACTGTGCAAATTGGCACTGTGAGTCTTGAAACTTGGCATGTAGGTGCTTGAGAATGTATATAGGCCCATGAGACTTGGTTTAACCATTGAAAACCCCAAATTCCTTGAAAGAACTAAAACCCTAGTTTTGAACTGGCTTAGGAGGTGGTTTGACTGTCTACTTCTTGAGCAAATCTTGAACCATTTGAAGATGATTCTTTGACAAATCTTGAGGAATATGGGAGGGCAAATTTTTGGGTACAACAGTAACCGTTTAGTATCTTTCTAAATCCCCTAATTTCAGGTGTCATTAATGCATATAATCATGACTAATTATTTCTTTTTCTTACTGCTTACATTTTCAAGAAACCTATTTAAACTCAAAATTTACTTTTTACATTCACTCTCTTTTACTCTCATCAATATTTTCTATCGTTTCAAGTTCTTGCTTTCAAAAACCCCTTTCATCTTCCTCAAAATCCCGTGTGAACAATGGCTTCTTCAAGTCTCAAAAATATCATTGCTCATGAATCTGCTTCAATGGAACAGTATGAAGAACCCCACATAACGCTCCTTACACCTATTGATAATCTGGAAGTTCTCTCATAACTGATTATTGATTTTGAGAGCTTGCAAGAAAATGGCTTCAATTTATATGAAGACGTTACTGCTCAAGGATGGAATAGGTACTTTGACCGTCTATTGGGGCAAACCTTTCCCATTCTTGTCAAGGAATTTTGGTTACACGCTTCTTCTTCAAATCACCAGGTTACTTCTTATGTCATGGGGAAGAAAATTGTTATTACAAAAGATCTTATTGCAAAGATTCTTGGATACAATGGTGGTGGTGTCAAATGCATTGACATGGCTGAGAGATGCTCTGGCCTAAGCTCTATTGCAAAGGGAAATTTTTACTCATGGACTACCCTCCAATAAAATCAGAGATTTGAAGGATCACCACAGAATTTAGGCCAGAATCATTCTGGGGTGTATCAACCACAAGAAGCCCACAAGCTCTCCTGATTATATCAACATTGATCAACAATTTCTGATTTATTTCATTGCTAAGAGGACAAAGGTAAATCTTCCACACTTGTTGTTCAACCATCTCAGAGCAAGTGTGAAGAAAACAAGAGAAGACGAAAGGACCAAGAGGGATTGGATTCCCTTAGGAAGGCTGATAACAGATATTCTAACAGAGAATAGGCTGATAGAACATCTGACGGAGGCTCAGGAAATCAACACATTGGAAGCAACCACTAGGAAGCCTCTGAATGCAAAAACTCTGAAGAAAATGAAAATCATTGAGAATATCAAGAAGGAACCAACTGTTACTTCTCATGCAACCACCACTTCAAGAAGGATACCTCTGGATGATTTTCCTATATTTTCTGAGATTGACTCCAAACCAGAAATAATAGTCAGATATCTTGACGTGTGCAAAGAAGATGGAACTGCCCCAGAAATTAACATTCAGGATTTGCACAAGGCTGCTCCAGAGGTTGCTTTAAAGAAGACCAAGAAGAGGAAAGCAGCAGGAGAAGGACCCTCTCAGCAGACACCAAAAGCTTCCAAAAAGAAAGGTAATCCCTCCTATGTTTCTGTTCTAGAATCAATAAATGTATCAACATCTGAAGCCATGCCTTCTCAACCAGAAAATCCATCACCCCAAACCTTTGAAGACTTTGACATAGGGTTTGATCCATCTGAAACTCTAGGTCATTTTCTGAATGAACCCCAACTCACCATAACCAGAAACTCAACCTTCTGAAAATCAATCTTCTAATATCCATGCACCAGAACCCCAACAGGCTACCACAAACTAATCTGAAGACTCTCCTTCAGATTCTGATACAATCCTAGTACTTGGAACCACAGAACCTCTTGCGGTTCGCATGCCTCTCACCATTCATGACATTCCAGAAATCCCTTCATCTATGGAATCCACACCTCCAAACACCCCCACTAGACCAATCATCATTCTTGACTCTCCCACTCCTTCACCTACTAGCCGTCCAGCTGACAACTTGAGACTTGTCATTGATCCAACTGTGCTAGAAAGACTAGCCTCCACATCTCTCAAAACTGCCATTCCCCAACCTAAACCAACTGAAACCACATCAGATGTTGGTACAAGTTTGTTGATTTTTGAAACAGGAATGCAGGAATGGATAAATTCTTTGAAGCATGCTAGTTAAGAGATGACTAACCCAGGTGCTTCTGATTATATGTGGATAAGATTCAGAAACTGGCTTAGCTCTGAAACGCTGAAGCTGAAGGAACATAGTTATGAAAAGGTTCAACAGAACTTTAGTGATAAGCTGAAGGCTTTTCAAGACCAAGTTCTAAGCCAACTGTTCAAGAAAGACATCCTCTCGCTAGATAATGCTCCCTGGAAAGAGCATCATCCTTTAGAGGAAGTTGAACCAGAATCAGAAAGTCTCTCTCTGACTACTGCTCCAGAAGACATGATTACATCAGAAGAAATGGTTCACTCAGAGAAAGCTGCAGAATGCTCTGAGCAACGTCCAACTCCTGAAGAGACTCCATCTCCCTCCTTAGTCATGCAAACTCTGGAAGAGTTGAAGAAAGAAAATGCTTTAATCCATGCAAGGTTGGATAAGCATGAGGATACGAACAAAGAGATTAAAAGTATTCTGGGTAAACAAGAAGACACTACAAAGGAAATCAGAGGCATTTTGGGCAAGCAAGAAGAGTCTAATACTCAGATCAAGAGCTTGCTGGAAGCGTTGTTCACACGTCTTCCCCCTCCTTCTTAGATTTCTTTTTTAAAATTGTTTATCTGTAACTTTTAATTTTTACCTCTTTTGTTTTGGAACTTGTCATTGCATCATGTTTTTAATATAATTCATCTCTTTTGGTTCTGATTATATTGCCTTTTTGAAAACTGACAAAAAGGGGGAGAAAGTAAGATATTTTCAATAATGGTTTACCAAGACAAAAGTCTCAAACATTCTGAATTACTTAACCTCTAATTTTTGGAAAGTTTGAACAGGTACAAATTCTGGTAGGAGATGCAGCTAAACTCTGATGAGAAGGAACTTAAGGGAAGTAATCAACTCAGGGGGAGTTTCTCTTAAACCTTTTTGTTCTTTATTTTTAATTGAAAATTCTAGTTTTTGTCATCATCAAAAAGGGGGAGATTGTTAGAACATAGTTTGATTCTACAACCCTTTGTTAGAGTTTTGATGACAACAAATACAAAGAACAAATATGCACCCTACAAATTATGTTATTTTGTATGCAGAAGTTCTGACCAAAGCAGCATCAGAAGATAAGCCATAAGAACTACACGCTGAAGCAATCAGAACATGCGCTGAAGATTGATGACCAGAACCTGCGCTTAATTAAAATAAACTCCGATTCTGAACAAGAACATAATCCAAGTCATCAATATTCTGAAGTGTCGGCAGCAGGAAAGGATGTAAGATTCTGAAGCGTTACTGATCATTCAAGACATCATCAATTACAATGTCTTCTTTCAGACAAGATCTTCTCCAAATGGAAACTGAGTTAATGTCATTAAACACGTTTGATGATCAACGTAAATCCATTTCCTATATAAACAAGCTCAGTGTTAAAATCGTTTACGATTTGCCAATACTATTTTCACGAGAATTCAAAAAGCTGCAAGCATTATTCATCATCTTTCCAAGCTCTAATTTTGTGTAAATTATCACAGTTGTGATAACAGTTTTTTTAACGAAAAACAACAACACATATTCTTGTAACTTTGCTTTAAAACTATGTTCCTTGAGATTAACTGGATTGTGGTTGTACTCAAGAAGACTTTAACACTTGTTAAAGTAGTGATTGTAATCCTTTTATGATTAGTGAATTAAGACCTCGTTGGAGAGAGGAGAAATTACCTTGACAGGTGGACTGGAGTAGTTTGAGATCAAACGAACCAGGATAAAAATACTGTGTCAATGCGCTTTTGATTTCAAGTTTTCAATTCAATCCCCCTTCTTGTGTTTTTCACTTCTTCAATGGCATCTGCCCGTAGGAACACTATACAGATCAACCTTGTGAAAGTGTCTCTCCAACTAAAGGATCTGGCATTAAGGGTTCTTGAAGGTTATCATTTCACTAGAAAGCATGGTCAGTTGCTCAATCTGGTCACTGCAAAACCTGATGAAGAGTTGTTAAAAGTGTTGTTTCAGTTCTTCGACCCGATGCATAATTGTTTCACCTTCCCGGATTACCAGCTAGTATCTACTATGGAGGAGTTTTCTCAGTTGTTAGGGGTACCTATTCTTGACCAGTTGCCTTTCAATGGTACGGAAGAACATCCAAAGCCTGAAGAAATTGCTAGAGCTCTGTCTTTACAACGGTCTGACATAGTGGCAAATTGGGAGACTAGAGGGAGTGTCCAAGGAATTCCGGTTAAGTTTCTATTTAAGAAGGCCTATCATTTTTGGGATACCTTAGATTTACAAGCTTTTGAAAAGGTCCTGGCACTTCTCGTTTATGGGATGGTACTTTTCCCTAATACTGATCAACTCATAGATGTGAGCACTATCAAGGTTTTCCTGTCTCATAATCCAGTACCTACATTACTCAGGGATATTCTGCACTCTTTGCATGCTCACACTCTAAATAGAATGGGAACCCTCATGTGTTGCACTACTCTATTGGCTAGGTGGTTTATTTCGCACCTACCCATGTCTGTTTTGAAGAATGAGCAGGGTTTGAAATAGTCTCGCAGGTTGATGTCCCTTAAGCATTCAAACATTCATTGGTGTTCACGGTTCTCGGAAGATGTTACCATCATCGATCGCTGTGGTGAATTCCCTAATGTCCCCCTCTTAGGCATTAGGGGGGAATCACTTACAACCCTTGTTTGGCACTGCGTCAGTTTGGTTATGCGAGAAGAGATGGTCCTCTTGATACGCTTATCCAAGGAATCGCCTTCAATTATGAGAATGACGTTCAAGGCTATCGTAGAAGGTTCATAAAATCTTGGGGCATGGTACATAAAATTGATAGCAAGATGCTAGGGCACAAGAATTCCATTCTCTTGAGCCTTATCTCCGATGGTTATGAGCTTGCGCCCAAAGTCTGATGATGCCCTACCCTGCTGTCCTACCAATAATTGTGGAACCAATTGCTGAAGGAGACACTACTTCACTTGGTCATCATCCCGACATGTCAACTGATCATGAAGAGTTACAGAAGTCCTGGGTTCAACTCAAAGAGGAGCAGGACACGTTCGAAGCTCAGTTCTATGCCAGCAAGAAGAAGGTCCTGGAGCTCACTAGGCTACTTCATGAAGAAAGGAACATAAATGCCTACATCTCACCAAAGAGGATGCGCTCTTGAGAGACCTAGTTTCTTTTTGCTTTCAGTTTTGTTTTGTTTAATTGTAAGCCTAAAAGACATTCTTTGTAACAATTTTGAACTTATTAATGCAAATAACGTGTGTTTCTTTTGGTTAAACAAATATGAGCCTTTAAGAATCCTTGAAATCATTGCATACGCATATCAACCATAACATTGCATAAATAGGTACCATTACAGGTTTCTCATCTTCTTCGATGTTTATTTCAGCAGAAATGTCTTCTAAACAAAGCATCAAGGATCTTCAGGCACAAAACACCCAGTTCCAACAAATGTTCATAAGTCTGGCAAAAGGGCAGGAGGATCTGAAGGCCCTCATTCTGAAAGAGAAGAAGAAAAAGAAGAAGGTTGTCAGTATTCTGAATATGGGCAGAAGGTTTGGAGAGCGGTTGAAGCGACAAACTGATCTGACCTCTTCATCCAAGGAAAGGGAGAATCAAGAAGAAGGGAAGGATCCTAGTCCTGCAGTCTCCGACAATGATACTGATTATAACAATGAACAATATCCTCCTACTGAGGATAGATACAAACAACTAGAAGACCGTCTGAATGCCATGGAAATTTAGAGGATACCTGGACTAGATTTCGAAGAATTGGGATTGGTGTCGGAGTGGTCATCCCGCAGAAGTTCAAAGCTCCAGTTTTTGCTAAGTATGATGGGGCGTCCTGACCAAAACTCCATCTCCGTTCTTATGTCAGGAAGATCCAGCCCCACACAGTTGATAGAAATCTGAGGGTTCACTTTTTTCAAGATAGTATGTCAGGGACTCAACTTGAATGGTTCTACCAGCTAGAGGGAGCAAATATCTGAAACTGGGAAGATCTGGCTGCTGCTTTCTACAAGCAGTATCAGTACAATACCGACCTTGCTCCCACTTGTACTCAACTCTAGAGTATGTCTATGGGTGCAAGTGAAAGCTTTAAAGATTGTGCACAAAAATGGAGAGACTTGGCTGGGAGAGTTCAACCCCTATTGTCTGATAGGGAGTTGGTTGATATGTTTCTAGGGACTCTATCTGGTCCATTTTTCAATCATTTGATCGGCATCTCATCGGCTGGTTTCACTGAGTTGATCCTAACTGGGGAAAGAGTAGAAGCGGGGATTCGAAGCGGCAAAATACAGAAGGATGCCTCTTCAAGTCCAGTAAAGAAGCCTTTTGCTGGTAAGAAGGAAGCCAGTGCCATTTACAGCCCGAGGGGTCAGAACATGGTTGAACAACGTCAGACAGTAAGTGCCGTAATGATACCTAGACCTGCAATTGCTCCGCAACGCAACAATCAACAAAGGGTGGAAAGACCACAATGGAAGTTTACCCGCATTAACATGACATTGGCTGAAGTTCTACCTCATCTACTAAGATCCAACTTGGCAACCTTGAAAGAGGCTCCCAAGAACCCAAATACTACATCTCCCCGATATAATCCAAATGCCCTGTGTGCTTATCATTCTGAGAGTCCTGGCCACGATACAAATGACTGCTGGGCTCTGAGAAACAAAATACAAGACTTGATTGAAGCCAATGAGATAAATTTTGATGCTTTGGAGAAGCCAAATGTCATAACTGCTCCTATGCCTAAGCACGACCGTGGAGTTAATGTTATTGATACTAATTTGTTTGCTACCTTTGTCGATGAAGTATCTACTCCTCTCATGACTGTCAAGAAGAATTTGCTGTTGGCCAGTTTATTTCTGGGTTGTGGTGAAGGTTGCCACATGTGTTTGTTTCTACCTTCTGGTTGTCGTTTGCTGAAGTTAGGTGTCCAACGCCTGATAGATAGCAAATAAATTTTGTTTGAGAAAACTTTGGTTCCTGTTGTGCCATTTGAAGACGTTGCCATTATAACCATTTTCGCCAATCCTTCTAAGGTCTCCTCGAGAAGACCTGTTTGAATTACATCTGCTCCAAGAATCGCTCTGCTGATAATCACGGTTCCTGGTCTTGTCCCGTATGTCTCGAATAAAGCTGTCTCGTGGTATTATGGTGCCAATGTGTACTATCATGGCATCAAACAAGATTTTAAAGATGAAGAAGTTGATCCCGATATTGGTAACATTGTCGGAACCAACAAAGTTACCCGAAGTGGAAGGGTTTTCTCTCCCGAGATTTCCCCTAAGACTGTCAACAAGCCTATTATTATTCCATCTGTTATTCCTGCTAGTACATCTGCTACTGTTCCTGTTCTTACTCCAGTTGTTACCCCTGTCGGCGAATCATCTTATACCCGCGACTAAGAAGTTATAGGTGAGCCTGCCTGGACGGAGGCGCCTAGAAAAATTGTTGTGGAAGCCTCTAAGCAACAAATGGAGGAAATATTGAAAATCATTAAGAAGAGCGACTACAATATGGTCGAGCAGTTGAGGCAGACCCCATCAAAGATATCCATGTTGTCTTTGTTGTTGTATTCTGAAGCCCATGTGAAGGCTTTGATCGCATTCCTCAAAACTATGCATGTGCCACAAGAGACTTTAGCTGATCAGTTCGAAGATTGTGTGGCCAGCCTGACTGTTGATAATGGGCTGGGTTTCTCAGATGCAGATTTGACACCGAAAGGAAGGAAGCATAATGATGCTCTGTATGTCTCGATTGAATACAGGGGCACCACTATGGCTCATGTGCTGGTAGATATTGGGTCTTCACTGAATGTTCTGCCGAAGAAGGCATTAGACTGGTTGGATTGTGAGGGTTTAACTCTAAAGCCTAGTAACACTGTGGTAAGGGCTTTTGACGGATCAAAGAGAATGGTGCACGGGGAAGTGGACATCCCTGTCAAAGTGGGTTCTTAGACTTTTGGGTCCACTTTCAATGTGATGGATATCAGGCCATCGTATTCTTGTTTACTGGGTCGTCCTTGGATCCACGAGGCTAGGGCTGTTACTTCCACACTCCACCAAATGCTGAAGTATCCGGTGAAAGGAAAGATTGTCACAGTGCGGGGTGAAGAAGAATATATGGTGAGTCACCTCAACTCCTTCCGTTACATAGAGATGGACGGGGAATTCATAGAAACTCCTCGTCAGAATTTTGAAGAGGTCCCTCAGATCTTGGCATCGACTGAAACTACTAGCAACAAACCTCCTTTGAAGATGGCTTCTCTCAAGGACGCCAGGCCCGCAGTTGAAGAAGGTGGGTGTGCCAATTGGGGCCAGCTCCCTGATTTCATTCATAAAACTGATAAATTTAGTTTGGGCTTTACTACAGGGGCTCAAAGGGATGTTAGACGCGCTCGGGCTGGAGGACCTCCCCTACGCATCAGCAATCGTGGGATTAACGCCATTGAAGACAATGAAGAGGACTCATACATCGACAACTGGATCTACCCAACTACCAACGGTGGACCGAGTAACTGGACGGTTAGGGACTTTATACTTGTTTCTTTTATTCTACAGTAATTATCTTACCTGTTTTAAGATTTGTAATAAACAATTTGAAACTTTACGTCCCGGTGCCTTGCCTGAGGAACTTTGGCTTTGCTTGTGAGGGCTGTTATTTGTCATTTCATAATCATTAATAAAGCATTGGACGTTTCTTGCATACCAATTTTGCGCTCCTTGTTTTTTTTCTTCTGTTTTTCACTTTTATCAAAACAGCTATTCTCTTACACATACTCACGTATCACAATGCAGATCCATATCCACTCTGGATCCCATTGATAACATCTCTACTATTGCCAATTATGACTTCAAAAATCCGATCAACCAAGCCGAGGACGAAGGTGAGGATGATTGTGAGGTGCCTGGAGAACTTACTAGACTACTACAGCAGGAAGAAAGGGCCATACAGCCTCATGAAGAGTCGGTTGAGACAGTGAACTTGGGTACTGAGGAAGACATAAAAGAGGTTAAAATAGGTGCAAATCTGGAGCTTAGCATCAAATAGAGGTTGATACAGATGTTGCACGACTATGTTGAGATCTTCTCCTGGTCCTACAAAGACATGCCTGGTTTAGACACTGATATTTTGGTACATCGCCTGCTGATTAAAGAAGATTGTCCTCCGGTTAAACAGAAGTTCCGTCGTATGCGCCCTGAAATGTCAGAGAAGATCAAGGCAGAGGTCATGAAACAATTCGATGCAGGATTCTTAGTTGTCACTTCCTATCCACAGTGGGTTGCCAACGTCGTCCTGGTACCTAAGAAGGACGGTAAGGTACAGATGTATGTTGATTACAGAGATCTGAACAGGACAAGCCCCAAGGATGACTTCCCACTTCCTCACATCGATGTTCTGGTCGACAACATCGCGCAACATAAAATCTTCTCCTTCATGGACGGTTTCTCTGGCTACAACCAGATCAAGATGGCTCCTGAAGACATGGAGAAGACAACCTTCATTACCCAGTGGGGCACCTTCTACTACAAGGTGATGCCTTTTTGGTTGAAGAATGCTGGGGCAACTTATCAACGCGCCATGGTCGCTTTGTTCCATGACATGATTCACCATGAGATCGAAGTTTATGTTAATGATATGATAGCCAGGTCTCATACGGAGGAAGAGCACCTTAATCATCTCCAGAAATTGTTTGACAGATTGAAGACATATAAGTTGAGGTTGAATCCGAACAAGTGTACCTTCGGGGTAAGATCTGGTAAGCTTCTGGGATTTGTCGTCAGCGATAAGGGTATTCAGGTAGACCCTGCGAAGGTAAAGGCTATACGAGAGATGCCGGTTCCCCACGCAGAGAAGGAAGTTAGAGGTTTCTTAGGACGTTTAAATTATATCGCCAGATTCATTTCACATCTGACTGCTACTTGTGAGCCAATCTTCAAGCTGCTGAAGAAAGATCAAGTGGTAAAGTGGAATGATGAATGCCAGACCGCTTTCGAAAGAATTAAGGAATACCTTCAAGAACCACCAATTCTGATGGCTCCAATTGAAGGAAGACCTTTGATATTATACTTGACAGTGCTAGACAATTCAATGGGGTGTGTGCTGGGGCAGCATGACGAGTCTGGTCGAAAAGAGCACGCAATTTATTACCTTATAAGAAAGTTTACCGACTGTGAGACATGATATTCATTGCTCAAGAAAACTTGCTGCGCTTTGGCATGGGCTGCTCGCCGACTAAGACAGTATATGCTGACTCACACTACTTTGTTGATATCAAAGATGGATCCGATCAAGTATATTTTCGAGAAGCCCGCTCTCTCTGGAAGGATAGCAAGATGGAAAATGATCTTAACCGAATACGACATACAATATAAAACCCAAAAAGCAATAAAGGGGAGTGTATTGGCTGATCATTTGGCTCATCAGGTCATGGATGATTACTAGTCCATGAATTTTGAGTTCCCGGATGAGAATATCATGTTGGTGACTGACTACGAAGAACCTGGACCAGATGAAGGACCTGAGGAAGGATCCCGATGGTCTATGTATTTTGATGGAGCCTCAAACGCACTGGGTAATGGCATTGGCGCTATAATCATATCTCTTGAGGGCTATCATACTCCGTTCACTGCCCGATTATGTTTCAACTACACCAACAACATGGCAGAGTATGAAGCATGTATCATGGGTCTTCGAGCTGCTATTGACCTAAGGATTAAGTTCTTAAGTGTATTCAGGGATTCCACTCTGGTGATAAGTCAGATCAAAGGCGAGTGGGATACGAAACACCCGAATCTCATTCCTTACAGAGAGTATGTACTGACATTGCTCCCACATTTTGAGGAGGTAGCCTTTGAACATTTCCCACGAGAAGAGAACCAGTTGGCGGACGCACTAGCTACCATGTCCTCTATGTTCAAAGTTAGGTGGGACAATGAAGCTCCCCAAATTACCATTGGGAGGTTGGATGAACTAGCACACTGCTGTGAGATCGACACCGAAGAAGTGGCAGACAAACCCTGGTTTCACAAAGTCAAAAGGTATCTCGAGGTTCAGGAGTATCCCGAAGGGGAATCTATCAACGATAAGAAGTTTCTGAGAAGGTTCGCTGCAAAGTTCTTCCTTAGTAATGGGATCCTCTATAAACGCAACCATGAATCCACACTACTACGGTGTGTAGACAAGAGCGAAGCAGAGAGGATCATGACAGATCTACACGAAGGCACCTTCGGAACCCATTCTAATGGACATACCATGGCTAAGAAGATCCCACAGGCAGGATATTACTGGTCCACTATGGAAGCCGATTGTTATCAGCACTCTCGAACTTGTCATAAGTGACAAGTCTAAGCTGATAAGGTGCATATGCCTCCAGTTCCTTTGAACTTCCTGACAGCTCCTTGGCCCTTTGCAATGTGGGGCATCGACATGATCGGCGAGATCAGACCTACTGCGTCTAATGAGCATCATTTCATCTTAGTAACCATTGATTACTTTACAAAGTGGGTTGAGGCAGCCTCTTTTGCTACTGTGACCAAGAATGTCGTGGCACGGTTTTTCCGACACAATCTGATCTGTCGATATGGTGTACTAGAGAGGATTATTACTGACAATGGTACAAATCTCAATACCACAATGATCATCGAGCTCTGTAAACAATTCAAGATACAACATCATAACTCTTCTCCCTACCGGCCGAAGATGAATGGCGCTGTTGAATCAGCTAACAAGAATATCAAGAAGATTGTATAGAAGATAACAGTGACAAACAAAGACTGGCATGAGATGTTACCATTTTCTCTTCATGGGTATCGTACCTCAGCACAGACGTCGACATGGGTAACCCCCTACTCTCTGGTATATGGCATGGAGGCAGTCCTACCCATAAAAGTCCAGATACCCTCTCTCAGGATTATGAAGGATGCAGGTTTGAACAAAGACGACTGGATCCAAACCCGACTTGATCAACTAAATCTAATCGATGAAAAGAGACTTACTACTATCTGCCATGGTCAGACGTATCAAAGGCGAATGATCAAGGCTTTTAACAAGAAAGTCACGCGTCAAGAATATCAAGTCGGGGATCTAGTGATCAAACACATTATACTGCCGCAAGGTGATCCCAGGGGCAAATGGACTCCCACGTACGAAGGGCCATTTGTGGTTAAAAACATTTTCTCGGGAGGAGCTATGATTCTAACCACCATGGATGGTGACGACCTTCCTCATCCCGTCAATGCAGACATAGTGAAAAGATACTACACATAATCAAAGACCCACTAGGTCGATTGACCTAGGCAAAAATAAGGACTTCCCGGCGAACCAAAAGGGTTCGGGAAAAAGTAAGCGATGAAAATGAAAAAATATGTACACTCGGCAAGTCGAAAACCCGAAAGGGAGGCTTGGGCAAAAAAGGGTATCCCGGTGGATTGAAAACCTGAAAGGGAAATCCAAGCAAAAGTTAGGGATTGAAGCATATCATTATGTCTCATTGGATCATATTGCGACCAACTATCAAGCTCAGACGGCGCCAATCAATCTGATCAACCTTCGGCCAAGTAGCAAAGTGATGAGACGCTTGAAGATATAAAGGCAATAGCAGAGTTGGAACCCAATGGGGTCGTTTCACATAGATGTTTTTCTTTCTTTTACACAAATTGTATAATTTCTATCTTTCGGCGACATTCTCTTACTAGCGCGTCAACCTCTTTGTACAAAAACGCCTATTACAGGCCAACTTCAAAAATCAATACAAGTCATTTTCATAAAAAACTTCAATTTGTTTTTCTTTTTCTATTTTGTTTTGAAAGAACATCCGATGATTTATTTTTGATACATGCATTTGAAAATGATTTCTACTCATAAAGATGTACGTAAGAAACAAAAGACAATTACTCGTAATTCCAGAAACAGGGAAAAAACAAGAAGTACCAAACCCGATGGTTCCTCTGTCCAGCAGGTATCGGGGTAGAGTCAGCTTTGGAACATGATTATTGGTACATACACTCCCCACAAAGTAAAAGTATCCAAAGGCATCGATGTCAGTTTCCCCGAAGCAGGACGTAATCACCCCCAGTCGAGGTTCATAATCACGGGCAATTAAGAAAATTTCATCCCTCAAACGAAGTTTATTTCTACAAATACAGAAGCTCAATCTCCAATAGAGCTCATCACCTCCAGCAACGAAATTTCATCCCCAGCTAAGCTTGTTCCTCCAGATCGGCAGGTCTACCAACAGAGTATCTCTTCCCCCAAAGTTTGGTCCCCGCGGAGTTATTCTCCAGCATCTCTTCCCGACAGAATATTTACAAATCTCCAGTAACCGTCAGGGATTTATTTTCCCAGACACGAGCATACCCCGATAGCATTTCATAAACATACATCATGACATACGCATACATGACATACATAGCATAATCTCATTTATTTTGAGAACATCATCTCACGCTGCATTTCATGTATCACATATAACTAACCCTGATATCGTTTCAGGAAAAGAGGATTAGCTTCAACAAATTCAACAATTATACAGATCATATCTACAGACGACTAATGGAAACTCATTTCCTAAAATCAAATGGGTCAACTAATCTATATTATCGCTTCGAAGTAACCTTACTATCCAGGTTCCTTCTCACAGCCCCACTACCCAGGCTTTCATATCGAAGTAACCCTACTATCCAGGTTCCTTCTCACAACCCTACTATCCATGCTTTTTATATTGAAGCAACCCTACTACCCAGGTTCCTTCTCACATCCCTACTACCCAGGATTTCATATCGAAGTAACCCTACCATCCAGGTTCCTTCTCGCAGCCCTACTATCCAGGCTTTCATATCGAAGTAACCCTACTACCCAGGTTCCTTCTCACAACCCTACTACCCAGGCTTTTATATCGAAGTAACCTTACTATCCAAGTTCCTCCTCACAACCCTACTATCCAGGATTTCATATGGAAGTAACCCTACTATCCAGGTTCCTTCTCACAGCCCTACTACCCAGGCTTTTATATCGAAGTAACCCTACTATCCAGGTTCCTTCTCACAGCCATACTATCCAGGCTTTCATATCGAAGTAAACCTACTATCCAGGTTCCTTCTCACATCCCTACTATCCAGGCTTTTCATATCGAAGCAACCCTACTACCCAGGTTCCTTCTCACAGCCCTACTACCCAGGCTTTCATATCAAAGTAACCCTACCATCCAGGTTCCTTCTCGCAGCCCTACTATCCAGGCTTTCATATCAAAGTAACCCTATTATCCAGGTTCCTTCTTACAGTCCTACTATCCAGGCTTTTCACATCGAAGCAACCTACTATCCAGGTTCCTTCTCACAACCCTACTATCCAGACTTTCATATCGAATTAACCCCTCTATCCAGGTTCCTTCTCACATCCCTACTATCTAGGATTTCATATCGAAGTAACCCTACTACCCAGGTTCCTTATCACAGCCCTACTATCCAGGATTTCACATCGAAGTAACCCTACTACCCAGGTTCCTTCTCACAGCCCTACTATCCAGGATTTCATATCGAAGTAACCCTACTATCCAGGTTCCTTCTCACATCCCTACTATCCAGGCTTTCATATCGAAGTAACCCTACTACCCAGGTTCCTTCTCACAGCCCTACTATCCAGGCTTTCATATCGAAGTAACCCTACTATCCAGGTTCCTTCTTACAGCCCTACTATCCAGGCTTTCATTTCGAAGCACCTTACTATCCAGGTTCTTCCTCTTATCTCCAAATAGCAGTCCACGACACTGTAAGACCGGGACCTAATCAAACACGATTGGTTTCGCATTTCCCCAGTAGAGTAACGGACAACTGAAGCTCCTAAAACTCTATTTCTCCCAAGACATATATCGACATTCCTCAGCATATTCCTCACCAACGACAGCAACAGGGACTCTCGTCAAAGGAATATCTCAGGAAATCCACATTCTCTAGATGGCATCTTTAAGCCCATCTTCGACAATTCTCCGTCGTATCCAGGATGTCATCTTTAAGCCCATCTTTGGCAATCTTCCATTATCGACCTCCAATTGACATATGTAAGCCCATTCCCGGTATCAAAAATCAAGTGCCACTTCATGCGAGTGCAAATTTCTGGGCACTCTAGTGTTCAATCATCTTCCACCTTCAGATCACGAAAGGCAGAGCAGCCAATCTACATCCTCGGGTTTAAGAAGATTGAACATGGGCATCTGTTGTACCCCAAAATTTTCCCTCCCCTTTTACTCAACAAATGTCAATTGAGGTCCCCAAGTTGTTCAAGGAAGTCCAAGAGTTGACCAGACAAACTCTCTCATAAGGCAGTATACCTCAAATTAGGGTTTCCCTTTTCATCTAGATGTGTGAACCACAAAGGACTAAAATGATTCCCAAGGTCCTAATATGTTACCAAGATCATCCATGTCAAGTTTCATGCCTTGCATAAGAAGTTTGCTCAGTCAACTGCTCAAATGCTTGAGAATCGACTGTATTAGGTCAAAAGTCAATTATGGCCCACATACAGTCAAACCTCAAGATTTTTGGTCAAAATTAACATTTTTAAGTGAATTCCATAATTTGATCAAGGTTTGATCATGATTCCTCAAGGAATGCTCCAAATTCATCAAAACCCAAAAGTTGCTAAATTAGGGTTTTGTAGGAAAAGTCAACCCAACTTTGACCAAGTACAACTTCTCCATACTTTATCAGAAATTTTCCATCCAAGGCTCATTTTAAAGAGGATGAAATCCCCTACAATTCATCTTCATCCCTCAAATTCAAAATATGCACTTATAAAAAGATATGAATTTTTACATTATAGGTCCTTTTGAAAAGTCAACAAAAATACCTTTTGGGTCAAACTTCATACATGAACATGGAAGATCCAATTGAGATGAAACCAAAAGGGTTGTTTAGGAGACATACTAAGATTTCTAAAAAGTCCAAGAACCCCCTCCCAGGGTCAAAATTAAGAGAGATATGCATTGTCAAAGTTGGCAATTTTTGGAAAATTGTTAAAAACCAACATTGATCAAATTTGCATTTTTTCCAAAGGGGGCCATGTTTTCTTGCTTGAAAAATGTTTCTAGTAGGACCCACTACCCCTGAGCTTTTCCACCTATTATTTTATTACTTTTATCATTTATTTTGATTTTTTATTTATTTAAATCAAAATAAATCAAATTAAATGGTAAAATAATAAAACCAAATCAAATCTTGGGATTTTTGTGAACATTTGGAGTCTATGTACATCTAGCATGATGATCAATTCGTGCAAGACTCATTAGGGTTGGAAAAGATTGGATTGAAGCTTGTTTTAGAAATATATCATACAAAAGCAAATCAAATCCAATTTTAATTATTTCTCAAGATTCATGCCAATTTTATTGACCTAATTAAGTCTACTATATGTATACAACAATTGTAGATCAAAAGAAAAGGTTTTGCAGTTGTAGGGAGCAAGAACAAAAACTCAAAAATTGGATAAAAAGTGTGCATTTGATTTCTGCCCTAGAGGACGATTCCAGGCCATTCAAAGACCCTAATCACTTCCTAGCCATCTCCTGAAGCCAACAACATCATTTGCAGCCTTCAAAACGTCAAGAACCATCGCCTAGACACATCACGGTTTACATCCCAAACTAAAATTTGATTTCTATGTTTTACGCATCATAAATCCATTCTATCCATATATTCTTGTTCATAATCATGTTTGCAAGCTTTCTGTATCATTTAATTGTACTAATAGTGCAGGAATCGATACTTACCATTGTTAGGGTTTGGGGTCACGATTTGGGGGTTTCTGGTACAGGTTAAATTATGCTATGAATCAGGTACCATGATGCTCGTGAGGCCAAGACAAGTTGATTGGTACCATCACAATTAATTTATCATGCTCGTATGAGATTTTTGAGTTTTGCAGGGTTGTAGTTACAACAAACGTCTATAGGTATAAGTCTATCACCTAATACGACGGTTGTAGCGAAGAAGATAATATGTGGCCGCCCACCATTGGTTCATTTGAATCTCGCGCGCCTTTCTGAATCCATTACTTTGTTTTATTTATTATGTTTTATTTTCATTATACAAACAAATTAACAAGGTAGCTCAACTGGAAATGTACCGTTGGTGGCGAGTATACGGACCTGGGTTCGATCCCAGGTCCCAACGATTTCCTTGTATTATTTTTTTCTTCTGTAATCAGGTGTATCACGCTCTCAACCATCCACCATGCGCTAGCAATTCCTGACCACTGGATCAAGGATCAATCCAGATCCAACGCATGCAGTGAAGGAGTATGATACACCTCCAGGTCAATGCTACACCTGATCCATCGTGGTTGACCGGGCTCAGCTTAATGGGCCAAGAATTTCAACTCCACACCCCCCCTTCAGCAATTCATCACAGGCCCATTTGGTTATTTTTTTATTATTTTCTTTAATTTCTTTTCTTTAATTATTTTCCTTTTTTTTAATTAATACAAAAATTATTTTTATTAAATTAACAAATCGAAATCACAAGAATCTTTTTTTAATAAATATTTTTTATTAATTAGTTTAATTAATTTAGGGTAATTTAATCTTCTTTTTATAATTAAAAATAATTAGAATTAGGATTTTAGTTGTATATAATTTAATTAATTTTCTTTAAAAATACATCAAAAATCATTTTTTTCTCATAAATATTTATTCCTTTAATTAATTAGGTTAATTAGAAAATTAGGTTAATTTAATTTCTTTCATAATTAAAAACAATTAGAAATTAGGTTTAATTAATTTTCAATTAAATGTTTTTTCAAATAAAAATCCACAAAAAACACTTTTTCTCTCAATTAGGGTTTTAGGTTATTTCAATCGTCCTCACACTTAATTTGCCGCGCGCTTGTTAATTATTTGTCCATTATTTTGTAACTGCTCAGGGTTTGTAATAGTTAACCTAGGGTTTTTATTTACTGTTTAAATCCACGATTTTTGGTCATGTAATTAATTCCCCTCCCCGAAGTGTTGTAATAGCTAGGTTTATTTTTCGCACTTTAAATTCCCGCAATCTTTAACTGTCTAGATGCATGGCTAATAGGATTATATGAAAAGAATGCTTGAAATTTAAAATGGTAGATCACCTAATGTGCAAAGACTAAATAACTGAAAAAAAGTTCACATGCACATGTTCACTCCTAGGGTTTGCCTCACTACGGTTGCCTTCGGTAAACAGTCATTAAGCATAGGAAATTTTAGTGGTCGCCCTCCTGTCTAAAAGATCAAATGTCCCATTCGAATGTTGCCTCAGAAATGTTACCTCGGAAATTTTGCCTCGGAAACGTTGCCTCGAAAAGATCTTAAGACTCTAGGGTTACTACTAAAGTTTTCTAACTATTGCTTTAGTGGTTGTATCTGTCCCTTTCAAATGTCCCTTACAACTCCAACAACGGTGTTACCTACTCCTTAATAGTAGGATAGCGCTGTCTAAAGGAAATAGAACGAACAATCTTTTTTCGAGTAGGTAGAATCTTAAGTACTTGCTCAATAAAAACTTTTCACACGAACACCTTTCAAAACAAATTTTCAAAACAACTTCGTCACACCCTTGAGGACTAATACAAGGGTTATCATGAAGTAAAACATTTTCAAGACAAGCACACACAAGCAATTTGAAAAATGAGCAAGTACCTAAGAGCCCATGGAAAACCATGGATAGAAAGGGTGCTAACACATTCTCTTTCTATAATCTACCCCTCGTAATCAGAATATCTCGAAAAAAGGTTTTTTCTGTTCTTTTTCCTTTTCCATGATTGGATGAAATAAAATTCGGTGGCGACTCTTGCTTACCGCTACATTTTGTGAACAAAAAATGCAAAACGCAAACTAGTAAAAACAGTCAGTTCTGCCACCGTATCACACGTACCAACAAAGTGTTACACCAACACAGCTATCACTTCAACCATATCGGTCTACGTCATACAGTCTTCATTATCTATTGATGTTTACCTAAAAAGATGCCCCCAGATCCGAGTGTAGGATCTATAGTAACAACCCAAACAACCCTCCAAGGATAAAGCATACAAAGCAATTACAACATTTTTAAAATGAACTAACTCTTAAGGTAACCCCACTTTTTATTGATGCTTTCCCCAGAAGAGTCGCCAGTTCTGTGATACGGTGGCAGAACCGACTGTTATACTGGTTTTGCCTTTGTGTTAGCAAATGTTGTGGTAAGCAAGAGTCGCCACCGACTTTTCTTTTATCCAAATTAAGGAAAGGGTGAAAAGAACAGAAAAAGACCTTTTCGAGAATTTTATGAGTAAGGGGCGTAGATTATGGAAAGGGAAGGTGTTAGCACCCTTTCCATCTGTAGTTTTCTACGGGCTCTTAGATGCTTAGCTCATGTTAAAAGTACCTTTGTGATTTGTATGTTTTGAAAAATGTTTTGAAATGCCTTAGTGTGGCGATTCGCTTTGTGATAACTCTTGTATCAGTCCTAAAGAGTGTTGACAAAACAAATATTTTTGAAAGTTGTTTTTTAAAAGTGTAAGTGTAAAAGTTTGTTTGGAGCATAGCATCTAAGAACTATCTACTTATACTCGAAAAGGTTATTCTTTTCCTCCTATCTTTTAGACAATGCTATCCTAATATTAGTGAGTAGGTATCTCTATCGTTGGATGTTTGAGGGACATTCGAAGGGACGTACAGTCATAAAGGTAACATGTAGAGAAGCTTTAGCAATTTTTGTTTAGGAACTAGATCATTTACCGAAAGGCAATTATAGGGTCATCGAGGGACTATGATCTTTTGATTTACGGTTCTTTGCTAAAGCATCCCCGTTTCGAGGGACATGACTATTTTTTCGAAGGAAACCAAAGTGGGAGTACCCTAGAGGTGTATATGTGCAAGTTATTCAATTTAGTTTATTTATCTTTGTTATTAGGTTCACTAACGTTTGATTTCAATCTTGCCATACAAGCCTAATTACTAGCAGTTAATATTTTTGTAGAAATTTAAAGTGCGGGAATTTAAATCTACGCTATTACAGTGCTTCAGGGAGGGGGTATTTACATATCCAAATGGGAAAGAAAATAAAGAAAAGTGATAAAGACCTAGTTTAATCTATTACATACTGTCAGCAGATATATTATTATGAAAAATGTGAGAAAAAGATAATGCGCGCGAAATAGAGAGGAATGTCTAAAGACCCTAAGAAATTGCTAAGTAAAACATAAAAATCCTTTTTTGGTTGTTTTTTTGTTTATTAAGAAGATACTTAAAATTATCTTAAATCTAAATTTAATTAAGAAATAAATATCAAATGAAATTAAACCTAATTCTAATATTTTTTGTATTTTTTGTTAAGAAAGGTTTGAATGAAATAAATCTAAGTCTATCATTTTTATTTTAAGAAAAATGTTAAAGAAATTAAATTAATTAGTTAATAATTTTAATTAAAAAAACAAACTAGACCTAATTTTTGGTGATTTTGTTTTAACGTTAATAAACAAGAACAAGAAAACAAAATAAATAAACAAAACCAAAAATAAAACAATGCATAGAGATCCTTCGATCGAGGGAAGGAAATGTCCACTTCAATCCAGGGTATGAGCGATCTCCTTCGATCCAGGGTATGAGCTGTCTCCTTTGATCCATGACAGGAGGTAATTTTCGACCTAGACCTGGTGTCGAACCCCAAGATTTCCTAGCTTAAACACACATCCTTCACCACTTGGCCATCTATTCAATCATTAAGACAAACAACAAGAAAACAATATATTTGAAAATATCATAAAATACTGAGGTGTTAAAACCATGGCACTGATTTGGACAGAAGGGGTTTGTACATGGAGATACGACCAAAACATCGTAGGCTATCCTAACAATGGTGTTTTTGGATTCCTTCCTCAACCTGGTATGTGTTATGTTAAAACAAATCTAAACAACAACATAAGTATGGATATGTGCATCAAATTTATTTAAATTCCATGAACTGAGAGATTAGAGCATGAGAATTTTACCCTACCTGAGCAACAAAACCTGCTTATTTTAAGATGCTTTAAATGTCAAGGAGGACTGGTAGGCAGTCTTGGGATCCTCAAGGTGGTGATGGGATGCCTGGAACGGACTGAATGTGGCTGGAATTGGTTGTTCGAATTTCACTACTTTGCTAGATTTTTGGCAATTTTCTGTAGCTCTCTAGGTAGTGTATATGCGTGTATGAGGCTGTCCCTTTGCGTCTGGAATTGTTGGGTTTATATAGGAAAAGATTTAGGTCAACATTTGTGTACCAAATCTTTGGTCATCATGAGGGAGAGATTTGATTTGATTTTTCATGAAAACTGTCCATATTTGATCCAATCATGCGTTTCTGCCAGCTTGCTCTGAGTTATTTTGGGCCTCCAACTTGATGGGAATCGAAAGCCTGGGATACCTTTGGTCGAAGCTTGATAAATATGGCAAGAATCAAGTCTTTAACATGGCCTTCAAGAATTTGAAAATCATCCATTTATGTTACATTCTTTCCATTTTTGTAGGTTACATGAACCTGGACACTTTGGCTCCTTCGAATGCCATTCAGTGTTGCTCTTCGATTATCCCAGAGTTTTGATTCGAAGTGTTCAGAAACTTCTTTATTAGAGCTTCTTCAATCAGTCAACTTCTGCATTGATTACTTGATTATCTAAAGACATCTTGCTCTGATATGACAATCGAAAGACACTTTGTTAACATGCCTTCGAAGTACACCTTATCCTTGCTCTTCGATTGGCTATGACTTGCTCCTCGTGGCTCCTTCGATTGGACCCATCTATTTGCCTTAGCTGCTTTATTTAAATAACCTCAAACTAAAACTTCATCCTGGTCAATCGAAGCCTCCTTTATCACCACCTTCGAATGCCATTGTACAAGAGGCTTGGGCCTGGCCACACGTAGGACCAAGACCCATCATAAGACAAGCTTATATTCAATAATCATGTGTCCTTCGAATGGACCAATGAATGCTTCTTCGAAGGGACCTCATGAATGCGCTTTCGAAGGGACTAACATGTGTGTCAAAGTGTGGAAAATTGTTTCAAAGGGGACCATTGCCCAGTCGAAGCTGGCACAAAGGCAGTCAATGCCTTGCGGATCTTAGCGTGAGAAGGTCATTTCTCCGTGAATCGATGGCCAGTTGAAAGGGTCTTGGCCTTGTGCATTGAAAGCAAGCACAAAAGAAGACTCTACCCTTGTGAATCGAAACAAACTTGTAGGGGGTTCTTGTCTTATGTAGTCGAAGCCTTGTGAACTTAACTTGATCGAAGGAAGCCCAACACCCAATCAAAGACTTTGTGAACTTATCTTGATCGAAGGAGGCTCGGTGCCCAATCAAAGACTTATGGACCAAAGCCTGATCAAAGGGTTTTAGATGCCCACTCGCATGGAATAACATTGATGGTTGATGGCGGCGGAAATGGGCTTACAGATGCCATTTGGAGAAGATGATGGAGAGTTGTCGGAGATGGGCTTAAAGATGCCATCCAAAGTAGATGCTAACTTCATAAGAGTTCTCTTTATGGGGAATTCTTGTTCCTGCTGTATGAGGAGGACTCTGCTGGGGAATATGGGTTTCTACTGTTCTCATGTTTGAGGAAAACTCTATGGGGAATAGAGTCTATGAACTTCAGTTGTCCAAGGCTCTACTGAGGAGTTATCTCTGGAGAGATGAAAATTTGTTATTTTCTGGTTGAGATCCATGCTTCACAGTAACTTGCTAGGGATAATGGAATTAACCGTTATCTGAAAATGTATTAGAAAGAGCCTGTGTAGGGCTGTTTCAGGATGAGTCTGTGTTAGTCTGCATCCGTAGATATATGAGAATGAGACTGTGTGAGGCTTATTTAGGATGAGTCCGTGTTATACTTCATCTGAATGATGAGAAGGAACCCGTGTAAGATTACTTCAGGATGAGTCTGTGTTAGACTGCATCTGGATGATGAGAAGAAACCCGTGTAAGATTACTTCAGGATGAGTCCGTGTTAGACTGCATCTAGAGATCATGAAAAGAAACCCATGTAAGATTGCTTCGTCTGGTCATGTAGATAGTTTTCCTGTCTGGTTTCAGGTGTTAATCTACAAATTATTTGTTCACAGATAGTTGTCCTGTATGGTTTCAGGTATTAATCTGGAACTTGAAAATTATCGGTCGCTGAGATAGTTGTCCTGGCTTGTTATAGGTATTAATCTCTGACCTGAGAAAGAAAGATAGTTTTCATGGCTTTTTAAAGGTATTAATCTTCAATCTCCTTATGTAGATAGTTTTCCTGGCTTGTTACAAGTATTAATCTACAATCAGTCGTCCACAAATAGTTCTCCTAACTTGTTATAGGTGTTAATCTGGAACTTGAAGTTTGTCGGTCGCTGAGATAGTTGTCCTGTCTTGTTACAGGTATTAATCTCTGACCAGATAAAGAAAGATAGTTTTATTGTCTTGTTACAGGTATTAATCTCCAATCTCCTCACGTAGATAGCTTTCCTGGCTTGTTACAGGTATTAACCTACAGACAGTCGTCCACAGATAGTTCTCCTGGCTTGTTACAAGTATTAAGTTGGGACTTGGCAGCATTGGTCACATAGATAGTTTCCCCGTCCAGTTTCAGGCATTAATCTGTGGCCTGCTATATTTGTTGGTAAGCCCATCTTGTTTCGGGAGTTCATACCACTTGGTCGCGTAGACGGTTTCCCCGTCTAGTTTCGGGCATTAATCTTTGACCTGATGTATAAGTTGACAGTGTTCGTATGTCTACAAATTCAACCTGAAAATGTAAAGTCAGTTTCATGCGATGTTATTATTGTACCCCAAAATTTTCCCTCTCATTTTACTTAACACATGCCCATTGAGGTCCCCAACTTGCCCAAGGATGACCAAGAATTGACCAGACAAATTCTCCTCCTAAGGCAATAAACCTCTAACTAGGGCTTCAATTTTCATCAAGATGTGTGAACTCCAATGGTATCAAATTTTGTACATGTTCCTAATATGTCCTCAATGTTATCCATGTCAAATTTCATGCCTTGCATAACAAGTTTGCTTAGTCAACCGCTCAAATGCCTGAAAATCAACTATACTAGGTCAAAAGTCAACTGTGGCCTATATACAGTCAATCTTCAAGATTTTTGGTCAACATCAATATTTTGAATTGATATACATAATTTTATCAAAGGTTGATCATGATTGCTCAAGAAATGCTGCTAACTCATTAAAATTCAAAAATTGCAAATTAGGGTTTCTATAGGAAAAGTCAACCAAACTTTGACCAGGCATAACTTTCTCATTATCATAAATTTTTCCACCAAAGCTCATTTTGAATATAATACAATTCCATACAACTTCTCTTCATCCCTTAAATTCAAGAAATGCCCCCAATTAAAAGATACAAGCTCAAACATTATAGGTCCTTTCAAAAAGTCAACAAAAACACCTTTTGGGTCAAAGCTCCTTACATGAATATGCAAGATCCAATTGAAATGAAACCAAAAGGGTTGTTTAGAGGATATCCTAAGCTCTCTAAAAAGTCCAATAACACCCTCTTAGGGTTAAAAATGAGAGAGATATGCATTGCTAAAGTTGACTAATTTTTGGAAAAGTGCATGAAGCCAATATTGACCAAACTTGAATTTTTTCCAAATGGGCCCATCTTTTCATGTTTGAGATTGTTTCTAACATGGTCCACAACCTCTAAGCCCACCCATGCATTATTATATTATTTATGCTATTTATTTTGATATTTTATTCATTAAAATGCAAAATTAAATAAATAATAGAAATAATGTAAGATTTGATTTGGAATCTTTTTCTCATCAAATAATGGGCAAAATGTGCTGGCATATCAAGGAAATTTTGTGGAGAGACGAGAAGATTGGATTTGGTCCAAAAAGTCAAAAAATCACATAATTGAAAGAAAATATTTTCTCATGAAAGCTTGGATTTTCCTCCACTTTTGTTGACCTAATGTGATATACTACATAAGCATAACCCTTCAGAAGTACAAGCACACACGCTACTGCCTCCAAAAAACCCTAGAAAAAGTTTCAAAATTATTCAAAGTGGTGCAACTCGAGATCTCCTTCTCCACCCAGTTTCAATCACTTCCATCCATCCATTCACGTTCTTGAGACTCTCATCAAGTCAACCCATCCCTCCTTGAAGGCCAAAGTACACGGGAACTCCCTCTCCAACAACTCACGGTTTGCCAACTTCTCATGGTTCAAGCTTTTTATTCATGGCATGTAAATAATATCTATGCATATATTTGTGTTTAATATCATGTTTGCAAGTGTTTAGAACCATCATACGAAGCTTTGGACGTGGAAACAGAGAAGTTCCATTGTTAGGGCACGAAGGTCCATCTTCTTCATATCTGGATATACAGGCCGTTTCAGTAAAAAAAGATGCCACCATCGTGATCGCAACCCTCGAAATAGGGGGTAGGGTACCCTTGGCATTCGTATCTTCTGTGATTTACAGGTTTGAGTTTTTGATCAAACGAAGGAGATGATCGGAGCCACCGCATGAGGTGGTTTGACCGGCCGGAGACTTGCATGGAAATTTCCCATGTTGTGGTTGGTTCATTTAAAATACAGGGACCCCACAGTGCCTGCGTATTTTGCTGACTCAACCATTGACTTATTTTTATATTATATTGTTTTTTTGTTATCATATACATGAATGAACAATTGGCACAGATGGTAAAGGCAACACACTGTAAAGGGGAGGACCTGGGTTCGATACCCAGGTCAGGCGTTTTGTTTTTCTAACAAGTTATTTGCAGATCCCATGTCCCAAAGGAAAACACGCCCACCATGTAACATCAAATCAGCATCATCCAATGTCCACAGAGCCAGATCCAAGAGCCTCCAGCATGCGTCCCTATCATGCACCCTTAAGCACGCCTCCCACTAGATCTCACGCAAGGGTAATGGGCTTGTACAAATTTGGGCCTAGTAGATTCAGTCTCACCCCCCCCCCCCCCCCCCCCCCCCCCGCTAGATTGCTAACACAACCAAAGGCCAATTACTTTTTTATTTATTTTTAATTTCTTTATTTTAATTTGTTTAATTATTTTATCTTTTTAAAATTCACCTTTTTTATTATTTTAATCATAAAATCACAAAATCACAAAAAATAGATTTAGTTTTTTTTCAATTAAAATTATTATTTTTTAATTTCATTAATTTAACTTGTTTTTTCTTAAATTCAAAATTGATTAGAATTAGGTTAAAACATCAAATATTTGTTTAATAAAATAACAAAAATATTAGTTTCATTGGAATTTATTGTAATTAATATTTTTTTTCTTTCTTTTTAAACTTATTTAAGTAGGATATTATTATGATATTTTCATTAATAAATAAAAACACAAAAAAGAGGTTCTCTTTTAATTTAGGAGCATTTTTAGGATTTAGACGCTTCTTTATTCTTCGCGCGTTCATTATTTTCTGTTTTACTTTTTAATTATGTAACTGTTTCCCGGTTTGTAATAGTTTAATTAGGGTTTAAATTTCCGCATCTAATTATGTAATTGCCCCGAGGCCTTGTAATAACTTAGAAGTTTTTATTTTCTGCAATTTATTTTCCGCACTATAAACTGCTTAGATGAATGGCTAATAGGATTGTATGGAAAGATAACGATTAATTGAACATAGCATAACTTAATTCAAAGATAATATATCTGAATAAAGCACACTTGCACATGCTCACTGTTATACGGTGGGAGAACTGACTTGGGATTTTGCGTTTGTGTTCGCAAATGTTTTGGTTTAGCAAGAGTCGCCACCGACTTTTTATTTTATCCTAAGGAAAGGTCAAAAAGCACAGGAAAGACCTTTGAGATGTTTTCTTGGGTTCGGGGAGTAGATTATAGAAAGGGAAGGTATTAGCACCCTTTCTATCCATGGTTATCCATGGGCTCTTAGTTACTTGCTTAGATCACTTGCTTTGCTTTTCAATTGTTTGAAATGGTGCTTTTCAATTGTTTGAAATGGTGCTTTGTATGTGGTTTTGAAAGATGTTTTGGAAAGAGGCCATCATTGTGGCAACCTTTGTAATGATTCTTGTTTGAATGTATACAAAGGTGTTTTTGTCTTTTGAAAAGTTTTCAATGTTTGAAAGTAGGGTTTGTATAATGTTTTGAAATTGTGTTGTGAAGTGTGTTTGGAAAAATAGCAAGGATGTTTTTGCAAGCTTGATCAAGTAACTAAGAGCTATCTACCCTATTTTACTCAAAGATCTTTCTTATGTTTTTAACCCTTTTAACAGTGTTGTTTCACCATTGTATTTGGTGAACAACCTTATATTAGGATGTTAAACGGGACAGGCGCGGGTCATCGTATAGACCATGATAGCAATTGTGCCAAGTATCTTTGGCAAATTTTTGAGGGACTTGATCATTTTTGTTTAGGCAACCAAGATAGCGTCATCGAGGGACTATGATCTTTTATTTTGTTTTTGTTTTGCCAAAGTACCCAACATGCATAACATGGCCCATTTTTGAAGGCAACAAGTGGATTGTAACCCTAGGGGTGAAAGTGTGTATTGTGTTTGATTTTCATGCATTTTTGTCTTTGATTAGGTCAAACTATTTGTTGATTTGGATTTTTGCAAACCCTAAGTCTAATCATGGCATAATTGAAAGCATAAAAAGGTGCGAGAATTTAAATTTTACACTATTACAACATGATATAGGGAGGGGGGTACAAATTTGAATTGGGGGTATTTGACAAGAAATTAAATTCTAAATTATTACAACCAAATCGAATGTATAAGACAATATTTAAATGTGCAATAATTAAATAAAATACAACAAATAAATGTTAAATAAAATGTATTATGCAAAAAAGTTTTTATGTATGTAAAAAGTATTTTTTAATGTGTAATGTAAATAATAATAAAAAGGTGTCAATTTTAATTATTTTATTATTTAGGGCAAAAACCCTAATTCTTAAATAAATAGTATTATTTATTATTTATATGCAAAAATGTATTGGTTTGTATAAAAAATAAAATTATATTGTAAAAATGATATTTTTAGTGTAAAATATTAATAAAAATGAAAATGTAATATTTTTGCATTTTTGACCTAATTATTTAATAAAATAAAGTATATAAGTATATATATATATATATATATATATATATTAAACATATTAAATATATAAAAAATAAAAAATAAAAAATAATTATTTACAAAATGTGTATATTCAAGAAAATGTTTTTAAATATAAATAAAATAATAAATGAAAATGAACATATTTTTTACATTATTCTTTAGGTTTTAACAAAAGAAAATAAATTATTTACATATTTATACTAGTAAAATAAAAATAAATATCAAATAAATATGAAAAAATATAAAAATAATTTTTTTGGCATTTTTTATATTTGTACAAAAAATAATAAAGTCAGAATAAAAAATAAAAATATCAAAATAACAAATATACAAATAAATGGGCCAGGGGGTGTAAACTGAAAAATGGGGTGTTAGAAGCAAAAATGACCAGGCCCAGCCCAATCAGACTTCATCTTCTTCCTTGGTTCACAAAAATGCGCGTTCTGTACATCAACTGCTATCTCCTGATTCTTTGATTTTTTGACAAAACTCATAACATGAAACTTGTAGAGTATCAAACAACGAATCTAACCATATAAAAAACTTAAGCTAACTCTCAAAGACCAGAGAGAATTTCTCTGGCCCTAATTTCTAACCTAGTTTTTTCAGAAAGTTCATGGATGAAATTCTCCTAGCACGATTAATATAAATGAAAACTAAGCATATGTATGGCTTCAGGGCTATGAATACAACATCTTTCATTCATAAACCTAGGTCTAACTATTCCTAAATAGAGAGATAGAAGTTCATGAAATACCTGTTTCAGTTGACTTCGAGCTGGACAATGCAGCAACTTCTAAGGGTGCTTGAGCTTCTTTTGAGCTTGCCTGAGGTCCACTGAAGCTTTTCCAATGCTTGGCTTGTTTTGAAGTAGCCTGAATCGTGCTACAGAACTCAACCTGCAAAGCTTTGAAATAAAAATGGCAATGTGTGTTAAGGGTGTTACAGCTAGCAATGGATGATCTGGATAATTTAGGTATGTTGGTTGGAAGGTGTTTGAAGTATCTCTAGGCAAAACGCATGATGGAATTTGAAGATGGCTTGCAAAATGCAGAACTGGCCCTGTTTTGCAAGAAAATGGGGAATTTGTGCACTAGGAGTTTTGAGAGGCAAAGGGGTCGTGTTTCTGGCTTGTTAGGAGGTATCAAAACTTGTTTGCAATGTGTGTGAATTGGTTTTAACAGATGTGAGAGATGGCCTGTGGTTTGCAACTTTTCTTCTTCTTGAAGCAAGAGTGTCTATCTGTTCAATGCAGGCCTGTACAAGTCCTATATCATGCTGCACATTTTGCTCTTGGTTACTGGAATTGGTAGATTTGATCTTGCCTCAGAGATCTGGCCCATGCCTCAAGGATCTTGTTTTGACATAAAGTGAAGTTTAAGCAAAAATGGCATTGTTACTTTTTCCATTTAAGGCTTAATCTAGTGTATAATGCCCTAATGACCAAGATAATACCTTAGCTCAATGGATATGCATTAAATTATGGAGTACAAACTGGTTTTGAGGCCTGTAATTGTGAACCAAGCTAGCTAGATCAGATTTGCAATTTGGTATGAACATGTATTGGCCATGGATCAAAGTGAGTTTTTGCCAACTTCAAGCATTTGATTCTCTCTAACCACAAGGGTGTTTGAGGAGTTCTTGGACAATTTGGAAATATTGGAACACGTACTATAATCCATCTTTGAAATTCAACTTGAAACTCCAAGTGGAACTATGTGAAAAATGGCCAAGAAGATGGGTCAAAATCCTGCCTAAATTAGGGCAAAATTTCTCTAAGTTAAAAGTTTTAGATACCCTTGTTCCAAAAATCATAACATGAGATACAAGCCTCTTTTGAGAAAACTTTGTGCATCAAAGTTGTACACTTTGTGATGGAATACAACTTTCATGTTGCAAGTTTTGTTTGAATCCATTTGCATCTTGGTGAAAAAATGGGACAAAGGTAGGAAAAAATAAGAAAATTTCATAACTTAGAAAATTTCTAAGTTATGAAAATTTTTCATTTTAAACCCTAATTTGCATTTTGGGTTTCTTGATGAACAAGTTTCATAATTTGACATGTCTTGGTGAAAAATGACTCTTGGCACTTGATTTGACCAAAAAGTCAAAGTTTGACTTTTCAGTGTACAGTCAAATTTTGATCAGTTGACTGAAAAATTCATTTGTCAATCCTATGCATTTGAGATATTTTGAACTTGTTGAATGGGTCAAGACAATGTCATTGAGTCCTTGAGTCCATGTGTGAGCTTGATTTGCCATTGGCTAGGTCAAACAGTCAAAAATTGCCTTTGTGCAGTCAAAACCCTAAAAATGACCATTTTGCCCTTTTGATGATCTGATCAAATTTCTTGTGGAATTGTGATCCAAACTTGATAAAATGGTTCATATGAGTTCATAATGTTGATGTGGGTCAAATTTCATGAGGTTTGACTGTCAATTGGCCACGGTTGACTTTTTCCCCAATACAGCTGATTTCTAGGTCAATTGTCCAATTGACTGGGCAAAAATTTGAATCAAGGCTTGAAACTTGGTATGGAAAAACTTGTGAGTTCCAACATGAAGTATGAAAGTCACTTTGGGAATTGTAGGTCAAAACATCCTTGTGCAAACTAAAACCCTAATTTAGGTCAACAATGCAAGGAGGTGTCTTGAGCAGAGTAAACCCCTAGCTTGATCTTGAGTTCCAAAAGTCTTGTGATTGAGAAAATGTTGATGAAATGAGAGGGAAAATTTTGGGTTACAACACTCACCCCTAGGGTATCTCCCACTTTGGTTGCTTTTGGAAACAGTCACAATTCTCGAAACAGGAGAATTTTTAGTGACTGTCCTTGAGTTCAAAAGATCACAAGTCCCTCGATGACCCTCTCGAATGTTGCCTCGGTTAAAAAAGTGATTTTAGAACTTTAGGACAGTTACTAAGAGTTCTTGCCCAGTTGCCTTAGTGACCGTAAACGTCCCTTCGATAGTCCCTCAACATCCAACGATAGGGCTACCTACTCACTAATAGTAGGATAGTGCTATCTAAAGGAAAGGAGGAAAAGAACACCCTTTTTCGAGTAGGTAGATAGTTGTTAAGTACTTGCTCAAAACTAATTCTTTTTTACACCACACTTTCAAAACTTTTTTCAAAACGCTTTATCACACTCTTGAGGACTGATACAAGAGTTATCATAAAGCCAACAAGTTTTTCAAAACACACAAACATGAAAGCAATTTTAAAAAATGAGCAAGTACCTAAGAGCCCATGGAAAACCACAGATGGAAAGGGTGCTAACACCTTCCCTTTCCATAATCTACCCCTCTTACTCAGATAATCTCGAAAAAAGGTCTTTTTCTGTTCTTTTCACCTTTCCTTTGTTGGATAAAAGTAATATCGGTGGTGACTCTTGCTTACCGCACATTTGATAATACAAACACAAAACCAGTATAACAGTCGGTTCTTCCACCGTATCACAGAAATAGCGACTCTGTTGGGGAGAATTATAAAGTGGGGTTTACCTTAGGGTCTAGATCATTTTAAAATTGCTTTCTTTGTTTGCTTTGACTGTTTTATCTTTGAGGGTTTGTTGGGGTATTCTTGTATAGATCATATACCCGGATCTGGGGCATCTTTTTAGGTAAACAACAATAGATCGTGGAGACTTTACGGTGTAGACCAATATGGTTGAAGCGATAGCTGTGTTGGTGTGACACTTTGGTTGGTACATGTATCCCTTGTGTTGAATCGAGGAGAATACGGGGCCGCCACGTGGTGTCGTGAAGCACTAACGAACATTAAAACCTTAGTTGAACAAACTTGGCCATTAGAAAGTAGTGAGACAGTCGGGCTCGGTGTAAAGCTGGGAATCGGTTGATACTCGATACTACACTCATTTAGATTGGACTTTCGGGATGTTTCAGCCGCAAGGAAAGATTGATAAGCTGAAATAATACCGATAAAGAAAGATTCGTGATATTGAGACTCCTTAGAACCCGGTTACTATTTCTAGGACAGGTTTGAAACCAACTAAACTTGAAGAGGGTATTTACCTAAAAACCCCATGCAAGCCTAAACCTAAGGTCTTGTGTGCTTTGCTTGTATGTGATTACTTTGCTTAATCATGACATCATGCATCATAAACATCCATTCTTCATTACACTAACCATTTCAAGGATTAGGGGAATTTATCTTTGTTCTATTTTGCAGATCATGGCTTCCGCTCGTAGAAGTACCATCTGAATCAGCTTTGGAGAATACATCTTTAACTCAAAGAGCTAGCATCAAGGGTTTCTGAGACTTCTTCGTTCACCAAGAACTATGGTCGACTTCTCAATCTGGTTACCTCAGGTTTTGATGAGAACATGATGAATGTGCTCTTTCAATTCTTTGAACCTAAGAACCATTACTTCACCTTTCCATACTATCAGTTGTTGCCAACCATGGAAGAGTTCTCTCAGATATTGGGTATACCTATTTTGGATCAGTTGCCTTTCACCGGTTTGGAAGAAGCTCCAAAGCTGGAGATCATTGCAGTAGCTTTTCACCTGAAACGGTCCGACATTGTATCCAACTGGGTAACAAGAAGCGGAGTTAAAGGTTTTCTAACCAAGTTCCTAATAGAGAAGGCTCAACTGTTTTGGGATGATTTGGACTTCTAGGATTTTGAGGAGGTCTTGGCTCTTCTAATCTATGGGTTAGTATTGTTCCCCAATCCAGACTTACTCATAGATGTGAATTCTATCAAGGTCTTCCTCTCTCGCAACCCTGTGCCCACTTTACTCGGAGACATTCTGCATACCTTCCACACTCGTACCACGAAGAAAAGATGGATTCTTATGTGTTGTGTGTCATTCATTGTTTTTGAGGTGGTTTATTTCTCACCTCCCTAAATAAGTACTGAAGAATGAAGAAGTTTTGGGTTGGTCGCAAAGGATAATGTCACTTTCTCACATGGAGATTCTCTGGTATTTTCGATCTATGGGAGATATTTCTATTATTGACCACTGTGGGGAATTATCTAATGTCCCACTACATGGCATTAGGGGAGGCATAACTTATAATCCTTCCCTGGATCTGCGACAATTTGGTTACGCTTTAAGGGATGGTCCTCACGAGATGCTTATCCAGGGAATTGTGTTTAACTATGAGGATGATGTTCAAGGGTATCGTCAGAGGTTCATACGAGCTTCGGGCATGGTAAACAGATTTGACACTAAGACTTTGGGGCCGAAGACTTCCATCCCTATGGAACCTTATCTCCAATGGGTACGAGCTCGTGCTTAGAACCTTATGATGCCATATATAGCCATCTTACCAGTGATTGTGGAGCCCATTACTGAAGGGGATGTTCACTATATAGTTCTTCGTCCTGATATGCCCACTGATCTTGAAAAACTGCAGAGATCCTGGATTCAGCTGAAGAAAGAGAGGGATACCTATAAAGATCATTTCTATGCCCATGAGAGGAAAGTTTTTGAGCTCACGAAGCAACTTCATGAAGAAATAGGTCTTAATGTCTATCTCGGCACGAAGAGGAAGCACCCATGGGAAACCTGATTTCTTAGTTTTTAGAATTTTCAATTGTACACCCAAAAGGCGATTGTATTTTGAATTCTACTAATAAAATCTTTGTTTCATTTTGGTTCATAAATTTGAATTTCCAGAAATCCTTGAAAACATTGCATATATATATATATATATATATATATATATATATATATATATATATATATATATATATATATATATATATATATATATATATATATATATATATATATATATATATATATATATATATATATATATATATATATATATATATATATATATATATATATATATATATATATATATATATATATATATATATATATATATATATATATATATATATCATACATATCATTGCATAAATAGGTTTCAAAGCAGGTTTCTCATCTTCTTCGCTGTTTATTTCAGCAGTAAAGAAATGGCTCTCGAACAAACAATGAAGGATCTACAAACTCAAAATGCTCAGTTTTAACAAATGACGATGACTATGACCAAGGGGAAAGAGGAACTGAAAGCTCTGATTGTCAAAGAAAATACCAAGAAGCCAAAGAAGCCAGCTGGTGTGGTGAATTTAGGAAGGAGGTTCAGAGGACCGTTAAGGCAAGTTGTAGAACTAACATCTTCGTCAAAAGAAGGAGACAATCAAAAAGGGGAAACAAGAAAGGAAGACCCTATTCCAAGGGAATATGATAATGAGACTGACTATAATGAGGAGCAGTATCCTCCGGCCAATGAAAAATACAAACAGCTGGAGGATCGTCTGAATACAATGGAAATCCAGAAGGTACCTGGGTTGGATTTTGAAGAGCTGGGTTTGGTTTCTGGGGTTGTCATCCCGCAGAAGTTCAAGGTTCTGGTGTTCGCTAAATATAATGGGGTCTCATGTCCCAAGATGAATCTCCGATCTTATGTGGGGAAGATTCATCCTCACACTACTGACCAGGACTTATGGGCCCACTTATTTCAAGACAGTTTATCCGGGACTCAACTAGAGTGGTTCTATCAGCTGAAGGGAACCAATATTCATAACTGGGAAGACCTGACTGCTGCTTTCTATAAGCAGTATCAGTATAATGCAGACCTTGCTCCCACTCGTACACAACTCCAAAGTATGTCTATGGGTTCTAGCGAAGGTTTTAAAGACTATGCTAAGAAGTAGAGAGACCTAGCGGTAAGAGTCCAACCCCCTCTATCTGATAGGGAGTTGGTGGATATGTTTTTGGGTACCCTATCTGGTCCGTTTTTCAACCACCTGATTGGAAGCTCCTTAGATGGATTTACTGAGTTGATTTTGACTGGAGAAAGAGTGGAAGCTGGTATTAGAAGTGGCAAGATTCAAAAGGATGCCTCTTCAAGTGCAGGAAAGAGACCTTTCATGGGAAAGAAAGAGGTCAATGCTGTTTACAATCAAAGAAATCAGGACAGGACCGAGCGCCATCCAACGGTAGGGGCTGTTATGATATCCAAGCCTGTAGCTACTCAACAACGAAACAATCAGCCTAGAGCAGAAAGACCTGTAAGACAATTCACCCGGATAAATATGAATTTGTCCCAAGGTTTTCCTCACCTACTAAAATCCAATCTGGTTACCCTGAGGGAAGCTCCCAAGAATCCCAACACCGCATCTCCGCCATACAACCCAAATGCTCGTTGTGCTTACCATTCAGAAAGTCCAAACCATGATGCAAATGACTGTTGGGATTTGAAGAACAGGGTGCAAGACCTTATTGAGGCGAAGGAGATTGAATTTGATGCTCTTGAGATTCCCAATGTTATAACTGCTCCCATGCCCAAGCACGAATGTGGTGTTAATGTTGTTAACGATGATACGTTTGTTACTCCTCACATTACCGTTAAGTGGAATTTGTTGCAAGCCGGTTTATTTCCAGGATATGGTGAAGATTGTCACTTATGTTTATCTCTACCGACTGGTTGATATTTGTTGAAAGAAGATGTTCAGCGCCTGATGGATGATAAAGAGATTCTATTTAAGAAGACTCCCGTCACTGTTAGAACAAAGTTTGAATCTACTACCCTATATTTAAGTTTTGATGATAACAAAGTGAAAAGATATAGTATTTATAAGATTCATGTATGAACTATCTGCTGCCTAAAATTATTATGTTCTGACTTGCAGAAACTCTGATTGATATAAGCAAGATCACATCTAATCAGCATCAGAATTTGGTTCTTGACACCAGCATCAGAAGTTGCCATATCAGAATGTCAGAATCAGATGATCAACTCACGTATATGCTGAAGCCTGATGAACAAGACTGCGCTCAACACTCTGATAAAGAAACACAACAGTTCATCAGCAGCTAAGCAGAGTCAGAATGAGCCAAGCCAGAACTTGCATTAAGTAAGCAACGGTATTGTGCATTGAAAGCAAATTAATACCAACGGCCTCATTCCAGACAAGATCTGCTCGATAAGGAAAGTTTGTTATTAGCATTGAATCAAGAATATTGCATTCAACGTTCATCATCTCAGTGCTATATAAACAAGACTTTGAAGATTGAAATGGCTAATGCTCTCAAAATCTCTACACGCAAAAAGGCTGATCAAAATCTTCTTTCTCTCAGTTCTGCTAAACACCACACATTCTGATATTCTATCATTGTTTAGCAATCTAGTTTCTAAGCTTTAATTTGTGTATACATCACAGTTGTGATATAGTTTTGTAGAAAACATTCACACACTTAGTTTTATCTCTTTGTAAGAAAGTGTTTCCTTGACAAACCGGGTTGTGGTTTGGATCAAGAAGGCTTTAGCAGTTGTTAAAGCAGTCTGTAATATTCAGTTGAATATAGTGGATTAAGACCTCGTTGGAGAGAGGCGAAATCACCTTGACGGGTGGACTGGAGTAGTTTGAGATCAAACGAACCAGGATAAAAATATCTTGTTCATTGCATTAGATTTCAGTTTTACAATTCAACCCCCCCTTCTTGTGTTTTTCACCACTTCAATTGGTATCAGAGCCTGGTTCTGAGCTAAAACACTTAACCGTGTCAGTACAAGATCCAGCGTCAGAAAAACACAATGGCAGGAAACAACTCTCACATCAGCAATGACAACAATGAGGACAGAGACAAATTCAGCGGCAAACCTCCAGTCTTTGATGGAGAAAACTTTGATTACTGGAAAGACAGAATTGAAAGCTTCTTTCTGGCACATGATGCTGATCTGTGGGATATGGTGACAGATGGATACACGCACCCTGTGAATGCAAGCGGTCAGAAGATTGATAGAAAAACAATGTCTGATCAACAAAAGCGTGACTTCAAGAATCACCACAAGGCCAGAACCATCCTCCTCAGCGCCATCTCCTATACTGAGTATGAAACGATCTCCAACAGAGACACATCAAAGAATATTTTTGACTCACTCAGAATGATGCATGAGGGCAACGTTCAGGTCAAAGAAACAAAAGCTCTGGCGCTCATTCAGAAGTATGAGGCGTTCAAAATGGAAGAATCTGAATCCATTGAAACCATGTTCTCTAGATTCCAGATTCTGGTAGCTGGTCTCAAAGTTCTGGACAAAGGATACTCTACTGCTGACCATGTCAAGAAAATCATCAGAAGTTTACCCAAGCAGTGGAGACCAATGGTTACAGCTCTGAAGCTAGCTAAAGATCTCAACAAAATCACTCTGGAGGAACTTATCAGCTCCCTCAGAAGTCATGAGATAGAGCTAGAAGCTGATGAGCCTCAGAAGCAAGGTAAGCCTTTAGCATTAAAATCTAACAAAAAATTTGAGTCTAAAGTTTTGCAGGCATTTGAAGAAACATCTGATGGATCCTCATCAGAAGAAGACGAACTCTCTCTCCTTTCCAGAAGAGTAAATCAACTGTGGAAGCAAAGACAAAGAAAGTTCAGGAATCCCAAAATATCTGATCAAAACGAGTCCTCTTCCAGATACAGAAGGACAGATTCTTCCTCTGGATACAGAAGATCTGAAGGCTCCTCCAGTAGCAAAAAGCCAAACACCAAGGACATCATCTGCTATGAGTGCAATGAGCAAGGACACTATAAGAGTGACTGCCCAAAGCTTCAGAGGGAAAAGCCCAAAAAGAAGTTTGGAAGAGAGAAGAAGAAAAGTCTCATGGCCACATGGGATGACTCTGACTCGTCTGAAGCTGACTCAGAATCAGATGATGAGAGGGCAAACATAGCTCTCATGGCTAACATCTCAGAAGATAGTGAAGCTTCTGAATCAGACTCAGAATCAGATACTGAAGAGGTATTTCCTAACTTTGCTGTTAACTTTACAAAGGCTGAACTTGCTGAAAGCCTTAATGAGATTCTGGAACGTTATCAGCAAATTAGAGCTAAATTCAGAGACCTAAAAAGGAATCTTGAATCTGACTCTAATAAGACTGAGAGTCTCAAATTGGAAAATTCTGAGCTGAGAAATAAGATTTCAAAATTAGAAAACACTTTACAAAACTCTCAGAAGGAACCAATTTCTGAAACTCCCAGCAACGCTGATGAGATCATCAAGGAGTATGATCACAGTTTCCAGAAGTTTCTAGCTAAAAGCATAGATAGAAGCAGAATGGCTTCAATGATCTATGGAGTTAGCAGAAACGGCAGGAAAGGAATAGGATACCAAGGTAAGGTTCCTACACCAAAGAATGTCATGGACTTAACCATTAAACACACTCCTCTGAATTCACATTTTGTATATGGTCACACACATGATATTAAATACACTAGCAGTAAGCACTCTGTGAAACCAAAATTCAACCAGAGTTTTGGTAAAACTAACAAATCAGGACCCAAGAAAATCTGGGTACCTAAGGATAAAATAATACATGTTGCAGATATCTTTAGCAGCAAGTCAGAAACACCAGTCATGGTACCTGGACTCTGGCTGCTCACGACACATGACGGGAAGAAGGCATATGTTCCAAAGCCTGGAACTTATGCCTGGAGGCCACGTTGGTTTTGGAGGCAATCAGAGGGGAAAGATAATTGGCTCTGGAACTGTAGGTAATGGAAATCTTCCCTCTATTAATAATGTTCTGCTAGTAGATGGATTGATGCATAATCTGTTATCCATAAGTCAATTAAGTGATAACGGTTATGATATAATCTTTAATCAAAAATCATGTAAAGCTGTTAGTCAGAAAGATGGGACTATCCTGTTTAATGGTAAGAGGAAAAACAACATTTACAAAATCAAACTTTCTGAACTAAAGAGTCAGAATGTAAAATGTCTTCTGTCTGTTAACAACGAGCAGTGGATCTGGCACAGAAGATTGGGGCATGTTAGTATGAGAAGAATATCTCAGATTAACAAACTCAATCTGGTCAGAGGACTTCCTAATTTGAAGTTCAATTCAGATGCTCTGTGTGAAGCATGTCAGAAAGGCAAGTTTGCAAAACCTTCTTTTAAATCCAAAAATGTTGTTTCTACCTCTAAGCCATTAGAACTTCTGCACATTGACTTATTTGGACCAGTTAAAACTGCTTCAGTCAGTGGCAAGAAGTATGGGTTAGTAATCGTAGATGACTATAGCAGATGGACATGGGTAAAGTTCTTAAGACACAAGGACAAGTCACACTCTGTGTTTGTTACCTTCTGTAACCAAGTTCAGAATGAAAAGGATCTTAGAATCGTTAAAGTCAGAAGTGATCATGGTGGAGAATTTGAAAACAAAGATTTTGAGTCATTCTTTAATGACAGAGGCATTCTGCATGATTTCTCTTGTCCTAGAACTCCCCAACAAAATGGAGTTGTAGAACGAAAGAACAGAACACTGCAAGAAATGGCCAGAACCATGATCAATGAGACAAACGTTGCTAAGACCTTCTGGGCAGAGGCAATAAACACAGCGTGCTACATTCAGAATAGAATCTCAATAAGATCTATTCTCGAAAAGACTCCATATGAATTGTGGAAGAACAGAAAGCCCAACATTTCATATTTTCATCCATTTGGATGTACTTGCTTTATATTAAATACAAAGAATTATTTGAACAAGTTTGACTCTAAAGCACAGAAGTGTATTATGTTAGGATACTCTGAACGCTCAAGAGGGTACAAAGTATACAATACAGAAACACAGATTGTGGAAGAATCAATCAGTGTTCGTTTTGATGATAAGCTTGACTCTGAAAAGTCAAAGCAGAATGAAGTTTTTGCAGGTATAGAAATTGAATTTACAGGTTCTGAAGACAAGTCATCAGAAGCTCTCAACACAGACATTCCTTCAACGTCTGAAAGGAGCACTGCTAGCAATCCCACAATAGCTGCTGATCAACCTCAGAAGAGATTACCCAGAAGCAGCTTGGATCACCCATAAGAGACTATCTTAGGAAGAAAGGAAGATCCAATCAGAACAAGAGCAAGCTTCAGAAACTCTGAAGAAACTCTTATGGGACTTGTGTCTCTGATTGAACCTTCTTCTATTGATGAAGCACTTCTGGATAATGACTGGATTCTGGCAATGCAAGAAGAGTTGAATCAATTCACCAGAAATGACGTATGGGATCTCGTTCCCAGACCAAAAGGATTCAACGTCATTGGAACAAGATGGGTGTTCAGAAACAAGCTAAATGAACAAGGTGAAGTCATCAGAAACAAGGCACGACTGGTTGCACAAGGTTATAGTCAGCAAGAGGGGATAGACTATACATAAACCTTTGCCCCAGTCGCCAGGTTAGAATCTATCAGACTTTTAATTTCATTTGCTGTTAATAGAGGCATCACTCTGTATCAGATGGATGTCAAAAGTGCATTCTTAAATGGTTATATAGAAGAAGAAGTTTATGTACACCAACCCCCTGGTTTTGAAAATACAAAACATCCAGAACATGTTTTCAAACTAAAGAAGTCACTATATGGTCTGAAACAAGCTCCCAGAGCTTGGTATGAAAGGCTGAGTAACTTTCTGTTAGAAAATGAATTCACCAGAGGGAAAGTGGACACTACTCTATTCTGTAAATCAGTTAAGAATGACATCTTAGTCTGTCAAATTTATGTTGATGATATTATTTTTGGTTCTACTAATCCTTCTCTTGGAAGAAAATTTGCTAAGTGTATGCAGGCAGAATTTGAGATGAGCCTCATGGGGGAACTGAAATTCTTTCTAGGAATTCAGATCAATCAAACTCCAGAGGGAACTTACATTCATCAGAGGAAATATATCAGAGATCTTCTGAAGAAATTTGACCTCTCAGAATGTAAGCCATCAAAGATTCCAATGCATCCCACGTGCATTCTGGAAAGAGAAGAGGTAAGCAAAAATGTAGAACAGAAAGTCTACAGAGGTATGATTGGTTCTCTCCTCTATCTGACTGCTTCAAGACCTGACATATTATTCAGTGTATGTATCTGTGCTAGATTCCAATCAGATCCTAGAGAATCTCACTTAACAGCTGTTAAGCGAATTTTCAAGTATCTGAAAGGTACTACTAATCTGGGTTTGTTTTATAGAAAATCTAGTGATTACAACTTAGTAGGCTACTGCGATGCTGATTTTGCTGGAGACAGAGTGGAACGTAAAAGTACTTCTGGAAGCTGTCAGTTTCTGAGAGAAAATCTGATCTCTTGGTCCAGCAAAAGGCAATCAACAATTGCGCTATCAACAGCAGAAGCTGAGTACATAGCAGCAGCAGGATGTAGCACACAAATGCTCTGGATGAAAAGTCAGCTTGAAGACTTCCAGATTTTTGAGAGTAACATTCCTATACTCTGTGATAATACTTCTGCTATTTGCTTAAGTAAGAATCCCATTTTACATTCTAGAGCTAAGCATATAGAAATAAAACATCATTTCATTAGGGACTATATTCAGAAAGGTATTTTGAACTTAAAATTTATAGATACAGACCATCAATGGGCTGATATCTTTACTAAACCCCTTTCAGAAGATAGGTTTAATTTCATTCTGAAACATCTCAGCATGAAAGTCTGTCCAGAATGAAAATGTTTTAATTCCATATATTTACCTTCAGAATGTAATTGTTTTACTGTGAACTTCTGATCAATCTTCTTTCAGAAAGATAGAACATGCAGATTGTATCAGATGCAAGTCTAAAGATCTGAGAGTCTAAGCTCAAAGACAGACGTGCTGATCACTACATCAAACAAGTGTCATCCAATCATCAGCATATGTCTGAAGCAGAACGCGTGCACGCTTCTGAGAAGGCAAAGCGCTGATTGGGTGCATTGAGACACATGTCTGGTAACCGTTTTTAAGTATCTTTCTCAAATCCCCCAAAATCAGCAAGCATTTAATGAAAAGTAATCATGCTTTTAAAATGCAATCATGATTTTTCTCTTTCTTAAAAACGTTTATCTTTTCAAAATATTTTGAAAATCTATTTAAACACATTAATCTCTCATTCTCATTCTTTACGTTTTCTCACTAATACTTAAGCATTTTCTGCATATTTCTGTGTTCATCTCTTGCAAAACCCTTTTCCTCAGTTTATTCTCAAAACCTTTTTAATGTGAACATGGCAACCTCCAGCAGTGCTTCTGCAGGTCCTCAGAAGAAAGCATCATCTGAGCAATATCAAGTGCCATTCAGAACACTCCTCACTCCTGTGAAGAATCTTGAAGTGCTTTCTGAATTAATCATTGATTTTGGAAGCTTGAAGGAGAACGGTTTTGACCTAACTGAAGAAGTTAGGGCACAGAAGTGGGAAAGGTATTTTGACAGGTTGGTTGGACCAACATTCCCTATGCTAGTCAAGGAATTCTGGATTCACGCCAAGGCTTAAACACATCTAGTCACCTCCTTTGTTATGGGGAAGAAGATTGTGATCACAGAGGATCACATTGCAAGGCTAATCGGTTACAGTGGCGGTGGCGTCCGTTGTGTGGACATGGCTGAAAGATGTGCTGATGTGGGTGTGATAGCTGCAAGGATTTTCACTCATGGGGTGCCCAGCAGCAAGATCAAAGATCTGAAGGATCATTACAGAGTTTGGGCCAAGATAATTCTGGGGTGCTTCAACCACAGGAAACCAACCAGTTTACCTGATTACATAAATGTGGATCAGAAGTTTCTGATCTACTTTATTGATCAGAAGGTAAAAATCAATCTGGCTCATTTTCTGTTCAACCACCTCAGAACAAGTGTGAAGGAAACCAGGGAAGAAGAACGAACCAAGAGGGATTGGATACCCTTTGGAAGGTTGATATCAGATATTCTGACAGAGAATAGGCTGATAGAGCATCTGATAGAAGCTCAAGAGCTAAGCACTATTGAACCAACAGTTGGGAAACCTCTGAATGCAAAGAACTTGAAGAAGATGAAGCTGATAGAGAATATTCAGAAGGAACCCAGAGCCACTCCTATTGCTGATATCACCAGCAGAAGAGTTCCTCTGAGTGACTTTCCTTTATTCTCTGAGATAGAATCCAAACCAGAGGTGGTTCTCAGATACTTGGATGCGTGCAAGGAAGATGGTTCAGATCCAAATCTGATTATCAAAGCTCTGCATCAACCTCAGCAAGAAGTGACTCTGAAGAAGACGAAGAAGAGGAAGGCACCATCAGAAGGATCATCCCAGCAGACACCCAGGAAAAGAGGTAATTCATCTGCTGCTTCTGTTTTAAATTCTTCTACTATTCCAGCATCTATTCCTCCTCAAACCTCTCATAGAATCTCAATCCCCATCCCTACCATAGATGAAACTGTACCAGAAGAGGACCCTTCTGAGGCATTAAAACTCAGAAGACCCAGAACCAAACATCCCAAACAACCAACAATCTCAACAACATCAGCAATTGATCAAGTGCTGTCTGACATTGATCAACACACCTCTGATCAACCAAACTCTGAACCACAAATTGTCCCTCCTCCACAACCAGAACAACAACAATCTGCTGAAGAACCAGAACAACAACAACAACCACTTTCACCCATTCCAGAAGAACCCCTTATCCCTGAACAACCAGAAAATCCAACAACTTCTCCTCAAACAGCAATTCCGCCTCCCTCGCCTCAACCAGAAATTAATCCACCATCACCTCAACCAGAGTTTCATCACTCTGAAACTCCTTCTCCTCAACCATCTGAACCTCATTCACCTCAACCATCACCTTTGGCAATCCAGCTGCCAGGTGGAACAACAATCACCTTAGCACAATTGCCATCCTCATAAGAATCTACACCACCAAATACTCCCAAAACACCACCCAGTCCAATCATAATCTCTGATTCTGATACTCCATCTCCAAAACAAACAGCTGCCAAGAAAACCTCTGAAAACCCCAACAGGACTTTCATAGACTTAACCAGTCTTGACCGTCTTGCTGATCTGAAAGATAAAATAGCCATCCCAAAACCAAAACAACCAGATGTTGGCTCTGGTATTATGAATTTTGAAACAGGTGTGCTGCAATGGATTGCTTCTTTGAAGCAAGTCTGTCCTGGAATGATTGACCCAGCTGCTTCTGATCAGCTCTGGTCACAATTCAGACTTTGGGTACGTGCTGAAGCCCTCAAGTTGCAGGATATCAACTATGAGCAGGCACAACAGAATTTCAGCAAGCTTCTGAATGAAGTTGGAAGTCAGCTTCTGAAAGAAGACGTGCTCCCTCTGGATAGTGAACCTTGGTCTGAGAAACAGCAAGCTTCAAAGGTGCAATCAGAAGAAGACAAGACCATTCAAGCTGAAGAAAGTCAAGCAGAAGATATTGCTGAAAGCTCTCAGAAGCTTCCTACTTTTGATGCTTCTCAAGCTGCCTTGGACATGCAGACTCTGGAAGAACTAAGGCTGAATGACATGCGTCTGCAGCAGCGGATGGATGAAAACGACCAGAAGATGAAAGAAAGAATGGATGTGCAGGATAGCAAGATTGACACTGTTGTCAGCATGGTGCACAAGCAGAATGAGACTGCTGAAAAGATCCAAGCCATGCTGGAGAACCTGTTCACACGCTTGCCTCCTCAACCTTAGTCTTTTTTTTCATTTATGTCCTTTTCATGTTTTCTTTGATTTTCTGATGTACTGTTTGAATATGTTTTGTACTATTGTCATGTTTTGATTCTGAACTCTTTTAATATGATTAGTTTTTCTGATCTTAAATTGTTTTAGCACTCACCTACACTTTTTGATTGCTGACAAAAAGGGGGAGAACAAGAATGATATTTTAAACAATAACGGCTAACTAGACAGAAATTCTCAAACATTCTAACTCTATTACTTGAAAATGTTTTTTTTTCTGTTTTGCTTAAAGTCTACAGGTACAAGGAAGCTCCTGGACACTCTGAAGACTAGAAGCAAAACAGAAAAAAACATTTTCTGATCTTAAATTGTTTTAGCACTCACCTACACTTTTTGATTGCTGACAAAAAGGGGGAGAACAAGAATGATATTTTAAACAATAACGGCTAACTAGACAGAAATTCTCAAACATTCTAACTCTATTACTTGAAAATGTTTTTTTTCTGTTTTGCTTAAAGTCTACAGGTACAAGGAAGCTCCTGGAAACTCTGAAGACTAGAAGCTCTGAGCACTATGAAGCTCTGATCCGCTCTGATACTCTGATCCAAAGCAAAGCTCTGACAAGGAAAGCTCTGAAGCTCTGCTCTGACATAAAGCTTCTGATAGTCAAAGACTCTGATACTCTGATGTTCAAAGAAAGGCAAAAAGATCTGATCCTGAAGAACACTTGTAATCAAAGGGAAGTAATAAACTCAGGGGGAGTATCTCTCAACTCTGATATCCTTTTACTCCTTATCCTTTTTACTTCTTACTCTGATGCATATCTCTGATACCTTTTCACGTTATTTTCATTTAAAAATATCTAGTTTTTGTCATCATCAAAAAGGGGGAGATTGTTAGAACAAAGTTTGAATCTACTACCCTATATTTAAGTTTTGATGATAACAAAGTGAAAAGATATAGTATTTATAAGATTCATGTATGAACTATCTGCTGCCTAAAATTATTATGTTCTGACTTGCAGAAACTCTGATTGATATAAGCAAGATCACATCTAATCAGCATCAGAATTTGGTTCTTGACACCAGCATCAGAAGTTGCCATATCAGAATGTCAGAATCAGATGATCAACTCACGTATATGCTGAAGCCTGATGAACAAGACTGTGCTCAACACTCTGATAAAGAAACACAACAGTTCATCAGCAGCTAAGCAGAGTCAGAATGAGCCAAGCCAGAACTTGCATTAAGTAAGCAACGGTACTGTGCATTGAAAGCAAATTAATACCAACGGCCTCATTCCAGACAAGATCTGCTCGATAAGGAAAGTTTGTTATTAGCATTGAATCAAGAATATTGCATTCAACGTTCATCATCTCAGTGCTATATAAACAAGACTTTGAAGATTGAAATGGCTAATGCTCTCAAAATCTCTACACGCAAAAAGGCTGATCAAAATCTTCTTTCTCTCAGTTCTGCTAAACACCACACATTCTGATATTCTATCATTGTTTAGCAATCTAGTTTCTAAGCTTTAATTTGTGTATACATCATAGTTGTGATACAGTTTTGTAGAAAACATTCACACACTTAGTTTTATCTCTTTGTAAGAAAGTGTTTCCTTGACAAACCGGGTTGTGGTTTGGATCAAGAAGGCTTTAGCAGTTGTTAAAGCAGTCTGTAATATTCAGTTGAATATAGTGGATTAAGACCTCGTTGGAGAGAGGCGAAATCACCTTGACGGGTGGACTGGAGTAGTTTGAGATCAAACGAACCAGGATAAAAATATCTTGTTCATTGCATTAGATTTCAGTTTTACAATTCAACCCCCCCCCCCCCCCTTTCTTGTGTTTTTCACCACTTCAGTCACAACTATTTCTTATAAAGATGTTTCAATTATAACCATTTCCGCCAATTCTCCCAGGGTCTCCACTAAAAGACTCGTCAAGATTACATCTGCTCCGAAGTTGGCTCCCCTGATCATCACTATGTCAGGGCCAATACCATACTCCTCGAACAAAGCTGTTCCATGGAATTATGGGGCTGACGTCTATTACCATGGCGTCAAGCAAGACCTGTTGGCTGCTGAAGACAAAGTTTCTGGAAATACTGATCCTGACATTGGAAATATCATTGGGACCAATAAAATAACAAGAAATGGAAGAGTGTTCTCACCTGAGATTTCTCCTCCTAAAGCCGTTACTATTCATGTGATCATCCCTACTGTTATTCCTGCTAATACTACCACTACAATTCATGTGATTACCCCTGTTGCCACCCCTATCACTGAGTCGACCGAGACTCGGGGCAAAGACATATTTCTTGAGCCTGTCTAGACGAAGGCACATTCAGAATCCATTCTTGAGGCTTCCAAGAAGGAAATGGAAGAAATCTTAAATATCATTAAGAAGAGCGACTACAATATGGTCGAACAGCTGGGGCATACCCCTTCTAAGATTTCAATGTTGGCCCTACTATTATGCTCTGAAGCTCATGCAAAAGCTTTGGTGAAATTCCTCAAAACTTCCCATGTGCCTCAAGAAACCTCCGTTGACCAATTTGAAGATTGTGTGGCCAGTTTAACAGCTAATAACGGTTTGGGTTTTTCTGATGCTGATCTGTCATCCAGAGGAAGAAAACACAATGATGTGCTACATGTCTCCATTGAATGCAGGGGCACCACTTTGGCTCATGTTTTAGTGGATATCGATTCATCTCTAAACATGCTGCCCAAGAAGGCTCTGGACAGATTAGACTGCGAAGGTTTGACCCTGAAGTCTAACGACATTGTAGTGTGGGCTTTCGATGGTTCAAAAAGAATGGTGCACAGGGAGGTGGACATCCCCATCAAAGTTGGTTCTCATACTTTTGACTCCACCTTCTACGTGATGGATATTCAACCATCTTATTCTTGTTTGTTTGGTCGCCCTTGGATCCATGGGACTGGAGCTGTCACATCCACTCTACATCACACGATGAAGTACCCGGTGAAAGGAAAAATTGTCACGCTACATGGTGAAGAGGAGTACATGGTAAGTCACCTGAACTCTTTCAGGTATGTGGAAATAGATGGCGAGTTCATCGAGACTCCTTGTCAGAACTTCGAAGAGGTGCCCTAAACCATGGTTGCAACTGAGACTGTTACCAATCTGCCAAAGATCACCATACCTCCCTTGAAAATGGATTTTCTCAAGGACGCCAAAGCAGTTATTGAAGAAGGTGGGTGTACCATTTGGGGCCAACTACCTGACATTCCACACAAATCTGATAAGTTTGGTTTGGGTTTCTCTTCAGGGGCTCAAAGGGTTGTTCGTCATGCTCGTACTGGAGGATCTCCCATATGAATCAACAATTATGGGGTCAACGCTTTAGAAGACAGTGATGTTGACTATGACATGGACAGCTAGATCTTCCCTACTACCAACGGTGGACCCAGTAACTGGACGGCTAAAGACTTTGTACAAATTACTTTTATTCAGAAGTAATTGTCTTTCTTGTTTTCAGATATGTAATAAATAAACAATATAAACTCTATGGCCATATGTCTTACCTGGGGCACAATGGTTTATTTGTGAGGGTTATCATGTTTCAATCTCATATGTCATTAATAAAGCATTGGACGTTTTGCATACAAATTTTGCGCTCTCTGTCTTTCTTTTCTGCTTTTTACTTTGTCAATACAACTATGCTCTTACACACACTCACGTATCAAACTGCAGATCCATATCCATTATGGATCCCATTGATAATGGTTCTGCTATTGCCCGTTATGACTTTGAAAATCCGATCAACCAAGCCGAGGACGAAGGTGAAGAAGATTGTGAGGTACCCGGAGAACTTGCCAGACTGTTAAAATAGGAAGAAAGGGCTATACAGCCCCATGAAGAGCCAATTGAGACAGTGAACTTGGGCATAAAAGAGGACAAAAAAGAAGTCAAGATAGGTGCAAATTTGGAGATTAGTGTCAAACAGCGGTTGATACAAATGTTGCATGATTATGTCGAGATCTTTACTTGGCCATATGAAGACATGCCAGGACTAGACACGGATATTGTGGTTCATCGTCTCCCAACTAAAGAAGATTTCCCTCCAGTAAAGCAGAAGGTTCGTCGTATGCGCCCTGAAATGTCAGAGAAGATCAAAGTAGAAGTTAAGAAACAATTCAACGCTGGGTTCTTAGTTGTAACCTCTTATCCACAATGGGTTGCTAACATAGTCTCGGTGCCTAAAAAGGACGACAAGGTACAAATGTGTGTGAACTACAGAGATTTGAACAGGGCAAGCCCCAAGGATGACTTCTCGCTTCCCCACATTAATGTTCTGGTTGATAACACCGCACAACATAAGATTTTTTCCTTCATGGATGGTTTCTCCGGTTACAATCAGATCAAGATGGCACCCGAGGACATGGAGAAGACAACCTTCGTCACACAACGGGGCACTTTTTATTAAAAAGTGATACCGTTTGGATTGAAGAATGCTAGGGAAACCTATCAGCGAGCCATGGTAGCTTTGTTCCATGACATGATTCACCATGAGATAGAGGTCTATGTTTATGACATGATAGCCAGGTCTCAAACTGAAGAAGAGCATCTTGATCATTTGCAAAAGCTGTTTGATATGTTGAAGACGTACAAGTTGAGGTTAAATCTGAACAAGTGCACCTTCGGGGTAAGGTCTGGTAAACTCCCAGGCTTCATTGTCAGTGACAAGGGTATTCAGGTAGACCCTGCAAAGGTTAAATCCATACAAGAGATGCCAGCTCCTCGCACTGAGAAGGAGGTTAGAGGTTTCTTGGGACGCCTAAATTACATTGTCAGGTTTATTTCCTATCTAACCGCTACTTGCGAGCCAATCTTCAAACTCCTGAAGAAAGATCAAGTGGTAAAATGGAATGATGAGTGCCATACTTCCTTTGATAAAATTAAGGAATACCTTCAAGAGCCTCCAATTCTGATGCCTCCGATTGAAGGAAGACCTTTGATAATGTACTTAACAGTGTTAGATAATTCAATGGGGTGTGAGCTGGGGAAGCATGATGAGTCTGGTCGAAAAGAGCATGCAATATACTACCTTAGAAAAAAGTTTACCGACTGTGAAATAAGATACTCTTTTCGACTGCTCGCTGATTAAGACAGTATATGCAGACTCACACTACCTTGTTGATATCTAAAATGGATCCGATCAAGTACATCTTCGAGAAGCCCGCTCTCTCCAGAAGAATAGCGAGATGGCAAATGATCCTGACTGAATACGACATTCAATACACAACCCAGAAAGAAATTAAGGGAAGTGTAATAACTGATCATTTGGCTCATCAGGCTGTGGATGACTACCAATCCATGAACTTTGAATTCCTGGATGAGAATATCATGTTAGTGACTAACTGTAAAGAACCTGGACCGGATGAAGGACCTGAGAAAGGATCCTGATGGACTATGGTTTTTGATGGAGCTTCCAACACACTCGACAATGGCATCAGTGCTGTAATCATATCTCCAGAGGACTGTCATACTCCTTTCACCGCCATATTATGTTTCAATTGTACCAACAATATGGCTGAGTATGAAGCATGCATCATGGGTCTCAAAGCTGCTATTGACTTGAGGATCAAGTTCTTGAGTGTTTTCTAGGATTCGGCTTTGGTAATAAGTCAAATCAAAGGAGAGTGGGACACGAAGCACCCTAATCTCATCCCTTACAAAGAACATGTGCTGACATTGCTTCCACACTTTGAAGAAGTCTCCTTTGAACATTTTCCACAAGAAGAGAATCAGTTAGCGGACACGCTAGCTACCATGTCATCTATGTTCAAGGTCATATGGGACAACGAGGCTCCTCAGATCACTATTGAGATATTGGATGAACCAGCTTACTGCTATGAGATCGATACTGAAGGGGTAACATACAAACCTTGGTTCCATGAAGTGAAAAGGTATCTCGAGGCTCAAGAATATCCTGAGGGGGCATCTGTCAATGATAAGAAGTTTCTGAGAAGGTTCTCTGCAAAGTTTTTCCTCATTAATGGAATCCTCTACAAGTGCAACCACGACTCTACTTTACTTTGGTGTGTAGACAAGAGCGAAGTAGAGATGATTATGGCAGATTTACACGAAGGTACCTTTGTCACCCATTCTAGTGGACACACCATGGCTAAAAAGATCCTACGGGCAAGATATTACTAGTCCACTATGGAAGCAGACTATTATCAACATTCCCGAACTTGTCACAAATGCCAGATCTATGTTGATAAAGTGCTTGTACCTCCGGTTCCCCTGAACATCTTGACGGCTCCCTGGCCCTTTGCAATATGGGGCATTTAAATGATCGGAGAGATTAGACCTACCGCTTCCAATGGGCAACGCTTCATCCTAGTGGCCATTGATTACTTCACGAAGTGGATTGAGGCTGCCTCTTTTGCCACTGTTACCAAGAATGTTGTGGCGCAATTAATCAAGCATAACCTTATCTATTGGTATGGTGTTCTAGAAAGAATCATCACAAATAATGGTACAAATCTCAATAATATGATGATCATCGAACTCTGTAAACATTCAAGATCCAGCATCATAATTCTTCCCCTTACCGACCGAATAAGAATGGCGTTGTGGAGGCTGCTAACAAGACCATTAAGAAAATCATACAAAAGATGACAGTGACATACAAAGACTGGCATGAGATGTTACCATTTGCTCTTCATGGTTACTGCACCTCAGCACGTACGTCAATAGGGGCAACACCTTACTCTCTGGTGTATGGTATGGAGGTTGTCCTACCTATTGAGGTCCAGATCCCTTCTTTGGGAATCATGAAGGATACAGGTTTGAACAAAGATGATTGGATCCAGACTCGACTTGACCAACTGAATTTGATTGATGAGAAAAGACTTGCTGCTGTCTGTCATGGTCAGATGTACCAAAAGCGAATGATCAAGGCTTTCAACAAAAAGGTCAGACGTCAGGTATATCAAGTGGGTAATCTAGTAATCAAGCGCATCATCCTGCCACAAGGTGATCCCAGGGGCAAATGGACTCCTACATATGAAGGGCCATTTGTAATCAAAAGCATATTTTCTTGTGGAGCCAGGATTCTAACCACCATGGGTGGTGATGACCTTCCTCACCCTGTGAATGCGAACATAGTGAAAAGATACTACGCATGAATAAAGACCCGCTAGGTTGACTGGCCTAGGAAAAAATAAGGGCATCCCGGTGAACCAAAAGGGTTCGGGCAAAATTTAGGGATAAATACAAAAAAATCGTACACCCGGCTAGTCGAAAACCTGAAAAGGTGGCTTGGGCAAAAAAGGGTATCCCGGTGGACTGAAAACTCGAAAGGGCGGTGTGATACGGTGGGAGAACTGACTTGAAGGTTTTGCGTTTGTGTTCGCAATTGTGCGGTTTAGCAAGAGTTGCCACCGACTTTTTATTTTATCCAAAGGAAAGGTCAAAAAGCACAGGAAAGACCTTTGAGATGTTTTCTTGGGTTCAGGGGGTAGATTATGAAAAGGGAAGGTGCAAGCACCCTTTTCATCCATGGTTTTCCATGGGCTCTTAGTTACTTGTTTAGATCACTTGCTTTTGCTTTTCAGTTGTTTGAAATGGTGCTTTGTGTGCGGTTTTGAAAATGTTTTGAAAAGAGGCCTATGTTTAGGCAACCTTTGTAACAATTCTTGTTTGAATGTTTTACAAAGGTGTTTGTCTTTTGAAAAGATGTTTCAATGTTTGAAAGTTTGTTTTGAAATTGTGTTGTGAGGTGTGTTTGAAAATAGCAAGGATGTTTTGTAAGCTTTTGATCAAGTAACTAAGAGTTGTCTACCCTATTTTACTCAAAGATATTTCCTATGTTTTTAACCCTTTTGACAGTGTTATTTCACCATTGCATTTGGTGAACAACCTTGTGTTAGGATGTTAAACAGGACAGGCGCGGGTCATCGCATACAATCATTGAAAGCAACTTGTGAGACGCTCTAGCAATTTTGTAAGGGACGAGATCGTTTTATCGAAGGCAACATTGAGGGTCATCGAGGGACTACGATCTTTATTTATCGAAGGGGCATTTGCTAGAGTGTCTCATATTCGAGGGACATGATCGCATTTCCGAGGCAACAAGCGAGGTTACCCTAGAGGTGCAAGTGTGAATTGTGTTTGTCATTTTCATGCATTTAGATCTTGTATTAGGTCATCTAGCGATTGATTTTAGATTTTTGCATACAAACCCTAATCTCTAGTCATGGCATATTTGAAAGCATAAAATGCGAGAATTAAAAGTCTAAGCTATTACAAAAGTATCCGGGGATGGGGGTACAATTATTTACAAATGGGGATGAGTCTCATAAGAATAATAATGTCCAAATATCAAGTGTTATAACCAAATCGAATCGTCGCAATTCAAATATTAAAGCTATAACAAAACATAAAAATAAAGAGAATCAATAAATTATGAAATGCATGTATTTATTAACTTAAAAATAAATAAATAACATCTATTCTAAAAAAAGAAAGATTAAGTATTTTATTCTTTTGTGTTTTATTAATTATGAAAAGAAAAAGTTTAAAAGAAAGAAAATTTAATTAAAACTAAATCTCTATTATTTTTGATGTTTTCAAATAAAGTAAGATTATTTAATAAAACTAATTTTTTTAAGAAAAGTCAAATTTTTTATTATTAGTTTTATTATTAACTTAAAAACAAAACAAATAATATAATTAATATAAAAAAAAACAAGTATTTGCTAATCAAAAGGAAAGAAATAAAAAAAATGGGCTTAAGGCTTGAAAGGGGGAAGCCCAAAATAAGAATATGAGAGAAGAGAAACAAAAAAACAGAATGGAGGTGTGTGTGTGTGGGGGGGGGGGGGTGCGCTAGTAATGATTATGGGCTTATGTGTTTGGATAGGCCCAAGGTACAGTTTACACAGTTTTGTTAAGGTTTGTAAACTTTAGGGTTAGTGTGTGTAATTGGGGTTACAGCAGCGCCGCTTGCTCCTTCTTCCTCTTCATCTCTCTCAGACAACGATGCTCTGATCTCCCTCCTCTCAGGCCACCGGAGCGCCACCCCACTCTCTCATCTCCTCACAGTGATTTATGGCTTTTCTTGTAAACGGTACGGTTTATTTTGTTTTGATTTTACAGTTTCATGTTTGTTTAAGCTTTGTTCATGTTACTTGCATGTTCAGTTTCATTTTTTAATCTATGGTATTATGTCTGAAATGCAGCAAGGGTTTGAGAAAAAACGTACCTTTGGAGATTTTTTCTGGAAAATGGAGGGAGAGAGATTGGATTGGCGGCGCTTCCTTGGTGGCCGGAGATACGAGGAAGAAATGATGGTCACGCCTTTTGGTAACTTCTGAGATTTTATTATTGTTTATTGATTTGTTGAACTGAGTTTGTTGGACAATGGTTTATGATGATGCTTCCGAAACTGCTTCTTGTTGCTTCTGAAATGCTCTTCCTCTTTCTTGAATGTTGATGATGATAAAAGTTCTGAAACTTTGTTTGTATGCTTCTGAAATGCTCTTCCTCTTTCTTGATTTGTTGATGATGATGACGTTCTGAAACTTCTTTGCCTCAAAAACTTTTTTTTCTCTCTCTTCTTTGAATCTGAAACCCTGTTGCAAGTTTCTAAAACTATGTTTTGGTTTGTGGATTTTGTTGAAACTGAGTTTGGTGGTTGATGTTTCAAAGGGTTTTTTGTGATTGTTTTGAAACTGTTTGGCTGTTTGTTACAGTTTGTTAACAGGTTTGCAAGTTTTGTGTTAGGCTTGCAGTTTGGAGAGTTTGTTGTTTACAGTTTGGCTGTTTGTTGAGCTTGCAACTGTTGTAGGTTTTGTGTTTGGCAAGATTTCTTTGGTTTGATAACAGTGTGGCCAGCTGGTTTACAGTTTGGCTGTTTGTTAGCAGGTAGTTCACAGTTTGGGTGATTTACTGCAGTTGGGCAGGCTTGGTGGTTTGTTTATGGAACTGTTACAGTTTTTGTGTAACTTGGTGATTTGCTGTTAGTTTGGTTGAGCTTTGTTATGCAGGTTGGGAGCTTTGTTATGTTTTCTGTTTGATAACAGGTTGGAGAGTTCTTTTGAACCGCTGAGTTTTTTGGCTTAGCTCCAATGCTCTCTCTTACTTGTGCTTTTTGATAGCTCTTATATCTTTTGCTCTTTGTGACAGCCTCTTTTTGCCAAACTGTAAAACCTCACCCAAGGTGATATCTTTCTCTCTTTCTCTCCCCATGAAACAAGCATTTTTGCTTTTTTTATTATATTCTGAAAAGTTTGCTTTTGTCTGGAAAATGATGATAGCTGTGACAAGTCTTTTGCTTGTCAATAGGTTTACCTCCTGCTGTATTTGCCTGCTGCATTTGCATGCTGTACTTTCTACACTTGTACAATTTGCATCTAGTTTGCTTAGCTTGCATGTTTAGACAATTGCTTAGTTTGAATTTTGGCGCCTGTTGCATTTGAAACTCAGTTTGCTTTGTTGTCAATGTTTTAGTTTGGCTTATGTTTGACAGTTTTGGCGCCTTGGTTTGCCTTTGTTGCTGCAATATTTGCCTTTGTATGCTTGCTTTTGTACATCATGTTTCAGTTTGGCTCATGTTTGCATTTGAACCAATTGCTTTTGTATGCTTGCATTTGCACTTTTATTTTTCTCTTTGTGAACCAAGAAGAGCAATCTTCTTGTGATTTGTAAAGAGAAAAATAAAAAAACATGATGAACAATAGCATTCTGATTCCGGACGACAAACTTTAATGATGACTTTTTTCCTTTCTTTTTCATTTGAAAATTCTTTTCAATTAACTGATTGCACTAATCTTTTTTTCTTTGTTTTTTTCATGTGAGCATCAATTGGATGATAGAGGAAGCTGAGGAAGCAAGAGACCTTAAGCATGGGAGAAATGGCAGCTTAGGAGGCTTAGGCTTAGATTAGATAGACTTTTTCCACTAATTGTAACATTTATTTTTTAAATACTATAAGTTGTAAAACTTACAATATTCAAATAATAAATTATTTTTGTAACAACATTTGGAATGAATGAAGAAAACTTTTATGAGATCATCTGATAATCCAATAAAACCTTCTACTGTCAAATAATCTTGCCATTCTTTCTTCAAGTCTTCACTGATTATTTAAGATTCTCAAATCAAAATAATTGAAACTGCATTTCAACAATTCTAATCCAGATAACTTAAATTCTAAGTAACCCAAAAACTTTGCAGTCTCGTAACCTTGCATCAGTATTCCAATCACAATACGCATTGTATAATAAACAGGCAAGCATTCCATTAACCGGCAAACCTTTCATTCCATTAACAAGCAAATGTCTTGATATTCCAAATAACAGTCTCAGCTCCTATTTCTTATCCCAGATAGTCAGGCCTTGAGAACAATCAGTTAACCTTTCAGCAAACTTGAAAAAGTGAGAAAACAATGTAATAATAAACTGAATTTCTGTGGATTCAATTTCTTCTGAGAAATGCGAGAGAAACCCTGATTCTTGATTTACTGCCAAAGAAAAGTCTGTTTGATCGATTCCTGAGCCAATCTTAAAAATCAGAGAAAACCCTAGGGTTGTGATTTCTTGTGAAAAATGGAGGGCAAATTTTGGGGTACAACAGGCGGTCCAGGCAAAAGTTAGGGATTTAAAGCATATAGCTATGTCTCATTAGATCACCTTGTGACCAGACTTCAGTATCAACTATCAAGCTCAAATGGTACCTGTGATACGGTGGGAAAGAACTGACTGTTTTTTTTTTGGAATGCTGGTTTGCGTTTTGCGTTTGTTTTCGCAAAATGTCGCGGTAAGCAAGAGTCGCCACCGACTTTTATTTTATCCAACAAGGAAAGGAAAAAAGCACAGAAAAATTCCTTTTTCGAGATATTTCTCGGGTTCGGGGGGTAGATTATAGAAAGGGAAGGTGTTAGCACCCTTTCTATCCGTGGTTATCCACGGGCTCTTAGGTTCTTGCTCATATTGTTTTCAAAATTGTTTTCTTTGTGCTTGTGGGTTTGAAAAAGTTTTTGTTTGAAAACTTAGATTTAACTCTTGCTTCTTTCCTCAAGAGCGTATGAAGTGTTTTTGAAAACTTTGTTCGAAAAGTGTAAGTGTGAAGAGTTTTGTTTTTGAAAGAGCAAGTATCTAAGAACCATCTACCTAATCGAAAAAGGAATCGTTCTATGCTATCTTCCTTTAGACAATGCTATCCCACTATGAATGAGTAGGTAGCACCATCGTTGGAGTTTGAGGGTCAATTCGAATGAGGGACATGCGGTCACTAAAGCAATGTTAGGACGCCTTAGTGGTAACCCTAACGTCCTAGATCATTTGTTTGAGGCAACAATATCCGAGGCAACCATTTCGAGGCAACTATGATCTTTAGACAAGAGGACGACCTCTAAAGTGACCTATACTCAATGACCGTGTACGAAGGCAACCAAGTGGGGTGTACCCTAAGAGTGCGCATGTGCGAGTGTGTCGTTTTCAATTATTTTTGTCTTTGTACATGTTAATGGTGATCCAAATTGATTTTAGGTTAAAACATTCAGTCTTGTCATGCATCCCTATTATCAAACATCTAACAGTTATATTTTGCGGAAAATAAATTGCGAAATTTAAATTACAAGGCGTCGGGTATTTACATCGCCAAAGACAAACCCTTTAAAAATAAATAAAGCGATAAAAATAATAAAAGGTCCTATTTACTATTACAAACCGGAATCAAATACATAATAGGATAAAAGAAAGTAAATCGCATGCGGGAAATTAAATCGGGCGCAATGTTCTAGGGTTTTGACCCTTTTTTGTTAAAGAAAAGATTTTTTTTTTGTTGATTTTTAATTTAAGAGAGAAATAAATTCTAAGTTAATTACTAAATTGAATTAAATAAATCAATTAATTAAATGAGAAGAGTTATTTTTGGATTTTTGGTATTTAAAGAAAGAAATAAAAATTAATTAATGTTAGTAAAAAACTAATTATGTCTAGTTAATTTTAATTATTTACAAAAAAAGATTAAAATTATTCTAACATTAAGAACCTAAATTAATTTTAATTAGTATTTATTAATATAAAAAAAAGGTTAAAGTTTAATTTGATAAAAACTATTTTTTTGTGATTTTGTTTTAAAGAAAAAGAAATTTTTTAGTTGGTTAGTTAATTAAATAAAATATAATAAAACAAATAAATAAAACAAGAAAAGTAAATATATAAGAGAAAAGATGTATGGGCCTGTTTTTTTGGAGGTCAGAATAGCAATCCTGAGGCCCATTTATGCTGGCCTTGTTTGACCTTTTATGATTCCATGCGCGCGTGCTGACTTGGCCTAGGGTGGACCATCAGTTTCTGGCCACCAGATTTAGCCTATGGCCATCTGGCCATCAGATGCTGGAGGGTGCATGGTGGGCTTCGCGCTTGGATCTGCACACAATTACCTGAAGAAGAAAAATAAATTGAAATTGGGGGGACCTGGGATTCGAACCCAGGTCCTGTAGGCATTTGGAGTGCTTGCTTGCCACTGGGACGCTTTGCTTCATTTGTAAATATATTACACAAAAATAATAATATGATAAAACAATATTAATTGGTCAGAAAACAAAATAAGCGCGCCATCATTTGAATAGGCAAATAAGGGGGTGACAACTCATCACCCCTGTCCTTCATCCGTTGCTAAAGATCAAGGAGGCTATACCTACGGACGGGAGTCCGTCGCTACAAGTCTGTCACGCTCCAAAATTCTCCACAGGCCATAGAAATGCCTTCCAATGCCATGGTTAAACTCGCCTTCCTCTCCCGGTCACGCCTATAGCCATTATTAAGGCTAATTTTATCTGTAACAAAAACCCCTAAACCAAGAAGCAAAACCATAACAATGGCGTTTTGCACCACAGAGCATATAAATGAAATCAAATAATGCAAAAGGCTTGGAAATGATCCGGTGATTACAAATATGCCATTAATTCATTGTAACAAGTGCATAAGGGAATCGCGTGACACTTACAGCGCTCTAGGAGGTTGGAAAATGCGTGCTTTTGATCCAAGAAGGTTGAGTGAACACCCAGGAATCGATTGGGATAGCTTTTGGCTTCTGAAAACCTCTCATGCTATGATTTCGAATTCCAACTTTTTTTCACTTTTTTCAAACTTGGTTCTACTTGTTCTTGCAGCCTCTAACCCCATTTTTATTGCCTTTGCCTTCCTTTTGTAATGTATATTGCATTAGGGTAAGAATTATGGTACAAATCTTCTCCCATCATGGCTTGCATATTTGATTTGATCTCCATTTTAAAGCTTGCCAATTTTGTCAAAAATCAATCCTTTTGCACATGGTTTAGTGTGATACGAATTTGATGCTCTTAATGATGATGATCCAATCCTGAAATAGCCAAAAGATATCATGTAATCAAAGCTTTGGATTTTATTTGATTTAATTTGATTAAAAATGAATAAATTCAATAAAAAATAAAATAAAATAATAAAAATAAAATGCGTGCTCATGGCTGAAGCTAGGACACGTGGACAATGATGCAAGCTCAAATCAAGTGGAAAAGAATGGGCCCATTTGACAAAATTTGAAGTTTTGGGGATAGTTGACTTTTGACAATTTTGCAAAAATTCCCAACTTCAACAATGCATAACTTCTTCAATTTTGAACTTTTGGAGGTTTTCTTGGACTCTTTAGAAATATTAAGATGTCCTATAACCAATCCTTTTGGTCTCATCTCATTTTGATGTTCCATGCGCAAGTTATAAGCTTTGGCAAAAAATGTGTTTTTGTTGACTTTCAATAATGACCTATAATGTCCAAATTTATAACTTCTTGTGAGTGCATTTTCTGATCTTGGGGTATGAAGATGGATTGTAGGAAATTTCATCCTCTTCAAAATGAGCTTTTGATGGGTCATTTATCATAAAGTATGAGAAAGTTATGCCTGGTCAAAGTTGAGTTGACTTTTCCTACAAAACCCTAATTTAGCAACTTTTGAGTCTTGATGAATTTTGAGCAATACTTGATGAATCATGATCAACCCTTTATCAAATGATTAAATACACTTCAAAATGAGAAAGTTGACAAAAAATCTTAAAGTTTGACTGTTTTTAGGTCACAGTTGACTTTTGCCCTAGCACAGTTGATTTTTGGACTCTTTGAGCAATTGACTGAGCAAACTTCCTCTACAAGGCTTGAAACTTGACATGGATGACCTTGAGAACATATTAGGACATTGGGGAGCACTTGAGGTCATTTGGACTCAAAAATATTGATGCAACACAAAACCCTAATTTGGGGTTGACTGCCTTAGGAGATAGCTTGACTGTCCAACTCTTGAGCAATCTTGAGCCACTTGGAGATTTTTCTTGCAGTGTTTTGAGAAACATGAGAGGGAAAATTTTTGGGAACAACAATACCAATCATTCTAGTCAGCTTCAGACAAGTAGCAAAGTAATGAGACACTCAAGGACATAAGGGCAATAGTAGAATTGAAACTCAATGGGATTATTACACATATCTATTTTCTCTTTGTACAATATTTTGTATAGTTTTCATTTTCACGTCGGTGTTCTCCTACTAGAACGTCAGTCTCTTTGTACAAACATGCTTGTTATAGGCAAACTTCAAAATCAATGCAAATCATTTCTTTGAAATTATAAAGCTATTTTGTTTTCTACTTTTCAGTTTTGTTTTGCAAAAATGTCCAGTCATTATTTTTTACATATGCATTTGAATATGATTACTATTTACAAATACTTGCATAAGAAACAGAAAGACAATTGCTAATGACTTTAAGAAACGGGGCAATGTCTAAAAAATCCATTTGTAGTCCCGACAGTTACTCTTTCCAGCAGGCACAATGGCATCCTCCTCTCACATCCTCAACATACGTCCTAGTGATGTTTATGTCCCCGCAAAATGAAAATAACCAAAATCCTGACCTTTGCCTCCCCAACCAAGAATTACCTCCTCCAGCAAGTTCCCTCAGAACTGAAATCCATGTTTCCAGCTAAGTTTTTATAATCTCGAACAGTTTATAAAGCCTTATCCCCAGTAGAGTTTATTTCTCCAACTGTGGAAGTTTGTCCTCCGATAGAGTTTATTTCTCTACATTGGTAAAATCTTCCAATAGAGCATCTTTCTCCCCACAGAGTCATTCTCAAGCAGAGTCAAAGATCCCCGGCAGAATATACTCAAACGGAAAGAGGAAATCCCAAGCAAATCACCTCCATTCACCATCCCCAGTGGAAATGAAAGAATCACTTTCCTCATTTACCAAACAGCTGTTTGGGATTCAGCTTCCTAGTACTCTCCAGCAGCAGTCAGGGATTTAGTTTCCCAGACTAGGAAAAATCGCAACAGTATTCCCTATTCATACATCATGGCATGCGCATGCATATTGCATACATCATAATCTCATTTATTTTGAGAACATCATTACACAATGCATTTCATACATCATGACATTGCATACGACTAACTCTTTACCTTTTCAGGAAAGATCAAATAAACAAATAATGTTGACTACTTATGTGACCGTGCAGTCTTCTTAAAGGCTACGTCTGACGAAGGGCTATTTAATCATTTTACTCAGAACGATTATTCTCAAAAGATCTTCCTCTGGTTCAGTAAAATCGATCCTAATATTTTTATGATTTCTATTCCAGTTGAAGATAATTCAAAACCTTTTCTGGTTCAGTTAAATCGATACTAAGATTTTTTTGATTTCTATTCCAGTTAAAGTTAATTCAAGACCTTCCTCTGGTTCAGTTAAATCGACACTAAGATTTTTCTGATTTCTATTCCAGTTGAAGATAATTCAAAAACTTCTCTGGTTCAGTTAAATCGAAACTAAGATTTTTTTGATTTCTATTCCAATTGAAGATAATTCAAGACCTTTCTCTGGTTCAGTTAAATCGACACTAAGATTTTTCTGATTTCTATTCCAATTGAAGATAATTCAAGGCCTTCCTGTGGTTCAGTTAAATCGACACTAAGATTTTTCTGATTTCTATTCCAGTTGAAGATAATTCAAGGCCTTCCTCTGGTTGAGTTAAGTCGACACTAAGATTTTTCTTATTTCTATTCCAGTTGAAGATAATTCAAGACCTTCCTCTGGTTCAGTTAAATCGATCCTAAGATTTTTCTAATTTCTATTCCAGTTGAATATAATTCAAGACCTTTTTCTGGTTCAATTAAATCGACACTAAGATTTTTCTGATTTCTATTCCAGTTAAAGTTAATCCAAGACCTTTCTCTGGTTCAGTTAAATCGACACTAAGATTTTTATGATTTCCATTCCAGTTAAAGTTAATTCGAGACCTTCCTCTAGCTCAGTTAAATTGATCCTAAGATTTTTCTGATTTCTATTCTGGTTGAAGATAATCCAAAACCTTTCTCTGGTTCAGTTAAATCGATCCTAAGATTTTTCTAATTTCTATTCCAGTTGAAGATAATTTAAGACCTTTCTCTGGTTCAGTTAAATCGACACTAAGATTATCTGATTCTTGCCCAGTTAAAGAAATTGTAAAGCCTGGAGTCTGACCAGATATAAGTTAATTTTATGTTCCCCAGTAAGTCGCTGTGAAGCCTGGAATACAACCAGATAGCAGTCAACCTTATTATCCTCAGCAAGTCGCTGTGAAGAATGGATCCTCACCAGATAGCAGCTTGCTTCTGTCTCTCCAGTCAAGAGATGACTCCCCAGTAGAGTAATGGACAACTGAAGCTCCTAGACTCTATTTCCCAAAAGAGAGACCAACATTCCTCGGTGGAGTCCTCCTCAAAAACATGAATCCCCACAAAGGAATATCTCATGAAATAAACACTGTTCTCTAGATGGCATCTTTAAGCCCATCTCCGATGAATCTCCGTCATATTCTCGGGATGGCATCTTTAAGCCCATCTCCGATAGTCTTCTATCATCTTTTCCAAATTAAATCTATAAGCCCATTCCCGATATTATCCATCGACAGTGCTACTTCAGACGAGTGCACATTTCTGGGCACTCTAGTGTTCAATCATCTTCCACCTTCAGATCACGAAAGGTAGGCAAACCAATCTACATCCTCATGTTTAAGAAGATTGAACAGGGGCAGATATTGTACCCCAAAATTTTCCCTCTCATTTTACTCAACACATGCCCATTGAGGTCCCCAACTTACCCAAGGATGACCAAGAATTGACCAGACAAATTCTCCTCCTAAGGCAATAAACCTCTAACTAGGTCTTCAATTTTCATCAATATGTGTGAACTCCAATGGTATCAAATATTATACACGGTCCTAATATGTCCTCAAGGTTATCCATGTAAAATTTCTTCTCTTTCATAACAAGTTTGCTCTGTCAACTACTCAAATGCCTGAAAATCAACTATACTAGGTCAAAAGTCAATTGTGGCCTATATACAGTAAAACTTCAAGATTTTTGGTCAACATCAACATTTTGAAGTGATATCCATCATTTGATCAAAGGTTGATCATGATACCTCAAGAAATGCTCCTAACTCATCAAAAGTAAAAAAATTGCAAATTAGGGTTTTCATAGGAAAAGTCAACCAAACTTTGACCACGCATAACTTTCTCATACTTTATCAGAATGTTTTCCACCAAAGCTCATTTTGAATATAATCTAATTCCCTACAACTTCTATTTAGCACTCAAATTCAGGAAATGCCCCAGTTAAAAGATACAAGCTCGGACATTATAGGTCCTTTCAAAAAGTCAACAAAGACACATTTTGGGTTAAAGCTCCTTACATACACATGGAAGATCCAATTGAAATTAAACCAAAAGGGTTGTTTAGAGGATATCTTAATTTCTCTAAAAAGTCAAGGAACACCCTCTTAGGGTTAAAAATGAGAGAGATATGCATTTCTAAAGTTGACCAATTTTTAGAAAAGTGCATGAAGCAAATATTGACCAAACGTGAATTTTTTTCCAAATTGGCCCATCTTTTCATGTTTGAGACTTGTTTCTAACATGGTCCACGACCTCTAAGCCCACCCATGCATTATTATATTATTTATTCTATTTATTTTGATAATTTATTCATTAAAATGCAAAATTAAATAAATAAATAATAGAAATAATGTAAGATTTGATTTGGAATCTTTTTCTCATCAAATAGTGGGCAAAATGTGCTGGCATATCAAGGAAATTTTGTGGAGATAAGAGAAGATTGGATTTGGTCCAAAAAATTCAAAAAATGACATAATTGAAAGAAAATATTTTCTCATGAAAGCTTGGATTTTCCTCCACTTTTAATGACATAATGTGATATACTACATAAGCACAACCCTTCAGAAGTACAAGCACACACGTTGTGCCTCCAAAAAACCCTAGAAAAAGTTTCAAAATTATTCAAAGTGGTGCAACTCGAGATCTCCTTCTCCAACCAATTTCAACCACTTCCAGCCATCCATTCACGTTCCTGAGACTCTCAGCAAGTCAACCCATCCCTCCTTGAAGGCCAAAGTACACAGGAACTCCCTCTTCAACAACTCACGGTTTGCCAACTTCTCATGGTTCAAGCTTTTTATTTATGGCATGTAAATAATATCTCTGCATATATTTGTGTTTAATATCATGTTTGCAAGTGTTTAGATCCATCATATGAAGGTTTGGACGTGGAAATAGAGAAGTTCCATTGTTAGGGCATGAAGGTCCATCTTCTTCGTATCTGGACTTACATACTGTTTCAGTCAAAACAAATGCCACCATCGTGATCGCAACCCTTGAAATAGGGGGGTAGGGTACCCTTGGCATCCGTATCTTGCGTGATTTGTGGGTTTGAGTTTTTGATCAAACGGAGGAGATGAGCGGAGCCACCACCTGAGGTGGTTTGACCAGTCGGAGACTTGCGTGGCAATTTCCCATGTTGTGGTTGGTTCATTTAAAATACAGGGACCCCATAGTGCCTGCGTGTTTTGCTGACTCAACCATTGACTTGTTTTTATATTATATTGTTTTTTTTGTTATCATATACATGAGTGAACAATTGGCACAGATGGTAAAGGCAACACGCTGTAAAGGGGAGGACCTGGATTTGATACCCAGGTCAGGCGTTTTGTTTTTCTAACAAGTTATTTGCAGATCTCATGTCCCAAAGGCAAACACGCCCACCATGTAGCATCAAATTAGCACCATCCAACGTCCACAGAGCCAGATCCAAGAGCCTCCAGCATGCGTCCCCATCATGCACCCTCAAGCACGCCTCCCACTGGATCTCACACAAGGGCAATGGGCTTGTACAAATCTGGGCCTAGCAGATTCAGTCTCACACCCCCCAGATTGCTAACACAACCACAAGCCCATTACTTTTCTCTTCTTTTTTTTTTTTAAATTTCTTTATTTTAATTTGTTTAATTATTTTATCTTTTTAAAATTCACCTTTTTTATTATTTTAATCATAAAATCACAAAATCACAAAAATTAGATTTAGGTTTTTTTCAATTAAAATTATTATTTTTTAATTTCATTAATTTAACTTATTTTTTCTTTAATTTCAAAATTGATTAGAATTAGGTTAAAACATCAAATATTTTTTTTAATAAAATAACAAAAATATTAGTTTCATTAGAATTTATTGTAATTAATTTTTTTTCCTTTCTTTTTTAACTTAGTTAAGTAGATTATTATTATGATATTTTCATTAATAAATAAAAACACAAAAAAGAGATTCTCTTTTAATTTAGGAGCATTTTTAGGGTTTAGACACTTCTTTATTCTTCGCGCGTTCATTATTTTTTGTTTTACTTTTTAATTATGTAACTGTTTCTCGGTTCATAATAGTTTAATTAGGGCTTAAATTTCCGCATCTAATTATGTAATTTCCCCGAGGCCTTGTAATAGCTTAGGAGTTTTTATTTTCTGCAATTTATTTTCCGCACTATAAATTGCTTATATGAATGGCTAATAGGATTGTATGGAAAGATAACGATTAATTGAACATATCATAACTTAATTCAAAGATAATATATCTGAATCAAGCACACTTACTCATGGTCACCCCTAGGGTATCTCCCACTTTGGTTGCCTTCAAAAACAGTCACAATTCTCGAAACATGAGAATTTTTAGTGACTGTCCTTGAGTTCAAAAGATCACAAGTCCCTCAATGACCCTATCGACTGTTGCCTTGGTTAAAAAAGTGATTTTAGAACTTTAGGAGAGTTACTAAGAGTTCTTGCCCAGTTGCCTTAGTGACCATAAACATCCCTTCGATAGTCCCTCAACATCCAACAATAGGGCTACCTACTCACTAATAGTAGGATAGCGCTATCTAAAGGAAAGGAGGAAAAGAACGCCCTTTTCGAGTAGGTAGATAGTTGTTAAGTACTTGCTAAAAACTAATTCTTTTTTACACCACACTTTCAAAACTCTTTTCAAAAACGCTTTATCACACTCTTGAGGACTGATATAAGAGTTATCATAAAGCCAACAAGTTTTTCAAAACACACAAACACAAAAGCAATTTTCAAAAATGAGCAAGTACCTAAGAGCCCGTGGAAAACCACAGATGGAAAGGGTGCTAACACCTTTCCTTTTCATAATCTACCCCCTTACTCAGAAAATCTTGAAAAAAGGTCTTTTTCTGTTCTTTTCACCCTTTCCTTTGTTGGATAAAAGAAAAGTCGGCGACGACTCTTGCTTACCGCATATTTGCTAATACAAATGCAAAACCAGTATAACAGCCGGTTCTGCCACCATATCACAGTTATGATGTATGAATTGCATGATTCTCTCAAAATAAATGAGATTGTGATATATGCATTTGTGCTGCATATGCTATGATGTTTGTAAAAATGATGTATGAATGCAATGTATGAATGTATCAACTGTTCTGTTGCAGGGTTGTTGAGTTAGGGAAAATAAATCCCTGATTGTAGCTGGGGAGAAAGAATGTAGGTCTTCAAATTTGTTGAAGTTGAAACGCTGGGGGATGAACTACTATTGTTAGAGAAATAAACTCTGTTGGGGAAGGTGAACTCCATAAACTGCTTGCGGATTTTGTTGAAATCCTGTTGGGGAATCCTGAGAAGCTTAGAGACTTCAGTGGGGATTTTTGTTGGAGCAGTAATTGAAGACTCTTGCTCTGCCAGGGATCTGAGAATCCGACACCATTAGGATGTACACTGAGAACATAGAAGTGACCTTGTAGTAGGATATCTCTGCCTGTGTACCTGTTGGAGAAAATATATGTCGGAGATTTCATAGATGGTTCTACTGTTATCCCAACTCTTGGAGTCCTTGGTGAATGCAGATCAGGGTAATAAACCTTCTATTGATAGATAAGTGACGAGATGACGGGACATAGTCGTATGCTTTAATCCCTAACTTTTGCCTGGACCGTCCTTTCAGATTTTTAGTCCATCCGGATACCCTTTTTTTCCCAAGCCGCCTTTTCATGTTTTCGACTTGCCGGGTGTACAGTTTTTTTCATATGTATATCCCTAATTTTTGCCCGAACCCTTTTGGTTTGTCGGGATACCCTTATTTTTACCTAGGCTAGTCAACCTAGCGGATCTTTGTTCATGCATAGTATTTTCTGACTATGTTTATGTTCACCGGGTACAGAGAGTTGTCACTGTCCATAGTTGTAAGTGTTGTCACACTGCCAGAAGGTGTTTGTTTAATCGTACATGATTCATTGCTGGAATTCATGTCCAATGCCCCTAGTGATTCAGATGGAGATCTGTCCCTGGATATTTGGCATTTTTAAGAGATTCCTTGAACCTTGACTTGACTGCCCAGACCAGATGGAAATCAAGCTATACCCCTTGATTATGAAAGGCCTATCACTGGAATGTCTTTCCATCTGAGGTGATTCTATCCACTGAGAGGGTTTCTATTCATCGAATATCCGTCGTGCGAATTTCTCTGCTGTTGAACAAATAGTCATATGCAAACAATGGTATTTTAAGAATGCAAAGGTTATGTCTGTCTTGAAGTTTGAAAATTCATTTTTAGTAAAACAAACAAATTTTGTAAAAGTGTGATATCAACTCAGGATTTATAGCGAACCCTACAGGAGTCAGGATACCTTTTGTAACAGTATGCTTTCGAACTAACACATGCTTCAGCTAGGACTTTTAAGGGTTATAACATGGCCTGGTTCGCGGTTCAAGAAACAAAGGATAAAGGCTCAAATTTTATTTGTACCCAACCCGTTCTTCGTGATGTTCTTCAGTTCTAAACTCAGTTAATTGTGCGTTTAAATCCCAATTGAGTTTGGAATATTTGCTCTGATACTGGGTGATGGTTCAGAAATTGAACATTTGTTTGGGAAGGCAATCATTTTCGTAACCTTTTCTTTTTTGTTGAGGATTTGTAGGACCTCTCTCTTTTCCTTTTTTTTTGTTATCCCTACTTTTGCCTGAACTGTTTCTTTCAGATTTTTAGTCAGCGGGATGCCCCAGTGTTTCTAAAGTCTCCTTCATAGGTTTTTGACTTAACGGGCTTTTATTTTGAGAGATAATGACTGCCTGTCTTGATGATTATGTGGAACCATCACCATTTTTTGGAGTGCATCTTCTACACTATTTGTTGTGTATGAAGGTAGAGCTTGCGACTGAATGCACATCTGAACTAACTGAGAAAACTACCCTGCCCCAGGTTATGATTAAGGGTTTTAATTTATGTGAAAATAAAAACTCCTACTTCTTAGGCTCAAAGGGGTTGACTAGGGATTATCTTCCTTATAACTCCACTGTTTAGGATTTGAAACAACGCATGTACATCGTTAACGGGGTCTGTTCAAAAGCATACTGTAGAGATTGTGATGTCGTTTTTGTCATCCTCCCTCTAAAGGCTTATAGCTTTTAATCGAGAGTTGAATATCACAAAAAGAAAGTAAAAACGCGGTTTGAATATAGTGAATACGAATGAATTGATTCAAGATAAACATATGCAATGCATTGATGAAATAACAAAGTTTGATATGAAACAAATGTTCAAATAATCAAAAGAAATTACAAATTGAAAATTCTAAATGAACAAAAAGCCTCTTTGTCTTGGACTTGTCACTTTAGATGGTGTGCCTTGGAGGGATGACAGAAAAATTCCAGTTGACCATCTTGTGCGAATTCCAACGCTCCTTCATCAATCAGGTCTTGAATTTTATACTTCAACGTCCAACAGTTATCAGTATCATGCCCCTGGATGTTGGAGTGATATGCATATATTGCATCAGGATTGTAGTTAGGAGAAGACGTTTTGGGGTTAGGAGAAGGCATGTGTTGCAAGACTTGCGACATTGGTATGTTGAGTTTGGTGTATTTCTTAGTGAATGCATCCCGCTTACGTCGATGACCCTGCCGTTGTTGGCAAGGTGGCGGCTGGGTTCGTGACGTAGCAATAATTTGGAAAGGTCTACTCTCCACCAAGCCAACTCCTTGTATCATTAGGGGCTGATTAATGACCTGATCCCCAGTCTCGATTGTTTGCTTCATACGGTTACATCCTCCTTGATGAAGCTTGTTGATGAGAAACCTCAACTCTTCTTGTTCCCGAGCTAAAATTTGGATAAGAGCCATTTGATTACTCATCTGGATTCTCATCCGTTCCATTTTAGCTTGCAGTTGTTCCAACTAGTCATCCTTGTTGTTGTCATGATGTTTCTTGGTCATGTTCCCGTTGAGGAGTGCTTTCAACTCTTATTGCCCCTTGGATAGGTTGGGGAACATTTCCATGAACTGATACTCTTGAGTTTGGAGATCTTTGTTGTTCTGTTTGAGAGCCATTTCTCTTACTGAAATAAACAACGAGAACATGAGAAACCCTTACTGGAAGACTTGTTCGGTAATGGTATGCATGATATGTCTAATGCAATGTTTTCAAGGACTTCGGGAAATTTAAATTTGTGAACCAAAATGAAACAAAGATTTTATTAGTAGAATTCAAATCAATTGCCTTTTAGGCTTACAATTGAAAATTAAAAGCTCTTAAAATCTAAGCAATCGGGGTTTCCAAGGGTGCTTCCTCTTCGTGCCGAGATAGACGTTAAGACTTTTTTCTTCGTGAAGTTGCTTAGTGAGCTCTAACACTTTCTTCTCATTGACATAGAAAAAATCTCTAAAGGTATCTCGTTCCTCCTTCAGCTGAATCCAGGATTTCTGCAGCTCTTCAAAATCAGTGGGCATGTCAGGATGGAGAACTGTATAAGGAACACCTTCTTTGGTGACGGGCTCCACAACCACTGGTAATATGGCTATATATGGCATTATAAAGTTCTGAGTGCAAGCTCATACCCATTTGAGATAAGGTTCCATAGGGATGGAAGTCTTACGCCCCAAGGTCTTGGTATCAAATCTGTCTACCATGCCCCAAGCTCGCATGAACCTCTGACGATACCCTTGAACATCATCCTCGTAGTTAAACATAATGCCCTGGATAAACATATCATGGGGACCATCCCTTCGAGCATAACCAAATTGTCGCAAAGCCAGAGAAGGATTATAAGTTATGCCTCCCCTAATGCCAAGTAGTGGGACATTAGGGAATTCCCCGTAGCGGTCAATGACAGAAATATCTCCCATAGATCGGGAATACCAGAGAATATCCGAGTGAGAGAGTGACATTATCCTTCGCGACCAACCCAAACCTTCTTCATTCTTCAATACTAATTTAGGGAGGTGAGAAATAAACCACCTAGACAGCGAAGGCACACAACACATAACAATCCCTTTTCTCTTCATGGTGCGAGTGTGGAGGGTATACAAGATGTCTCTGAGTAGAGTAGGCATATGGTTACGAGAGAGGAAAACCTTGATAGCATTCACATCAATGAGTGATTCTGGATTAGGGAACAACACTAAACCATAGATTAGAAGGGCCAGAACCTCTTCAAAAGCTTGGAAATCTAGATCATCCCAAAATAGCCGAGCCTTCTCTAATAGGAATTTGACTAGAAAACCCCTAACTTTGTTTCTTGTTTCTCATTTGGATACAATATCAGACCGTTTCAGATGAAAAAGGTGTTGCAATGACTTCTGGATTTGGAGCTTCTTCTAAACCGGTGAAAGGCATCTGATCAAGAACAGGTATACCCAATGTTTGAGAGAATTCTTCCACGGTGGGCACCAATTGATAGTCTGGAAACGTGAAGCAATGGTGTTTGGGGTCAAAGAACTGAAAGAGTACACTCATCATCTTCTCATCAAAACCTGAGGTAACTAGATTGAGAAGTCGACAATATTTCTTGGTAAATGAGGAAGTCTCGGGTACCCTCGATACTAGCTCTTTAAGTTGGAGAGGTATTCTCACAAAGTTGATTCAGATAGTATTTCTACGAGCGGAAGCCATGATCTGTAAAACAGAACAAAGATAAATTCCCTTGGTCCTTGAAATGGTCAGTGTAATGAAAAATGGATGTTATGATGCATGATGTCATGTTTAGGCAAATTAATCACACACAGGCAAAACACACAATACCTTAGGTTTAGGCTTGCATAGAGTTTATAGGTAAATACCCTATTGAGGTTCAGTTCGTTCAACATGTCCTAGAAATAGTAATCGGGTTCTAAGGAGTCTCAATATCACTGATCTTTCTTTATCGATCTTTATTTCATCTTAGAAATCTTTTCATGACACCGAAACATCTCGAAAGCCTGATCTCAATGAGTGTAGCATGGAGTATCAACAAATCCCCAACTTTACACCGAGGCCGAGTATCTCACTACTTTCTAATGGCCAAGTTTGTTCAACTAAGGTTCTAAGGTCCGTTAGTGCTTCATGACACCACACGGCGGCCCCGTATTCTCCTTGATTTAACACAAAGGATACCAGTACCAACCAAAGTGTCACACCAACATAGATATCACTTCAACCATATTGGTCTACACCGTACAGTCTCCATGATCTATTATTGTTTACCTAAAAAGATGCCCCCAGATCTGGGTGTAGGATCTATAGTGACAACCCAAACAACCCTCCAAGGATAAAGCATACAAATCAATTACAACATTTTTAAAATGAACTAACTCTTAAGGTAACCCCACTTTTTATTGATGTTTTCCCCAGCAGAGTCGCCGGTTCTGTGATACAGTGGCAAAACCGACTGTTATACTGGTTTTACGTTTGTGTTTGCAAATGTTGCGGTAAGCAAGAGTCGCCACCTACTTTTATTTTATCCAAATTAAGGAAAGGGTGAAAAGAATAGAAAAAGACCTTTTCGAGAATTTAATGAGTAAGGGGGGTAGATTATGGAAAGGGAAGGTGTTAGCACCCTTTCCAGCCGTAGTTTTCTACGGGCTCTTAGATGCTTAGCTCATTTCAAAAGTACCTTTATGCTTTGTATGTTTTGAAAAATGTTTTGAAATGCCTTAGTGAGGCGATTCGCTTTGTGATAACTCTTGTATCAGTCCTCAAGAGTGTTGACAAAGCAAATGTTTTTTAAAGTTGTTTTTGAAAAGTGTAAGTGTAAAAGTTTATTTGGAGCATAGCATCTAAGAACTATCTACTTATACTCGAAAAGGTTAATCTTTTCCTCTTATCCTTTAGACAGTGCTATCCTACTATTAGTCAGTAGGTAGCCCTATCGTTGGATGTTTGAGGGACATTCGAAGGGACGTACAGTTATAAAGGCAACATGTAGAGAAGCTTTAGCAATTTTTGTTTGGGGACTAGATCATTTACCGAAAGGAAACTGTAAGGTCATCGAGGGACTATGATCTTTTGATTTACGAGTATTTGCTAAAGCATCCCCATTTCGAGGGACATGACTGTTTTTCCGAAGGCAACTAAAGTGGGAGTACCCTAGAGGTGTATATGTGCAAGTGATTCAATTTAGTTTATTTATCTTTGTTATTAGGTTTGCTAACATTTGATTTCAATCTTGCCATACAAGCCTAATTACTAGCAGTTAATATTTTTACAGAAATTTAAAGTGTGGGAATTTAAATCTACGCTATTAAAGTGCTTTGGGGAGGGGGTATTTACATATCCAAATGGGGAAATAAAATAAAGAAAAGTGATAAAGACCTAGTTTAATCTATTACATACTGTCAGCAGATACATTATTATGAAAATGCAAAAAAAAGATAATGCGCGCGTGTGATCGGTGGATCTGGAACTGACTGTTTAACGCTGGTTCGCGAAATGTCGCGGAAGCAAGAGTCGCCACCGTCTTTTATTTTCTCCAAATGGAAAGGACAAAAGCACAGAAAAATTCCTTAAAGAGATTGCTCTCGGTTCGGGAGGTAGTTTATAGAAAGGGAAGGTGTTAGCACCCTTTCTATCCATGGTTATCCATGGGCTCTTAGATACTTGCTCATTTGTGTTTTCAAAAAGGTTTGTTTGCTTTTCAACTGTGGGTTTTAAAAAGTTTCTTTGAAAATTTCAGTTCGACTCTTGTATCGGTCCTCAAGAGTGTTTGAAAAATTGCTTTCGAAAGCTTTTTGAAAAGGTGTCGGTGTGAAAAGTATTTTTGAATTTGTTTTGAAATTAGAGCAAGTATCTAGAGTTGTCTACCTACCCTAAGGAATTCGTCTGTGTAGATGTCCTTTAAAGTAGTGCCATCCCACCATTGAGAGGTAGGTAGCACCACCGTTGGAGGTGTTCGGGTCAATTCGAGGTTCGGGACGTGGTGATCACCAGAGCAATGGGAAGACACCTTAGAAGCTACCCTCATGCCAGGTTCCCGGATCATGAGGACTTACTAAGACATCCTCTACTCAACGATCACCTTTCGAGGCAAGGCAACAGTGAGGCGTACCCTAGGGGTGGTGTGTGCGATTCGTGTGTCGTTTTCATTTGCATTTATCTTGTCATGTTATTGGTGTTCTACGCTTATTTTTATTTAGACATTCATTCTTGCATGGTTTGTTTAACGGTTAAAACGTTTGCGGGAAAGTAAATTCTAAGCTATTACAAATGGCGCGGGTCCACATCGCCAAAATTAACCAAGACCCGATTTGACAGAAAAATAAAGAAATTAAAAGTGCGAGGAGTAATTACAAGGCTTCGGGAGAGGTACATAATTATTTAAGCAAAATAAAATAAATATGCGAAATTAAACAATTAAGTCGAAAGGAGGGCGTTGGACCCTTTTTGCAAAATATTAAAATTACATGAATTAATTAATTTAAGAAAAGAAATTGTTTTTGTTTTTTTGGCATTTTTATGTATTTTAAGATTTAATAAAAGAAAGAATTAATCAAAATTAACTACTAACCCTAATTCTACTTTATTTTAATTTATTAAGAAAACATTAAAATTTAACCTAAATTAAACCTAATTTTTATATACAATTTTAATTATGAAAATAAATGAAATAAATAATATTATTGTGAAAAAGAAAAATTGAAAAGGAATAAAACATTAATTAAACCTATTTCTATATTTTTTTAGATTTTTTTATGAAAGGAATTAAAATTAAAACCCTAATTTAAACTAATTAATTTACATGCATTTATTTACAAGAAATATCAAAATAAAAATATTTATTAGGTTTTTCCTTTTTTCTGACTTTTATTGTATATTTTTATTTTTATGAAAATAATTAGTTAACTAAAAGTAATAATTAAAATAAAAATAGAATTAAAAAAATAAAGAAAAGCAAAGAAATTATGCAAACCTAGGGGGGTTCAGACCCCAAATTAGGAGGTTAAATCCAAGCAATTCTGGCCCATTTGAGCATGGCCTTGTGGACTTTTCTACTAGCGTGTAGCACGTTGACTGGGGCGTAGCGTATTCTCCAACTCTCAGCCTTTGATCTGATTCCAATGTGCACGTGGATGGATAGATGATGAAGGAATATGATGGTCCTGATGCTGGCACTGCATGGGAACATAGATAGCAAAATAATATGGGAAATAATACAGACCTGGGGCTCGAACCCAGGTCTTGGACGTGAATGCACTCAACGCTTGCCAGCTGAGCCACTGAAACCTTTTATCAAATAAATAAACAACAAATGATATAATATGAAACAACACGCTAGTGGGTTAAAGCGCGCGAATTTCAAATGCACCAATCAAGCCTCGCCACCTAATCATCTTCCTCGCTGGTTTTTTTATTTTCCTGAAACAAAGAAACATAGGCAACGGTTTTGGATGTGTTCTCTTAGGCCACTTTTCAGAAAATAGCGAATAAGCCTAGAACGTCCATAAATTAGGCGCGAGCATGGTATCTTCTTCGTCCAGACTTGCTGATCACAACCATGGTACTCTTGAAGGCCAATTTTGCTTGGTTTCAAAATCCCCAATTGGAAGCTCTGTAAACCCTAAAATTCAAACATGGTGAAATCGTGTATATAGCCTAAAAACATAATTGAATCATATGGTTAGCATTAGAATCAAATGAGGAATAAGAATCCATGGATAAAATGTTATGAAAATGCCTAAATTTAAGAACACGATTATGAGTTTTTCATGAAATTTTTGGAGTCCTGTATACCAATTCCTTGCGTTTTGATTGTTGTTTTTGATTGGAATGTGATCAGTGATCTCCAAGGAAGCTAATGGAGAAAGAATTGTGCTTTGAATCAACCTGTAAAGATGATTTCAGAATTGACTTTGTGGAGAAAAATTTCAAGTTTGCTTTGTGTTCTTTTGCGCAGCTTAGTGTCCATTGATTAGGGTTGTGATCCTGGCATATGTAGTAGTGAATTAGGTCAAAAGGAAATTTGATTTTCTAAGATTTTCTCATATCTTTTTCCATGTGTTTTTGGTTCAAAATCAAGCCAATCAACCCAAATATTTCCATATTGGCACAAGCACGAAATCTTGAGGCTAAAACATGTATAAAAAGATTGGTTAGGTTAGGTTAAATATTTTTCACATATTTAATTGATTTAAGTGAATTATTATAAATAAAAATTCAAATAAATAAATAAAAAATGAGAAAATACTTCCCTTTGGGCCAAGTGGTCGTGCACATGTCATGGATGATGAATCATGGAAGAAAAATGGGCCCATTAGCAATTTTAGGTCATTTGAATCAATGTTGACTTTTCAAAATATCCAAAAATTTCCCAACTTCCACAAGGCATAACTTGCTCAATTTTTAAGCTTTTCTCATGTTCTTGGACATTTTGGAAAGGTCTTTGAGTCCTCTAACCAATTCCTTTGGTCCCATGTCATTTTGGTTTACCAATATAAAGTTATGGCCTTTGACTTAAAGTCCCTTTTTGTTGACTTTTGAAAATGACCTATAATGTTGAAATTGATAACTTTTTGTGAGAGCATTTCTTAGACTTGAAGTATGAAGATGAGTTGTAGGAAATGTCTTTCTCTTCAAAATTAGCTTTGGATGGGATTTTTCTGATAATCCATGTGAAAGTTATGCCCTGGTCAATTTCAGTTGACTTTTTCAACTGTCCAAATAAGGAAACTTTTGCATCTTGATGATTTTTGAGCCAAGCTTTGAGAATCATGATCAAGCATTGATCAAATGATGTTTGTGGCTTCAAAATGATATGTTGACCAAAAATTTGAACTTTTGACTGTCAAATGACCATTTTGCCCCTACAGTTGACTGTAGTGCAATTAGGGTTTTTGACTGTGCAATTTTGAGCTGAATGCTTTGAAACTTGATATGAGGATACTTGACCATATTTGTAGGCATGTGAGACTTGATTGGACCTTTGAAAACTTCATTTCCTTGATCAGAACACAAACCCTAGTTTTGACTGTATAGGAGATCTTTGACTGTGCAACCCTTGGGGAGATTTGAAGCTTGACTTGGCAATTTCTTGAAGAATATGGGAGGGCAAATTTTGGGGTACAACAGCGCGAAATAGAGACGAATGGCTAAAGACCCTAAGAAATTGCTAAGTAAATCATAAAAATCCTTTTTTGGTTGTTTTTGTGTTTATTAAGAAGATACTTAAAATTATCTTAAATCTAAATTTAATTAAGAAATAAATATCAAATGAAATTAAACCTAATTCTAATATTTATTTTATTTTTTGTTAAGAATGGTTTGAATGAAATAAATCTAAGTCTATCATTTTTATATTAAGAAAAATGTTAAAATAATTAAATTAATTAGTTAATAATTTTAATTAAAAAAACAAACTAGACCTAATTTTTGGTGATTTTGTTTTAACGTTAATAAAAAAGGAACAAGAAAACAAAAGAAATAAACAAAACCAAAAATAAAACAATGCTTAGAGATCCTTCGATCCAGGGAAGGAACTATCCACTTCAATCCAGGGTATGAGCAGTCTCATTCGATCCAGGGCATGAGTTATCTCCTTCAATCCATGACAGGAGGTGATTTTCGACCTAGACCTAGTGTCGAACCCCAAGCTTTCCTAGCTTAAACACACATCCTTCACCACTGGGCCATATGTTCAATTATTAAGATAAACAACAAGAAAACAATATATTTGAAAATATCATAAAATACTGAGGTGTTAAAACCATGACACTGATTTAGACTGAAGGGGTTTGTACAAGGAGATACGACCAAAACATCGTAGGCTATCCTAACAATGGTGTTTCTGGATTCCTTCCTCAACCTGGTATGTATTATGTCAAAACAAATCTAAACAACAACATGAATATGGATCTACGCATCGAATTTATTTAAATTGCATGAACTGAGAGATTAGAGCGTGAGAATTTTACCCTACCGGCTGCAACGTATTCAGCTTCAACAGTTGACAAAGCAACAAAAACTTGCTTTTTACTATGCCAACTTATTAAAGAGTTTGAAAACAAGTGACATGTTCCACTAGTGCTTTTCCTATTTGATTTGCAGCCAGCAAAATCAGAATCAGAGTAACCTACTAAACTGCAATCGCTTCCCTTGGAATACCATAGCCCATACTTAGGTGTATTATTGAGATACCTAAGTATACGCTTGACAACTTTCAAGTGGGATTCCTTAGGATCCGATTGATATCGTGCACACATGCAAACAATAAACATGATGTCAGGCCTAGTTGCTGTAAGATACAAGAGTGATCCGATCATACCTCTATATTTCTTGACATCGACACTCTTATCGTGTTCATCCTTGTCTAAGTTTCCATTGGTAGGCATGGGAGTATCAATTGGTTTAGAGTTGTTCATCCCAAATCGTTTAAGAAACTCTTGGTAATATTTTGTTTGACATATAATTGTGCCTTCATTGAGCTGCTTTATTTGGAGACCGAGAAAGTAGTTGAGCTCCCCCATGAGGCTCATCTCAAATTCACCCTGCATGACTTTGGAAAATTCCTCGACCAAGTGTAGATTAGTTGAACCAAAAATAATGTCATCTACGTGTGATCGGTGGGAATGAGAACTGACTGTTTTGGAATGCTGGTTCGCGTTTGCGTTTGTTTTCGCAAAATGTCGCGGTAAGCAAGAGTCGCCACCGTCTTTTATTAAAGGAAAGGACAAAAGCACAGAAAAATTCCTTTTTAAGATATTTCTCGGGTTCGGGAGGTAGATTATAGAAAGGGAAGGTGTTAGCACCCTTTCTATCCGTGGTTATCCACGGGCTCTTAGGTACTTGCTCACTATGTTTTCAAAAATTTGCTTTTCTTTGTGATTGTGGATTTGAAAAGAGTTTTTGTTTGAAAGGAGTGTAAGTGCGAAAAGTTTTTGTTTTGTTTTAAAAGAGAAAGTACTTAAGAACATCTACCTACTCAAAAAGGAATTAAACTATGCAAATATCCTTTAGACAATGCTATCCCACTATTGAGGAGTAGGTAGCACCGTCGTTGGAGTTTTCGGGTCAATTCGATTTAAGGGACGTGTGGCCACTAAAGCAATGTTAGGACGCCTTAGCGGTAACCCTAATGTCTTAGATCATTTTTCTGAGGCAACCGTTTCGAGGCAACTTATGATCTTTGGACAAGAGGACGACCTCTAAAACTTCCTATACTCAATGACCACGTTCGAGGAAACTAAGTGAGGCGTACCCTAAGAGTGGCATGTGCGAGTGTATTGTTTTTCAGTTTATATTATCTTTGTACATGTTATGGTGAGCTATGGTTGATTTTAAATTAAAGGTTAATCTTGTCATGCATAGCCTATTATTCAAACATCTAGCAGTTAATGGTTGCGGAAAATAAATTGCGGAAAATAAAACTAAGCTATTACAAGGCGTCGGGTATTTACATCGCCAAAAACAAACCCTTAAAATTAAATGCGAAAAAGTAAATAAAAGAGGTAAATAAAAGTCCTAAATTAAAACTATTACATCCTTGGAGCAATTACAATTATATGGATCAAAAATAATATGCGCGCGAGAAAATTGAATCGGAACGTCCTAGGGTTTTGACCCTTTTTTCATTAAATAAAGCATATTTTTTGTCATTTTTGATTTAAGAATTAAGTCTAACTAATAATTAATTAATTAAAAAGAAAATATTTTTTGAGTTTTATTTTAATTAAGGAAATAAAATTAGAAAGGTAAAAATATATCAAAACCCTAATTCTAAATCAATTTTAATTTAATGCAAAATATGTTAAGATTAAACCTAATTAAAAAAAACTAAATTAATTGGTTAATGGTTTATTTACAAAAATAATAAAATTAATGATGAAAATAATGTTTTTTGTGATTTCAGGTTTTTATATAAAAAAGGTTAATTTGTTAATTGGTTAAAAAAATAAAAATAACGCAAATTAAACAAAAGAAATATAGAAAAGAGAAAGAATAAACCAAAGGGGGGTTTGGGCCTAGAAGGGAGGTTGACTCAGCAATTCCAGGCCCAGATTCAATCAGCCTTGTTTGACTTTCAGATTGCCTGGGCGTTTGTTGACCAAGGTTCATAGTGAACCTCCATCCTTAGCCATTGGATCTGCCTTGGTAACCACGTAGCCTTTGAGATCTGGAGGTATATGGTGCTCCCTGCCTGAAGTGCTGCATGTGAACGCCTGAAATAAAATGATAACAAAGTTTGGGGGACCGGGGATTCGAAGGAGCTTGGGTTGCGCTTCGATCCAAAGGGCTGATTGAAGGTGCCTACGAGACTGCACGTACGGGGCGTTCGATCTGGATATGACATCCTCCGATCTAGAATTCTGCAAGGAAGTTTGTTAGAAACACAAAATATATGACCTGGGTATCGAACCCAGGTCCTTTTCGCTGCAACGCCTCTTCCTCACCAACCTAGTTGAAATATATTTATTGGTACAAACGAATCTGCAATGTTACATTAGAAACAAAAACACAGTATTTAATTTAAATATCAAATCTGTATGCTCAGTTGCCCCCTATGGTGTTAACCCATCGGAAACGAGTTATAGTTGTGCAAATCGAAGGTAAGCTCAGACCGTGCCTTCTTACTCACATGTAACACACTCAAACACACATGAATATTAGCAGCAATATGTATATATGTTCAACATGAATTTAAATCACACTTAAAAGTTTGAGATCAAAGGAAAAATTACCCACAGGGGGGTTGTATGAGGGATGCTTCACGATTCAAATGTTAGTCTGGAGAGAGACTACACGCAAAAACGGCTTTTAGTGTGACAATCTTTGGCAACTTTATGGAATCTCGTGGGGCAGGAAGCGTTTTCTTCTAAGGCAACCTCCGTGCCTTTTTTCGTCTCTGCAGAGTTTTGTGTCTTTTTGATTTGTGAGGCTTGTTTGCATATAATGGAATGAATTAGGGTTGAAAACATGGCCTCAATCTTCCTCCATCAATGTCTTGATTCTTGATTTGATTCACTTTGAATATCATTCCAAAAATAGCCTAATTCAATCTTTTTGTCCACACCATGCCTTTACACGGATTTGATTTGATTTCTTCATAAAAACTTTCTATTTTTGATTCCATCACGTGCCAATCTGCTTTCATGCGTTACTGCCAGCCTGTTATGAGCTGTTTAGGCCTCCAACATGATAAAAATCGAAAGCTGACCTACCCCTGCAGGTCCACTTCCCTTCAATTTTGCTTTCTTCGATGGCTTCAAAGTCCAATTCAATCCAACTTTCCCTAGTAGAACCTTGCTCTCCTTACTGGTTCTGTGTCGAATTGTGCCAACTTCAATACTAGGGCTCCTTCGATTGAACCACCCTTTGCTTTGATCTCCTGTCCTTTTGAAGAAAATTCCCTATTAGGAAACTTCGACCAACTCTTGGCCTTGTGATGAGTCTAAGTTCTGATTTGAAGTATTCAGAACTTCTTTCATCAGAGCATCTCAGATTAAGGCAAACTCTATACTGAAATGCCACTCGAAGGTCATTTCATTCAGATATTCCGATTGAGGGAAACTCTGAAGTTCCATTCGAAGGACCTTTTGGAATGCTAATCAAAGGGCCTTTGTCCATACCAATCGAAGGATACTTTATTAAAATTCCAATCGAAGGCCACTACTATAATACCAATCGAAAGATACTTGTTAAACTACCAATCGAATGCCACTGCTACAACGTCAATCGAAAGATACTTGTTAACCTGCCTAATCGAAGGACACTGTTACAATGCCAATCGAAGGTCACTTTTATAATGCCAATCGAAAGGTGCTTGTTAAAATGCCAATCAAAGATGCCTTTATTTGGGTGCCAATCGAAAGGCATTGTTAAAATGACAACTGAAAGGCCTTGTTAACAGGCCAATTGAAGGACCTTTGTCCATGCCAATCAAAGGGCGCTATGCAGATGCCAATCAAAAGGTATTTTGGAGGTGCCAATAGATAGGCGCTTTGGGGATGTCAATCAAAGGAAATTTAGAAACATCACTCATGAATATTCCTTTTCTTTAGGCAAAGGTTTGTGACCAACCATGTAAGGGAAAATCATGGGAAACATGAGAGGGAAAATTTTGGGGTACAACAGTTACCCCTGTTCAATTTTCTTAAACCTGAGGATATAAATTGGCTTTCGAGCCTTTCATGATCCGGAGGTGGAAGATAATTGAACACTAGAGTGCCCAGAAATTTGCACTCACATGGTGTAGTATCAGCATTGTGATGTCGGGAATGGGCTTACAGATGCAATTTGGAGATTGTTGGTAGGAGGATGGGCTTATAGATGCCATCTGCAGGAGTGTCGATCGCATAAGAGATTCCTTAGAGAGAACTTGCATACCTGTTGTTTGTAGAAGATTCCGCTGGGGAAGTCTAACTTTTGTTGAGATTTAGGAACTGACTCATGCTCACCGGGAGTATACCGTTGAGGTTATAGTACTCGTCCATACTATGACGTAGGAAAACATCAAGATCTAGGAACTGACTCATGCTCATCGGGAGTATACTGTTGAGGTTATAGAACTTGTCCTGTCTGGTTCCAAGTATTAATCGCTGACCTGAGAAAGAAAAATAGTTTTCCTGGCTTGTTACAAGTATTAATCTTCAATATCTTCATGTAGATAATTTTCCTGGCTTGTTACAGGTATTAATCTACAATCAGTCGTCCACAGATAGTTTTCCTGGATTGCTACAAGTATTAAACTGGGACTTGAAAAGGTTGGTCGAGGAGATAGTTGTCCTGGCTGGTTTCAGGTATTAATCTCTGACCTGAGAAAGAAAGATAGTTTTCCTGGCTTGTTACAGGTATTAAACTGGGACTTGAAAAGGTTGGTCGAGGAGATAGCTGTCCTGGCTGGTTTCAGGTATTAATCTCTGACCTGAGAAAGAAAGATAGTTTTCCTGGCTTATTACAGGTATTAATCTTCAATCTCTTCATGTAGATAGTTTTCTTGGCTTGTTACAGGTATTAATCTACAATCAGTCGTCCACAGATAGTTTTCCTGGCTTGCTACAGGTATTAAACTGGGACTTGAAAAGGTTGGTCGGTAGCCGTCTGTTGATTGACCTTTTTTTTTTGAAAAAGATAAAACGTTAGTTGTATGCAATGTCATGATGTATGAAATGCATGATGTCATGATGTTCTCAAGATAAATGAGATTGTGTCGTATGCACTTTATCATGTATGTAAATAGGAGGTATGAAATGTGAAATGTTTATGAATGTATTTTCGTCCGGGAAAATAAATCCTTGACAAATGTCAGGGAGTTTGTTAAATCCTGGACTGCTGTTGAAGAGTATGTGTGTCTTCAAACTTTGCTTAGAATGTTTCTGATGGGGATGACGAACGAAGATGGTTGTGAGAATAAACCTGTAGGAGAAAATAACTCCGTTGGGGAATAAACATGGCGAAGAGATTACTCTGCGGGGAATTACTCTGTGGGGAAGAGATACTTCGCTGAGATTTTAATGATAAACTCCGCTGGGGATTCCGTTGATAAGCTTTGTTAGGGGATTTTGATGATGAACTCCGCTGGGGATAGAAAGAACTTCGCTGGGGATGATCTTTCAGTTGCAACTTGCTGAGGATAACCCGGTTAGACTCTTGTGAGGATAACCTCTGAATTTGGCTGGGGAGATACATCTGTATTCTGCAGGGGACAAGCTTCCAGAATCTACTGGGTAAGATGATTTAACTCTGGCGGGGAAGCTTTTTTAGACTGTGCTGGGGAAATGACTCCATTGTGGTATCTTGTATTCCTCCGGGGAACATTCTTATATTTTGTTGAGGAATATTAAGACTGCCGGGGATGCTCTTACGCTTGCTGGAGAATATCTTTATACTCCGCTGGGGAATACTAAGATCTTCTAGGGAGACCAAGCCTTTTCGGGGCTGATGGTAGACTGACTCTGCTTGGGGGAGGGTATGGCTGATTTGTTCGTGGTTGCGAGTCTCAGTGGGGAGAGCTACCATTACTGTTTTACTCTGTGGGGAGTGACGGTATCTTGGTCACATTCTTCAGCTGAATCTACTTTGGTACCTTGGTGGACAGAGCAACTAGACGGCTCGGACAATTCTTATTGCCCCTACTTCTGATATCACTCGTAATTAGTCCTTTGTTTCGTATGTAAATATTTATGATCAGCAGTTAATGTCAAATGCATATATCAAAAATGAACATTGGACATTCTTTAGAAAACAAAACAGATAAAGTAAAAACAGTTTGAAATTTGTCTGAAAATGAATTTGTATTGATTTTGAAGTTTGGCCTGAAAATAGGCGTTTTTGTACAAGAGGCTGACGTTCTAGTAAGAGAACACCGCCGAACAAATAGAATCTATACAATTTGTGAAAGGAAAACAAAACAGCTATGTGAATAATCCCACTGGGTTCCAACTCTGCTATTGCCTTTATATCCTCGAGCATCTCATCACTTTGCTACTGGTTGAAGATGAATCATATTGATTAGTGCTGCCTGAGCTTAATAGTCGATACCGAAGTCTAGATGCAGAGTGCTCCAATGAGACATAGTGTTACGCTTATCCCTAACTTTTGCCTGGACCGCCCTTTCGGGTTTTCAGTCCACCGGGATACCCATTTTTGCCCAAGCCGCCTTTTCAGGTTTTCGACTTGCCGGGTGTACATATTTTTTTATTTTCATCCCTTATTTTTGCCCGAACCCTTTTGGTTCTCCGGGAAGCCCTTACTTTTGCCTAGGCTAGTCAACCTAGCGGGTCTTTGATTATGCGTAGTATCTTTTTACTATGTCTGCATTGACGGGGTGAGGAAGGTCGTCACCATCCATGGTGGTTAGAATCATCGCTCCTCCTGAGAAAATGTTCTTAACCAAAAATGGCCCTTCGTAAGTAGGGGTCCATTTGCCCCTGGGATCACCTCGAGGTAGAATAATGCGCTTGATTACCAGATCCCCAACTTGATACTCTTGTCGTCTGACTTTCTTGTTAAATGCCTTGATCATTCGTTTTTGGTACGTCTGACCATGACAAATAGCAGTAAGTCTCTTTTCATCGATTAGATTCAGTTGATCAAGTCGGGTCTGAATCCAGTCATCTTCACTTAAACCTGCATCCTTCATGATCCGAAGAGAGGGTATCTGAACTTCAATGGGCAAGACTGCCTCCATGCCATAAACCAAGGAATAAGGTGTTGCCCCTGTTGACGTCCGTGCTGAGGTACGGTACCCATGAAGAGAAAATGGTAACATCTCGTGCCAATCTTTGTATGTCACTGTCATCTTCTGCACAATCTTCTTAATGTTCTTATTTTCCGCTTCGACAGCCCCATTCATCTTCGTCCGGTAGGGAGAAGAATTGTGATGCTGTATCTTGAATTTCTCGCAGAGCTCAGTGATCATCTTGTTGTTAATATTGGTACCATTGTCCGTAATGATCCTCTCTGGTACACCGTATCGACAGATCAAGTTGTGCCGAATGAACCGTTCCACGACGTTCTTGGTTACCATAGTAAAGGAAGCTGCTTCAACCCACTTTGTAAAGTAATCAATCGCTACCAGGATGAAACGATGCCCGTTGGATGCCGTAGGTCTAATCTCGCCGATCATATCAATGCCCCACATTGCAAAAGTCCAAGGTGCTGTCAAGACGTTCAGAGGAACTGGAGGAATGTGCACCTTATCAACATAGACCTGGAACTTGTGACACGTCCAAGAATGTTGATAACAGTCGGCTTCCATTGTGGACCAGTAATATCCTGCCCGGAGGATTTTCGTTGCCATGGTATGTCCACTGGAATGAGTTCTGAAAGTACTTTCATGCAGTTCTGCCATGATCGCTTCTGCTTCAGTCTTATCCACACAACGTAGTAAGGTTGAATCATGGTTACGCTTGTAGAGAATACCATTACTGATGAAGAACTTCGTCGCGAACCTTCTCAGAAACTTCTTGTCATTAACAGATGCACCCTCGGGGTATTCTTGAGCTTCAAGGTATCTTTTTACTTCGTGATACCAGGGCTTTTCGGTTACCTCTTCGGTCTTAAGATCACAGCAATGTGCAGGTTCATCCAGTTTCCAAATAATGATCCGGGGAGCCTCGTTGTCCCATTTGACTTTGAACATAGAAGACATCGTAGCTAACGCGTCCGCCAACTGATTCTCTTCTCTAGGGAAATGTTCAAAGGTTATCTCCTCAAAGTGGGGAAGCAACATCAACACATACTCCTTGTAAGGAATAAGATTTGGGTGTTTCGTATGCCACTCTCCTTTGATCTGATTGATCACGAGAGCGAAATCTCCGAAGACCCTCAGAAACTTAATCCTTAGGTCAATTGAAGCTCGAAGACCCATAATGCATGCTTCATACTCCACCATATTATTGGTGCAGTTGAAACATAGTCGGGCGGTAAACGGAGTATGTGAGCCTTTAGGAGATATGATCACAGCGCCAATGCCGTTACCCAAAGCGTTCGAAGCTCCATCAAAGTGCATAGACCATCGGGATCCTTCCTCAGGTCCTTCATCCGGTCCAGGTGTTTCACAATCGGTTATCAACATGATATTCTCGTCCGGGAATTCAAAGTTCATAGACTGGTAATCATCCACTGCCTGATGTGCCAAATGGTCTGCCAATACACTTCCCTTGATTGCTTTTTGAGTTGTGTACTGGATGTCATACTCAATCAAGATCATATGCCATCTTGCTATTCTTCCGGACAAGGCGGGCTTCTCGAAGATATACTTGATTGGGTCCATCTTTGAAATCAATAGAGTAGTGTGAGTCAGCATATACTGTCTCAGCCGGCGAGCAGTCCATGCCAAAGCGCAACAAGTTTTCTCAAGCAGCGAGTATCGGGTCTCACAGTCGGTAAACTTTTTGCTAAGGTAATAAATAGCATGCTCTTTTCGGCCAGACTCGTCATGTTGACCCAGCACACACCCCATTGAATTGTCAAGTACTGTCAAGTATAAAATCAAAGGTCTCCCTTCAACTGGTGGCATAAGAATAGGTGGCTCCTGGAGATACTCTTTGATTCTTTCGAAAGTGACTTGGCATTCATCGTTCCAACGTACCACTTGATCTTTCTTCAGTAGCTTGAAGATTGGTTCACAAGTAGCAGTCAGATGTGAGATGAATCGGGCAATGTAGTTCAGTCGTCCCAGAAAGCCTCTGACTTCTTTCTCTGTCTTAGGAGCTGGCATCACTTGTATGGATTTAACTTTTGCAGGGTCCACTTGAATACCTTTGTCGCTCACAATGAAACCCAGTAGCTTACCAGACCTCACCCCGAAGGTGCACTTGTTCGGGTTCAACCTCAACTTGTACAACTTCAACCTGTCAAACAGCTTCCGCAGATGGTCAAGGTGTTCCTCCTCAGTTTGGGACCTCGCAATCATATCGTCGACGTATACTTCAATCTCATGATGGATCATGTCATGAAACAAAGCAACCATGTCACACTGATATGTTGCCCCAACATTTTTCAACCCAAAAGGCATGACCTTGTAGCAAAAGGTACCCCACTGAGTAACAAAGGTCGTCTTCTCCATGTCTTCAGGAGCCATCTTTATCTGATTATAACCGGAGAAACCGTCTATAAAGGAGAAGACCTTGTGCTGAGCAGTATTGTCAACCAGAACGTCAATATGAGGTAGAGGGAAGTCATCCTTGGGACTGGCCCTGTTCAGATCCCTGTAGTCAACGTATATTCGGACCTTACTGTTGTACCCCAAAATTTGCCCTCTCAATTCTCAAGGCCTTTCTTGCAAGGATTTTCAAGGTTCAAGCTTGAACAAGTGCATTTGGATTTTCCAATACCAAAATTAAAAGGAAACTGTCAAAAAGGGAGAAAACAGATAAAAATAACATTTTGATAAATTTGGAGGAAAACATGTCTCCTTCGATTTAGCACCTTTCGATTGACTCTTGGCCTCCTTTGATTGCTCAAAATGGCTACTAGCGTGCCTCTTTCGCCTGGGCCTGTAACTTCTCGTTACAGGTTTCATTTGTGTCTTTTGCTGCCTGCATGCTTGCAATCGAAGGCCATGACCTACTGGTCACATGTACCCCCTGCAAGGCAAGTCTTCGTTTGGGCACCCACCTTCTGTGTGCCTGGATGAAAACTTCAGTTGAGCAAGAGCCTCCTTCGAATGCAACTTGGATTACATCCTTCGTTTTTAGCAAAATCCTCTTTCGAATGCAACTTGGATATGTCCTTCATGTTAAACTCTAAGCCTCCTTCGAATGCAAGTTTAGGTACATCCTTCATTTTGAGCAGGAGCCTCCTTCGAATGCAACTTGGGAATACCCTTCGACTCAGAAGCCAGGAACCTCCCTCACGCTAAAAGACAATGACTCCCTTTATGTTTGTTTCGATCCACATGCTTCGATTGGGAAACATTGCTTCCTTCGAACACAGACTTTCGATTGGGAAATATGTTTGCTTCGACCCAGACTTCGATTGGGCAATTTGCTTCCTTCGAACATGAGCTTTCGATTGGGCAATATGCTTCCTTCGAGCATGAGCTTTCGATTGGGCAATAGCTTCCTTCGAGTTAGCTTGTTTCGACCACAAGCTTCGACTGAGGCAGAGGCTTCCTTCGAACGGGTGTGCTTCGATCTCACTCTTGCATTCAACACAAGACCAAATCTCGTTTGCCAGGCTGTGTTGCGTCCAAATCTTTATATAATCAGAAGTTTGTACAAGGGTTTTAAACTTTATCTTTTAGATACTACTATTCTTGGTTAAAGGCTACATACTCTTTCTTTTCATAGAGAGTACTTTAGTCATAAAAGCTGCTTTCAACCTGAATTTGGTCTGAGCACAAGCGACGTCATAGGCATAAGTCACATCTTCTGCACCCCAGCTGCCAACAGGCCCCCCACTTGTACTGTCACGTTACATTATTTTATCTATTCTTTGCAAGGCTGGCTATGGACGAACATGTCCATTCTTTCTCTATAAATACAGGAACTTTTGCAAAGCTAAGGGAGGATCTTTGGACCAGAGGAACGAATCTCCCAAATTTTCTCAAACACAACAAATCTCTCAAGTCCCCTCAACACTTGAGAAATCAAAACCCAGAATCCCAAACACTTACTTCCTTCGATTCTGAAGAACAAATACTCTTCAGTATCCTTTGAATCCATTTTGGAAAGAAACATAAGACTTGTTTCTTTCCTTCCTTCGAATCTAACATTCCAAGCACAACTGTTGGCCTCCTCTTTCAAATCCAGAACCCTGGGCCTCCAATCAAGGTCCCACACCCATTCAAAGCCTCAATCAAGGTAAGTCACTCTTACCCTTGAACCTTTCATTTCATGGCATAACATGTAAATAATACTTTTGTTCGTTTCAAGCATGTATATACCATTGTTCCTTTCGTTTCCACCCTGTTAACATGTTTTTTAAAAGTTAACCCTTTCGTTTTGCTTGCTGTCTACCTGAACTAGCTTTAATTATTAAACTGTTTGAAAGATAAATACTAGCATGGCCTCAGGCCATGTTGTCATTTAATGCTTGAAATGAAAGAAACAGGAAACAGGAAATAGGAAACGAAGCTTCTGGCTTCTATCCTCTTTCTCCAGGTCGAATGAAAGAGACAACCAGGAGTATGAAATGAAGCCTTTGGTTTCCTCACTGACTTCCAGGCCCAGCAAGAGACACGCTCACACTGATTTCACTGGCCCAATCGAAGAAGGCAACAAGGCAGAACCAGAAGGCTTCGCCATACACTGACTTCCAGGCCCCAATCGAAGGATACAACTTGCTGCTGCCTTTGCCCAATCAAAGGACAGGACCTCGCCCCTGCCAAGGCCCAATCGAAAGACGTGACTTTGCTGTTGCTGGCCCCAATCGAAGGAGGCCAACAAAATGCAAATCGAAGGCTGCTACTGCCTGGGTCGAAATACACTCATTTTTCTTACTTTTATCTTATTATTTCATATTTTTTATTCCTTTCGATATGGTTGTAATAGTGTAGGATTTTATCTTTCTGCATTTTATTTACTTTGTACAAATTCTAGTAATTAGGCGTGTATGGCAAGATAAAATCAACAAGTAGACAACCTAAAAAAATCAAAGACAATTGCATGCAATAAAACACATTTTGCACACATGCACCCTTAGGGTAACCTCGCTTGTTGCCTCGGAAAATAGTCATGTCCCTCGAGCATGGGAGTTTTAGCAAAGACCCTCGATAAAAGATCGTAGTCCCTTGATGACCCTCGATGTTGCCTTCGGTAAATGATCTAGTCCCTAAAACGACATTGCTAAAATGTCCCATATGTTGCCTTCTATGACTATACAAACGTCCCATGCCCGTCCCGTTCAACATCCTAACGCAAGGTTGTTCATCAAACACAATGGTGAAACAACACTGTTAAAAGGGTTAAAACATGAGAAAGATCTTTGAGTAAAATAGGGTAGATACCTCTTAGTTACTTGAAAAATCTTACAAAACATCCTTGCCATTTTTCAAACACACATCACAACACAACCTCAAAAAACAACTTTCAAAAACATTGAAACATCTTTTCAAAAAGACAAACACCTTTGTAAAACATTCAAACGAATTGTTACAAAGGTTGCCTAGACAAGGCATCTTTTTCAAAACATTTTCAAAACCACACACACAAAACACCATTTCAAGCAATTGAAAAACAAAGGCAAGTGATCTAAAACAAGTAACTAAGAGCCCATGGATAACCATGGATGAAAAGGGTGCTAGCACCTTCCCTTTTCATAATCTACCCCCCGAACCCACGAAAACATCTCAAAGGTCTTTCTGTGCTTTTTGACCTTTCCTTAGGATAAAATAAAAAGTAGGTGGCGACTCTTGCTAAACCGCAACATTTGCGAACACAAACGCAAATCCCAAGTCAGTTCTCCCACCGTATCACAGAACTGGCGACTCTGCTGGGGAAATTTCTAAAAGTGGGGTTACCTTAGGGTTTTAGATCACCTTTACATGCTTTCTTTGATTGCTTTGATTGCTTTACTTTTTGGGTTCTTTGTTTGGGTTTGTTGTAAATCCTACACCCGGATTTGGGGGCACCTTTTTAGGTAAATAGCAATAAACTGTGAGGGAACTGTGCGGGGTATACCGACATGGTTGAAGAAGTAGCTATGTTAGTGTGACATATTTGTGGGTACCGGTAGCCCTTGAGTAGTCAAGGAGAATACGGGGCCGCTGAGTGATGTCATGAAGCACTAACGAACTCTTAGAACCTTACTTGACCATCTTGGCCTTTTTAGGGGTAGTGAGATGACCGACTTTGCTGCAGTCCGAAGTTGGTAGATACTCGATACTACACTCATTGAGGATTGTTTTCTTGGAATATTTTGGTCTCCAGTTAAGTGGCTAAACCAAAACAATGAACACAGAAAATAATCCAGTGATATTGAGCTCCTTAGAACCCGGTTTCTATTTTAGGACAGGTTGAGCCAACTAACTTCAAGAGGGTGCTTACCTACAAACCCCATGCAAGCCTAAACCTAAGGACTTGTTTGCTTTGTGTGAATATGATTACCTGTATATACACTTGCTTACTTTTGCATACATGTACATAACATCATAACATCATACCATAGCATTTTCAATAACCATTTCAAGGATCTCGAGGGTCTTTCGATGCAGGGTCACGTTGAACCAGATGTCTACCAAGGGGCAAGAGGGTTCCCCTCTAAACAAACACCGTCAAAGATCAAGTGCAACGACTTGAATCAGGGGCTATGACCCACTCGATATGGTGAGCTTGACTCTTGAAGAAGGACTCTTAACGACACGAAGTTTCTTCTATCAAATTCTAACAAGTTTCTTGTTTACCCCGCGAGATCCTTGAAAACATTACATACATATATCATACATATCATTGCATAACAGGTCATCCGATACATGTCTCTCATGTTCTCGCTGTTTATTTCAGCAATGGCTTTCCAACCAGACAATCAAGATCTTCAAACTCGAGAGACTTAGTACAGGGAAATCTTCCTAAACCTATCCAAGGGGCAGGAAGAGTTGAAAACACTCCTCGTTGGGGACTTGGTCAAGAAAAGTCCTGAAGACAATAAGGACGAACGGCTGGAACAACTGCAAGCTGAGTTCAGTGCCATGAAAACCCAGATGCTGGGGCAGATGGCTCTTATCCAAGGCTTAGCTCGGGAACAATAAGAGTTGAGAGCCATGATCAACCAACTTCATCAAGACAGATACAACAACATGAAGCAAACGGTCAAGGCCGGGGACCAAGTCATTAATCAACTTCCGAGAAGTCAAAGGTTTGGTTTGACGAAGAATAGACCTCTCCAAGTTGTTACTACCTCACAGGTCCAACAAAGACCTTGCCAAGAACAATGGTTTGATCAGAGTAAGCCAAACATGCCCAAGAGGCAATTTACCAAGCTCAACATGTCGCTGTCTCAAGCTTTACAACACCTGTTAAGATTGAATCTGGTGACGTTAAGGGAACCTCCTAAGAATCCCAACACAACCTCCCCAAAGTACAATCCTGATGCAAGGTGTGCATATCACTCCAACAGCCCGGGGCATGATACTAACATCTTTTGGGTGTTGAGCAACAAAATTCAAGACCTGATTGATGAAGGAGCATTGGAATTCACACAAGATGGTCAGGTTGAGTTCTTCTACCATCCCTCCAAGGTTCACCATTTGAAGTGACAAGTACCGAGACGAGAAGACTTTTGTTCATTAGGATTTTCGATATGTAATTTTCTTTTGATTGTTCGAACATTTATTCATGTCAAACTTTATTACTTTATCAATGCATTGCATATGTCTGTTTTGAATCAATCCATTCATATTCACTATATTCAAATTGCTTTCATTTTTGTGATGATCAACTCTCGATTAAAAATTTCTAAGCCTTTTGAGGGAGGATGACGGAAACGATACCACGATCTTTACAGTATGCTTTTGAATAGACTCCGCTGATGAGGTACATGCATTGTTCAAATCCTAAACATTGGAGTTATAAGGAAGATAATCCCTAGTCAACCCCTTTGAGCCAAAGAAGTTGGAGTTTTTCTTTTCATGAATTAAAACCCTTAATTATAACCTGGGGCAGGGTAGTTCTCTCAGTTGATCCAGGTGCACAATGAATGGCGTCAAAGAAGTCCTTCCGAAACAAAGGAAGATGTTGGTTCGGTATAATCGTCAAGACAAGCAGTCATTATCTCTCGAAATAAAAGCCCATCAAGTCAAAACCTATGAAGGAGACTTACAAAACCGGGGCATCCCGCTGACTGTAATCACAAAAGAAACAGTTCAGGCAAAAAGACAGGGATAACACAACCAAAAAGAAAGAGGTCCTACAAACTCTTATAAAAATGACTGCCTGTTCAAAATAAACTGTCAATATCCGAACCATCACTGGAATATCAGAGCAAAGACTCAAACAAGATCTAATGCACGATTAGCTGAATTTAGGATCGAAGAACATCACGAAGAGCGGGTGGGTACAAATAAAATTTGAGCCTTTATCCTTTGTTTCTTAAACCGTGAACCAGGCCACGTTATAACCCTTAAAAGTCCTAGCTGAAGCACGGGTTAGTTCGAAAGTATACTATTACAAAAGGTATCCTGACTCCTGTAGGGCTTGCTGTAAATCCTGAGTTGACATCACATTTTACAAAATTTTCCTGTCTTACTGAAAAATGCATTTTCAAAAACTTCAAGACAGACATAAGCTTTGCATTCTTAAAATAACATTGTTTGCATATGACTATTTGTTCAAATAGCATAGAAATTCGCACGACGAATATCTAGTGAACAAAAACCTTTTCAATAAAAAAGGATCACCTCAAGTGGAAAAACACTTCCAATCAAGGGGCACGGCATGATCATTGTCCATCATCTGGGGAAGTCAAGTCAAGATTCAAGGAATCTCTCAAAAATCCAAATAGTTAGGGGAAAATCTCCATCTGAATCAATTGGGGCATTGAACATCAATCCCAACAAAGGGTTACATACAGTCAAACGTTTCCAGGCAGTGCCACAAACACTCGCTGCTAGGGGCAGTGACAAATCTCCCCAAAATCCTTCTCATAGGATGATTCCCCAGCAAGAGTATAATCTCTGACCCCCTTTTCCCAGCTGAATCAACCTCAAGAATCCTCGAGGACTTCCCCCAACGAAGTCATCACCTCTCTAGCGGACTGACGACAGGGTTTATTTCCCCAACAACACCAGGATTCCCCAACTTGAGTTTGCCTCTCCGACTACTACAAATCAAAGGACCACAACTCCTCTTCCCCAGTAGACTACTCTACAATCCCCAACAAGTTACTGTGAAACCTGGACCCGACCAGATATCAGTTCAACTTCGACTCCCCAATAGAGCAACGGACAACTGAGACTCCTGAACTCTTTTCCCAAGCAGGAATAAACATACTTCCCACAGAGTTTTCAACTTCCCCCAGCGGAGTTCTCCTCAAACAAAAAAACAGGAATCCGTTGGAAATATTCTAAGAAAAGTTTGAAGACACACATACTCTTCAACAGCAATCCGGGATTTAATAACTCCCCAACACTTATCAAGGATTTATTTTCCCAGACAAAAATACATTCATTAACATTTCACATTTCATACATCCTATTTACATACATGATAAGTGCATACAACACAATCTCATTTACTTTTGAGAACATCATGACATTATGCATTTCATGCATCATGACATTGCATACAACTAACTCTTTACCTTTTTAGGAAAGATTGATCGACAGATAAAAGTCATTACCTTTTGGAGTAGCAGTCGTCAAAGATTCCTTCATCATCCTGCTGAGGTTGTAGTCATCCAAAGATTCCTTCATCATCCTGCTGAGGTTGTAGTAATCCAAAGATTCCTTCATCATTCTGCTGAGGTTGTAGTCATCCAAAGATTCCTTCATCACCCTGCTGAGGTTGTAGTCATCCAAGATTCATTCATCATCCTGCTGAGGTTGTAGTCATCCAAAGATTCCTTTATCATCCTGCTGAGGTTGTAGTCATCCAAAGATTCCTTCATCATCCCGCTGAGGTTGTAGTCATCCAAAGATTCCTTCATCATTTTGCTGAGGTTGTAGTCATCCAAAGATTCCTTCATCACCCTGCTGAGGTTGTAGTCATCCAAGATTCCTTCATCATCCTGCTGAGGTTGTAGTCATCCAAAGATTCCTTCATCATCCTGCTGAGGTTGTAGTCATCCAAAGATTCCTTCAACATTCTACTGAGGTTGTAGTCATCCAAAGATTCCTTCATCATCCTGCTGAGGTTGTAGTCATCCAAAGATTCCTTCATCATTCTGCTGAGGTTGTAGTCATCCAAGATTCCTTCATCATCCTGCTGAGGTTGTAGTCATCCAAAGATTCCTTCATCATTCTGCTGAGGTTGTAGTCATCCAAAGATTCCTTCATCACCCTGATGAGGTTGTAGTCATCTAAGATTCCTTCATCATCTTGCTGAGGTTGTAGTCATCAAAGATTCCTTCATCATCCTGCTGAGGTTGTAGTCATCCAAGATTCCTTCATCATCCTACTGAGGTTGTAGTCATCCAAGATTCCTTCATCATCCTGCTGAGGTTGTAGTCATCCAAGATTCCTTCATGATCCTGCTGAGGTTGTAGTCATCCAAGATTCCTTCATCATCTTGCTGAGGTTGTAATCGTCCAAGATTCCTTCATCATCCTACTGAGGTTATAGTCATCCAAGATTCCTTCATCATCCTGCTGAGGTTATAGTCATCCAAGATTCCTTCATCATCCTGCTGAGGTTGTAGTCATCCAAGATTCCTTCATCATCCTGCTGAGGTTATAGTCGTCCAAGATTCCTTCATCATCCTGTTGAGGTTGTAATCGTCCAAGATTCCTTCATCATCCTGCTGAGGTTGTAGTTGTCCAAGATTCCTTCATCATCCTGCTGAGGTTGTAGTCATCCAAGATTCCTTCATCATCCTGCTGAGGTTGTAGTCATCCAAGATTCCTTCATCATCCTGCTGAGGTTGTAGTCATCCAAGATTCCTTCATCATCCTGCTGAGGTTGTAGTCATCCAAGATTCCTTCATCATCCTGCTGAGGTTGTAGTCGTCCAAGATTCCTTCATCATCCTGCTGAGGTTGTAATCGTCCAAGATTCCTTTAACATCCTGCTGAGGTTGTAGTCGTCCAAGATTCCTTCATCATCCTGCTGAGGTTGTAATCGTCCAAGATTCCTTCATCATCTATTTGGAGTAGCAATCATTTCCAGATGGCATCTTTAAGCCCATCCCCGACAAGATTCTGTCACATCTCCAGATGGCATCTTTAAGCCCATCCCCGACAAGATTTTGTCACATGGCATCTTTAAGCCCATTCCCTCAACTACGCTTTGACGAGTGCAAATTTTTTGGGCACTCTAGTGTCCAATCATCTTTTACCTTCGAGTCGCGAACGGCAAAACTGCCAATCTAACTCTTCAGGTTCAAGAAGATTGAACAGGGGCAACTGTTGTACCCCAAAATTTGCCCTCTCAATTCTCAAGGTCTTTCTTGCAAGGATTTTCAAGGTTCAAGCTTGAACAAGTGCATTTGGATTTTCCAATACCAAAATTAAAAGGAAACTGTCAAAAAGGGAGAAAACAGATAAAAATAACATTTTGATAAATTTGGAGGAAAACATGTCTCCTTCGATTTAGCACCTTTCGATTGACTCTTGGCCTCCTTCGATTGCTCAAAATGGCTACTAGCGTGCCTCTTTCGCCTGGGCCTGTAACTTCTCGTTGCAGGTTTCGTTTGTGTCTTTTGCTGCCTGCATGCTTGCAATCGAAGGCCATGACCTACTGGTCACATGTACCCCCTGCAAGGCAAGTCTTCGTTTGGGCACCCACCTTCTGTGTGCCTGGATGAAAACTTCAGTTGAGCAAGAGCCTCCTTCGAATGCAACTTGGATTACATCCTTCGTTTTTAGCAAAAGCCTCTTTCGAATGCAACTTGGATATGTCCTTCATGTTGAACTCTAAGCCTCCTTCGAATGCAAGTTTAGGTACATCCTTCGTTTTGAGCAGGAGCCTCCTTCGAATGCAACTTGGGAATACCCTTCGACTCAGAAGCCAAGAACCTCCCTCACGCTAAAAGGCAATGACTCCCTTTATGTTTGTTTCGATCCACGTGCTTCGATTGGGCAACATTGCTTCCTTCGAACACGGACTTTCGATTGGGAAATATGTTTGCTTCGACCCAGGCTTCGATTGGGCAATTTGCTTCCTTCAAACATGAGATTTCGATTGGGCAATATGATTCCTTCGAGCATGAGCTTTCGATTGGGCAATAGCTTCCTTCGAGTTAGCTTGTTTCGACCACAAGCTTCAACTGAGGAAGAGGCTTCCTTCGAACGGGTGTGCTTCGATCTCACTCTTGCATTCGACACAAGACCAAATCTCGTTTTCCAGGCTGTGTTGCGTCCAAATCTTTACATAATCAGAAGTTTGTACAAGGGTTTTAAACTTTGTCTTTTAGATACTACTATTCTTGGTTAAAGGCTACATACTCTTTCTTTTCATAGAGAGTACTTTAGTCATAAAAGCTGCTTTCAACCTGAATTTGGTCTGAGCACAAGCGACGTCAGAGGCATAAGTCACATCTTCTGCACCCCAGCTGCCAACAGGCCCCTCACTCGTACTGTCACGTTACATTATTTTATCTATTCTTTGCAAGGCTAGCTATGGACGAACATGTCCATTCTTTCTCTATAAATACAGGAACTTTTGCAAAGCTGAGGGAGGATCTTTGGAACAGAGGAACGAATCTCCCAAATTTTCTCAAACACAATAAATCTCTCAAGTCCCTTCAACACTTGAGAAATCAAAACCCAGAATCCCAAACACTTACTTCCTTCGATTCTGAAGAACAAATACTCTTCAGTATCCTTCGAATCCAGTTTGGAAAGAAACATAAGACTTGTTTCTTTCCTTCCTTCGAATCCAACATTCCACGCATAACTGTTGGCCTCCTCTTTCCAATCCAGAACCCTGGGCCTCCACTCAAGGTCCCACACCCATTCAAAGCCTCCATCAAGGTAAGTCACTCTTACCCTTGAACCTTTCATTTCATGGCATAACATGTAAATAATACTTTTGTTCGTTTCAAGCATGTATATACCATTGTTCCTTTCGTTTCCACCCTGTTAACATGTTTTTTAAAAGTTAACCCTTTCGTTTTGCTAGCTGTCTACCTGAACTAGCTTTAATTATTAAACTGTTTGAAAGATAAATACTAGCATGGCCTCAGGCCATGTTGTCATTTAATGCTTGAAATGAAAGAAACAGGAAACAAGAAATAGGAAACGAAGCTTCTGGCTTTTATCCTCTTTCTCTAGGTCGAACAAAAGAGACAACCAGAAGTATGAAACGAAGCCTTTGGTTTCCACACTGACTTCCAGGCCCAGCCAGAGACACGCTCACACTGATTTCACTGGCCCAATCAAAGAAGGCAACAAGGCAGAACCAGAAGGCTTCGCCATACACTGACTTCCAGGCTCCAGTCGAAGGATACAACTTGCTGCTGCCTTTGCCCAATCGAAGGACAGGACCTCGCCCCTGCCAAGGCCCAATCGAAAGATGTGACTTTGCTGTTGCTGGCCCCAATCGAAGGAGGCCAACAGAATGAAAATCGAAGGCTGCTACTGCCTGGGTCGAAATACACTCATTTTTCTTACTTTTATCTTATTTTTTCATATTTTTTATGCCTTTCGATATGGTTGTAATAGCGTAGGATTTTATCTTTCTGCATTTTATTTACTTTGTACAAATGCTAGTAATTAGGCGTGTATAGCAAGATAAAATCAACAAGTAGACAACCTAAAAAAATCAAAGACAAATGCATGCAATAAAACACATTTTGCACACATGCACCCTTAGGGTAACCTCGCTTGTTGCCTCAGAAAATAGTCATGTCCCTCGAGCATGGGAGTTTTAGCAAAGACCCTCGATAAAAGATCGTAGTCCCTCGATGACCCTCGATGTTGCCTTCGGTAAACGATCTAGTCCCTAAAATGACATTGCTAAAACGTCCCATATGTTGCCTTCTATGACTATACAAACGTCCCATGCCCGTCCCGTTCAACATCCTAACTCAAGGTTGTTCATCAAACACAATGGTGAAACAACACTGTTAAAAGGGTTAAAACATGAGAAAGATCTTTGAGTAAAATAGGGTAGATACCTCTTAGTTACTTGAAAAATCTTACAAAACATCCTTGCCATTTTTCAAACACACATCACAACACAACCTCAAAAAACAACTTTCAAAAACATTGAAACATCTTTTCAAAAAGACAAACACCTTTGTAAAACATTCAAACGAATTGTTACAAAGGTTGCCTAGACAAGGCATCTTTTTCAAAACATTTTCAAAACCACACACACAAAACACCATTTCAAGCAATTGAAAAACAAAGGCAAGTGATCTAAAACAAGTAACTAAGAGCCCATGGATAACCATGGATGAAAAGGGTGCTATCACCTTCCCTTTTCATAATCTACCCCCCGAACCCACGAAAACATCTCAAAGGTCTTTTCTGTGATTTTTGACCTTTCCTTAGGATAAAATAAAAACTCGGTGGCGACTCTTGCTAAACCGCAACATTTGCGAACAAAAATGCAAATCCCAAGTCAGTTCTCCCACCATATCACACTTACCATCTTTCTTCGGCACTGGAACCACATTGGCAACCCACTGAGGGTAAGAAGTCACTGCTAGAAAACCGGCATCAAACTGTTTCATAACTTCAGCCTTGATTTTCTCAGACATCTCTGGGCGCATACGGCGAACCTTCTGTTTCACCGGAGGGAAGTCTTCCTTGGTAGGCAGGCGATGAACCACGATGTTGGTATCCAACCCAGGCATATCTTCGTAAGACCAGGCAAAGATCTCAACATAGTCATGCAGCATCTGAATCAATCGCTGTTTTACACAAAGCTCTAGATTTGCACCAATCTTGACTTCCTTCTTGTCTATCTCAGTACTCATATTCACTGTTTCCACTGGCTCTTCGTGTGGCTGAATGACCCTCTCTTCCTGGAGTAGCAGTCTTGCAAGTTCACCTGGCACTTCGCAATCATTTTCATCTTCGTCTTCAGCTAAGTTGATCGGATTTTCGAAGTCATAACTGGCAGTAGCAAAGTCGTTACCAGTGAGATCCAGAGTGGATTGAGACCTGTATATGTGAGTGTGTGTAAAATAGTTGTTTTGCAATATATAATAAAGAAAAACAAAGAGCACAAGATTTGAAATGAAAAAAACGTCTAATGCTTTTATTAGTGATATATGAAAATGGCACACAAAAGCCCTCACAAATGAAGCCACGGTGCCCCGGGTAAGACACCGGGCCATAAAGTTTCAAAACATTGTCTGTTACAAATTCGAAACAAAGAGTTCATTACTGAGTAACAAAAGTAATAGGGATGAAGTCCTTTGCTGTCCAGCTGCTTGGTCCACCGTTGGTCGTAGGATAGATCCAGCTGTCGAATTCAGACTCCTCCACGTCATCTTCGATGGCATTTACTCTCGAGTTGCTGATGAACACAGGAGGTCTTCCAATCCTTGCACTTCGAACATCCCTTTGAGCTTCTGTAGTGAAACCAAAACCAAACTTGTTAGTCTTCTGAGTGAAATCAGGAAGTCGGCCCCAGTTTGCATACTCACCCTTCTCAATAACAGCCCGGGCATCCTTTAAGGAAGCCATCTTCATAGGAGGGTCTTCAACCACAGTCTCAGTTGATGCCAATGTTTGAGGAACCTCTTCAAAGTGCTAAAATAGGGTCTCAATGAACTCCCCATCCATCTCTATGTACCTGAACGAGTTGAGGTGGCTGACCATGTACTCCTCCTCCCCTTGAACTGTCACAATCTTCCCTCTGACCGGGTACTTCAGCTTCTGGTGGAGTGTTGAGGTCACAGCTCCAGCTTTGTGGATCCAAGGACGACCCAGCAGACAAGAATAGGATGACTGAATGTCCATCACGTAGAATGTAGAATTGAAGACCTGAGAACCAACTTTAATTAGAATATCAACCTCACCATGCACCATCCTTTTGGACCCGTCAAAGGCCCTGACAATGATGTTACTTGGCTTTAGCTCCAAACCTTCGCAATCCAACCGGTCTAGAGCTTTCTTGGGCAAGACGTTCAACGAGGAACCAATGTCAACCAATACATATGCAAGAGTAGTGCCCCTGCATTTAATGGAGACATGCAGGGCATCATTGTGGTTCTTCCCTTTAACAGTCAAATCAGCGTCGGAGAATCCCAAACCATTATCAACGGTTAAATTGGCCACACAGTCGGTAAACTGATCAGCTGACGTCTCTCGTGGAACATGGGCAGACTTCAGGAAGGTAATCAGAGCCTTGGCATGGGCCTCTGAACACAACAATAGTGACAACATAGAAATCTTGGATGGGGTTTGCCCCAGCTGCTCAACTACATTATAATCACTCTTCTTAATAATCTTTAGAATCTCTTCCATCTTCTGTTTGGAAGCTTCAACAGTGATGGTCTTCGGTGCCTCCGTCTGGGCAGGCACATCAGTGGCGATCCCTTTGCCCTGAGCGTTAGGTGACTCGGCGACAGGGGTAAGGATAGGAACTTGATCAGGAATGGCAGTAGGTACACTTGCAGGTGTAATGACAACAGGTCTTTGGACAGTTGGTGGAGCAATATCAGGTGAGAAAAGTCTACCGCTGCAGGTGACTTTAGCAGGCCCAATAATGTTGCTGATGCCGGCATCAACATCCAACTCTTGCTTAACTCCAAGAACATAAACATCAGCCCCATAGTGCCAGGGGACATCTTTGTCAGAGGTGTAGGGGATGGGCCCCGGAACAGTGATAATTACAGGTGCGATCTTCGGAATAGATGTAATTCTAACAGGCTTCCTCGAGGGAGCCTTGGAAGAATTGTCGAAAATGGTAATGATGGCAACTTCTTCAGAATGAACGGATGGAACAACAGTCTTTTCAAATAGGATCTCTTTGCTATCCATCAGGTTTTGGATACCTGACTTCAGCAATGGGCAACCAGTAGGTAAAACAGAACACATATGGCAACCTTCACCACATCCCGGAAATAAACCGGCTAGCAACAGGTTCTTCTTGACAGTCATCAGAGGGGTAACAATATCATCCACGGAAACTACAAATAAGTCTTCCTCTACAACATTCACTCCATGCTTGGGCATGGGAGAAGTCACAATATTAGGCCTCTCGGGCGCCTCAAACTCAATCTCTTTTGCATCAATCAAATCTTGGACCTTGTTCTTCAAAGCCCAACAATCATCCGTATTATGCCCTGGGCTCTCAGAGTGATAAGCGCAGCGGGCGTTAAGGTTATACCTTGGTGACGTTGTATTTGAATTCTTTGGAGCTTCTTTTATAGTCACCAGATTCGTCTTCAGTAACTGTGGCAGAATCTGAGACAAAGTCATGCTGAGACGGGTGAATTGCCTTCTAGGTCTCTCGTCCCTTTGTTGGTTGTGATGCTGAGGAGCACCAGCAGGTTTTGAAATAACAACCGCATTGACAGCTTGACGGTGTTCAGGTCCATTCTGTCTTCTTGAACTGTAGACAGCACTGGACTCTTTCTTAAACGGCTTCCTCTCAGTGCTCGATGAGGCACCCTTCTGTATCTTCCCAACCTTAATACCAGCTTCAATCCTCTCACCCGTCAAAATAAGATCTGTAAACCCAGCTGAAGAGCTTCCAATTAGATGGTTAAAGAACGGACCAGACAGGGTCCCCAGAAACATATCAACAAGTTCACGATCAGCCAAAGGTGGTTGCACCCTTCCGACAAGGTCTCTCCATTTTTGAGCATACTCTTTAAATCCTTCACCCGTTCCTATTGACATTCCCTGGAGTTGGGTACGCGTAGGAGCGAGGTCGGAGTTATACTGATATTTCCTATAGATACTGGCTCCATCCAGCTGATAGAACCACTCAAGCTGGGTCCCTGAGAGACTGTCTTGAAAGAAATGGATCCACAAGTTCTTATCAGCAGTGTAAGGCTGGATCTTCCTTACATATGACCGGAGGTGCAACTTTGGACAGGAAGCTCTGTCATACTTGGCAAAGGCAGGTGCCTTGAACTTATGGGGAATCACCACCCCAAATGATAGACCTAGACCTCCGAAATCCAGACCGGGCACCTTCTGTATTTCCATAGCGCTCAAACGGTCTTCCAACTGTTTGTACTTATCCACAGCAGGAGGATACTGTTCTTCATCATAGTCCGTCTCGTTGTCGGAGACCATAGGGCTGGGAGCCCTTCTTTCTTGTGGACTATCCTTCCCTCCAGATGAGGTGGTCAAATCAACTTCATTCTGCAGCCCGTTTCCAAACCTGCGTCCAGTGTTGAACAGGATGGTCCTCTTCTTCTTCTTCTTTTTCTCTTTTAGAATCAAGGTCTTCAGGTCCTGCTGACCCTTAGCCAGATTCATGAACAGCTCTTGAAACTGGGCATTCTGGGTCTAGAGGGCCTTGATAGCTTGCTCAGTGGAAGGTTCAGTAGACATGATGATTGCTGAAATAAACAGCGACGAAGATAAGAGACCTGTAAAGAGGGTACCTGTTTATGAAGTGCACGGGATGGAATGCGTATGATTATGATTTCAAAGACAATCGGGATTCAAATTTGTAAACAAAAGGGAACACACTTTATTAGATTTAAACTTCGAAATTTAAATTGTTCAACAAATTGCCCTTAGGCGTTACAAGAATGAAAATACTGAAAAGTAACTAAAAACTGTAAAAGAAATCATCAAAGGTCCATCAATGCTCCCATGGTCTCTTCTTCTCAGTGCAGACATAATCATTCAGGATCCGCTCGTTCTCCAGTTGTCTAGTCAGCTTCTGGATCTTCTGCTCTTGTTCATTGAACTTTTCTCTGTAGGAATCCCGTTCATCCCTCAATTGCATCCAAGATCTCTTCAGTGTACCAATATCAGTGGGCATATAAGGGTGGAGAATGGTTGGAAGAACCCCATCTTTATCAGCAACTTCAAGAGTAACAGGCCTGACAGCTTCATATGTCATACCTAGCTTCTGGGCGCGGATGCGGACCCATCTGAGATATGGCTCCATTGGCAGGGAAGTCTTTGGTCCCAACTCATGTGGGTCAGATTGGTGAACTCTGTCCCAAGCCCTGATGAATCTACGACGCAGCTCGTCGCTATCTCCCTGAAAATCAAAGATGATATGAGGCATCAACATCTCATGAGGCCCTTCTCTTCTGGGTCTTCCAAACTGACGGAGAGCTAAACATGGGTTATAAGAAATTCCTCTATGGGTTCCGATCAATGGAACATTAGGATACTCTCCACAAAGATCAATGACAATCACCTCATCCAAGCCTCTGAGAGTCCAGATAATGTCATTATTAGTAAGAGACATCACCCTATAAGCCCATCCCATTCCTTATTTGTTCTTCAGTACGGACTCAGGGAGGTGCGAAATAAACCACCTCGACAATAAAGGAGCACAACACATCAAAGTTCCCCATTTTCGGGCAGTATGAGCATAAAGCTGATGAAGGATGTCACCCAAGAGAGTGGGTACAGGGTTCCGAGAGATGAAGATCTTTATGGCATTAACATCAACAAAAGTGTCAGGATTTGGAAACAATACCAGACCATAGATCAAGAGAGCCAGAATATCCTCGTACGCCTTGAAGTCTAAGCCATCCCAGAAGTAATTAGCTTTGTCAACCAGAAACTTAGCCAAAAAACCCTTAGCTCCACTTCTAGTCTCCCAGTTGGCCATTACCTCCTCTTTGGTCAAGTGAAGGGCTGCAACAATTTCTTCGGGCTTAAGAGTCTTTTCCCAACCAGTGAATGGAGTCTGCTCCAAAATAGAGATACCAAGCAACTCAGATAACTCTTCCAGGGTAGGAACCAGCTGGAAGTCTTGAAAGGTGAAACAGTGGTATAGCGGATCATAAAACTGAACCAGGACACTCATCATTTGTTCGTCCAATTTTGAAGTGACCAAACTGAGAAGAAAACCATGCTTTCTGATGAAGGAAGTAGTGTTTGGAATCCTGACAACCAATTCTTTAAGCAAGGTAGGTACTTGAACAAAGTTGATCCGAATAGTATTCTTACGCATGGGCATCATGATGACCTACAAAACAAGGCAAAGATGAAACCCTCTTGTCTTTGAAATAAGTTAGTCCTTATGCAAGATGTATGCAATGTTATGATGTTATGATGTCATGGTAAAGGCACACCACAAGTATTCACAAAAGGCAAACATGGTAAAGGCACACAAGTCACACAAAAGAGTCCCTTAGATTTCAGGCTGGCATGAAGCTTAGGTACTACCCTCTTTCAGTTTCAGTTGGTTAAGACCTGTCCTAAAAAATAGTAACCGGGTTCTAGAGGATCTCAATATCACTGACTACCCTCGATCGGTCATAATTCCAGTTTAGTAACCTTTTCTTGCAGCCGGAACAATCGCGAGAGTTTAGTCTTAATGAGTGTAGCATACTGCTACTGTTCTATGGCCAAGTTGGTCAATTTAAGGTTCTAAGGTCAGTTGGTGCTTAATGACTCCTTAGAAGACCCATATTCTCCTCGTTCCAACACAAGGGATATCGGTACAGACCAAGGTGTCACACCAATATAGCTACTGCTTCATCCGTGTCGGTCTACACCAGACAGATCCCTCATAGTTTATTGCTACTTATCTAAAGGGTATCCCCAGATCCGAGTTAGGATCTATAAAACTCCGATACAAGCCCACAAAATTTAAAGCATACAAAGCATACAATTGAAAACACAAGTGATCTAATCCTAAGGTACACCTCATTTTAAAATAAGTCCCCAGCAGAGTCGCCAGTTCTGTGATCGGTGGGAATGAGAACTGATTGTTTTTGGAATGCTGGTTCGCGTTTGCGTTTGTTTTTGCAAAATGTCGCGGTAAGCAAGAGTCGCCACCGTCTTTTATTTTATCCAACAAGGAAAGGACAAAAGCACAGAAAAATTCCTTTTTGAGATATTTCTCAGGTTCGGGAGGTAGATTATAGAAAGGGAAGGTGTTAGCACCCTTTCTATCCGTGGTTATCCATGGGCTCTTAGGTACTTGCTCACTATGTTTTCAAAAATTTGCTTTTCTTTGTGATTGTGGATTTGAAAAGAGTTTTTGTTTGAAAGGAGTGTAAGTGCGAAAAGTTTTTGTTTTGTTTTAAAAGAGCAAGTACTTAAGAACATCTACCTACTCAAAAAGGAATTAAACTGTGCAAATGTCCTTTAGACAATGCTATCCCACTATTGAGGAGTAGGTAGCACCGTCGTTGGAGTTTTCGGGTCAATTCGATTTAAGGGACGTGTGGCCACTAAAGCAATGTTAGGACGCCTTAGCGGTAACCCTAATGTCTTAGATCATTTTTCTGAGGCAACCGTTTCGAGGCAAATTATGATCTTTGGACAAGAGGACGACCTCTAAAACTTTCTATACTCAATGACCATGTTCGAGGCAACCAAGTGAGGCGTACCCTAAGAGTGGCATGTGCGAGTGTATTGCTTTTCAGTTTATATTATCTTTGTACATGTTATGGTGAGCTATGGTTGATTTTAAATTAAAGGTTAATCTTGTCATGCATAGCCTATTATTCAAACATCTAGGAGTTAATGGTTGCGGAAAATAAATTGCGGAAAATAAAACTAAGCTATTACAAGGCGTCGGGTATTTACATCGCCAAAAACAAACCCTTAAAATTAAATGCAAAAAAGTAAATAAAAGCGGTAAATAAAAGACCTAAATTAAAATTATTACATCCTTGGAGCAATTACAATTATATGGATCAAAAATAATATGCGCGCGAGAAAATTGAATCGGAACGTCCTAGGGTTTTGACCCTTTTTTCATTAAATAAAGCATATTTTTTGTCATTTTTGATTTAAGAATTAAGTCTAACTAATAATTAATTAATTAAAAAGAAAATATTTTTTGAGTTTTATTTTAATTAAGGAAATAAAATTAGAAAGGTAAAAATATATCAAAACCCTAATTCTAAATCAATTTTAATTTAATGCAAAATATGTTAAGATTAAACCTAATTAAAAAAAACTAAATTAATTGGTTAATGGTTTATTTACAAAAATAATAAAATTAATGATGAAAATAATGTTTTTTGTGATTTCTGGTTTTTATATAAAAAAGGTTAATTTGTTAATTGGTTAAAAAAATAAAAATAACGCAAATTAAACAAAAGAAATATAGAAAAGAGAAAGAATAAACCAAAGGGGGGTTTGGGCCTAGAAGGGAGGTTGACTCAGCAATTCCAGGCCCAGATTCAATCAACCTTGTTTGACTTTCAGATTGCCTGGGCGTTTGTTGACCAAGGTTCATGGTGAACCTCCATCCTTAGCCATTGGATCTGCCTTGGTAACCACGTAGCCTTTGAGATCTGGAGGTATATGGTGCTCCCTGCCTGAAGTGCTGCATGTGAACGCCTGAAATAAAATGATAACAAAGTTTGGGGGACCGGGGATTCGAAGGAGCTTGGGTTGCCCTTCGATCCAAGGGGCTGATTGAAGGTGCCTACGAGACTGCACGTACGGGCGTTCGATCTGGATATGACATCCTCCGATCTAGAATTCTGCAAGGAAGTTTGTTAGAAACACAAAATACATGATCTGGGTATCGAACCCAGGTCCTTTTCGCTGCAACGCCTCTTCCTCACCAACCTAGTTGAAATATATTTATTGGTACAAACGAATCTGCAATGTTACATTAGAAACAAAAACACAATATTTAATTTAAATATCGAATCTGTATGCTCAGTTGCCCCCTATGGTGTTAACCCATCGGAAATGAGTTATAGTTGTGCAAATCTAAGGTAAGCTCAGATCGTGCCTTCTTACTCACATGTAACACACTCAAACACACATGAATATTAGCAGCAATATGTATATATGTTCAACATGAATTTAAATCACACTTAAAAGTTTGAGATCAAAGGAAAAATTACCCACAGGGGGGTTGTATGAGGGATGCTTCACGATTCAAATGTTAGTCTGGACAGAGACTACGCGCAAAAACGGCTTTTAGTGTGACAATCTTTGGCAACTTTATGGAATCTCGTGGGGCAGGCAGCGTTTTCTTCTAAGGCAACCTCCGTGCCTTTTTTCGTCTCTGCAGAGTTTTGTGTCTTTTTGATTTGTGAGGCTTGTTTGCATATAATGGAATGAATTAGGGTTGAAAACCTGGCCTCAATCTTCCTCCATCAATGTCTTGATTCTTGATTTGATTCACTTTGAGTATCATTCCAAAAATAGCCTAATTCAATCTTTTTGTCCACACCATGCCTTTACACGGATTTGATTTGATTTCTTCATAAAGACTTTCTATTTTTCATTCCATCACGTGCCAATCTGCTTTCATGCGTTACTGCCAGCCTGTTATGAGCTATTTAGGCCTCCAACATGATAAAAATCGAAAGCTGACCTACCCCTGCAGGTCCACTTCCCTTCGAATTTGCTTTCTTCGATGGCTTCAAAGTCCAATTCAAGCCAAATTTCCCTAGTAGAACCTTGCTCTCCTTACTGGTTCTGAGTCGAATTGTGCCAGCTTCAATACTAGGGCTCCTTTGATTGAACCACCCTTTGCTTCGATCTCCTATCCTTTTGAAGAAAATTCCCTATTAGGCAACTTCAACCAACTCTTGGCCTTGTGATGAGTCTAAGTTATGATTCGAAGTATTCATAACTTCCTTCATCAGAGCATCTCAGATTAAGGCAAACTCTATACTGAAATGCCACTCGAAGGTCATTTCATTCAGATATTCTGATTGAGGGAAACTCTGAAGTTCCAGTCGAAGGACCTTTTGGAATGCTAATCAAAGGGCCTTTGTCCATACCAATCGAAGGATACTTTATTAAAATGCCAATCGAAGGCCACTACTATAATACCAATCGAAAGATACTTGTTAAACTACCAATCAAATGCCACTGCTACAACGTCAATCGAAAGATACTTGTTAACCTGCCTAATTGAAGGACACTGTTACAATGTCAATCGAAGGACACTTTTATAATGCCAATCGAAATGTGCTTGTTAAAATGCCAATCGAAGATGCCTTTGTTTGGGTGCCAATCGAAAGGCATTGTTAAAATGACAACTGAAAGGCCTTGTTAACAGGCCAATTGAAGGACCTTTGTCCATGCCAATCAAAGGGCGCTATGCAGATGCCAATCAAAAGGCATTTTGGAGATGCCAATAGATAGGCGCTTTGGGGATGTCAATCAAAGGAAATTTAGAAACATCACTCATGAATATTCCTTTTCTTTAGGCAAAGGTTTGTGACCAACCATGTAGGGGAAAATCATGGGAAACATGAGAGGGCAAATTTTGGGGTACAACACTACGTATATTTGAACTAAAAGGTTGTGCTTTCCTTTATGTTCAATGAAAAGAGCAGTGTCCACTTAACCTCTTGAATAGCCATGATCAAGTAGAAATTTACTAAGTCTTTCATACCAGACCCGAGGAGCCTGTTTAAGACCATATAAAGCTCGTTTTAATTTAAATACATGATCTGGATATTCGTTATTTTCAAAACCGGGAGGTTGTGAGACATACACTTCTTCATTTATGACTCCGTTAAGGAAGGCACTCTTTACATCCATTTGATAAAGCTTAAAATCTTTTGCACACGCATAAGCGAGAAAGAGACGTATAGCCTCAAGGTGAGCAACTGGAGCATAAGTCTCCTCATAATGAATGCCCTCCTCTTGGTTATACCTTTGTGCTACCAAGCGTGCTTTATTGCGGGTTATCATTCCGTTTTCATCAAGTTTATTTCTAAAAACCCATTTAGTGCCTATGATATGATGGTCTCGCAGACGAGGGACAAGTTCCCAAACATCATTTATTTTAAACTGATTTAGCTCATCTTGCATGGCCATTAGCCAAAATTCATCAATCAAGGCCTCTTTAGCAGTCTTAGGTTCTACTTGTGAAACGAAAGCAAAATGATAACAAAAATTACTTATCTTGGAGTGAGTCATTACTCCTTTTGAGATGTCTCCCAATATGTTGTCAATGGGATGGTCTTTAGAGGACTTCCAAGCTAGTGGAAGATCATTTGCTTCCATTTGCTATTCTTCCTCATCTTTTGAAGGGCTTGTATCTTTTTCTTCCTTATCATCAACTGTTTTGGATTGAACATTTTCTTCAACATATTCTTTGAGTATATTTTCAGTAGATACACCTACACCATCAAGAGAAATACCTTTTCCGACATGTTTCAGATAAGATTCATCAAAAGAGACATGAACTGACTCCTCAACTGTAAGTAGACGTTTATTGTATACCCTATATGTTTTGCTTGATTGTGAGTATCCGAGAAAGATACCTTCATATACTTTTGCATCAAATTTTCCAAGATTTTCTTTTCCATTATTTAAGACAAAACATTTGCAACCGAATACACGAAGATGTGACAAGTTTGGCTTTCTTCCTTTCAAAATTTCATAAGGTGTTTTATCCAAAATTGGACGAATTTGTATTCTATTTAAAACATAGCAGGCTGTGCTAATTGCATCATCCCAAAAATATTTCAGCAATCCACCTTCATTGAGCATTGTTCTTGCTAGCTCCTCTAAGACGCGATTTTTGCGCTCCACAACTCCATTCTGCTGTGGAGTTCGAAGTGCTGAAAAATTATGCTCAATACCATACTTGTCACAGTACTTATCAAAGAGATGGTTTTGAAATTCACCTCCATGATCGCTTTAAATTGCAATTATTTTCAATTCCATTCTATTTTGAGATAGTTTTGCAAAACTCTTAAAAGCAGAAAAAGTTTCATTTTTGCTATGAAGGAATATAGTCCAAGTAAATCTAGAGTAGTCGTCAACAATGACAAAACCATAATAATTTCCTCCTAAACTTTTTGTTCTAGAGGGTCCAAAAAGGTCCATATGGAGAAGCTCAAGGGGTCGTGAAGTGGAAATCATGTTTTTGGATTTAAAAGAGACCCTTGTTTGCTTTCCCATTTGGCACGCATCACATAGGTGATCCTTTGTAAATTTTATCTTTGGAAGACCTACTACTAGATCCTTGGATACAACCTTATTAAGCAAATCAAAGTTAACATGCGCTAAGCGTCTATGCCAAAGCCATGAATCATCATTCAAGGTGACTAGACACTTAGTGCTTGTTAAGGATACATCAAAAAGGTCAAGCATATAGATATTGTTTACTCTAATGCCCTTAAACATAATATCTTTTTCAGTATTTTCAATTATGCAACAAGTATTTGTGAAGGTAACTTTATAACCTTTGTCACATAGTTGACTAATACTGAGCAAATTATGTTTAAGCCCCTCTACTAAATGGACATTTGAAATAGTAGTGATAGAGGGATTACCTACACTACCTTTACCGAGTATAGCTCCTTTGTTATTGTCTCCATAGGTAACAAATCCTTTCTTCTTTGCCTTGAAGTCAATGAAGAGCGATATGTCACCAGTCATATGCCTTGAACACCCGCTGTCGAAAAACCATCTTCTATCCATGGGTGTGAGGCATTTTTCCTGCAATATCAAAAGAGAGAGGTAGGTACCCAATTTTTATTGGGTCCATGTGGGTAAGTGGTAACATGGTTGCCTTTAGGCCTCCATTGGTAAATGCCTTTAGGAACAAGGAACCTCCTAAACTTGCATTTTCCAATGGTATGTCCAAAGTGACAACAATAATGGCATAAACCATGATGATGATGTATTGTTTTACTTTTGCTCATTGTATCCTTTGGTAATTTTTCAACAAAAGAGTATTTTGAATACGGTGGATTTAATGTTTTCTTAAAAATTTTAGGATCAATTGCAAAAGTAACTTTGGGCTGTAAGGCTTTCTCTAATTTGGCATTAAGAGTCCTAACCTCTTGCTGCCAAATATGACAAACTTCACATTCCCTTCTGGGAATACATCCTGTAATATCCTTATCTTTTGAACTTTCTGCAATACTAGCTTTTAGACTTTTTAAATCTTTTTCAGCTTTATAGACTTTACTCTCGAGAAATGAAAATATTTGTTTATCGGAGGATAATATCTTAAAGCCATCTTTAGCTTTGTATTGCAGTTTTTCAAAAGCTAACTTTAGTTCAGAAAAGGTCATAGAAGAAAAGTTGTTAGGATATGCTTGTCTTACTTGTTTGTTGTGGTTGTCTTCCTTGTTGTAGGATTGACTTTTTATATGCGCCAACAAACATAAATTTGCACTTTCATCACTACAACTTGAACTGTCATCGTATGATGAATCGCTGCCGCTTTCCCATGCAATTATAAGCTCTTCTTTGTTTGTTGAACTTCTTTGGTGGAGCTTTTTCCTTATCCTTTTTCATCTTTAGATAGTCTGGTTTGTAGTGTCCAACTTTACCAAAATTGTAACAAGGTCCTTTACCTCTTTGCTTTTTATTTTCTTCTTGCCTTGGATCTTTGGATTGTTTTCCAAAGCTTATGAGATTCTTATCAGAGTGCTTGATTCCATTCTTTCGGATAAATCTATTGTATCTCCGAACAAAAAGTCACATTTCTTCATCATTAGAATATTCATCACTAGTTGAGACATTTTCATCTTGCTCTTTGGTTGAGGACTTAGAGCTAGAAGTCATTAGAGCTATTGACTTCTTCTCACCCTCCCTGTCTTTGTTCCTTTCTTTCTTACTCTTATTTTCATATTTTTCAAGACTTTGCAATTCTTGTTGATGTTCTTCCAGCTTTCCAAACAGAGTTGTAATGGTAAGTGTGATCGGTGGATCTGGAACTGACTGTTTAACGCTGGTTCGCGAAATGTCGTGGAAGCAAGAGTCGCCACCGTCTTTTATTTTCTCCAAATGGAAAGGACAAAAGCACAGAAAAATTCCTTATTGAGATTAGTTCTCGGTTCGGGAGGTAGATTATAGAAAGGGAAGGTGTTAGCACCCTTTCTATCCATGGTTATCCATGGGCTCTTAGATACTTGCTCATTTGTGTTTTCAAAATTGTTTGTTTGCTTTTCAAGGTGAGTGGGTTTGAAAAAGTTTCGTTTAAAATTTCAGTTCGACTCTTGTATCAGTCCTCAAGAGTGTTTGAAAAGTTGTTTTTGAAAGCTTTTTGCAAAGTGTTGGTGTGAAAAGAAATTTTTGATTTGTTTTGAATTATAGCAAGTATCTACGAGTCATCTACCTACCCTAAGGAATTCGTCTGTGTAAATGTCCTTAAAGTAGTGCCATCCCACCATTGAGAGGTAGGTAGCACCACCGTTGGAGGTGTTCGGGTCAATTCGAGGTTTAGGGACAGTGTGGTCACCGAGCAACGGTAAGGCACCTTAGAAGCTACCCTTATGCCATTGATCTTTTATTCCGAGGCAACTATTCCGGGGCAACTTGTTTTGAGGCAACCAGATCAATGGGACATAAGGACTCACTAAGACGTCCTATAGTCGACGACCACGTTTCGAGGGACAAGGCAACAGTGTGGCCACCAGAGCAATAGGAAGACACCTTAGAAGCTACCCTCATGCCATGTTCATGGACATGAGGACTTACTAAAACGTCCTCTACTCGACGACCACTTTTCGAGGGGCAAGGCAACAATGAGGCGTACCCTAGGGGTGGTGTGTGAATTGTGTGTCATTTTCAATTATGTTTATCTTGTTCATGCATTGGTGATCTACACTTTGTTTTTATTTTTGGCATTCATTCTTTCATGCAAGTTATTAACAGTTAAAAGATGCGGGAAGATAAAAGTCCTACGCTATTACAAAGGCGCGTGTCTACATCACCAAATTAATCCAAGACCCGATTTGAAATAAAATAAAATGCGGAAAATAAATACCCTAATTAATCTATTACAAGGCTTTGGGGCAATTACATGAAATTTATAAAAAAGAAATAAAATAAGCGCGCGAAACGAAATTATAATCGAAAGCGAGGGCGTTGGACCCTTTTAAAGAAATTAAATTGAAATTATGACATTAATTAAATTAAATAAGGAAAAAGACTTATTTTTTTTTGATATTTTTGTACTTTATGAAATTAAGAAAATTTATGGAATTAAAAATCCTAATTCTAAACTATTTTTAATTTATTAAAAAAAATGTTTAAGTTGTACCTAGTTTTAACCTAATTATTTAATGATAAATTTATTTACAAAATAATTAATAATTAAATATGGTAAAAGAAAAGAAACAAAGAATAAAAACATTAAAACCCTAATTTCTATATTTTTCAGTTTATTTAAAAAAAGCATTGAATTAAACCTAGAATTAAAACTAAATTAGTTATTACAATTTATTTACAAAAAGAAAAAAAAACTATTTATGAATTAAATATTAAAACATATTTTTATTTTGACTTTCTGATTTTTTTGATTTTTTATGAAAATTGATTTTGATGAATTAACTAAAATAAATAAAATAAATAAAATAGAAAAAAAGTGAAAAGTAAGAAAATAATATGCAAACCAATGGGGGGTGTTGACCCCAATTTTGGAGGTAAATGGAAAGCAATTAGGCCCACTGATTCTTGGCCCTTTTTGACTTTTCAAGGACGCGTGTGGATCTGTTGACTAAGGTGCATGGTGGAGATCCTGTGTTGGCCCTTGGATTCATCTCCTGAGACATGTGGCGTGCCCAGAGATAGAGTTGTATGGTGGTCCCTGAAAGGTACGCTGCACAGAAATATGGAAAGCAAAAATAATATTGAGAAGGGAGGGGACTTGGGAATCGAACCCAGGTCCCAGTACCTATTGTCCACGCCGCCCACCAACTGAACTAGCGCGTTTGGTTGTATTGGAATTGGCCAGCGAACAACATAACATGACACAACGCTTAGTGACGTCCATCGCGCGAAAATTCAAATATGCCTATGATCAGTGGACACTTCCTCCATCTTCTTCATGTTTCCTGTAAATAAAAAGAGATAGCGGGGGTTTTAAACCCCCACTAAATGTACCCTGCGAAAAATAGCGATTAGAGCATCGTTGCTCATAAATTAGGCGCGATATGATGATTGGATTCGTCTGAAGGTCACGAGCTCAATGGTATAGGCCTTGCTGTCCAATTTTTCCATATGAACAAATCCCCAATTTTAAGCTTAGGAAAACCTAGAAAATTTCCATGGCAGATTCTCGTATAGGGCATGTTAGTTCAATTAAAAGATATCAACAACTTTAGAATGTTCATGTTAGTGCAAAAAAACAAGAAAAATGCATAGATGATATGTATAAATCAAAACACGAATATGAGAAATATTAAGAACAGGACGGTTTCGTTCTACCGATTCTTAATGTTAGAGGTTGTGGTTTTGATTGGAATAGATCCCTGGTGACCTTGGCAAGCTATTGGAATGGTTATCTTGCCTTGAAACGCACTGAAACTGTGTTTTCAGTTTTGAATTTTTTGATGAAAAATGCCAAGTTTGTATTTGCTTTTGAGCGTAGCCTTCAGGTCTCTTTGATTAGGTTTAGGTTTATACTTATGTGAGGAATGAATTAGGGTGAAAATCAAAACCAAAAACCTTTGCATTCATGAATCCAATATTTGATTTTTAATGTGATCTTTTCCAATCTTTTTCACACCATTTTGATACCAATCATGGCTAAATCTTTCCATATTGAGTGTGCACGAAATCTTGGAGTTATGATAGACCTATTAGCTGCATAAAAAGATTTAAAATGCATGCTTGAGTATTTTTGTCATATTTTATTTAATTAAATGAATTAATGGTGATAAAAATTCAAATAAATAATAAAAAATGATGAAATAACTCCCCTTTGGGTCAATGGGTCGTGCACAACTTTTGGATAATGATTCTTGGAAGAAAATGAGGCCCATTAGCAATTTTGAGGCATTTGAAGCAAAGTTGACTTTTCAAAATTCCCAAAAATTCCCCAACTTCCACAAGGCATATCTTGCTCAATTTTTAAGCTTTGATCATGTTCTTGGACATTTTGGAAAGATCTTGAAGTCCTCTAACCAATGCCTTTGGTCCCATGTCATTTTGATTTACCAATAGCAAGTTATGGTCCTTGACTTAAAGTGCCCTTTTGTTGACTTTTGAAAATGACCTATAATGTTGAGATTGATAACTTTTTGTGAGAGCATTTCTTGGACTTGAAGTGTGAAGAGGAGTTGTAGGAAATGTCTTTCTATTCAAAATGAGCTTTGGATGGGATTTTTCTGATAAACCATGTGGAAGTTATGCCTTGGTCAATTTACAGTTGACTTTTTCAACTGTCCAAATATGGAAACTTTTGCATCTTGAGACTTTTTGAGCCATGCCTTGAAAATCATGATCAAGAATTGATCAAATGATGTTTGTGGCTTCAAAATAAGATGTTGACCAAAAATTTGGACTTTTGACTGTCAAATGACCATTTTGCCCCTGCAGTTGACTATAGGGCAATTAGGGTTTTTGACTGTGCAATTTTGTGCTGTAAGTCTTGAAACTTGGCATATGGATGATTGACCATGTTTGTAGGCATGTGGGACTTGATTGGACCCTTGGAAACTTCAATTTCTCTGCCAGAACCAAAACCCTAGTTTTTGACTGTTAGGAGGCCATTGAACTGTGCAACCTTTGGGAGATTTTGAAGCATGCTCTTTGCAAATCTTGAAGAATATGGGAGGGCAAAATTTGGGGTACAACAGTTGCCCCTGTTCAATCTTCTTAGACCTGAGGATGTAGATTGGCTGTCGTGCCTTTCGTAATCCGAAGGTGGAAGATGATTGAACACTAGAGTGCCCAGAAATTTGCGCTCACATAGTAGTGTGATGGTAGGAATGGGCTTATAGATGCCATTTGGAGATTGATGGATAGGATGATGGGCTTATAGATGCCATTTTGAGAGGTGATGGAAAGTGGATGGGCTTATAGATGCCATCTGGATGTCGATCGCATAAGAGATTCCTTAGCGAGAGCTTGCGTACCTGAAAAAGAAAGATGATTACCTGACCTGTTACAGGAGCTGGTCTTCAAACTCTTTGTATAGACGCGCCCTGACTGGTTACAGGAATTGAATCTGGAGCTTCAAAAGGTGATGAATAAACCAGGGATGGTTACTACCTCAACGGGACGGTGAGAGAACCTTAGACGATTACTACCTCAACAGTAACGATGAGAGAATCTTGGGCGACTTCCACCTCCACAGTAACGGGGAGAGAATCATAGGCGACTTCAACCTCAACGGTAACGGTGGGAGAATCAAAGGCGACTTCAACCTCAACAGTAACGCTGAGAAAATCATAGGCGACTTCAACCTCAACAGGAACGATGAGAGAATCTTGGGCGACTTCAACCTCAACAGTAACGCTGAGAGAATCTTGGGCGACTTCAACCTCAACAATAACGCTGAGAGAATCATAGGCGACTTCAACCTCAACAGTAACGCTGAGAGAATCATAGGCGACTTCAACCTCAACAGTAACGCTGAGAGAATCATAGGTGACTTCAACCTCAACAGTAACGCTGAGAGAATCTTGAGCGACTTCAACCTCAACAGTAACGCTGAGAGAATCATAGGCGACTTCAACCTCAACAGTAACACTGAGAGAATCATAGGCGACTTCAACCTCAACAATAACGCTGAGAGAATCTTGAGCGACTTCAACCTCAACAGTAACGATGAGAGAATCTTGGATGTCTTCTACTGGGATAAGAATCGAGGAGATCTTAGGGTCGATCTGACTGAACCAGAGAAGGCCTTTGACTGGATAAGAATCAGGAAAATCTTAGGGTCGATTTAACTGAACCAGGCTAGGTCTTGGAGTATCTTCAACTGGATAAGAATCAGGGAGATCTTAGGGTCGATCTGACTGAACCAGAGAAGGCCTTTGACTGGATAAGAATCAGGAAAATCTTAGGGTCGATTTAACTGAACCAGACAAGGTCTTGGAATCTTCAACTGGATAAGAATCAGGGAGATCTTAGGGTCGATCTGACTGAACCAGAGAAGGCCTTTGACTGGATAAGAATCAGGAAAATCTTAGAATCAATTTAACTGAACCGGACAAGGTCTTGAAATCTTCAACTGGATAAGAATCAGGGAGATCTTAGGGTCGATCTGACTGAACCGGAGAAGGCCTTTGACTGGATAAGAATCAGGAAAATCTTAGGGTCGATTTAACTGAACCGGACAAGGTCTTGGAATATCTTCAACTGGATAAGAATCAGGGAGATCTTAGGGTCGATCTGACTGAACCAGAGAAGGCCTTTGACTGGATAAGAATCAGGAAAATCTTAGGGTCGATTTAACTGAACCGGACAAGGTCTTGGAATCTTCAACTGGATAAGAATCAGGGAGATCTTAGGGTCGATCTGACTGAACCAGAGAAGGCCTTTGACTGGATAAGAATCAGGAAAATCTTAGAATCGATTTAACTGAACCGGACAAGGTCTTGAAATCTTCAACTGGATAAGAATCAGGGAGATCTTAGGGTCGATCTGACTGAACCAGAGAAGGCCTTTGACTGGATAAGAATCAGGAAAATCTTAGGGTCGATTTAACTGAACCAGGCTAAAGTCTTGGAATATAGCTGAGAACTTAACTGGATCTTTCCTGAAAGGTAAAGGTCAGTCATATGCAATGCATGATATGGATCAAGCAATGATGTTCTCAACATAAATGGGATTGTAAGGTATGATGCGTTTATGCATGTATCATGATGTATGTGATGTTTATGAATGTATGTTTTAGTCTTAGGAAAATAAATCCTTGACGGGTGCCGAGAAGTCACATCCTGGGCTGATGTTGGAGAACAATGCTTTGTTGTTTCCGCTGGGGATGATAGTTGCAAGAAAACCGGTAGGAGAGGATAACTCCGTTGGGGGATAAACTTGGCGAATAGAACACTCTGCGGGGAGAAAATTACTCTATCGATCTTGCTGGGGAGCAATACTCTGTGGGGAGAGAGATACTTTGCTGGGATATTGATGGTAACTTCACTGGGGATACCATTGTCTTGTTGGAAGTGTTAATAGACTCCGCTGGGAATAAGAAAACTTCGTCGGGGACGATCTTTCCGTGGCTTTTGGCTGAGGATAACCTAGTTATATCCTGATAGGGAAATAACCTTTGAATAAAGTCGGGGACGTGTTCGTGCTCTACGGGGTAAACTTCCAGAATCTACTGGGGATAAGCTTCCTGCTTGGGGAGATGGATTCCAACTTTCCTGGGGAAATCTTGATTGGACTCTCCTGGGGAAATTTTGAACCAGACTGGGAGTGACTCCACTGAATGCTTGTTAAGAATGTCTGTATATCGTGCTGGGGAATGTTGAGATCTGCGGGGGTACCCAACTTCCTTAAGGCTGAAAGTATAGCTTTGCTTGGGGAGAGTGCACTGACTTGCTGGCTCATTCTCTGGGGAATTAAGGCATACTGGTTATGTTCTTCAGCCGAACCTACCTTGGTACCTTGGCGGACATAACAATTAGATCGCTTAGACCACTCATTATTGCCCCTGTTTATATGGGAGAAGGCACCCGTGGGGTGCTGATAGTTGTTGATGGACAAACCTTCTTCTGGTAGGCAGGTGATGGGATGACGGGACATAGTCGTACGCTTTGATCCCTAACTTTTGCCTGGACCGCCCTTTCGGGTTTTCAGTCTACCGGGATACCCATTTTTGCCCAAGCCGCCTTTTCAGGTTTTCGACTTGCCGGGTGTACAGATTATTTTCATTTCATCCCTTATTTTTGCCCGAACCCTTTTGGTTCGCCGAGAAGCCCTTATTTTTGCCTAGGTGTGTCAACCTAGCGGGTCTTTGATTACGCGTAGTATCCTTTTCGACTATATCCACGCTCTCAGAATGTAGGGAGTTGCCCCTGTTAGAAGTGTTTTGTCATGCCACCAGAAGGTGTTTGATCAGGCAAGATTCGTTGTTGGAATGCCCCAAGTGACTCAGGCGGAGATTTTCCCCAGGCTGTTTGGCCTTTGAGAGATTCTACGCATCTTGATTGGACTTCCCCAGATAATAGATCATGGTCATGTCTTCCCCTGGATTGGAAGTGCTTTTGTTCACTAGGTATTCATCGTGCGAATTTCCCTGCTGTTCAAACAAATAGTCATATGCAAACAAAGTTATGTCGAAGATGCAAAGCGTATGTCTGTCCTGAAATTTTTTGAAAATGAATTTTTTTTTAGTAAAACAAGCAAGTTTTGTAAACTGTGATGTCAACTCGTTATTTTATTGCGAGCCTTAAGGAGTCAGGATACCTTTGGTAACAGTATACTTTCGAACTAACCCATGCTTCAGCTAGGACTTTTAAGGGTTATAACATGGCTTGGTTCACGGTTCAAGAAACAAAGGATAAAGGCTCAAATTATTTGTACCCACCCGCTCTTCGTGATGTTCTTCAAACCTAAACTCAGTTGATCGTGCGTTAGACTTTGTTTGAGTCTTTGCTCTGATATTCCGGTGATGGTTCGGATGTTTGACAATTTATTTTGAATAGGCAGTCATTCCTTTTTCGTTGAGGGTTTGTTGGACCTCTTTCTTTTATTATTTATTATCCTATCTTCTTTTGCCTGAACTGTTTCTTTTGTGATTACAGTCAGCGGGATGCCCCAGTTTTGTAAGTCTCCTTCGTAGGTTTTGACTTATTGGGTTTTTATCTTTTCTTTGAGATAATGATTGCCCGTCTTTATGATTGTTCAGAACCATCACGGTTTTTTTTGTTTTGTAAAGACTTCTTTGGTGCCATTCGTTATGCACCTGGATCAACTGAGAGACTACCCTGCCCCAGGTTATGATTAAGGGTTTTAAATTTCGAAAAGAAAAACTCCTACTTCTTTGGCTCAGAGGGGTTGACGAGGGATTATCTTCCTTATAACTCCAGTGTTTGGGAATTGAAACAATGCCTGTACCTCATCAGTGGGGTCTGTTCAAAAGCATACTGTAGATTGTGGTATTCGTTTTCGTCATCCTCCCTCAAGAGGCTTAGAATTATTAATCGAGCGTTGATCATCAAAAAAATATGAAAATAATTTGCATATAGTGAATACGAATATATTGCTTCAAAACAGACATATGCGATGCATTAATGAAATAACAACGTTTAACATGAGTAAATGTTTGAACAAAAGAAAATTATAACTTGAAAATCCTAATGAACAAAATCTTTTCATCTCAGGGCTTGTTACTTCAAATGGTGAGCCTTGGAGGGATGGTAGAAAAACTCAGCCTGACCATCTTGTGTGAACTCCAATGCTCCTTCATCAATCAGGTCCTGGATCTTGTTCTTCAGAGCCCAACACTCATTTGTATCATGTCCTGGACGGGCAGAGTGGTAGGCACACCTTTTATTGGGATGATAGGTAGGAGATGCTGTGTTGGGGTTTCGGGGATGAGCCCTTAATGTGATCAGATTCAATCTCAACAGGCGTTGTAAGGCTTGAAACAGCGACATGTTGAGCTGGGTGAATTGCCTTTTGGGCTTGTCTGCCTGAAGTTGGTGAAGTTGATGCTGAGTTTGTGACCCTGAAGCCATTTGAGGAGCTCTCCCCTTATCCCCTTGTCTCAAAGGTGGTTGGATGATGACTGGCTCTTTACCCTTAGACATTTGCCCCAGTTGGTTACCCTGAAGCAGTTGGTTGATGAGAACTCCGAGCTCTTCTTGTCTTTGAGCTACACCTTGAATGGCAGTCACCTGCCCCAACATCTGGGCTTTCATTGCATCCATTTCAGCTTGCAGGTGTTTCAGCCGTTCGTCCTCAGCACTGTTCCTGACCAAAGTTCCCATGAGAAGTGCTCTCAACTCCTCCTGCCCCTTGGATAGATTCAGGAGGATTTCCTCGAACCGAGTTTCTTGAGCATGGAAGTCCTGGTTGTATTGTTGGGAAGCCATTGCTGAAATAAACAGCGGAGGAGGTAAGTGACCTGTACAGAGGGTACCTGTAATGCAATGATATGCATGATATGTATGCAATGTTTTCAAGGACCTCGCAGGGTAAACAAGAAAATTATTAGCATTGGAATTTGTAGCTTGATTGAAGGAAACCCATGTTGTTGATAATTCTTCTTCAAGGGTCAAAGGCTCACCATATCCAGTGGGTCATAGCCCCTGACAACTTTGGCTAGAGGAAAATAAATCCCCTTTGCCCCTTGCTAGACATTCTGGTTCATTATGACCTGCATCACAGACCCTTGAGGTCCTTGAAATGGATTAGTCCTTATGCGGGATGTATGCAATGGTATGATGTTATGCTATGCATGGGGTAATGTAGGTAAACCCTGTTATGAGTCCTAATTAAGGACTATAAACAAAACCTGCAAGAAACTCAGTAAACCCTGTTATGAGCCCCAATTAAGGACTATAAACAAAACCTGCAAGAAAATCAGTAAACCCTGTTATGAGCCCCAGTTAAGGACTATAAACAAAACCTGCAAGAAACTCAAGTGTCAGATAACAAGCATGCAAGTAGTCAAGTTGGAAGGCACACAAGTCACACAAAAGAAGCCCTTAGAGTTTAGGCCTGCATGGGGTCTGGGTATTACCCTCTTGAAGTTGGTGGGCTCAACCTGTCCTATCAGAAGTAACCGGGTTCTAAGGGTCCCAATATCACTGGATTGCTTTCATTATTCATCGTTTCGATTTAGCCACTGAACTGGCGACCGAAATATTCCAGGAAGGCAACCCTCAATTGAGTGTAGTATCGAGTATCAACCAACTTCGGACTGCACCAAAGTCAGTTATCTCACTACCCTAAAGAGGCCAAGATAGTTCAATTAAGGTTCCTAAGGTCAGTTGATGCTTCACGACACCACGCGGAGGCCCCGTACTCTCCTTGACTGAACTCAAGGGTTACCGGTACACACCAAAGTGCCACATCAACGTAGCAGACTATTTCAACCATGTCGGTATACCCCGCACAGTTCCCTCACAGCCTTGTTGCTACTTTCTAAGAAGGTATCCCCAGATCCGGGTTAGGATCTATAGAACTCCCAAGACAGTCCCACAATTTAAAGCAAACAAGTCAAAGCAATTGAAAACACAGTGATCTTAGTCCTAAGGTACACCTCACTTTAAAGAGTCCCCAGCAGAGTCGCCAGTTCTGTGATCGGTGGATCTGGAACTGACTGTTTAACGCTGGTTCGCGAAATGTCACGGAAGCAAGAGTCGCCACCGTCTTTTATTTTCTCCAAATGGAAAGGACAAAAGCACAGAAAAATTCCTTATTGAGATTAGTTCTCGGTTCGGGAGGTAGATTATAGAAAGGGAAGGTGTTAGCACCCTTTCTATCCATGGTTATCCATGGGCTCTTAGATACTTGCTCATTTGTGTTTTCAAAATTGTTTGTTTGCTTTTCAAGGTGAGTGGGTTTGAAAAAGTTTCGTTTAAAATTTTAGTTCGACTCTTGTATCAGTCCTCAAGAGTGTTTGAAAAGTTGTTTTTGAAAGCTTTTTGCAAAGTGTTGGTGTGAAAAGAAATTTTTGATTTGTTTTGAATTAGAGCAAGTATCTACGAGTCATCTACCTACCCTAAGGAATTCGTCTGTGTAAATGTCCTTAAAGTAGTGCCATCCCACCATTGAGAGGTAGGTAGCACCACCGTTGGAGGTGTTCGGGTCAATTCGAGGTTTAGGGACAGTGTGGTCACCGAGCAACGGTAAGGCACCTTAGAAGCTACCCTTATGCCATTGATCTTTTATTCCGAGGCAACTATTCCGGGGCAACTTGTTTTGAGGCAACCAGATCAATGGGACATAAGGACTCACTAAGACGTCCTATAGTCGACGACCACGTTTCGAGGGACAAGGCAACAATGTGGCCACCAGAGCAATAGGAAGACACCTTAGAAGCTACCCTCATGCCATGTTCATGGACATGAGGACTTACTAAAATGTCCTCTACTCGACGACCACTTTTCGAGGGGTAAGGCAACAATGAGGCGTACCCTAGGGGTGGTGTGTGAATTGTGTGTCATTTTCAATTATGTTTATCTTGTTCATGCATTGGTGATCTACGCTTTGTTTTTATTTTTGGCATTCATTCTTTCATGCAAGTTATTAACAGTTAAAAGATGCGGGAAGATAAAAGTCCTACGCTATTACAAAGGCGCGGGTCTACATCGCCAAATTAATCCAAGACCCAATTTGAAATAAAATAAAATGCGGAAAATAAATACCCTAATTAATCTATTACAAGTGTTTGGGGCAATTACATGAAATTTATAAAAAATAAATAAAATAAGCGCGCGAAACGAAATTATAATCGAAAGCGAGGGCGTTGGACCCTTTTAAAGAAATTAAATTGAAATTATGACATTAATTAAATTAAATAAGGAAAAAGACTTATTTTTTTTGATATTTTTGTACTTTATGAAATTAAGAAAATTTATGGAATTAAAAACCCTAATTCTAAACTATTTTTAATTTATTAAAAAAAAAAAGTTTAAGTTGTACCTAGTTTTAACCTAATTATTTAATGATAAATTTATTTACAAAATAATTAATAATTAAATATGGTAAAAGAAAAGAAACAAAGAATAAAAATATTAAAACCCTAATTTCTATATTTTTCAGTTTATTTAAAAAAAGCATTGAATTAAACCTAGAATTAAAACTAAATTAGTTATTACAATTTATTTACAAAAAGAAAAAAAAACTATTTATGAATTAAATATTAAAACATATTTTTATTTTGACTTTCTGATTTTTTTGATTTTTTATGAAAATTGATTTTGATGAATTAACTAAAATAAATAAAACAAATAAAATAGAAAAAAAGTGAAAAGTAAGAAAATAATATGCAAACCAATGGGGGGTGTTGACCCCAAATTTGGAGGTAAATGGAAAGCAATTAGGCCCACTGATTCTTGGCCCTTTTTGACTTTTCAAGGACGCGTGTGGATCTGTTGACTAAGGTGCATGGTGGAGATCCTGTGTTGGCCCTTGGATTCATCTCCTGAGACATGTGGCGTGCCCAGAGATAGAGTTGTATGGTGGTCCCTGAAAGGTACGCTGCACAGAAATATGGAAAGCAAAAATAATATTGAGAAGGGAGGGGACTTGGGAATCGAACCCAGGTCCCAGTACCTATTGTCCACACCGCCCACCAACTGAACTAGCGCGTTTGGTTGTATTGGAATTGGCCAGCGAACAACATAACATGACACAACGCTTAGTGACGTCCATCGCGCGAAAATTCAAATATGCCTATGATCAGTGGACACGTCCTCCATCTTCTTCATGTTTCCTGTAAATAAAAAGAGATAGCGGGGGTTTTAAACCCCCACTAAATGTACCCTGCGAAAAATAGCGATTAGAGCATCGTTGCTCATAAATTAGGCGCGATATGATGATTGGATTCGTCTGAAGGTCACGAGCTCAATGGTATAGGCCTTGCTGTCCAATTTTTCCATATGAACAAATCCCCAATTTTAAGCTTAGGAAAACCTAGAAAATTTCCATGGCAGATTCTCGTACAGGGCATGTTAGTTCAATTAAAAGATATCAACAGCTTTAGAATGTTCATGTTAGTGCAAAAAAACAAGAAAAATGCATAGATGATATGTATAAATCAAAACACGAATATGAGAAATATTAAGAATAGGACGGTTTCGTTCTACCGATTCTTAATGTTAGAGGTTGTGGTTTTGATTGGAATAGATCCCTGGTGACCTTGGCAAGCTATTGGAATGGTTATCTTGCCTTGAAACGCACTGAAACTGTGTTTTTACTTTTGAATTTTTTGATGAAAAATGCCAAGTTTGTATTTGCTTTTGAGCGCAGCCTTCAGGTCTCTTTGATTAGGTTTAGGTTTATACTTATGTGAGGAATGAATTAGGGTGAAAATCAAAACCAAAAACCTTTGCATTCATGAATCCAATATTTGATTTTTAATGTGATCTTTTCCAATCTTTTTCACACCATTTTGATACCAATCATGGCTAAATCTTTCCATATTGAGTGTGCACGAAATCTTGGAGTTATGATAGACCTATTAGCTGCATAAAAAGATTTAAAATGCATGCTTGAGTATTTTTTGTCATATTTTATTTAATTAAATGAATTAATGGTGATAAAAATTCAAATAAATAATAAAAAATGATGAAATAACTCCCCTTTGGGTCAATGGGTCGTGCACAACTTTTGGATAATGATTCTTGGAAGAAAATGAGGCCCATTAGCAATTTTGAGGCATTTGAAGCAAAGTTGACTTTTCAAAATTCCCAAAAATTCCCCAACTTCCACAAGGCATATCTTGCTCAATTTTTAAGCTTTGATCATGTTCTTGGACATTTTGGAAAGATCTTGAAGTCCTCTAACCAATGCCTTTGGTCCCATGTCATTTTGATTTACCAATCGCAAGTTATGGTCCTTGACTTAAAGTGCCCTTTTGTTGACTTTTGAAAATGACCTATAATGTTGAGATTGATAACTTTTTGTGAGAGCATTTCTTGGACTTGAAGTGTGAAGAGGAGTTGTAGGAAATGTCTTTCTATTCAAAATGAGATTTGGATGGAATTTTTCTGATAAACCATGTGGAAGTTATGCCTTGGTCAAGTTACAGTTGACTTTTTCAACTGTCCAAATATGGAAACTTTTGCATCTTGAGACTTTTTGAGCCATGCCTTGAAAATCATGATCAAGAATTGATCAAATGATGTTTGTGGCTTCAAAATAAGATGTTGACCAAAAATTTGAACTTTTGACTGTCAAATGACCATTTTGCCCATGCAGTTGACTGTAGGGCAATTAGGGTTTTTGACTGTGCAATTTTGTGCTGTAAGTCTTGAAACTTGGCATATGGATGCTTGACCATGTTTGTAGGCATGTGGGACTTGATTGGACCCTTGGAAAATTCAATTTCTCTGCCAGAACCAAAACCCTAGTTTTTGACTGTTAGGAGGCCATTGAACTGTGCAACCTTTGGGAGATTTTGAAGCATGCTCTTTGCAAATCTTGAAGAATATGGGAGGGAAAATTTTGGGGTACAACAGTAAGCGTAGTGAGGTCATTTGCTTCCTTGATAGCTGTTACTTTAGGTTGCCATTCCCTGCTAAGACATCTCAGAATTTTATTAGTAGCAATTTCATTGGAAACAAGTTTTCCAAGTGCATTTAAACGACTCACAAGATGTACGAATCTCTTATGCATGTCAGAGACAGATTCTCTTTGCTTCATACGAAAGAGCTCGAACTCTTGATTGAGTGTATTAATGCGGGATTGTTTAACTTCAGTTGTTCCTTCATGGGCAATTTCTAAAGCGTCCCACATTTCTTTAGCGGACGTGTAGTGAGACACCCTATAATACTCATCAGCACCAAGTGCTGAGATCATCATATTTCTGGCTCTCCAATCGCATGACCATTTCTTTTCATCCATTTCATTCCATTGATCCTCAGGTTTAGGTACTATTGCACCTGCATCATTCCTCATGGTGATTTGAAAAGGACCATTTTGAATGGCAGTCCATACATTCCTGTCAATGGAATTTATGTGTACTCGCATGCAGTCTTTCCAGTAGCCATAGTTTTCACCATTGAAAACAGGAGCTCTATTATACGCCCCATTTGGTTCAAAGGCCATAGAGTTACGAGTAGATACAAAGCACCAGCTAACCGGTGCTCTGATACCACTTGTTAGACGGTGTGGCAAGTGATCGAGAGGGGGGGGGGGGTGAATAGATCACCTCTTGTTTTTCAAGGATTTAAAATTGTTTTATCAAAGAGAGTTGAAAGCAGCGAAAAATCAATGTCCTGAATCAATTCCCTCTACTTTGAACCGACTACTAGAAAGATTGACATGTGAAAACTTTGCTGGATTTTTATTAAATGGAATGGATGAATATACAACTCAGAAATCTTGACGTTTCAATGCACTTATCATAAAACAGAATTTCCAATGAATTTTGAAATATAATAGGAATTTTGTCAAACAATTGGTGTATGCTTGTATAATGATTTAATAGTGGTGGTTTGGTGAAAATGTTTGAGCCACTATGTTTATCATTAGACTGTAAAACTTAGCACGCCAATTGAATTACAAAATTATAGAATATGTAAAACTGTAAAGAGAAAGAAAAGAGAGAACGATACACAGGCAGTTTGGTAAGGAAGTTCCCCACTATCATCCTCGCATGTGGGTACGTCTCCCTCTCAATTTCACAATCAAAACTGAGAACTTTTATATCAATATGCTTAATGTTTGATAGCAAGGTTACACTACACAGAAAGACAAAAATCCCTATGATCTTCTTCTTCTTGTAAGAACCACCACTTGATAAGAGCTGTATCAAGATTCCCTGCAAAATCACCGAACGATCCTCCGCTTCCACGACCTGTTTGTTCAAAATCCTTCTGATTTCCAAACCCCTCGCTACGGCTGAATCCGACTCGCGTGACTGTGACTGACAAAACCCTCAAGAACACACCCGTTCTTGAAGGACAAACCCTCTGGTTTATTTCTTGAAGCTTCCTCTTCAACCTTCAACTCAGCTAGACTTCTTCAATACTCAGCTGAACGTTATCTCAAACCACTTGATTTAATTCAACAAGGATGTTTGATTTTCTTTGTTGTTCTTGAATGTAAGGTGGTTGAGAAGATGATGAAGATGAAAGAATCAAAAGCTTCTGGTTGCTCACAATTGTTTGCACACAATCTTCTATGCTGCAATCTTGTTTCTGAACAAAATGCTTGCTTATATTTATAACAGAAAACGATTAGTCAGAAAAGAAAGTGCATGAGTCGATGCATGTTGGTCATGTGTCGACTCATGTTAGTTACATGTAACAGGATGAGTCGATGCATTATGTTTTGAGTCGACACAAAAACTTGTTATAGCATTTTACAGAACCAACACTTTTATACCCGTTGACACATAATGCGTATGTGTCGATACATACTGATTGTAAATTTAAATTTTGAATTTAAAACATAGTATGCGTCGACACATGATATTATGTATCGATACATATAAGTTTCAAAACGTTTTCCAGAATCATCAGAATGTTTTGTGTCGATACATAATGCATATGTGTCGATACATACAAGTATTACAGAGGCACAAAATATTATGTGTCGATGCATGAAATTTATGTATCGATGCATGCAGTTTTTAGATATACATTCCAGGATCATCAAAGAGTTATGTATCGAATCATAAGCTTTTGTATCGATACATAATAGTTTTGAGATACAAGTCCAGAGACTTCAGAAAGCTATGTATCGATACAAAACTTGATGTGTCGACACATAATGATGCATTATGAGAGAAATGTAATTTTGGCTTATTCAAACATGTTAAATTATATTTGCAATCATTCAAAATCAATCTATGAAGGGGTTGCTCACAAACTCCCCCTTTTTTATGATGGCAAATATCTGATGATGTGTCGTGAATGAAAACCCTGAGTTTGTGTATCTTCTTCTTAGTGCAAGCACAATCTTCACTGACACACTCTTCTTCTCCCCCATTGACCATATCAAAAAGAGAATAAGCAACATTTTCAAGAAACTCAGCACATAGGAAAATTTATATACAATTTCAGCAGTTAATGGACTTGGCATTCACACAGAATGTCAGGCATAAAGTTATCAATGAGTGAGTAAATAGAAGAGTAAACATAAAGTAATCACGTTAAAAGTAATGCATTGGTAGATAAAAAGTTAGATTATATAAGCACAATTTATGTAAAAGAGATATACGAGGACATTTTTAATGAACATTTAGATCAACTTATAGGTGATTGAGGGTGAAGATAGGAAGGATATTACCTCGTTTGATTTGATAAGAGAACACTCGTACTAAAGCTGAAAAAGCACATCTTAACAATATGATGTGACATAGATATATTTCAATTACATATATGTTTAGGACATCACATATGAGAGATCTAAAATCCCTAGCTCACGGCGGATGTTGAAGAAGAGGTCTGTTGTACCCCAAAATTTGCCCTCTCATTTTATCAAGATTTCCCCTCACAAGGTTCCTTGAGCTCCAGACATGATTAGGGTTTGCTCTGCTCAAGACATCTTCTTGCACTGATGACCTAAATTAGGGTTTGAGTTTGCACATGGATTTTTGGACTTCCAATGCTCAAATTGACTTTCATACTTCATGTTGGATCTATAAGATTGCCTCTACCAAGTTTCAAGCCTTGAATCAAATTTTTGACCAGTCAATTGGACAGTTGACCTAGAAATCAGCTATATTGGGGAAAAAGTCAACTGTGGCCAATCTACAGTCAAACCTCATAATTTTTTGATCCACATCAACATTATAGACCCATATGAACTATTTGATCAAGTTTGAACCACAACTCTTCAAGAAATTTGATCAGATCATCAAAAGGGCAAAATGGTTATTTTTAGGGTTTTGACTGTATAAGGGCAATTTCTGATTTTTCACCTAGCCAATGGAAAATTGGGTTCAAGAATGGATTTAAGGACCCAATGGAATCATCTTGACCTATTCAAAAGGTTCAAAATATCTCAATTGCATTGGATTGACAAATGAATTTTTCAGTCAACTGATCAAAATTTGACTGTACACTAAAAAGTCAAACTTTGACTTTTTGGTCAAAATCAAGTGCCAAGGGTCATTTTTCATCAAGATGTGCCAAAACATGAAACTTGTTCATCAAGAAACCCAATTTTGCAAATTAGGGTTTAAGATTGAAAAATTTCATAACTTAGAATTTTTCTAAGTTATGAAATTTTCTTAATTTTTCCCAACTTTGCCCAAAATTTTCATCATGATGAAATTGGATTCAAACAAAACTTCCGACATGAAAGTTGTAGTACTCCACAAAATCTACAACTTTTATTCACAAAGTTTTCCCAAAAGAATCTTGGATCTCAAGTTATGAGTTTTGGAACAAGGGTCCATGAAACTTTTAACTTAGTGAAATTTTGCCCTAGTTTAGGCAGGATTTTGACCTATCTTCTTGGCAATTTTTCACTTAATTCCACTTGGAATCTCAAAATTTATTTCAAATATGGATTATAGATAATGTTTCAAGCTTTCTAAAATGTCCAAGAACTCTCCAAAATCATTTGTGGTTAGGGAGAATCGAAGGCTTGGAGTTGGCAAAAACTCACTTTTGATCCATGGCATGTTCATATTGATACAAGTTGCAAACTCTAATCAGCCTTGTTGGTACTTGATTACAGGTCCCAAAACCTTTCCACACTCAATAATTAAATGCGAATCCATTGGTCTAAGGCTTTGTTTTGGTCATGGGAGGATTACAGAAAGAATTAATCCTAAAATGGCAAAAAGGCAACATTGCCATTTTTGTCAAAATTGCTTTATGTCAAACCACATCTCTTGAGCCTTGAACAAGATCTGGTACATCACACAATATCCACCAATTGAGGGGGCCAAGATCACAAAGTACCAACTGATAGATAGCCTGTACAGGCCTATCTTGCATCATGGCTTGCTTTTGCTTAAAATACAAGAAAATTGTCAAATACAACACAACTTGCACATCTGTTGGAACCAACTTTTGCAAGAATTTGAGACAAGTTTCACACATCCCCTTGAGCCAAAAACACGAGCCTTTGAGTCCTTAAGCCTTCCAAAACACAAAATCACCTTCCATTGGCAAAATAGAGCACTCCCTACAGTTTGACTTCCATAGCAAAAACCCCTTGTGCGTTTTGCCTCAAACTTGTTCAAACACATTCCACATAACCTATCCAATCTATCCTAACCATTGAAGAGTGACTGTAACTCCCTTTACAAGGTTTACCATTTCTGTTTTCATCTTGTGCAGGTTGAGTTCTACAAGCTTGTTCAAGCACATTCAAGGCAAACTAGGCATTGGGAAAGGTCAGAGGAAGTTCAAGCAAGCTCCCAAACATCTCAGGCCTCACTGAAAAGCTCCACATTGTCATACACGATTTCAACTGAAACAGGTTTTTATCAACTTCCTATCTCTCTATTTAGGAATCATTAGGCTTAGGTTTGTGAATAAAAAATGTAGTATTCATAGCCATGAAGCTGTACATATGCTCAGTTTTCATTTAAGTTAAGCGTGTTAAGAGAATTTGATTCATGAACTTCCTAAAAAAATTAGGTTAGGATTTAGGGCCATAGAAATTCTCTCTGGTCTTTGACAGTTAGAATAAGTTCTTTACATGGTTGGATTCGTCTTGAAAAATGCTACAACTTTGATGTTATGAGTTTTTGCATTAGGGCACATATGCAGGTTCTCCATGTTTGAATCAGACCCGCGCGTTCTTTGAAAAAGGTTGAAGATGAAGTCAGTGGGCTGGGCTTGGTTCTGGCCTTGTTTTTGACACCCCCCCTCATTGTTGACTGCACCCCCTGATCCATTTCTTCATATTTTTGTATTTTTCCATTTATTTTTCATTTCTGATTTTATTTTATATTTTCTAAACATAAAAAAATACCTAAAAATATTTTCATAAATTTTCACATTTTATTTTATTATTTTATTATTATTTTTTAGACATAAAAATAATTATTATTTGGTATATACCTTTATTTTCTTTAATAAAAACTTATAAACATTATAGAAATGTTATATTATATTTTTATTATTCATACAAATAAATAATATTTTTTTTATATGTTTTATTTTTTTTTAATATTTGTATATATATTTGTATTTATTTTCTTGTACATAAATAAATAATATATTTAATATATATTTACTTTCTTAAAAGAAAATTAGGGTTTTTACCCTTAACAAAAAAATATAATCTTTTATTTCCTTTTTATATATACATTAAATATTTTCACATCCATAAAAAATAAATAAAAATATTTTTTTGCATATTCATAATATTTAGCATATTTATTTGATTGAACATTTAAATACTTGTCTATTTATTATTTGTACCATTTATTCAATTTGGATGTAATAGTAAATATTAGGGTTTTATTTTCTTGCAAATATCCCCCATTCAAAAATTGTATCCCTCTCCCCATATCAAATGTGGTAATAGTGTAGATTTATTTCGCGCGCTTTATGCTTACAAATATGCCATGATAGAGATTAGGGTTTGTATGCAAAAGTCCAAAATTAAACAAATAGCTTGACTAATACAAAGACAAAAAGCATGTAAATTGACAACACAATGCACACTTGCACCCCTAGGGTTTCATCCACTTGTTGCCTTAAAATGGCCATGTTATGCATGTTGAGTTTCTTGGCAAAACAAAAACAAAACAAAAGATCATAGTCCCTTGATGACGCTATCTTGGTTTCCTATACAAAAATGATCTAGTCCCTCAAAAATTGCTAAAGATACTTAGCATAATTTCTATCATGGTCAATACGATGACCCGCGCCTGTCCCGTTTAACATCCTAAAACAAGGTTGTTTACCAAATGCAATGGTAAAAAAACACTGTCAAAAGGGTTAAAAATGTGTAGGAAAGATCTTTGAGTAAAATAGGGTAGACAACTCTTAGTTACTTGATCAAAACTTGCAAAACATCCTTGCTATTTTCAAACACACCTCACAACACAATTTCAAAACATTTCCCAAAAGCAAACTTTCAAACATTGAAATATCTTTTCAAAAGCAATACACCTTTGTATACATTCAAACAAGAATCATTACAAAGGTTGCCTAGACAAGGACTCTTTTTCAAAGCATTTTCAAAAACCACACACAAAGCACCATTTCAAACAATTGAAAAGCAAAAGCAAGTGATCTAAACAAGTAACTAAGAGCCCATGGATAACCATGGATGAAAAGGGTGCTTGCACCTTCCCTTTTCATAATCTACCCCCCGAACCCAAGAAAACATCTCAAAGGTCTTTCCTGTGCTTTTTGACCTTTCCTTTGGATAAAATAAAAAGTCGGTGGTGACTTTTGCTAAACCGAAACATTTGCAAACACAAACGCAAAACCTCAAGTCAGTTCTCCCACCGTATCACAGAACTGGCGACTCTGTTGGGGAATATTTGAAAGTGGGGTTACCTTAGGGTTTATATCACCTTTACATACTTACTTTGCTTGCTTTGATTGCTTTACAATTGGTTCTATTGTTTGGGCTTGAAATCCTCTACCCGGATTTGGGAAACATTCATAGGTAAATAGCAATATGTTGTGGAAACTGTGCAGGGTATATCGACATGGTTGAAGCAATAGCTATATTAGCGAAACATATTTGTGGGTACCGGTAGCCTTTGAGTCAATCAAAGAGAATACGGGGCCGCTGAGTGATGTCATGAAGCACTAATGATCTTTTAGAACCTTTACTTGACCATCTTGGCCTTTTTAGGGGTAGTGAGATGACCGGCTTTGGTGCAGTCCGAAGTTGGTAGATACTCGATACTACACTCATCGAGGGTTGTTTTCTTGGAATATTTCGGTCGCCAGTTAAGTGGCTAAACTGAAACAATGAACACAGAAAATAATCCAGTGATATTGAGCTCCTTAGAACCCGGTTACTATTTATAGGACAGGTTGAGCCAACTAACTTCAAGAGGGTACTTACATGTGAAACCCCATGCGAGCCTGAAACTAGGATCTTGTGTGAATTGTTTGTACATATACTTGTGCATACATCATGAACATCATAAAGCATCATATGCATCCACTAACCATTTCAAGGGTTTGGATCTTCATCTTCGTTCCTATTTTGTAGGTTATGGAATCACTTCGCAGGAAAACAATTCAGGTCAACCTTGTGAGAATTCCTCCTTTACTCAAGGAGCTTACTTCCAAGATTCCAGAGAATTCTCCCTTCAGTGAAAGACATGGTAGACTTCTCAACTTGGTCAGCTCCAACATTGAAGAAGACATGGTGAAAGTTCTTTTCCAGTTCTTTGACCCCCTACACCATTGCTTTACATTTCCTGATTACCAACTAGTACCTACTTTGGAGAAATTTTCTCAACTCCTGAGGGTTCCTATTCTCCATAAACTACCCTACAACGGTACGGAAAGAGAGCCAAAGCCTAAAGATGTTGCTCAAGCCATACACTTGCAACCATCTGATATCAAAGGTCATTGGGAAACCAGAAGTGGTGTCAAGGGTTTCTTGGCAAAGTTTCTGTTTGAGAAGGCACAAGACTGCTGGAATTCTCTAGATCTACAAGCTTTTGAGGAGATTGTAGCACTTCTCATCTATGGGTTGGTCTTGTTCCCAAACCCTGATCAGCTTATAGATGTGAATGCTGTCAAGATTTTCATTTCTCAGAATCCTGTGCCTACATTACTTGGGGACATCCTCCACTCATTTCACACACGAACAATGAGGAAAAGAGGTGTTCTCATGTGCTGTACTCCTCTTCTAGCAAGGTGGTTTATTTCTCACCTTCCCCAGTCGGTATTGAAGAATGAGGAAGGCTTGATGTGGTCATAACAGTTGATGACTCTTACACATTCTGATGTTCATTGGTGTTCTCGGTCCAGAGAAAATGTCATCATCATTGATCGTTGTGGGGAATTCCTTAATGTTCCATTACTTGACATTAGGGGAGGCATTACCTACAACCCCTGTTTAGCTCTGAGACAATTTGGGTATGCCCGAAGGGATGGCCCTCATGATATGTTGATTCCAGACTTGGTTTTTGACTTCAACAATGATACTCAAGGACTTCGACAAAGGTTTATCCGAGCTTGGAGGATGCCCAACAAAGTGGACAGTAAGACACTGGGACACAAGAATTCCATCCCCCTTGAGCCTTACCTCAAGTGGGTACGAACCCGCGCCCAGAATCTTATGATGCCTTACCCCTACATTTTGCCTATGATCAAAGAGCTTGTTATGGAAGGAGAGGTTCCATACACCCTCCTACATCCTGACAAGCCAACATCATTGGAGGATTTGCAAAAGAGTTGGATACAGCTCAAGGAAGAACGAAATACTTTTGAATCCAGCTTCTACGCCAGTGAGAAGAAGGTTTTGGAACTTACTCGTCGACTCCATGAAGAGAAGACTCTCAACACCTATATCACACCAAAGAGGATGCACAACGTCTTTTTACATTAGAATTTTGTATTATTTTGCCCATGGGGCATTTATGTACTAACAAATTCTTCTTATTAATATGATGTGCATTCTTTTTGTTTACAACAAATTTGAATTTCTGAATCCTTGAATGCATTACATGAATAACATATCATTCATCATATGCATAAGCAGGTCTTTACACCAGGTTTCCTTATCTTTCTGCTGTTTATTTCAGCGAGATGGATATAGAGCATACGGTCAAAGACCTACAAGCACATAATTCGCAGTTCCAACAACTCCTCATGACCTTGGCAAAGGGTCAAGAGGACCTTAAAGCACTGTTAGAGAAAGAAAAGGAAAAAGAAAAGAAGAAAAAGAAAAGAGCGGGTGTAGCTACTTTGGGGAGAAGGTTTGAGAACCAGGCTAGAAGGGTCCTAGATTTCCCCTCGACGTCTGATGAAGGGGTTGGTAAAGGAAAGGGAGTTGCAATGCCCTCCGAGTCTGAAGCTGAAGAAGAAGAAGAAGAAGAGGATGAAGATTACTCTGAGCAGCAGTACCCTCCTGCGGACGATAAATATAAGAATCTGGAAGATCGGCTGGTAGCCATGGAGGTACAAAGAGTACCTGGGTTGGATTTCGAAGAACTAGGGTTGGTTGCTGGGATCATCATTTCCCCTAAATTCAAAGTGCCTACATTTGCTAAATACGATGGTTTGTCTTATCCGAAGATGCATCTGCGGTCTTACGTTAGAAAGACCCAACCTCACTCTTCTGATAAGGATCTGTGGGTCCACTTTTTTCAAGATAGTTTGACGGGTACGCAATTGGATTGGTTCTATCAGCTTGAAAGATCTGATGTACATAACTGGGAGGATTTGGCTGCTGCCTTCTACCGACAATATCAATACAATGCAGATTTAGCACCTACTCGTACTCAATTACAGAGTATGGGTATGGTATGTAATGAAGGCTTTAAGGAGTATGCCCAGAAGTGACGGGACTTGGCTAGAAGGGTGCAACCACCTTTGTTTGAGAGAGAGCTGGTGGATATGTTTTTGGGGACCCTGTCAGGTCCATTCTTTAATCACTTGATCGAGAGATCATCTACAGGGTTCACTGAGATAATTCTGGCGGGTGAAAGGGTCGAAGCCGGCATTAAGAGCGGAAAAATTCAGAAGGATGCATCTGATTCCACTGCTATCAAGAAGACCTTTCCGGCCAAGAAAGAGGTCTCAGCTGTTTACTCCCAGAGGTATCAAGGAAGAATGGAGCGCCGACCAGCGGTGGGGGCTGTGATGATTCAGAACTCCTCAGCCGATCAACCTCGAAGCAGTCAACCCAAAGCTAACCAAACCAGGCTGGAAAGGCCTGCACGACAATTCACCCGGATCAATATGACACCTGCTCAGGTTTTCCCTCATCTGTTAAAGTTAAACCTTACAAACTTGAAAGAGGCGCCGGAAAACCCAAATACCTCTTCTCCCTATTATCATTCAAATGCAAAGTGTGCCTATCATTCAGATAGTGTGGGGCACGACACCAACAACTGTTGGGCCCTTAAAAATAAGATCCAGGATTTAATAGATGCCAAGGAGGTGGAGTTTGATGCCCCCGAAAAACCTAATGTGATATCCGCTCCTATGCCAAAACATGGTCATAATGTCCATGCTATTGTAGAAGATCTTCATGTTACTGCTGTTGATGACTTAATGACTCTGTTGCCAATGATCAAGATGAATCTGTTGAAAGCCGGGATTTTCCCAGGATGTGGAAAAGATTGTTACCTTTGTTCGACCTTGCAATCCTACTGTCCGCTATTGAAGTCATGCATCCAACGCCTGATGGATAATTAAGAAATCCTCTATCAGAAAACTCTTGTTACTCCTGTTATTCATGTTACTCCAATCAATGATCTTGCTATAATCACCATTTCCGAAAATCTTTCCAAGGTCTCTAAAAGACCTGTTAAGATTATACCCGGTCCAAAGTTTGTACCGCTGAAGATTACTATGCCGGGGCCTATCCCATATAAGTCCAACAAGACAATACCATGGAATTATGGAGGAGAGATATTCTACCACGGTGTTAAGAAGATTGAATCAGTTGAAGAAAGTTCCGATGAAGAAACTCCTGAAATAGGAAATATTGCGGGGACAAGTAAGATCACTCGTAGCGGAAGAATCTTCTCTCCGGAGATTGCTCCTTCAAGGGAAATCTTTGGACCCTCAAGTGCTCCTGTGCCAGTCAAGATATCTGTACGAAGTCCAGTTATTGAAGAGATTGTTACTCCCGAAGCTATACCCTCTACTGTTACTGCTGATAAAGGTAAGGGGATCCAAGAAGCGCCCGTCAGGACGAGGGCTCAGACTTTGGTTATCCCCGAGACCACCCAAAAGGAAATGGAGGAGATTTTAAAGATAATTAAGAAAAGCTACTATGATGTCGTAGAGCAGCTGGGGCAAACCCCTTCAAAAATCTCTATGCTAGCTCTATTTCTCTGCTTCGAGGCTCATGTCAAAGCCTTGATCAAATTCCTAAAGACGGTGCATGTGCCTCAAGAAACTTCTGCAGATCAGTTTCAAGAGTGTGTAGCCAGCCTTACAGCCGACAATGGTCTTGGTTTCTCTGATGCCGATCTAACATCTAAGGGAAGAAAGCATAATGATGCGCTACATGTCTCAATAGAGTGCAGAGGGACCACTCTTGCTCACGTTCTGATTGATACCGGGTCGTCTTTAAATGTCTTGCCTAAAAAAGCGTTGGACATATTGGACTGTGAAGGTTTGACCATAAAGCCCAGTAATATCATTGTTAGAGCCTTTGATGGTTCTAAGCGGATGGTTCACGGAGAAGTGGACATCCCAATCAAAGTGGGTACGGAAATTTTCAACTCTACTTTTTATGTAATGAACATCTGTCCTTCATATTCATGTTTATTGGGAAGACCATGGATCCACAACGCTGGGGCAGTCACTTCTTCTCTACACCAGATGCTTAAATACCCAGTCCAGGGTAAAATCATAACAGTTCACAAAGTACCAACTGATAGATAGCCTGTACAGGCCTATCTTGCATCATGGCTTGCTTTTGCTTAAAATAAAAGAAAATTGTCAAATACAACACAACTTGCACATATGTTGGAACCAACTTTTGCAAGCATTTGAGACAAGTTTCACACATCCCCTTGAGCCAAACACACGAGCCTTTGATTCCTTAAGCCTTCCAAAACACAAAATCACCTTCCATTGGCAAAACAGGGCACTCCCTGCAGTTTGACTTCCATAGCAAAAACCCCTCGTGCATTTTGCCTCAAACTTGTTCAAACACATTCCACATAACCTATCCAATCTATCCCAACCATTGAAGAGTGACTGTAACTCCCTTTACAAGGTTTACCATTTCTGTTTTCAGCTTGTGCAGGTTGAGTTCTACAAGCTTGTTCAAGCACATTCAAGGAAAACTAAGCATTGGGAAAGGTCAGAGGAAGTTCAAGCAAGCTCCCAAACATCTCAGGCCTCACTGAAAAGCTCCACATTATCATACACGATTTCAACTGAAACAAGTTTTTATCAACTTCCTATCTCTCTATTTAGGAATCATTAGGCTTAGGTTTGTGAATAAAAAAATGTAGTATTCATAGCCATGAAGCTGTACATATGCTCAATTTTCATTTAAGTTAAGTGTGTTAAGAGAATTTGATTCATGAACTTCCTGAAAAAATTAGGTTAGGATTTAGGGCCAGAGAAATTCTCTCTGGTCTTTGAGAGTTAGAATGAGTTCTTTACATGGTTGGATTCGTCTTGAAAAATGCTACAACTTTGATGTTATGAGTTTTTGCATTAGGGCACGTATGCAGGTTCTCCATGTTTGAATCAGGCGCGCGCGTTCTTTGACAAAGGTTGAAGATGAAGTCAGTGGGCTGGGCTTGGTTCTGGCCTTGTTTTTGACACCCCCTCATTGCTGACTGCACCCCCTGGCCCATTTCTTCATATTTTTGTATTTTTCCATTTATTTTCCATTTTTGATTTTATTTTATATTTTCTAAACATAAAAAAAATACCTAAAAATATTTTCATAAATTTTCACATTTTATTTTATTATTTTATTATTTTTTTTAGACATAAAAATAATTATTATTTGGTATATACCTTTATTTTCTTTAATAAAAACTTATAAACATTATAGGAATATTATATTTTATTTTTATTATTCATACAAATAAATAATATATATTTTTTTTATATGTTTTATTTTTTTAAATATTTGTATATATGTTTGTATTTATTTTCTTGTACATAAATAAATAATATATTTAATATATATTTACTTTCTTAAAAGAAAATTAGGGTTTTTACCCTTAACAAAAAAATGTAATCTTTTATTTCCTTTTTATATATACATTAAATATTTTCACATCCATAAAAAATAAATAAAAATATTTTTTTGCATATTCATAATATTTAGCATATTTATTTGATTGACCATTTAAATACTTGTCTATTTATTATTTGTACCATTTATTCAATTTGGATGTAATAGTAAATATTAGGGTTTTATTTTCTTGTAAATATCCCCCATTCAAAAATTGTATCCCTCTCCCCATATCAAATGTGGTAATAGTGTAGATTTGTTTCGCGCGCTTTATGCTTACAAATATGCCATGATAGAGATTAGGGTTTGTATGCAAAAGTCCAAAATCAAACAAATAGCTTGGCTAATACAAAGACAAAAAGCATGTAAATTGATAACACAATGCACACTTGCACCCCTAGGGTTTCATCCACTTGTTTCCTTAAAATGGCCATGTTATGCATGTTGAGTATCTTGGCAAAACAAAAACAAAACAAAAGATCATAGTCCCTCGATGACGCTATCTTGGTTGCCTATACAAAAATGATCTAGTCCCTCAAAAATTGCTAAAGATACTTAGCACAATTGCTATCATGGTCAATACGATGACCCGCGCCTGTCCCGTTTAACATCCTAAAACAAGGTTGTTTACCAAATGCAATGGTAAAACAACACTGTCAAAAGGGTTAAAAATGTGTAGGAAAGATATTTGAGTAAAATAGGGTAGACAACTCTTAGTTACTTGATCAAAACTTGTAAAACATCCTTGCTATTTTCAAACACACCTCACAACACAATTTCAAAACATTTCCCAAAAACAAACTTTCAAACATTGAAATATCTTTTCAAAAGCAATACACCTTTGTATACATTCAAACAAGAATCATTACAAAGGTTGCCTAGACAAGGCCTCTTTTTCAAAGCATTTTCAAAAACCACACACAAAGCACCATTTCAAACAATTGAAAAGCAAAAGCAAGTGATCTAAACAAGTAACTAAGAGCCCATGGATAACCATGGATGAAAAGGGTGCTTGCACCTTCCCTTTTCATAATCTACCCCCCGAACCCAAGAAAACATCTCAAAGGTCTTTCCTGTGATTTTTGACCTTTCCTTTGGATAAAATAAAAAATCGGTGGCGACTCTTGCTAAACCGAAACATTTGGGAACACAAATGCAAAACCTCAAGTCAGTTCTCCCACCGTATCACAAGGTCTGTTGCAAGTGGTTTTGTAAAGATGTCAGCAAGTTGATTTTTAGTATCAACATGCTCAAACGTAATATCCTCCTTTTCAACATGATCGCGTAGAAAGTGATGTCTAATTTCTATGTGTTTAGTGTGTGAGTGTAAAACTGGATTCTTAGTGAGGTTTATAGCACTTGTATTGTCACATTTGATTGGAATACATTTTAATTGAATATCGTATTCTTGTAATTGTTGCTTCAGCCATAAGATCTGAGCACAACAGCTACCGGCTGCAACGTATTCAGCTTCAGCAGTTGACAAAGCAACATAAACTTGCTTTTTACTATGCCAACTTATTAAAGAGTTTGAAAACAAGTGACATGTTCCACTAGTGCTTTTCCTATTTGATTTGCAGCCAGCAAAATCAGAATCAGAGTAACCTACTAAACTGCAATCGCTTCCCTTGGAATACCATAGCCCATACTTAGGTGTATTATTGAGATACCTAAGTATACGCTTGACAACTTTCAAGTGGGATTCCTTAGGATCCGATTGATATCGTGCACACATGCAAATAGTAAACATGATGTCAGGCCTAGATGCTGTAAGATACAAGAGTGATCCGATCATACCTCTATATTTCTTGACATCTACACTCTTACCGTGTTCATCCTTGTCTAAGTTTTCGTTGGTAGGCATGGGAGTATCAATTGGTTTAGAGTTGTTCATCCCAAATCGTTTAAGAAACTCTTGGCAATATTTTGTTTGACATATAATTGTGCCTTCATTGAGCTCCTTTATTTGGAGACCGAGAAAGTAGTTGAGCTCCCCCATGAGGCTCATCTCAAATTCACCCTGCATGACTTTGGAAAATTCCCCGACCAAGTGTAGATTAGTTGAACCAAAAATAATGTCATCTACGTATATTTGAACTAAAAGGATGTGCTTTCCTTTACGTTTAATGAAAAGAGTAGTGTCCACTTGACCTCTTGAATAGCCATGATCAAGTAGAAATTTACTAAGTCTTTCATACCAGACCCGAAGAGCCTGTTTAAGACCATATAAAGCTCATTTTAATTTAAATACATGATCTGGATATTCGTTATTTTCAAAACCGGGAGGTTGTGAGACATACACTTCTTCATTTATGACTCCGTTAAGGAAGGCACTCTTTACATCCATTTGATAAAGCTTAAAATCTTTTGCACACACATAAGCGAGCAAGAGACGTATAGCCTTAAGGCGAGCAACTGGAGCATAAGTCTCCTCATAATCAATGCCCTCCTCTTGGTTATACCCTTGTGCTACCAAGCGTGCTTTATTGCGGGTTATCATTCTGTTTTCATCAAGTTTATTTCTAAAAACCCATTTAGTGCCTATGATATGATGGTCTCGCGAACGAGGAACAAGTTCCCAAACTTCATTTCTTTTAAACTGATTTAGCTCATCTTGCATGGCCATTAGCCAAAATTCATCAATCAATGCCTCTTTAGCAGTCTTAGGTTCTACTTGTGAAACGAAAGCAAAATGATAACAAAAATTACTTATCTTGGAGTGAGTCATTACTCCTTTTGAGATGTCTCCCAATATGTTGTCATTGGGATGGTCTTTAGAGGACTTCCAAGCTAGTGGAAGATCATTTTCTTCCATTTGCTCTTCTTCCTCATCTTTTGAAGGGCTTGTATCTTTTTCTTCCTTATCATCAACTGTTTTGGATTGAACATTTTCTTCAACAGTTTCTTTGAGTATATTTTCCGTAGATACACCTGCACCATCAAGAGAAATACCTTTTCCGACATGTTTCAGATAAGATTCATCAAAAGAGACATGAACTGACTCCTCAACTGTAAGTAGACGTTTATTGTATACCCTATATGTTTTGCTTGATTGTGAGTATCCGAGAAAGATACCTTCATCTGCTTTTGCATCAAATTTTCCAAGATTTCCTTTTCCATTATTTAAGACAAAACATTTGCAACCGAATACACGAAGATATGACAAGTTTGGCTTTCTTCCTTTCAAAATTTCATAAGGTGTTTTATCCAAAATTGGACGAATTAGTATTCTGTTTAAAACATAGTAGGCTGTGCTAATTGCATCAGCCTAGAAATATTTCGGCAATCCACCTTCATTGAGCATTGTTCTTGCTAGCTCCTCTAAGACGCGATTTTTGCGCTCCACAACTCCATTCTGCTGTGGAGTTCGAGGTGCTGAAAAATTATGCTCAATACCATACTTGTCACAGTACTTATCAAAGAGATGGTTTTGAAATTCACCTCCATGATCGCTTCAAATTGCAATTATTTTCAATTCCATTCTATTTTGAGATAGTTTTGCAAAACTCTTAAAAGCAGAAAAAGTTTCAATTTTGCTATGAAGGAATATAGTCCAAGTAAATCTAGAGTAGTCGTCAACAATAACAAAACCATAATAATTTCCTCCTAAACTTTTTGTTCTAGAGGGTCCAAAAAGGTCCATATGGAGAAGCTCAAGGGGTCGTGAAGTGGAAATCATGTTTTTGGATTTGAAAGAGACCCTTGTTTGCTTTCCCATTTGGCACGTATCACATAGGTGATCCTTTGTAAATTTTATCTTTGGAAGACCTACTACTAGATCCTTAGATACAACCTTATTAATCAAATCAAAGTTAACATGCGCTAAGCGTCTATGCCAAAGCCATGAATCATCATTCAAGGTGACTAGACACTTAGTGCTTGTTAAGGATACATCAAAAAGGTCAAGCATATAGATATTGTTTACTCTAATGACCTTAAACACAATATCTTTTTCAGTATTTTTAATTATGCAGCAAGTATTTGTGAAGGTAACTTTATAACCTTTGTCACATAGTTGACTAATACTGAGCAAATTGTGTTTAAGCCCCTCTACTAAATGGACATTTGAAATAGTAGTGATAGAGGGATTACCTACACTACCTTTACCGAGTATAGCTCCTTTGTTATTGTCTCTATAGGTAACAAATCCTTTTTTCTTTGCCTTGAAGTCAATGAAGAGCGATATGTCACCAGTCATATGCCTTGAACACCCGCTATCTAAAAACCATCTTCTATCCATGGGTGTGAGGCATTTTTCCTGCAATATCAAAAGAGAGAGGTAGGTACCCAATTTTTATTGGGTCCATGTGGGTAAGTGGTAACATGGTTGCCTTTAGGCCTCCATTGGTAAATGCCTTTAGGAACAAGGAACCTCCTAAACTTGAATTTTTCAATGGTATGTCCAAAGTTACAACAATAATGGCATAAACCATGATGATGAAGTATTGTTTTACTTTTGCTCATTGTATTCTTTGGTAATTTTTCAACAAAAGAGTAATTTGAATACGGTGGATTTAATGTTTTCTTAAAAATTTTAGGATCAACTGCAAAAGTAACTTTGGGCTGTAAGGCTTTCTCTAATTTGGCATTAAGAGTCCTAACCTCTTGCTGCCAAATATGACAAACTTCACATTCCCTTATGGGAATACATCCTGTAATATCCTTATCTTTTGAACTTTCTGCAATACTAGCTTTTAGACTTTTTAAATCTTTTTCAGCTTTATAGACTTTACTCTCGAGAAAGGAAAATATTTGTTTATCAGAGGATAATCTCTTAAAGGCATCTTTAGCTTTGTATTGCAATTTTTCAAAAGCTAACTTTAGTTCAGAAAAGGTCATAGAAGAAAAGTTGTTAGGATATACTTGTATTACTTGTTTGTTATGGTTGTCTTTCTTGTTGTAGGATTGACTTTTTATATGCGCCATCAGACATAAATTTGCACTTTCATCACTACAACTTGAACTGTCATCGTCTGATGAATCGCTGTCGCTTTCCCATGCAATATAAGCTCTTCTTTGTTTGTTGAACTTCTTTGGTGGAGCTTTTTCCTTATCCCTTTTCATCTTTGGACAGTTTGGTTTGTAGTGTCCAACTTTACCACAATTGTAACAAGGTCCTTTACCTCTTTGCTTTTTATTTTCTTCTTGCCTTGGATCTTTGGATTGTTTTCGAAAGCTTATGAGATTCTTATCGGAGTGCTTGATTCCATTCTTTCGGATAAATCTATTGTATCTACGAACAAAAAGTCTCATTTCTTCATCATTAGAATCTTCATGACTAGTTGAGCCATTTTCATCTTGCTCTTTGGTTGAGGACTTAGAGCTAGAAGTCATTAGAGCTATTGACTTATTCTCACCCTCCCTGTCTTTGTTCCTTTCTTTCTTACTCTTATTTTCATATTTTTCAAGACTTTGTAATTCTTGTTGATGTTCTTCCAGCTTTCCAAACAGAGTTCTAATGGTAAGCGTAGTGAGGTAATTTGCTTCCTTGATAGTTGTTACTTTAGGTTGCCATTCCCTGCTAAGACATCTCAGAATTTTATTAGTAGCTTTTGGTCTGCACATGTTCCTTATGTACCCTAGAACGAATTAGGGTTACAAACTTGTTTCAAATCTTCGTCAATTAAGATCATTGATTCAAGATTTGATCTTTATGAAAATATTTCCAAATCAAGCCAAATCCAATCTTTTTGTGTCCAAATGAAGCTTGCACGATTTTATTCTCTTTCCAACTGTATAATAGGCCTAAACATGCACAAAATCTCAAGCTTTGATTAGTTTTGATATTTTCATGATTTTATTTGATTTAATTGAAATAAAATCAAAATAAATGACAAAAATAAAATAAATACAAGTGGGAGAGATCATGGGTCATGGGTCATGTTACAAACTCAATGCAAACATAAAAAGTTGGGTCCATTTGACAAAAAATGCAATTTTGGCCACATTTGACTTTTGGCAATTTTGTAAAAAAGATCAACTTTGCCAATGCATAACTCCTTCAATTTTGACCCTAGACATGTGTTCTTGGTCTTTTTAGAAATCTTAAGATGTCCTCTAAGCAACCCTTTTGGTCTCATCTCAATTGGGTCTTCCATGTTCATGTATGAAGCTTTGACAAAAAAGGTGTTTTTGTTGACTTTTCAAAATGACCTATAATGTCCAAATTCGTATCTTCTTGTGAGTGCATATTTTGAACTTGGGAGATGAATATGGATTGTAGGGAATTCCATCCTCTTCAAAATGAGCTTTGGATGGGTCATTTTTGATAAAGTATGAGAAATTTATGCTTGGTCAAAGTTGAGTTGACTTTTCCTACAAAACCCTAATTTAGCAACTTGTGGGTTTTGATGAATGGTGAGCAATCCTTGATGAATATGTGGGACACAATTGACTTTTGCCCTGGCACAATCGATTTTCAGGCCTTTGAGCATTTGACTGAGCAAACTTCCTCTTCAAGGCTTGAAACTTGACATGGATGATCTTGAGAACATATTAGGACAATGGTGAGCATTTGGGATCCTTTGGACTCAAGCATCTTGATGCAAACTGAAACCCTAATTTGAGGTAGACTGCCTTAGGAGAGAGTTTGTCTGGTCAATCCTTGGACTTCCTTGAGCAATTTGAGGACCTCACTTTAAATGTATTTATAAATATGGGAGGGAAAATTTTGGGGTACAACAACTGCCCTTGTTCAATCTTCTTAAACCTGAGGATGTAGATTGACTTGTCTGCCTTTCGTGATCTGAAGGTTGAAGATGATTGAACACTAGAGTGCCCAGAAATTTACACTCGCATGAAGTGGTGCTCGTCTTGCGATGTCAGGAATGGGCTTATAGATGCCATTTGGAAATTGATGTCGGAAGATGGGCATAAAGATCCCATCAGAAGAAGTGTCAATCGCATAAGAGATTCCTTTGCGAGAGCCCGTATACCTGTTGTTGAGGAGGACTATGCTGGGGAATGCCAGTCTCTGTCTTGAGAAAAATAGAATTTTAGGAGCTTCAGTCATCCGTTATTCTACTGGGGAATCATCTCTTAGTCGAGAAGGCGAAAATGAACTGCTATTTGGTCGTGCTCGAGGCTTCAGAATGAATCAAGTGGTTATCCGGTCGCATCCGGGCTTCCATTTGATTTTAAGGCTTACTAATATCCGGTCGATTCCGGGCTTCATAGTGATTGGTCAGGTGAACTGCTATTCGGTCGAATTCCGAGCTTCATAGTATCCCGTACTGTTATCTGGTCGTGATCCAGGCTTCTGTATCCTTTGCCGCTATCTGGTCGTGATCCAGGCTTCACGGTGTCTTATACCATTATGTGGTCGAGTCCAGGCTTCATGGTATCTTGTATTGCTATCTGGTCGGTTTCCAGGCTTCACAATACCTTGTTGAGGGGTTAAGGTGTTTTCTGGTCGATCTCTAGGCTTCACAGCTTGTGTTTATGATATACCACTATCTGGTCGATTCCAGGCTTCATGGTGCTTTGGAGAAATCAAGATATTATCTGGTCGAATATGGGCTTCATAGCTTGAATTTAAGATATACCACTATCTGGTCGATTCCAGGCTTCATGGTGTTTTGTACTGCTATCTGGTCGATTCCAGGCTTTACAGTAACTTGCTGGGGATTCAACTATTTTTCGGTCGATTTCCGAGCTTCATAGCTTGAATTTGGGATATACCACTATCTGGTCGATTCTAGGCTTCGTAGTATCTTGGTACTGTTACCCGGTCATTCTCTAGGCTTCACAGTATGATGGAGAAATCAAGATATTATCCGTTCGGATCCGGGCTTCATAGCTTGAACTGGAATAGAAATCTTAGCATCGATTTGACTGAACCAGAGAAAACTTGTGAGAATTTGATTGTATCTTTTCCTGAAAGGTAAAGAGTTAGTCGTATGTAATGTCATGATGTATGACATGTATCGAGTAATGATGCTCTCAAAATAAATGAGATTGTGCTGTATGATGCGTATGCGCATGCCATGATGTATGGATATGCAATGTTTTTTGTGATGTTCTCTAGCTGGGGAGAATAAATCCCGAACTGCTGTTGAAGAGTTCAAGGAGTTGAGTTCTTCACGCTCGCGGGGGATAACGACCGAAGATGATTAGCCAGAGACTTGCGTCCATTCTGTTTGAGAATATTCCGCCGGGAGAGACTCTGTTGGAGAATAAATTGGCGAGAGAATGACTCTCTGGGGAAGAGAGATACTCTGCTAGAAGATCTTCTGATTTGGAGAAATAACCTCGGCTGGGGATGAATTACCGTTGCTGGCGATAATGAATCCTGTTGACGATTGAGTTTCTGTTTGTGGAAGAACTAAACTCAGCTGATGGTGAACTTCAATTGCTGGTGGTAGATAAACTCTGCTTGAGGAGAATTAACACCACTGTCTTTGGGTACTTCTTACTCGGCGGGGAGTGTATGTACCTTTAGTCATATTCTCCAACTGGGTCTATCCCCGTACCTGGTGGATAAAGCAACTGTAAGGTTTGGACATTTCTTGTTTGCCCCTGTCCTTGGAATTACGAGTAATTGTTTTTTGTTTCACATGTAAATATTTATGAGCATCAATTATTTTCAAATGCATATATCAAAAATGAATCATTGGACTTTCTTTCAAAACAAAACCGAAAAAGAAAAACAATTTGGAATTTCGTGTGAAAATGAATTGTATTGATTTTGAAGTTGGCCTGTAATAGGCGTTTTTGTACAAGAGGCTGACGTCCTAGTAAGAGAACGCCGCCGAAGGATAGAATTATACAATTTGAAAAAAGGAAAGAAAAACAGCTATGTGAACAATCCCATTGGGTTCCAACTCTGCTATTGCCTTTATATCTTCAAGCGTCTCATCACTTTGCTACTTGGTCGAAGGTAGATCAAATTCATTGGCACCGTCCGAGCTTGATAGTCGATACCGAAGTCTGGTCGCAAGATGATCCAATGAGACATAATGTTACGCTTTGATCCCTAATTTTTGCCTGGACCGCCCTTTCGGGTTTTCAGTCAACCGGGATACCCTTTCTTGCCCAAGCCGCCTTTTCAGGTTTTCGACTTGCCGGGCATACAATTTTTTTCATTTCATCCCTTATTTTTTCCCGAACCCTTTTGGTTCGCTGGGAAGCCCTTATTTTTGCCTAGGCCAGTCGACCTAGCGGGTCTTTGATTAGGCATAGTATTTTTTCACTATGTCTGCATTGACGGGGTGAGGAAGGTCGTCATCATCCACGGTAGTTAGAACCATAGTTCCTCCCGAGAAAATGTTCTTAACCACAAATGGCCCTTCGTATGTGGGGGTCCATTTGCCCCTGGGATCACCTTGTGGTAGTATGATGCGTTTGATTACCAGATCCCTGACTTGATACTCTTGGCGTCTGACTTTCTTGTTAAAAGCCCTGATCATTTGCTTTTGATATGTCTGACCATGACAAATAGCAGTAAGTCTCTTTTCATCGATTAAGTTCAGCTGATCAAGCCGGGTCTGAATCCAATCATCTTCGCTCAAACCTGCATCCTTCATAATCCGGAGAGAGGGTATCTGGACTTTGATGGGTAGGATTGCCTCTATGCCATACACCAAAGAGTAGGGTGTTTCCCCTGTCGATGTTCGTGCTGAGGTACGATACCCATGAAGAGCGAATGGTAACATCTCATGCCAGTCTTTGTATGTCACCGTCATCTTCTACACAATCTTCTTGATATTCTTATTAACCGCTTCAACAACCCCATTCATCTTTGGCCGATAAGGAGAAGAGTTGTGATGTTGTATCTTAAACTGTTTGCAGAGCTCGGTGATCATCGTACTGTTGAGATTTGTACCATTGTCCATAATGATCCTCTCTGGTACACCATATCGACAGATCAAATTGTGTCGGTTATACCGCGCCACGGTGTTCTTGGTTACCGTAGCAAAGGAAGTTGCCTCAACCCACTTCATGAAATAATCAATAGCTACCAGAATGAAACGATGCCCGTTAGACACAGTAGGCCTGATCTCGCTAATCATATCGATGCCCCACATTACGAAAGGCCAAGGGGCCGTCAAGACGTTTAGAGGAACCAGAGGTACATGCACTTTATCAGCATAGACTTGACACTTATGACAGGTCCAAGAATGCTGATAACAATCAGCTTCTATAGTAGACCAATAATATCCAGCCCGTAGGATTTTCTTTGCCATGGTGTGTCCACTGGAATGAGTTTCGAAGGTACCTTCATGTAACTCTGCCATGATCCTTTCTGCCTCGCTTTTGTCCACACATCGTAGTAAGGTTGAATCATGATTACGCTTATAGAGGATACCATTGCTGATGAAGAACTTCGCAGCGAACCTCCTCAGAAACTTCTTATCATTAAGAGACGCACCTTCGGGGTACTCTTGATCCTCAAGATACCTCTTCACTTCGTGGAACCAGGGTTTATCTGCTACCTCTTCAGTCTCAATGTCATAGCAATGTGCGGGTTCGTCCAACCTTTCAATGGTAATCTGGGGAACTTCATTGTCCCACCTGACCTTGAACATGGAAGACATGGTAGCTAGCACGTCCGCTAACTGGTTCTCCTCTCTTGGGAAGTCTTCAAAGGTTATCTCCTCAAAGTGTGGAAGCAATGTTAATACATACTCCTTGTAAGGAATAAGATTTGGGTGTTTCGTATCCCACTCGCCTTTGATCTGACTGATCACTAGAGCAGAATCTCCGAATACACTCAAGAACTTAATCCTCAAGTCAATAGCAGCTTGAAGACCTAGGATACATGCTTCATACTCCGCCATATTATTGGTGCAGTTAAAACATAATCGGGCAGTGAACAGAGTATGACATCCCTCAGGAGATATGATCATAGCACCAATGCCATTACCCAACGCGTTTGAGGCTCCATCAAAATACATAGACCATCGGGATCCTTCCTCAGGTCCTTCATCCGGTCCAGGTTCTTCACAGTCGGTCACCAATATGATGTTCTCATCCAGGAACTCGAAATTCATGGATTGGTAGTCACCCACGGCCTGATGCGCCAAATGATCTGCCAATACACTCCCCTTGATTGCTTTTTGGGTTGTGTATTGGATGTCGTACTCAGTTAAGATCATTTTCCATCTTGCTATTCTTCCAGACAAGGCAGACTTTTCAAAGATATACTTGATTGGATCCATTTTTGAGATTAATAAGGTGGTGTGAGTCAGCATATACTGTCTCAGCCGGCGAGCCACCCATGCCAAAGCGAATCAAGTTTTCTCAAGCAGTGAGTATCGGGTCTCACAGTCGGTAAACTTTTTGCTAAGGTAGTAAATAGCGTGCTCTTTTCGGCCAAACTCGTCATGCTGCCCTAACACACACCCCATTGAATTATCCAGTACTGCCAAGTATAAGATCAAAGGTCTTCCTTCAACTGGAGGTATCATAATTGGTGGCTCTTGGAGGTATTCCTTGATCCTTTCGAAAGCGGCCTGACATTCATCATTCCATTTTACCACTTGATCTTTCTTCAGCAGCTTGAAGATTGGTTCACAAGTAGCAGTCAGATGTGAAATGAATCGGGCGATGTAGTTCAGACGTCCCAAAAATCCTCTAACTTCCTTTTCTGTGCGAGGAGCTGGCATCTCCTGTATGGCTTTTACCTTGGCAGGATCCACCTGAATACCCTTATCACTGACGACGAAACCCAACAGCTTACCAGACCTTACCCTGAAGGTGCACTTGTTCGGGTTCAACCTCAGCTTATATGTTTTCAACCTGTCAAACAGTTTCTAGAGGTGATCTAGGTGTTCTTCTTCAGTCTGGAACCTTGCGATCATGTCATCAACGTAAACCTCAATCTCATGGTGAATCATGTCGTGGAACAAAGCGACCATGGCATGCTGATACGTTGCCCTAGCATTCTTCAACCCGAAAGGCATTACCTTATAACAGAAGGTGCCCCACTGTGTAATGAAGGTTGTCTTCTCCATGTCCTCAGGAGCCACCTTAATCTGATTGTAACCAGAAAACCCATCCATAAAGGAGAAGATCTTATGATGCGCGATGTTGTCGACCAGAACATCGATGTGAGGGAGTGGGAAGTCATCCTTGGGGCTCTCCCTGTTCAGATCTCTATAGTCCACACACATCCGTACCTTACCATCCTTCTTGGGCACTGGAATAACATTGGCGACCCACTGCGGGTAAGAAGTGACAGCTAGAAACCCGGCGTCAAACTGTTTCATGACCTCAACTTTGATTTTCTCAGACATCTCAGGGTGCATACGGAGAACCTTCTGCTTTACCAGAGGACAGTCTTCTTTAGTCGGCAAGCGATGAACCACAATATCGGTGTCTAAACCAGGCATATATTCATGGGACCAAGCGAAGACCTCAACATAGTCGCGTAGCATCTGTATCAACCGTTGTTTGACACTAGGCTCAAGATTTGCACCTATCTTAACTTCTTTCCTATTTTCCTCTGTACCCAAATTTACTGATTCCACTGGCTCTTCATGAGGCTGTATGGCCTTTTCTTCCTGTAGTAACAACCTAGCAAGTTCTCCGGGTACCTCACAATCATCCTCACCTTCGTCCTCGGCTTGGTTGATCAGATTTTCGAAGTCATAACTGGCAGTAGCAGAGTTGTTATCAATGGGATCCAGAGTGGATATGGATCTGAATTATGATATGTGAGTGTATGTAAGAGAATAACTGTTTTTGATAAAGCGAGAGACAGAAAAAGAAAAACAAGGAGGGCAAAATTTGTAATGCAAGAAAACGTCCAATGCTATATTGAAGATATATGAAAATTACAAATAATAAGCCCTCACAAGCAAAGCCAAAGTGCCACGGGAAAGGCACTGGGCTGTAAAGTTTCAAACTATCTATTACAAATCTCAAAACAAAAGTCAATTACTGTGGAATAAAAGAAACAGGTATGAAGTCCTTCGCCGTCCAATTGTTTAATCCACCGTTGGTAGTCGGGTAGATCCAGCTGTCGATATCTAAATCTTCTTCACTGTCCTCAATTGCATTCACTCCCTGATTACTGATGTGCAAAGGAGGTCTTCCAATCCGCGCACGCCTAACAACCCTTTGAGCCCCTGTAGTAAATCCGAAACCAAACTTGTCAGTTTTTTGTGTGAAATCAGGGAGCTGACCCCAATTTGCACACCCACCTTTTTCAATTACAGCCCTGGCATCCTTGAGGGAAGCCATCTTCATCGGAGGTTTGTCAAAAGCAACTTCAGTCGACGCCAAAGTCTGGGGAACCTCTTCAAAGTTCTGACAAGGGGTTTCGATGAACTCCCCGTCCATCTCCACATAGAGAAAGGAATTAAGATGACTCACCATGTACTCCTCTTCTCCTCGCACCGTAACAATCTTCCCCTTTACCGGATATTTCAACATCTGATGGAGCGTAGAAGTCACTGCCCCAACCTTATGAATCCAAGGGTGATCCAACAAGCAAGAATATGATGGTCTGATATCCATCATGCAGAAAGTAGATGCAAAATTCTGAGAGCCAACCTTAACAGGGACGTCCACCTCTCCGTGCACCATCCTTTTTGACCCGTCGAAAGCCCTAACCACAATATTGCTCGGCTTCAGAATCAAACTTTCACAGTCCAGACGGTTTAATGCTTTCTTGGGCAAAACATTCAATGAGGACCCAGTATCCACTAGTACATGGGCCATAGTAGTGCCTCTGCACTCGATCGAGACGTGCAAAGCATCATTGTGATTTCTTCCTTTAGCAGTCAAATCTGCATCTGAGAAACCCAACCCATTGTCGGCAGTCAAACTAGCTACGCAGTCTTTGAATTGATCAGCCGAAGTTTCCTGCGGCACATGCGCAATCTTGAGGTCGGCGTTGTACTGATACTTCCTGTAGAAAGCACCAGGAAAGTCTTCCCAATTTTGGACATTGTCTCCTTCCAACTGATAAAACCATTCAAGTTGAGTCCCTGACAGACTATCTTGAAAGAAGTGTACCCACAAATTTCTATCAGCAATGTGGGGTTGAATTTTTCTGACGTAAGAGCGGAGATGGAGTTTTGGACAGGATACTCCATCGTACTTGGCAAAAACCGGAGTTTTGAACTTATGAGGGATCACCACTCCAGATACCAGTCCCAGTTCTCCGAAGTCTAGACCAGGGATATTCTGAATCTCCATTGCACTCAGACGGTCTTCTAACTGCTTGTACCTATCCTCAGCAGGAGGATATTGCTCCTCATAATAATCTGTATCATTATCAGAAACTACAGGACTATGGCCCTTTTCTTCTTCTTGGTTCTCCCCTTCCTTGGATGAAGAAGACATATCAGCTTGCTATTTCAACCTATCCCCAAACCTTTTGCCCATACTCAGGAGAACGACCTTCTTCTTCTTCTTCTTCTTCTTCTTCTTCTCTTTCTCTTTCAGAACGAGAGTTTTCAAATCCTCTTGCCCTTTAGCCAAGCTCAAGAGCATATCTTGGAATTGGGCATTTTGTGTCTGAAGATCCTTGATAGCTTGATCGGAAGACATTTCTGCTGAAATAAACAGCAAAGAAGATGAGAAACCTGTAATGGTACCTGTAATGGTGTGCATGATAATGGGATGCGTATGTAATGATTTGAAAGACTTTGGGAGATTTAAACTTGCAAACCAAAAAAATAAACAAACTTTATTAGATTAACTGGTAACAAGGTTCAACAATGCTTTTGAGGCGTTACAAAGAAATAAACGGAAAACAAATCTAAACTAGAAAAAGAAAAATCAGAAATCCCATGGACGCTTCCCCTTTGTGCTAACATAGTCATTGATCGTTCTTTCATTCTCGAGTTGCCTGGCGAGCTTCAAGATCTTTCTTTCTTGCTCATGGTACTTTTCCCGGTAGGTATCCCTATCCTCTTTCAGCTGAATCCAGGATCTCTTCAATGCCCCAGGATCAGTGGGCATGTAAGGATAAAGAACTGTGTAAGGAATGCCCTCTTCATTGGTGGGCTCCATAATCACTGGCAACACAGCTTCATAAGGCATCCCAAGCTTCTGAGCACGAGCTCGGACCCACCGGAGATAAGGCTGCATAGGGAGAGAAGTCCTTAGGGAGGTGCGAAATAAACCACCTCGACAGCAATGGCATACAACACATAAGAGTCCCTCTTCTTCGCACAGTACGAGTGTAGAGGGCATGCAAGATATCACCCGGTAGAGTAGGCACAGGATTGCGAGACAGGAAGATCTTAAATGCATTCACATCTATAAAGGAATCTGGATTCGGGAAGAGAACCAAACAGTAGATAAGGAGAGCCAAGATATCTTCGAAAGCCTGAAAGTCCAAACTATCCCAAAATAGCTGAGCTTGATCTATCAGAAACTTGGCTAAGAAACCTTCAACCCTGCTTCGTGTTTCCCAATTGGATACTACATCAGCCCGTTTCATATGTAGAGCTGAAGCAATGTCTTCTGGTCTAGGAGTCTCTTCCAAACCTGTGAAGGGCATCTGCTCAAGGATGGATATGCCCAATAAGTGAGAAAACTCTTCCAAAGTGGGAACTAGCTGATAATCGGGAAAGGTGAAACAATGATGCACAGGATCGAAGAACTGGAAAAGCACACTTATCATCTGCTCATCAAACTTTGAGGTAACTAAGCTAAGAAGCTGACCGTGTCTCTTAATGAAGGAAGAAGTCTCAGAAACTTTCGAGGCTAACTCTTTGAGTTGAGCAGGTATTTGCACAAAGTTAACTCAGATGGTCTTTCTGCGCACATAAGCCATAATCTGTAAAACAGAACAAAGATAAATCCCCCCGGTCTTTGAAATGGTTAGTATAATGAAGTATGCATGCTATGTTATGATGCATGATGTCATGATAAAAACAACAGGTATATTAGATAACAGACATGGTAAAGGCAAACAAGTCACACAAAAGCCCTTAAGTTTAAGGCTTGCATGGGGTCAAAGGCATTACCCTCTTGAAGTTCAGTTGGTTTCAACCTGTCCCAACAAAAGTAACCGGGTTCTAAAGGTTCTCAATATCACTGACCATCCTCCATCGGTCATGGTTTCAGCTCACGCAATCTTTTCTTGCGGCCAGAACTATCTCCAGAGTATGGTCTCAATGAGTGTAGCATCGAGTATCAACCAGTTCTAAGCTTTACACCGAGGCCGACTATCTCACTACTTCCTAATGGCCAAGTTGGTCTATTAAGGGTTCTAAGGTCAGTTGATGCTTAACGACACACATAGCAGCCCCATATTCTCCTTGTTTCTCCACAAGGGATACCGGTACCAACCAATGTGCCACATCAACATAGCTACTGCTTCAACCGTATCGGTCTACGCCATACAATTCCCTCACAGTTTATTGCTACTTACCTAAAAGGTGTCCCCCAGATCCGGGTTAGGATCTATAGTAACTCCCAATACAAAACCTTTAACAATAAAGCAACCAAAACAAACAAGAGAAGCAATTTATGATGAACTAATCCTAAGGTATACCCCACTTATTTTCCCCAGCAGAGTCGCCAGTTCTGTGATACAGTGGCAGAACCTGACTGTTTTGGAAAATGCTGGTTTGCATTTTGCGTTTGTGTTTGCAAAATGTCGCGGTAAGCAAGAGTCGCCACCGAATTTTATTTTATCCAACTGGAAAGGACAAAAGCATAGAAAAATTCGTTTTTCGAGATTTTGAGTACGGGGGGTAGATTATAGAAAGGGAAGGTATTAGAACCCTTTCTATCTATAGTTTTCTACGGGCTCTTAGGTACTTGCTCATCATTTTAAAAATTGCTTCCGTGTTTGTGTGTTTTGAAAAGTTTTTGTTTTACTTCATTTTAACCCTTGTATCAGTCCTCAAGAGTGTTACGAAGTCGTTTTGAAAACTTTGTTTAAAGAGGTGTAAGTGTGAAAAAGTTTGATTTTGAGCAAGTACCTACTAGCATCTACCTACTCGAAAAAAGAATGTTTATGTTCTTGTTTCCTTTAGACAACGCTATCCCACTATTAAAGAGTAGGTAGCACCGTCGTTGGAGTTGTAAGAGTCAATTCGAAAGGGACGCACAATCACTAAAGCAATGTTAGGACGTCTTAGTAATAACCCTAGTGTCTTAAGATCATATTCGAGGCAACATTTCCGAGGCAACATTTCCGAACGGGACTTTTGATATTTGTTTAGACAGGAGGGCGACCACTAAAACACCCTATACTTAATGATCGTTTACCGAAGGCAACCGAAGTGAGAGTATACCCTAAGAGTGCGCATGTGCGAGTGATTTGATTTCAGTTATTATCTTTGCACATTAGGGTTTGCTAGCCATTTTAAATTAACATACAGTCTTGTCATGCAATCCTATTATCATACATCTAACAGTTAATATTTGCAAGAATTAAAATGCGGGAAATAAAAACTACGCTATTACAAGGCTTCGGGGAGGGGGATTAATTACATAGCAAAAAAAACGTAAAACGATAAATAAGAGGAAATCCTAATTAAACTATTACATACCATGAGCAGTTACATTAATATTGCAAAAAAAATAATAAATGCACGCGATGAATCAAGAACGAGAAAAATCAGGGTTTTGACCCCGTCTAAACCTAATTGAAAGAAAAATAATTTTTGTTGTTTTTTGATTATTTTGAGAAAAGAAAAGTTTTAATTGAATAAATAAAAACCTAATTACTAATTAATTTAAAATAAAGAAAAAAATAATTAATTTAACCTATTTTTGTATTTTGTTTATTGAAAATAAATAAAAATTAAATCAAAGGCAACCCTAATTTTTCTAATTTGACTTTACTTATTTACAAAAAAAGTTAGAATTAAACCTAAATTAAAACTAATATAAAATTAAATTTGATAAAATAAAAATAAAACCTAAATTCTAAATTGGTGAAATTGATTTTATGATTTTTTTCTAAAAAAGAAATTAATTTTGTGGTTAGAAAATGATTAAACAAATTAAATAAAAGAAATAATTTAGGAAAGAAAAAAAAGGCCTGATGTAAATATCAAAAAGGAGGGGGTGCTAATGGCAGATCTGAGCCCAAAAAGTGCCTTGCCCGTTTGACTTTCCAGATCCTGTATGGGCGTTTGACTCATGCCTATGGTGGACCTCCAAGGGATGGCCCTTGGATCTAGCCTGTTGGTGATCTGGATGATGAGATATTGATGATGCATGGCAGGCTCATTGTATGCACGTGTACCTGATTACACAAGGAAAAAATATAGAAAGCAACGTTGGGGACCTGGGGATCGAACCCAGGTTCTTTAGCATTCACCCATTGCGCGCTTGCCAGCTGAGCTGGTTGTATTAGTTGTACAAAGAGTGACAAACAATCAATATATGGAAAAAACGAAATAACCTATTATAAAACGCGCGGATTTTGAATTAGCCAGTCAAGGAAGGCCACGTTATCATCTTTCTCATTGTCTCCGTCGTTTTAGATCAAGGTCTTTTACCTACGGACAAAGGGTGTAGGTATAACCCTGAGCTTCTCCAAAATCTTATCCCTGCATGATAAATCAATACCAATGGTACCAGTCAACTCATGGCAACCTCACGAGCATCATGGTACCACTATCCATAGCTAATTGTTCCTGCACGCAAAACCCCTAAAAACGAAACTAAAATCCTAAACATGGCAACTTGTTGTATGGCCAATAAAAATAAAATTGAATATTACCATTAGCTTGCAAACACCTCAAGGATTAAGAATATATCCATGAATCATGTTAAAGATGCCAGAATTGATGGATTCGAAATCAAGAAAATCTGAAAATCGTGTGGTACTTACAGTGCGTTTCAAGGCTTGAGGGAGGTTGCTAAGGGTTGCAATGTGATCCTTGGATATCCAGCAAACGAATCATGTGCCTGGAATGGCTTGAGGAAGCCTGGAACTAGGAAATCGGATTGCAACTTTTCCTTGAAATTTTGAGATTTGTTCTCTTTTTTTCACGCCTCTAATCCTCCTACTTTTGGTCTGCACATGTTCCTTATGTACCCTAGAACGAATTAGGGTTACAAACTTGTTTCAAATCTTCCTCAATTAAGATCATTGATTCAAGATTTGATCTTTATGCAAATATTTCCAAATCAAGCCAAATCCAATCTTTTTGTGTCCAAATGAGGCTTGCACGATTTGATTCTCTTTCCAGCTATATAATAGGCCTAAACATGCACAAAATCGCAAGCTTTGATTAGTTTTGATATTTTCATAATTTTATTTTGATTTTATTTGATTTAATTGAAATAAAATCAAAATAAATGACAAAAATAAAATAAAGACAAGTTGGAGAGATCATGGGTCGTGGGTCATGTTACAAACTCAATGCAAACATAAAAAGTTGGGCCCATTTGACAAAAATTGCAATTTTGGCCACATTTGACTTTTGGCAATTTTGCAAAAAAGATTAACTTTTCCAATGCATAACTCCTTCAATTTTGACCCTAGACATGTGTTCTTGGTCTTTTTAGAAAGCTTAAGATGTCCTCTAAGCAACCCTTTTGGTATCATCTCAATTGGGTCTTCCATGTTCATGTATGAAGCTTTGACAAAAAGGTGTTTTTGTTGACTTTTCAAAATAACCTATAATGTCCAAATTCATATCTTCTTGTGAGTGCATATTTTGAGCTTGGGAGCTGAAGATGGATTGTAGGGAATTCCATCCTCTTCAAAATGAGATTTGGATGGGTCATTTTTTATAAAGTATGAGAAAGTTATGCTTGGTCAAAGTTGAGTTGACTTTTCCTGCAAAACCCTAATTTACCAACTTTTGGGTTTTGATGAATGGTGAGCAATCCTTGAGGAATCATGATCAACCCTTGATCAAATTATGAACAAAACTTCAAAGTGAGAATGTTGACCAAAAATCTTGAAGTTTGTGTGTATGTGGGACACAGTTGACTTTTTCCCTAGGACAGTCGATTTTCAGGCCTTTGAGCAATTGACTGGGCAAACTTCCTCTGCAAGGCTTGAAACTTGACATGGATGATCTTGAGAACATATTAGGACAATGGTGAGAATTTGGGATCCTTTAGACTCAAGCATCTTGATGCAAACTTAAACCCTAATTTAAGGTAGACTGCCTTAGGAGAGAGTTTGTCTGGTCAATCCTTGGACTTCCTTGAGCAATTCGAGGACCTCACTTGAAATGTATTGAGAAATATGGGAGGGAAAATTTTGGGGTACAACAACATATCTCTAATTTCACTATCAATTACAAGTTTTTAATTCTCAAAATGCAAACTACAAGCTTTAATTACAATATACTCCTATTTAATACAAGTTGTTTTAAACTACATGGAGGTTCTTTTAATCTTCAAGGTTCTTTGAGGGCTTCGAGTCTTTTCCACCTCTTTTATCCTCTTCACTAACTTGCTCCCTCGTCATCATCATTTGTTCATGAAACAAGAGAAAACAAATTTGGTTAGAAAAAAGAATGAAGCATTGGAATTTAAATAAAGAAGCTTTCACAAAAAGAATAAGTTTCTCTTCAAGTGTCATCATGAGGATTTGTGATAGGAATCAGTTTAAGGGTGGTTTTCGAATCATGTTCAAGCAACACCAAAGCCTCATAAATAGTTTTGATTCACATAATCAAAGGTAAAAAGTTCAATCATAGGCCTTATCTCCTATTGAAAATCATCAAAAGAATTTTGGTTCACAATAAGAGGTATAAATTGTAAACTCAGCAAAGGCCAAAAGCATCACAAATCCAACAATAAAGCCTCATATCCACTTGTTTCCAAACAAAAATCAGAGTTACAATAATTTAATCATGGGCTTACTCTCTTATTGCAAATCACAAAAGGTTAGTTTTGGTTCACAAAGGGAGGTGCAAATAGACAAAGTTCATAACTCAGTATTCAGAAACACAAAGTCAGAATCGCAACAGTCCAGCCAAAGCAACAGGTGCATAATTCAGAAAAAATAGCAGGCAACAAAGCATCTCAGAAACTAAACATATCAGAGTTTGCTAAAAGCCCAATAACATATGACAAAACCGGACAAATATCAGGTTATCAAGCCCAACAAATAGATTCATACATCTCAGCAAAAATCAATGACTGCAGTAAGCGTGCCATCAAATAAAATATCAGAACAGAAAAATAAAAGATATCAGAATAACAGCTCAGCAAAGTAACAAGCTTCTCAAACAAGTTTCATTTCATAATCAATCCTCACCCTCCAATCCTTATAACAAACTTTCAGAATCTGAGGCCAAGATTATTTCAATCCCTAACCATCTTTTTTTCAGAACAATAGATATAAAAACAAAAAATATGGGGATCACGATTGATTCTCCAATTTCTAGAAGAATCACAGAAAAATATCCATACAAATTCTCCTCTCTCTCTCTCTCTCTCAAATTCGAGATGGATTTTTCATCATAAACAAACTCAAAAAATCTCTTCGACGATTCAGAAATATCACAGGAAATAAGCTTTCATGCATAAAACCCTAAACTGTTCATCATTTTCATTACACAAACCCTTCAAAAACATAGAGAAAGAAGAGAGTAAAAGTTATCGCCATAAACCGAAGGGAACAAAGAAGAGAGAATCAAAAAGATCTCACCAAAAGGCTAGCATTCACTGATCTCAGAAGCACCGCGACATCTCCGATTGACTCGCCTTCCTTCATCTTTCTTTTTTCCTCTTTTTTGGCTTTACGTTTGCTTTCATCATAATCTGTGAATGGTTGTCATTTTGAGCACCTAGGGTTTCGGCCATCCCTTTCGAGATCTACATGAAATAGTTAATTATCAGCAAAATCAAACTCAAGATTAGTGTTCAGGAAGAAGAGACGAACAAATTTATGTGAAAAGTGGAGATCAGAGCCATCCACGGCGGCGCCGCCCTCGATCTTCATCAAAGCCGTCGTGATGTTCATCATCACCACCGTCTGGTTCTTGAAGGACCATTGTGTTAGATTGCAAGTCACCGCCCTTCATTTTCTTCTTAGTGTTTGTTAATTGAATAACATAGATAGAGGCGAGAGAATTTTAGGATGAGAGAGATGGCTTTATTTTCTTATGCTTAACTCTTTAATTATTGTTGTATTTTGTTAAATAAACAAAAATTAAGAGATTAATACGGTGGTGACATTTGTCGCCACCTGTTTGATTAACTTTCAGATCCTGCACATGCATCCTCGACGGTCCACCATACACCCTCTAATGAAGGCCTTCTAATCATCATCTCATCATTGTTTCTCAGCATCAACATGTGAAGACGCATCCTCATGTTGCACCCCCTGGAGCTAACCGCACAGAACCAAACGGATCATCTTTATTGGGCCTGTACCAAATTTCCCCCTTGAAATCCCAATGCATATTTTTTTTGGCAGCCTGAACACATTGCTTAGAATAAAAAAACTACTTGTTAGACTCATGGTTTGGGCCTTCAGCGCCAGACTTCTTCAGTACGCTCCATAATTCTGGCTTGCACCCCCAAAGCCCATAATAGCTGATTTTTTGGACACTTGGAAGCTTGCAACAAAAAATAGATTCATGGACTTCTCTTTAGTGGGCCTTCAACACCTAATTACTTCACCATACCTTCAGAATTCTATCTTGCACCCTCTGAGTTTATTCTTTTAATATTTTCTTTTTAATAATTTTGATAATTGTTTAATTTTGTTTGAACTTTTTCTTTACATGATAAAAATAATAAAATCAAATATAAAAATTTGTTAGATTTTTTTTATTTGATTTTTGGAACTAAATCGAGATTATCTGATTACTTGAAATTTGTAATTCACCTTTGCTTATTGAGAATTGTGTTTTATGCAGGTTTATCGTGTGATATGTGGACACGCTTGAGATTCGAATTGTGATTTATTTTCACATTGACGATATTTCGAAGCTTATTCCGAGCATTTGATCTCTTACTCTTTTCCGTTGCTTGGTGAAGCTTACTCTGAGTTTTCCGTGTTTCTCTTCTTTGCTTTCCACGCTACGAACCTTTGTTCGTTTGGTATTTTCTCTCGTTCACCTCATTTCAGCATTTACGACTTTTTAGAGATCATAAGAAGTATGATTTTTACCATTTTTCTTGCCATGTCAAGTAGGAATAGAGATGTATGACAGGGATCTCCATTGCTGATATATGTCAGGAATCCCTATGGTTCACTTAAAGACCTGTTTAAGGCAATTCCGCATATGTGCTTTGTTTGCTACTTGTGTTTGTTTAAAATCCTACCTTTGAAGTAGGTATCCCGCACGTGTGTTTACATTTGTGCCCGCATATATTACAGATGATAAGTCTTCAAAAGGAGGCGAGCTGGGAGTGTCCGTGATCGACCCCTGTATATTCTAGTCTGTGTCATTCTGGGCTCACGTTGTGCGTCGATGCTTTGGAGTTATGCATATCTTGTGTATCGAGTCAGTCATATGGAGGAGGGTTCACAACCAACCCCCACACTTTGTCAGGAGTTCGCAATGGCCATTGCTGACACTTTGCTATCTGTTTGTTTGTTTCTGGTGATCCGCTCCCCTTAGATAAAGTAATGTTTTTTTTTTATTTCATCTCAGTCTCCCGCTTGTTTACTTCAGGTGTTCCGCTCCCCTTAGCTAAAGCATTTCTCTTGTGCCCCCATCCCCTGAGTCAATATACCCCAATTTTGTGCTTTTACCAAAGCACTTGTTTTATATGCCATGCTCCCTTAAGATTTCTCATGTAGGGTTAGTCCTCGAGCTAGACATTAGGACATTTATCCATGTATGTTCACTTAGGTAGATATTTCCCTTTCATCCTCGACATAGGGCCATCTTTGTATGATCATATTAGGACTAGATATTAGGATAGCCCCCCTTAGTTGTTTTCTTTTCTTCGCATATTGCATCTTAAAACAAAAAAATTCTTTTTCTTGGAAAATAATAAAACATCTCTAATGAACTTAAATCTTTCTTGAAGGTAAAAAATACAAACCAATCTTAATTGTTTGGGCTCCTTTTGGCTCTGTTTTAAATCTTGTTAAGTTAATGTTTTACCATCCTTACCATGCTATTTTGCTATCTTCGTGTCGATGCTTTGCCATCACCTATGTTTGTTATCCTACTTTGATTTTTAATATCATTGGTAGGTGTGATGTTTTATCATCTAAATTGTAATATCTTACCGCCTTTACCATGATATTTTGTTATCTTTACGTTGATGTTTTGCCATCTCTTATGTTTGTTATCCAACTTTGATTTTCAATATCATTGTTAGGTGTGATGTTTTATCATTTAAATTGTAATGTTTAGCCATTCTTGCCATGATATTTTACTATCTTTTCACCGATGTTTTTCCATCATATATGTTTGTTATCCTACTTTGATTTTGAATATCATGGTTAAGTGTGATTTTTTTATCATCTTATCTGAGTTTGTGTTGCTATGTGATGTCTTGTCATCCTTTTTTGATGTTTTTTCATTGTTATCTGATGTTTTATCATTGTTGTTGATGTTTTGCCATCTTGTGTTATGTTTCATCATTGTTATCTGATGTTTTGTCATCGTATATGATGTTTTTCCATCTTGATTGTTGCTTTTGTATTTTTAACTAAAAAACACAAACAAACCAAAACATATGAGTTGAACTACGACTGCTCTGATTCCTTAAAAGGGATACGTATTGTGGGGCCTAATCGAGAATATCTTTGTAAATATTCCTTTCTTTTCCCCACATTTTCTTTGCATGTATTTCCTTTTCAGCTTTAAGCCTTGGATATATATTTGATACACCCTTTGATTAGAACAACAAGAGTGGATACCATAGAGTACTATAGGCGTGTGGGGTGCTAATACCTTCCCCTTGCATAACAAACTCCCTTACCTGATCTCTCGATCAAAAGACCGTGATTTCTTCCTCTTCAGATTTTCTCAATGTTTACCTTTCCCTTTCGGTGGGATAAAAGACGTTCGGTGGCGACTTCATTGATATTTTATCAGATGACAGTTCGGCCAGTTGTTTCAGATACTTATTGTAAATCCAAAAGATAACATCTCCTGGATTTATTTTAGATATGAGAGGGTGTTAAATTTTTATCCCAAATGTGGCATTATTTTTCATAATGATGAACGTTGCACCAATGGGGAAAAATAATTCTAATCCAAAAGAAAAAGATCTTTAGTAATTACCCCCATGAAATCTCCTAGTATGAGAAAGTTAAATCACGTCCCTAAAAAATTTTGGATGACATATAATCCTTAAACATAACTCAAAAGACTAAGGATAATGAGACATGCACCAATGGTCGCAAGAGTTCAATGGACTATACTAACTAAATTAATCCATCCTAACTTGAACAAGTCATTCAATCTTCTATAGGTAATTGCTTCCATGTATTAATGTGAATTCAGTAGCTCCAAAATCCAATATTAATATCCCAAAATAATAAGGATGAAAAATATACAAAGATAAAAAAACAAAAAAAACTGTAACGATTATATTGTGTTTGATTATGAAGATATTCAAGATTACATGCAACAAGTATTAGTTGCCTAAATAACAAATTTGTGACAAAAAACATATTCACAAAGGCTCTCTTCATATGGATCTAGATAACATTGTGTCAATCCCCTTGAGTTAAAGACGTTTACATAAAAGATAACATATTTCAAATTACCATGGACATAGTGGAAGATTCTAGGAGAATATTCAAGGGAAACCTTTGAATCTTTAGAAATGATTTGTTGTGACAATCGTCGCACCAAGAACAAATCAAATCAGAGATAAATAGATATTTTCTTGAACAAACACAAGAAACGGTCAGTTTTACGAAAGAGGGAATAGGGAAGAAGAAGAGGGAGAAATAGAGTCGGTTATAACTGTTTTTCTATTCACTTTCTCAATTAGGGAAAAATTGATTACAAGTGAATAACAACAACCAACTACTACCTACAGCAAGAGATAGTAACAATATATGTGTGTTTGCATTTCATCTGTGTTTTATTCTGGTTTCCTATTATACTATTGTGTTGTTATGTTACTTTTTTGTCTGGATTGGATGTTACTATTGAGGTAAAAGACCAAGTACCCAGGCCAGAGTGCACTATCTGGTAATGTTGTTTACTTAAGTTCTCTTGGTGACTTTGTTCTTGTTGGTGACTATTTAATTTCCTGGTTTTGTTCCGGACTTCTCACCTTGTGGTGACTGTTTATTTCAGCAGTTCAGCAATTATCTTTTATGATAGGGATATTTTTGTCTCATGCAGTTGTTGATCCACTTGGTACTTGGTTCTTTTGTGTTCCAAGGTGGCGTCGGACCTTGGATCCGATGATATTCATTATTCAATGTAGAGATAGTTCTACCATTTCCCATGTTTATGGAACCTTGATCCCATGTTCTTGCACACATAATCTGTTAACATCATTTTAACACACATGTTCTTTCCATTTCCAAGGAACCATGCTTGTGAGCTTTGTGTTGCACTTCCCCACCTTTTACTGGTTTAAAATCAAAATTAAAAGCATGTTAGTTCCTTGAAAATGATCAAACATGGCATCGCATGCACTCATGTACCTCATGCATATTCATGCAATAATAACAGGTACTCAGAGTTGGCGATTCAAATTCAGTCTTGGTACTCTCTTCAGAGTTACAGACTTGAACTCTTGCTGTAATGTGTTTAGAGAACAATTATGGAACAACTTCGTGGGGTATTGACCGAGATGAAGATTCATATGTGGTTGTTTGTGGTATACATGCAAACCTTGGCCCATGATCAGAAACTCTTTGAGAAGGAAGATAATCCATTGAAGACCCAGTTGAGTCAGGTCATGGAAGTCTTTATGATAGTGTCAGCAATCCTACACCGACTATTGCAACACGAGGTATTCTCTTCTCCTCATCTTTTGGGATCTCTTTCAAACCATGGAGTTCCTTGTCAATCTCATCCATTATTTTGAGTGATTAGAACGTCTTATCAGCAGATGGTTCCCATTTTACAGTTGAATTCAAGGGATATGTATTATCAACAAGGGCATGATATGCATGGAAAACAGTTTTGATCCCATCTCAGTGCTTTATTCTCATTTGTTTCTACACTTGTTTGAGCCTCACTGGGATAGGCTCCATACTTTAATATCGTCTACAAATCCCCTCCCAAATCTTGTTATCAACGTCATATGTGGTTACCACGCTGGGGTACCCAATTATTCAATCAGGTGCACTCTCCATAACTTTGGGTTACCTGATCTTCTCGTCAACAGTCAGTGTTTGTTCCCCCAAGTGAATGCATGAGGAAAAGCTTTTAAGAAAAGATAGAAGAAGATTCAGAAGTATGTTGATACCATCTCAGTGCCTTATGTTCTGGCACTTCCTCGTCTGTTGGGAATTCAGTTGATTAAGCTTCGTGCTTTGAAGACTATTCAGTTGATTAATCTCTCTCCTGATGCAAATACTAGGCGTGTCTTCCATTCTAGGGAATTTGGACATGATGTTAAAGACTACAATAGGGTTTAAGTAAGGTCCATCATTTGTTTAGCGACTTTTCCAAAGTCCTATTTCTATTTGGTAAATGGTTTTGAACCATTTCCCACCAACTGAATGTTTCTTCTGTGTGATAAAAGATGGACTACATCTCTTCTGTGTGGTAGAAGATACTTTGTGATTCAGTGTATGCAATTTCTCTAGGTACAACATTCACCTTCTCTTTTAAGAGAATCTTCAGTGATTATATTCTGGGGCACTCGGCTATTCAGTTGAAGATGGTAAGTCATCCAGAGATAAAGTCCAAGTTTAGATCAATGCAGAGACTATTCTGCCCAGATCAACGGGGAATATCTTAGCCAAGTGAGCCTCAAGGTTGCTGAAGATTTTTTGAAGCAATTAGTCCATACGGATTCTTGTCTCCTCAACATGGAAATTTCAAATTTCATTTGCATTTTCGAATTTTTTTTATTAATAACCAAGTATTAAAAAAATATTTCGCAAATAACCGGGTTTCGGAAAAAATTACGCAAATAACCATGTTTGAGATGGCTCCACAAAGGAGGAGCCATCTCATTTGGCGCATCCTCCTAATTTTTTAAGGGAGGCGCCATCTCATTTGGCGCCTAAGGGCAAATGGCAAGCCCTAAGCCAAATGAGATGGCGCCTATGTGTAAAGCTAGGGCAAAAAAAAAATTTTTTTTTCCTTTCCTGCGCGTTGCGTATTAGACAGAGATAACCAAAATTGAATTTTTATTTGAAAAAAAATAATTACATTCTACTGTTTTACATTTAAATAACAGTAAAAAAATAGATACAAAAAATACTGAAAAAAAAAAAGATACATCAATGATCCCCAGGAACCCGGTAATGACCCCCTGTCCCGCATCCCCGTCCTCGCCTTTCTCTTGCTGGGTGCCGTCTCGTTTCCTGTTGCGGCAAGGTCGATGGCCCAGCGAAGTCAATGCGATCCGAATCCATAAAATCCGTAAGATCTCCATATCTCGAAGATCCGCTCTGGTACAGTCGGTTACCCATGCCCTCGAAGTTTGGTCGTGTTGGCGGTGGGTGGGGTTCCATGGTTGGTCGGTAGCATTGGTCGTCTGAGTATGGGGGGTAGAAAGGAAATGGATCTTGGGGTGTTTGGTACTGTGGATGTTGGGTTGTTTGGTGATATGGTGGTTGATGGTAGGTTTGGTCGGGTTGGTCGTAATCTTCTGACATTCCCATATCAGGGCTTAGGCTGGATGTTGAGGGCCCCATATTGGGATATGTGGAAGACTGAAATTGTGTATGGGGTATGTGGGTTTGCTGGTATTGGGGTTGGTATTGTGGTTGGGTTTGAGGCATATCTGGGTATTGGTAGTTTGGCGGTGACTGTGGTTGGTAGTACGGCATTTGGTTGTAGTTGTGTTGTGGTGGGGATTGTGGTTGTGTGTTTGTTGGTCTGTTTCTTCTTGGGGGTGGGTTTGAGGTTGAAGGATTTTGGGTTTGTTGGTGGGGAATCGAGGGTTGTGCCCATTGTGTGCGTGGGTCAACCAAGTACCTCGGATGAGACACGTGCATATCTGGGTTACTAACCGACCTGTACCACGACATATATTGATCGGTGTGTCGCATGTTACCTTGAGTAAGGAAAACAGGGGATTGCAAGATGAAGCGGTGACGCCTTTGCCACATTTTACACCATTCTGGAGCAAAGTCTTTCCAGTTGGTTAGATTCCACTGGGCGTCGACCCTTTTTAGATGCCAGGGGGACAAATCTGTTGGGTCACTCGGTATCTCTTGGATCATTCCGAACTGCATCTTCACGCGGTCGCTGTGGTGCATCTCCACAATGTTGAACCGAATGAGTGCAGTCTTTGCAGTCCAAGTTGCTGCATCCTCTGGATTTGGAGAATGGTCCAGACCCAAATATGGTCTCCAGACGAACTGCGATAAAATTTAAATCAGGTAAGCGCAAAAGTAATGTATAAATAAATAAAATGAACAAAAGTTAAAAGCTACGACTTATGTCATCTGGGCCTAGGTGATCCAACAGATTCCGGTAGAGTGCGACATTGAATCTGGGATTCTTGCCGTAATCCATACCCCTCACGCAGTACCTATAGGAAATGAGAAACATGTTATTTTTAGCATATATTTTGGAAAGAGAAGAATAGTTATAAATGCTATAACGTAATGACTTACTTTGTTGCGTAAGGGAAACCAAAAGTGTTGTTGTTGATGGGGTTTAAGGACTCCATCCTCCACCAACCCCAGGCTTGTAGTAAAAATGCGCACCCATAAAATGTACATTTTTCCTTGACTGCGTTTTTGCACAAGGAACTGTACAGGTGGGCTAATACTGCAGAACCCCAACTAAATTTTCTAGTTTTATCAAAATTGGTTAGTAAATGTAAGTACATGAAATTTACACTATTTCCCGTACTTTCGGGAAATAAAAAAGTACCAAAAAGTATCATAATATACGTTCGGGCTTTTACTACTCGGTCATTTTCTGAGGAATTTTCATTTAATTCCATACTTGCATAATGCCGTTTCAGGTCAGTGAGTAGTATTCCCTGCCCTCTTGCTCCACCACCTTCTACCATGTCCCTACCCAACAGTTCTTCACACTGTGAGTTGGGTTGTTGAACCGACCCGTTCACCGCTTTACCGTCAATAGGGAGGCCCAGTAGCATGTAGACATCTTCGAGAGTGATGGTACATTCACCTATTGGTAGGTGAAATGTATGGGTCTCCGGTCTCCACCTCTCCAACATTGCAAGGATGAATTTGGAGTCAATGGTGCAGTTGGAGATCTTTATCACGTGTCCAAAACCTGCATATTCCAGATAAGGGACGATAAAAGGGTCGGGGGCCAGGTATTTGTGCGAACGGATTCTGAATCTTTGTGTATCCTGAGATCATAATTAAACAAGAGTAAGATTAATTAAGATGAACAACACGTTTTTTAAAGTATGAAAAATGTATAACCAAAGAAGAGACTTACAAATGCAGCAATGTTTTCCCTTGTGCCTCTGTGAGTATCTCCCATTGTTAGAAGGGCCATTCTTCAGAACGCTTGAGTGAATGAAAGACTTAGGAAGAAATAAGGAGTATGAGAGACTTAAGAAATATTTCGTAGCAGAGAGTGAGAGAGTGAGAGTTGTGTGGGTGTGAGATATGTTTCATAAGGTATGTATTTATAGGCAACTAATTCTGATGTAGTGGTTGCATGCCTGCGAGGTGTCACATTTGCATGCTTAGGGAGTTACACATATGCATGCATGCATTTACAAATAATGTAAGGTGTCACTCTTGCAGGCTAGGTGGCAGCCTAAGCCCATGCATGTAATACGATTGGACAGTAAGGGAGGCGCCATCTCACTTGGCGAAATAGTACAAAAATGAATGTTGTCGCCACCCCATTTGGCGAATAAGAGGTGTCACGTTTTACAGCATTGTCTCAGGCTAGGTGGCAGCCTTTGGGATGCCTTTCTCTGTTGCATGCAAGGCCATTGGAGCTGACGGGTGGCAGGCTTAGACAAAACATTTATGTGTGTATTATAGGGCCAGGCTAGGTGGCAGCATAAGCCCATGCATGTAATACGATTGGACAGTAAGGGAGGCGCCATCTCACTTGGCGAAATAGTACAAAAATGAATGTTGTCGCCACCCCATTTGGCGAATAAGAGGTGTCACGTTTTACAGCATTGTCTCAGGCTAGGTGACAGCCTTTGGGATTCCTTTCTCTGTTGCATGCAAGGCCATTGGAGTAGACGGGTGGCAGGCTTAGACAAAACTTTTATGTGTGAAGAATAGGGCCAGGCTAGGTGGCAGCATAAGCCCATGCATGTAATATTATTGGACAGTAAGGGAGGCGCCATCTCACTTGGCGAAATAGTACAAAAATGAATGTTGTCGCCACCCCATTTGGCGAATAAGAGGTGTCACGTTTTACAGCATTGTCTCAGGCTACGTGACAGCCTTTGGGATTCCTTTCTCTGTTGCATGCAAGGCCATTGGAGTAGACGGGTGGCAGGCTTAGACAAAACTTTTATGTGTGAAGAATAGGGCCAGGCTAGGTGGCAGCATAAGCCCATGCATGTAATATTATTGGCAGCCTTGGGGGGTTGCATCACTTACTTAATTGAAATATTTTGCCTTAGGTTGAACATAACATTCATTCACATAAACTGTAAAATTTTCCAACCTTCGAATCAGTCATCTAACCTTCAAACATTCCAGCATTCATACCTTCATATAATCAATAAACCCAAAACATTCCCACCTTCATACCCAAAACAATTCTACACAATGGCCTCTTCACCACAATTTGTTGTCAAAGCACATTTCAACGGTGAGACATACATGTGTCCCACAGTTGGGTTTTTGTTTAGAAACACCGACAATGTCCGATTTCTCTTAAACGGGAAAGCAAATTTCTCCTACTTTAAGAAAAGATTGGAGGCCAAACTTGAACGAGGCCCTACATCCCAGATATTTTATCAGAGTCCAGTCTTTTTTGGAAACAACCAAGTCATATTTTATAAGGTTGCAATTCAAGATGACGAGGATTTCCAGAACATGATTTCCAGCCATGTCTATTCTGGAAACGACTCTATTGAGTTGTACGTTCTGTTTCAAGAGCCTCCGGTGACACAGGAGGTAGAGCCTCCGGTGTTACAGGAGGTTGATCCTTTGGAGAATGAGCAAGCCGAGGTGGATGCAGTTGATGATGAAGAAGAAGATAACGAGTTAGAGTTCGATGAAATGGTGAACGACGATTCTGACGATGATGGCATCCCAAGTATTCCTACCGACAAAATATACACACCACCTACGCACATGACAAACTTCAACATGGGCGGAGATGAACCTTCTACGGACTTGTTTTTCCAACCGTATATGCAATCAGATGAAAATTTAAAAGAGAAGGACAAGTTTCGTAATAGAGAGGAATGCATAAGGGCCATCAAAAAATTTCACATGCTCAACTCGGTTGATTATAAGGTGGATCGTGTAAACCCGGAAAGGTACAAGATCAAGTGTGTCCACCCTGACTGCATGTTCAAGCTGACCGCTTCATACAGACTAAGGGGTGACTGCTGGGTCATAGGTTCCATGACAACCCATACTTGTGTAAGTTCCACTCAATCACAAGACCACCGAAAACTCAACCATGATCTAATCTGTCAAGAAATCCTACCCCTGGTGAGCAACGACCCTTCTTTGAAGGTGAAAACAATCATCTCCCACATCACCACAGTTTTTAATTACACTCCGTCTTACCGTAAGGCGTGGTTAGCAAAGACTAAGGCGATTGAAAGGGTGTATGGAAACTGGGAGGAGTCATACCGAGAACTTCCCCGCTACCTCAATGCACTAAAGACATATTCTCCAGGTAGTGTTTATGTTCTGGAAACATTGCCCGCTTACGCCCAAGATGGTAGTGTTCTACATGGCAACGGAATATTCAGTCGCGTCTTTTGGGCATTTCAACCATGCATCGAAGGGTTTGCATCATGTAAACCAATTCTACAGATAGACGGGACTTGGTTGTATGGCAAGTACAAAGGCACTCTTTTGATGGCAGTTGCACAAGATGGCAACAATAACATTTTCCCCGTTGCGTTTGCCCTTGTCGAGGGGGAGACCGGTGGTGCTTGGAGCTTTTTCCTGAAAAATCTTCGTACACACGTGGCTCCTCAACCGGATCTATGTTTGATCTCGGACAGACATGCCTCTATTGAAAGTGCCTATAATAATCCGGCAAATGGTTGGCATGACCCTCCCTCTACGCATGTCTATTGCATCAGGCATATCGTCCAGAATTTCTCGAGGGAGGTCAAGGACAAAATATTGCGGAAAGCGGTGATGAATGCGGGATACGCACTGACACAGCCCACATTCAAATATTACCGCAACGAGATCCGTTTGTCTAACCCAGAAGCCGGTACGTGGATCGACAACATACCGGTCGAAAAGTGGACTAGGTCATACGACAATGGCCAAAGATGGGGGCATATGACAACAAATCTCATTGAATCAATGAATGGGGTATTCAAGGGCATACGAAACCTCCCCATCACTGCCTTGGTGAAATCCACGTATTTTAGGATGGCTGCGTTATTTGCCAAAAGAGGTGAAATGTGGTATTCGGTCTTGCAATCAGGACAACTGTGGAGTGAAAGCTGTATGAAATACATTAAGGCTGAAAGTGCAAAAGCCAACACTCACATGGTTACACGGTTTGACCGCCATAGCCACAACTTCATTGTGAAAGAGACAATTGACCACAATGAAGGCCTGGCAAGACAGGAATACAGGGTCATTTTACCTTCTCAATGGTGCGATTGTGGCAGGTTTCAAGCTTTTCGTATGCCTTGCTCTCATGTCATTGCCGCTTGTGCGCATACCCATCAAGACGCGCTTCAACTGCTATCAAACGTTTATAAATCTGAAACGTTGCTAACTGTTTACAACAACAACTTTCCTTTGGTGGCAAAACCGGACTATTGGCCTGAATACAGCGGTGATATAGTTTGGCACAATGACCAAATGCGAAGGAACAAGAAGGGTCGTCCCAAAAGCAGGCGCATAACAACAGAAATGGACGATCTTGACAGGTTGGAAAGAAAGTGTGGTTTATGCCGTCAGGTCGGACACAATCGCAAAAACTGTCCGAATCGGGCGTCTGGCTCGACCACATAAATTTTGTAATACAATAAATCTTTTCAATATTTGTGTTGTAAACATTATGGGTTTTCCGTTAATAAAACTGTTCACACAATTTAAGAAATTCAATATAGGAAATTACATTAGGGTTTTCGCGTACAACAATGATTAACGATAATCAATCTAGGAAATTAAATTAGGGTTTTCGCGTACAACAATGATTAACGATAATCAATCTAGGAAATTACAACTGTTAACACAATTTCATCTGACCCATGCATCATCAGCATTACATCACTGTCTGTTTTGACTTCCTCCAACCACACATTAGGTCTTCCTGTCGCATGCGAGGTTGTTGTTCGTTTTCGCTGGATCCTTCGAATTTTTTCCCCCTCGGCGATGTCTCCTTCTAGCCACCGCATCAACTCCCGCTTCAGACGCTCCATGGAGTGAATGTGCCAGAATTTCATTTTCATCGCGGGTTTCGTGGCGGAGAATATAACGTAACCATCTCTGCTAAAAATCATAGGCGACGTCATTACGTAAATAAGGGAGTACAAAATAAAAATACAGTGCAAGAAAGTGTGACAAATTTCAAAGAAACGGACGAATTATTTATAAAACGGCAAAAAACCCTAGTTTTGCCCTAGGCGCCAAGTGAGATGGCGCCTCCTCTCCTTTTTAAGGAGCATGCGCCATCTCACTTGGCTAAAAGCCAATGGAGGCGCCAAGTGAGATGGCGCCTAGGGCAAAACCCTAGGTGCATGCGCCAAATGACTTGGCTCCTCCTTTGTGGAGCCATCTCAAACATGGTTATTTGCGTAATTTTTTCCGAAACCCGGTTATTTGCGAAATATTTTTTTAATACTTGGTTATTAATAAAAAAAATTCTGCATTTTCCTTTCCAATCCTAATTGTTTTGTTCAGTACTTTCCTAAATGCGAACCTGCTCATCTTTTTTAATATTAAATCATAATGCATTGAATATGGTTGTCTTGAATTAATTCATTAGTTATCACTCTTATTTGTTTTACTATGTTTTTGATATTCAACTTTTGTTAATAAAGCAATGACTCTGGAGGGAGGATGACAAAAATTTACCTGAAATCCCAAATGGTATGCTTTCGAGTAAAAACCTTGTTGACGATGTACATGCCTTGTTTCAATATCCAAACATAGGAGATATAAGGGAGTGAAACCCTTGTTAACCCCTCTAAGCCTTCGAAGTAGGAGTTTCTTTTCTGTTTAGAAAAACCTTATTTTTTAACTCGGGGCAGGGTAGATGTTTAGTTAATCTGATTGAGCGTTCAAAACTCATCAAGAGTGCACATATAAGGATATAACAATGGTTATCCATCAAAAGGTTGAGGAAAGTTAGAACCGCAATGCTCGACCTTGGCCTATCAGCAGTATGCATCAATAGATCATTACAACAATGGTTATCCCTCGCCGACCAAGGAATGAGGCAGTCACTTTCATCTAAAAAGTTCAAAGACTTATGGTGACACGACTTGTTCAAAAGGGAAAGTATAAATAAGAAAGAAACAAAAAAATCCCCACTAAGTCGAAACTTGAAAACAAGTCGCTTAGGTAAAAGTTAGGGCATCCCACTAGACTTCCAAGTTGAAATTTAAAAGAATTTGTCCAGGAAAAAGTTAGGGAAAGCGAAAAGGAATCTGAAAAGCTTGAAAGGTAGAAAAGGATTATCCAATAAAAATCCTCATCAAAAGAAAATTCATATGATCGAACACCCAAGGAACCAAAGGTTAAGTGATTGTTGTATCCAAAAAATCATTGTGGTTCCTCAACCATCATAAACTCTTTTGAGAGATGAGTGCTCGTATCGAGTTAACTGAATGTAAGACTGGAGAGCATCATGGAGAATTGGTGGACACCAAATAATTTTGAGCCTTAAAAACCTTTTTTTCTAAAAACCGTGAACCAGACCATGTTACAACCCTTAAAATTCCTAATTGAAGCATGGGTTAATTCGAAAGCAAAAATGTTACGAGATTATGGTAACCTGACTCCTAGGAGACTTGCTAAAAACTTTTTGAGTTGGTATCACTCCCTCTTTTATTATTTTTTTGTGTATAGAAATGTTTCGATGATTCGACATCTTTTCAATAAAAGTTTTCTAACTTCAAGACAAGCATATGATTTGCATTAGAATTGTCATTCTTAGGGTAAAACATTCTTTGCATATGAAAAAGTTCTTAAACATCAAGCGATCTTGCATAATGAGCATCAAATGAAGAGTTTGATTATCCCAAGGGACGAAGTGCTTTGGGAATCTGTTGAAAAGAATGATCTTAATCTGGGGCATGCTTTCTAGATACTCCTTTGAATTAAAGAAAACTAGTTTGAGAGATTGATCAAGAACTATTTATTTGATGATTGTGCAGAAGTTTTGTCTCCCCACAAGTATCTGTTGAGCAATGGCGTATCGTTTCCAGTTGGTCCCGAAGGACAATTTTCTTCAAACATCTGCTCGCACGCGAAACAGTCCGAGTTGAGAAGTATGATTGTGTACTAGCTTGTTTTGAAGATGTAAGTTAATTATCCAGAGGAGGTGTTATTTTCAAACTCCGTGAACTTCTCATTACTCTGTGAGCATGAGGAAAGGAAATGGTTTGCCAAGATTCCGCTAATCTGGGGCAATCATGTCAAGATCCATTGACTCTCAAACTTTCATCAATCTAGGGCAGTTATTTCGAGATTCGGTAAATCTTTCAAAGTTCCGAGTGATCAGGGTCCGTTACCTAAGATTCTTTGAAGCCACTTTTAATATTGATTAGTCAGAGGCCGCATTTCAAAGTTTGTAACACTGAGGCAATTTATCTGGATGGTACAGATCAGGAAGTCCTTTTAAGGAACGTTCTTTAGCAGCCCTACAAACTGGGCCAAAGCATTATGCAGGGGCATTTCCCCATTTCATAGTCGATCAGTTTAAACTGGTCGCAGGCTAAACAATTTATGAAGGTGAAGAGCATGACAAAAGGTCAGGATTGTTATCCTTATCTCATCATAATTTTAAGTCCTGGTATTGTTGTTCCCTCATTAATAATTTAGATCTTTATATATAATTAAATTCGGGAGTGCTATTCTCAGCACAGATCTCGAGAAGTCCTCTCGAGGAGACTCTCTTTAAAGGTTAGTCAACCTGAAGCCGTTACGTCGAGATTCAACGAATCTCTCCATGGACCTGTTTTGCCAAAGAATTATCCAGAGCTCGAATAATATGGGGCAAATTATCTCAAGTCCAAATGGTGCCATGTTTCTACAAGGACCCTTTCCAGTGAAGTTGTCACACTGTACCTGGGGCACGTTCAATGATCTGTTTCACATGAGTTTTCATGTGCTTTGCTTAACCGCGTAATTCTCTATTACTAGAGCAACATCTTTCAAGATAATTAAAGTGTCCCTAACTTGGGTCGTTTCCTCTGAGCAGCACTGTAGTTTCTACTTATCCTCCGTAAGTCTCATAGTGAGAATTTTAAAGATTGACTAATTGGTATTCGGATTAAGAGAGTCTTATTCTCTACATGCTTGAAGTTTTGTCTCCCCAACATCACCTAGAAAAAGGTATTTTGTCCGAAAGTTTTGATATTTTGGTACAATATCTCTATTTCCCAGTAAATGACACGTGTTACGTTGTGCTCATCGGAGAATGTCTATTCCCTGAAGTGGAGTGTTCTCATCCCTCGTTGAAGTCGAGAGTTCCTTCGAAAATTTCTCCTATTCCTCGACAAAGTCACTTCATAAAGATTTCTTGTTCAAGAATTCTCTAATCTCCATAGCAGAAGCATGGTTTTCTTTTTTACTTAGAATCTTTTACTATCCCTAGTGAAGAATGTTCAATTTTGTTCTGAAGTCATGTGAGCATCATCTCATTTCCTCAGAGGAGGCTATGGATGAGGATCTCTTGTCCAAGATTTCTCGTTCTCCAATGGAGTTGCTTTATTTGAGATCTCGCTCTCAGGAATTTTCATTCCCCCAGCTAATTTGTGTTATGGTTTATTTCATCTCTCCAATAAAGACCATTGTCTGAGATCTCTTATGCAAAATTTATCCTTTCCCCAGCAGAGCTGCCTTCAGAAACCTCTTATTCAAAAATTCTCATCTCCCCCGTGAAGTTGCCTTATCAAGAAATCTCCTGTTTAGGAATTCTTATTTCTCTAATGGATTCGTTTCATCGAAATTGCTTATTCACAGATTCTCTCTTTTCCCAGTAGATCTCAATCCTGGATGTTGATAAGTGTTACTTCCCCAAAGGAACACGCTATTGTGGTACCTATCCCCAGTGTTGTACCCCAAAATTTGCCCTCTCATGAAAATTATAGTACTTAAACTCACGATTCCAACCATATAAGTTATGTAAAGTAATTATCAAAGATCATGGAGAATTTAAACAGCCCTAAATCTTGACCTAATATTTCCAGAAATTTCAAGTTTCAAATTCTCTTAGCACAAGTAAAATCAATGCAAGATAATGATATGTACAACTTCGTTATGACGAGGACTACATTTTTTATTCACAGATCGTGGCCTAAGGTTTCCTGTACAAAGAGATAGAGTTTGAAAATTTACCTCCTTCAACTGGAATCGTGTATGGAAATGGAGTGACTTTAATGGAGGCCTGATGCTTGCTTGAGCTTCCTTGAGCTTCCCTGGATGTGTTCCAACCCTTGCCTTGCTCTGAAAGTAGCTAGAACTCCTTGGCCAAGTCCAACTGCAAGCTCTAAAGTCAACAATGGAAGATGGTGGAGGAGTGATTACAGAACAGGTATGATGGCTTGGATGGGCTTGATATCAAGTATATAAGGTGTTTTAATGATCTAAACATAAAACGCACGAGCCAAATGGAAGCTGGATGTGTTTGTGCAGAAACTGTAGGTTTGAACAGGTTTTTGGTGTTTTTCAGTTGGGAGTGTTTCAGGTCTTGGCTAAGCGTGTTATGTGTAGCATAATGTTTGTATATTAGTATGGAAATGATCTTAGGTCAGCTTCCCAACAGATCTTCCAATGCTAGCCTTTTTGCCAACTTTCTTGTACTTGAAGCAAAGTGATAAGACCCAAGCTTCACATGCTTGTACCAGCATGCTTAGGGTTGGTATGAGTTTGTACAACTTACTTGAGACCTGTAAGATTTGTATGCACCAAGGGGACAGGTCCAAAGCTCAAAAATGTAAAGTTTGCAAAAGTTACTCTTTTTCAAAATGGCAATGGAACCTTTTTGCAATAAATGGAATTACAAGTTGGATAATGGTTCAAAAGCATGGATATAGGCTTTGTCAACTAAGTAAGCATTTAATTAAGGAGTGTGGAGTAAGTTTAGGACCTGTACAACATGAATTAGCCAGCATAGGATTGATTTGCAATTTTGTTCTTCATGAAATGGCTTGGACAAAAAGTGAGAAATTACCAACTTCATCTCTTCGATTCTCCCTTCTCAAAAATGATCTTTAGGAGTTCTTGGACATTTTAAAAAGCTTGCAATGTGCTCTATAATTAATCTTTGAAATGAATTTTGAGATACCTCTTGGAACTAGGTGAAAAGTTGCCATGAAGTTGGGTCCAAAACCTGTCTAAATTAGGGAAAATTTTCACTAAGTTAACAAGTTCATGACCATGTATTCACAAATTTATATCTTAATATCCATGCATATTTATGGAAAAGTGTGTGAAGAAAAGTTTTATATTTCATGGAGATCTACAACTTTCATGTTGGGAACTTTCCTTGAATCATTATGCATCATGGTGAGAAAGTGGTGTAAAGTTGAGAAAAAATAAGAAAGTTTTCTATACTTAGAAAATTTCTAATTTAGAAAAATTTCAAATTCAAAACCCTAATTTTCAAATTTGGTTTTCTTGATGAACAAGTTTCACATTTGGAAATGTTTTGATGAATTATGACCCTTGGTACTTGATTTTGACCAAAAAGTCAATGTTTGACTTTTCAGTGTACAGTTGACTTTTGATCAGTTGACTGTAAGATTCATTTGTCAATCCAATGTAATTGAGATGTTTTGAGCCATGTAATTAAGTCAAGATGATGCCATTGAAACCTTGAAATCATGTTTGAACTCAATTGGTCATTTTCTAGGTTAAAAATCAGAAATTGCCTTTCCTTAGTCAAAACCCTAATTTTGACCATTTTGCCCTTTTTGTGATTTGATCAAATTTCTTGAGGAATTGTGATCCAAACTTGACCAAATGATACACGTGAGTTTAAAATGTTGATGTGGATAAAAAATTATGATGTTTGACTATAAATTGGCCATGGTTTACTTTTTCCCCAATACAGCTGATTTTTAGGTCAATTGTCCAATTGACTGATAAAAAATATGGTTCAAAGCTTGAAACTTGTCATGAGTGATCTTAGGGATCCCTAATGATGTTTGAAAGTCATATGAAGCAATGATGGTCCAAAAATCCTTGTGCAAACTCAAACCCTAATTTTGGGTCATTAGTGCAAGATGAGATGTCTTGAGCTGACCAAACCCTAATCCAGTCTTGAGTCAAAGAGATCTTGTGAGAAAAGTCTTGGTAAATGAGAGGGAAAATTTTGGGGTACAACAGATTGGATTGCAAAGGGATGACTCTAAAACCCAGTAACATAGTTGTGAGAGCGTTTGATGGTTCAAAGAGCATGGTCCACGGGGAGGTGGACATCCCAATAAAGGTGGGAACTCAAATTTTCAACTCAACCTTCTATGTGATGGACATCCGTCCCTCTTACTCCTGTCTGTTAGGACGGCCCTGGATCCACAATGCCGATACTGTCACCTCTACACTACACCAAATGCTGAAGTACCCGGTCCAAGGAAAAATCATAACTGTCCATGGAGAGGAGGAGTACATGATTAGTCATCTGAATTCCTTCCGATATGTGGAGCTGGATGATGAGTTCATTGAAACCCCTTTCCAAAATTTTGAAGAAGTCTCTCAAGAAGTAGGGGTGACCAAGGCGGTATCCTCGATTCCCAAGATCACAATACCTCCGCTACAGATGTCATCTCTAAAGGACGCTAAGGCAGTAGTAGAAGAGGGTGGATGCACCATCTGGGGGAAGCTTCCAGACATCCCGTATAAATCAGATAAGTTTGGCTTAGGGTTTACTTCAACTGCTCAAAAGGCTGTGCGCCGTGCCCGTGCTGGAGGGCCACCTTTGAAGATTAGTAACTGAGAGGTCAACGTAGTGGAAGATGTTGAAGAATATGGCAGCTTGGAAGATTGGATATTTCCTACCATCAACGGAGGACTCCGCAACTGGGAAGCCAGAGACTTTGTCCCAATAACTTTCATCTCTCAGTAATTTATCTTTTACATTTCTGTTGGACTTGTAATATTCATAAAAACAATTCGCACTTTAAAAACTTTGTGTCTTACCCGAGACACAATGGTCCATTTGTAAGGGTTTTTATTTCATCTTCATATGACATTCAATGGATCATGGACGTTTTTCCACATACAAACCTTTTGTGCTCATTGTTTTTCTTTTACATTTTATTGTTTAAAGATGGCTATACCCTTACACACACCCACACTCACAAATGCAGGCACCCCTCTATTCCGGATCCCATGGGTAACGATACTGCTATAGCCTTCAGTGACTCTGAAGATCCAATCTATCAAGCCGAATACGAAGGTGAAGAAGATTGTGAAGTGCCAGGGGAATTGGCCAGACTATTACAACAAGAGGAAAGAGCTATTCAACCTCATGAGGAACCGTTGGATACAATCAACTTGGGTACCGAGGAAGATAAAAAGGAAATCAAAGTGGGTGCCAACCTAGAGCTGAGTGTTAAGGAACGTCTAATTCAGCTATTGCATGATTATGTTGAGATATTTGCCTGGTCATACGAAGACATGTCGGGACTTGATACAGACATCGTGGTACATCGTCAACCCACAAGAGAAGACTGTCCACCAGTGAAGCAAAAAGTCCGTCGTATGAGACCTGACATGTCAGAGAAGATCAAAGTGGAAGTCATAAAGCAGTTCAATGCTAGATTTTTGGCTGTCACTTCCTATCCTCAATGGGTTGCCAATATTGTTCCCGTGCCTAAAAAGGACGGCAAAGTAAGAATGTGCGTGGATTATAGAGATTTAAACAGGGCCATCCCTAAAGATGATTTTCCACTTCCCCACATTGATATCCTGGTTGATAATACAGCCCAACACAGTGTTTTCCTTCATGGATGGATTCTCAGGCTATAAGCATATCAAAATGGCACCTGAGAACATGGAGAAAACTACATTTGTCACACAGTGGGGCACATTCTGCTACAAAGTGATGCCATTCAGACTGAAGAATGCAGGGGCAGCCTATCAACACGCCATGGTAGCTTTGTTTCATGATATGATAAATCATGAGATAGAGGTCTATGTAGATGACATGATAGCCCGATCACAAACTGAAGAGGAGCACCTTGATCACTTGCAAAAGCTGTTTGTGAGGTTGAAGGATTACAAACTAAGGTTGAATCCAAACAAGTGTACATTCGGAGTCTGGTCCAGCAAACTCTTAGGTTTCGTCGTCAGCAACAAAGACATCGAGGTTGATCCTACCAAGGTTAAAGCGATACAAGAAATGCCTGCTCCTCGCACTGAGAAGGAAGTCAGAGGATTCTTAGAACGCCTGAACTATATTTCCAGATTCATTTCTCACCTGACAGCTACTTGTGAGCCAATATTCAAACTACTGAAGAAAGACCAAGTAGTTAGATGGAACGATGAATGCCAGGTTGCTTTTGACAAAATCAAGGAGTATTTACAAGAGCCTCCTATTTTGATGCCACCAGTCGAGGGAAGACCACTAATCATGTATCTGACTGTTTTAGAGAACTCAATGGGGTGTGTATTGGGGCAGCATGACGAGTCTGGCCGAAAAAAGCACGCTATTTACTACCCGAGCAAAAAGTTTACCGACTGTGAAACTAGATATTCACTGCTCGAGAAAACTTGTTGCGCTCTGGCATGGGCTGCTCGCCGACTAAGACAGTATATGTTGACTCATACCACTTTGTTGATATCTAAGATGGATCCGATAAAGTACATCTTCGAAAAGCCCTGAGAGGATAGCTAGATGGAAAATGATCCTAACAGAATATGACATACAGTACACTACTTAGAAAGCTATAAAGGGCAGTTTGCTAGCTGATCATCTTGCCCATCAAGCTGTAGAAGATTATCAGTCCATGAAGTTTGAATTCTTGGATGAAGACATCATGACATTAGACAACTGTGAAGAGATCAGACCATATGACGGACCTAAACAAGGATCCCGATGGACCCTGTTCTTTGATGGGGCATCCAATGCACTTGGTAACGGTATCGGCGTTGTACTCATATCTCCGGAAGGGTGTCATACTCCCTTTACTTCCAGACTTTGCTTCAACTGTACGAACAACATGGTGGAATACGAAGCATGCATCTTTGGTCTGAAGGCTGCCATAGACTTGGGAATCAAATCTTTAGATGTGTTTGGAGATTCAGCTTTGCTCATCAGTCAGATCAAAGGAGAGTGGGACACTAAACATCCAAACCTTATCCCTTACAAAGAACATGTTTTGACATTGCTACCACATTTTGAGAAAATTACCTTCGAGCATTTCCTGCGAGAAGAAAATCAGCTAACAGATGCTCTAGCCACAATGTCATCTATGTTTAAACTTAATTAGGATAATGAAGCTCCCCAGATCACCATTGAACGAATGGACGACCCAGCACACTGTCACGGGATTAATACTGAAGAAGTAGTGGACCAGCCTTGGTTTCATGAAGTCAAGAGGTATCTCGAGGCTCGGGAATATCCGGAAGGAGCTACAATCAATGATAAAAAGTTCTTAAGGAGATTCTCTGCTATGTTCTTCCTGAGTAATGGTATCCTGTACAAGCGCAATCATGACTCTATTCTGCTCCATTGTATGGATAAGATTGAAGCTGAAAAGATCATGGCTGAATTGCATGAAGGTACTTTTGGCACTCACTCCAGTGGGCATACGATGGCGAAGAAAATCCTATGGGCAGGCTATTACTGGTCTACCATGGAAGAAGACTGCTATCAACACTCCCGGACCTGTCATAAGTGTCAAATTTATGCTGACAAGTTGCATGTGCCTCCGGTTCCTCTAAATGTCTTGACGGCTCCTTGGCCCTTAGCTATGTGGGGAATCGATATGATTGGAGAGATCAAGCCTACAACCTCCAATGGACACCGCTTCATTCTAGTGGCCATTGACTATTTTACAAAATGGGTCGAAGCAGCTTCCTTTGCATTTGTTACTAAGAATGTTGTTGCCCGCTTCATCAAGCAGAATCTCATATGCCGATACAGTATCCTAGAAAGGATCATCACTGATAATGGTACAAACCTTAACAATACTATGATCACCACCTTGTGCGAGCAATTTAAGATTCAACATCACAATTCATCCCCCTATCGGCCAAATATGAATGGTGTTGTTGAAGCTGCAAATAAAAACATTAAAAAGATCATACAAAAGATGACAGTCACCTACAAGGACTGGCATGAGATGTTGCCATTTGCTCTCCACGGGTACCGCACCACGGATCGCATGTCAACTGGGGTAACACCTTATTCTTTGGTTTATGGCATGGAGGCTGTCTTGCCTATCGAGGTTCGAATCCCCTCTTTAAGAATCATGGAGGACGCAGGTTTGAATGAAGACGACTGGATCCAGACTCGACTTGATCAACTAAACTTAATTGATGAAAAGAGACTCACTGCTGTTTGCCATGGTCAGATGTATCAAAAACGGATGATTAAGGCTTTCAACAAGAAAGTTAGATGCCAAGTATATCAAGTTGGAGATCTAGTGATCAAACGCATTATCTTGTCGCAAAGTGATCCCAGGGGCAAATGGACTCCTACCTATGAAGGATAATTTGTAATCAAGAACATCTTCTCCGGTGGGGCAATGATCTTAACCACCATGGACGGCGACGACCTTCCACACCATGCGAATGCGGACATAGTCAAAAGATACTACGCATAAGAGATCTGCTAGGTTGACACACCTAGGCAAAAAAAAGGGCATCCCGGTGAACCACAAAGGTTCAGGCAAAAATTAGGGAGAAAATAAAAAAATCTATACACCTGGCAAGTTGAAAACCCGAAAGGGAGACTTGGGCAAAAAGGGGTTTCCCGGTGGACTGAAAACCCGAAAGGGTGGCCCAGGAAAAAGTTAGGGAATTAAAGCGTATGACTATGTCCCGTCGGATCACTTTATGAACATCCTCTTGACTTCCAATGACAAACTCAGAGGTTTTGATCAATTCAATCATCTTCGAATGAAGCAACAAATAGACAAGATATTTGGAGATACGGAGGCTATAGCAGAATGGGAACCCCATGGGATTATCACACATAGCTATCTTTGTATAATATTTTTTTTTACTTTTATGGCACCATCCTCTTACTAGGATGTATGTCTCCTTTGTACGAAATACTTATTCAAAGTAAATACAAAGATATCTCTTTCAAAGTACAGAAAACTATTTGTCCTTTTTCTTTACACTGGTGTTTTGTTTGCAAAAACGTCCAATGATTCATTGATGAACATATGCATTTGAACATGATTACTGTTTACAAATAAACAAAATGAAAAAGACAATTACTGACAGGTTGAAAGAATAGGAAAACGTCTTTAGGCTATTCCATGAGCAATCCCCAGCGGAACTAAAAAACTTCAAACTATCAATCTCCGGCGAAAACCATCCAGTTTCCCCAAATTCCCCAGCAAGCTGTTTTGAAACCTGAAATCCATCCGGATAACAATTAACTTCTGATACTCCCCAATGGAACAAAGACTCCCATTTATCCCTAGTAGAAGTCATCAAAATTCTCTGGATTCCCCAAACAGATTCCCCAAGCAGCATACGACATTGCTCTAACAACGAATTTTTTGTCATTGCTCAAGCTTCAAGACATGAAGAATTTACATATCCTCAGCAGCAGTCAAGGATTTATTTTCCTCAGTCAAACAACAATACAACAAATTGGCTTACATGCGCATACATTACATCCATATATCATAAACATTGATAAAACATATATTGCATCATACATTTCATGCAACATAATTTTATGTTTCAGCTAACATTTTACCCTTTTCAGGATAAGATTAACAGCTACCGCTAACAATATGCAATCACGATACAGTACGGATACGCTCCAGACATGGATGCCATTCTGATACTCATTCAGATTCAACTTTTGATACAGTTCAGATATGCTCCAGACACGGATGCTATTCTGATACTCATTCAGATTCAATCTTCAGATACAATTCAGATACGCTCCAGATACGGATGCCATTCTGATACTCCTTCAGATTCAACTTCTAGATACAGTTCAGATACGCTCCAGACATCGATGCCATTCTGACACTCATTCAAAACTAGCTCTTAGATACAGTTCAGATACGCTCCAGATACGATTTCCATTCTGTTACTCGTTCAGATTTCAACTATTCAGATACAGTTCAGATACGCTCCAGACACGGATGCCATCCTGATACTCATTCGGACCCAGATTTCAGATACAGGTTAGATACGCTCCAGACACGGACGCCATTCTGATACTCATTCGTTCAGATTACAACTTCAATTCAACAGACATTCTTGATGGCATCTACAAGCCCATATCCAACAAGACTCTATCACTTCTCCTAATGACATCTTTAAGCCCATTCCCTCAGATACACATCACCGAATGCAAATTTATGGGCACTTTAGTGTCCAATCATCTTTCACCTTTGAGTCACGAATGGAAAAGATCGCCAATCTAACTCTTCAGGTCTAAGAAGATTGAACAGGGGCAGCTGTTGTACCCCAAAATTTTCCCTCTCATTTACCAAGACTTTTCTCACAAGATCCTTTTGACTCAAGACTGGATTAGGGTTTGGTCAGCTCAAGATATCTCATCTTGCACTGATAACCCAAAATTAGGGTTTGAGTTTGCACAAGGATTTTTGGACTATCATTGCTTCATATGACTTTCAAACATCATTATGGACCCCTAAGATCACTCATGACAAGTTTCAAGCCTTGAACCATATTTTTGATCAATCAATTGGACAGTTGACCTAAAAATCAATTGTATTGGGGAAAAAGTCAACCATGGCCAATTTACAGTCAAACTTCATAATTTTTGATCCACATCAACATTTTAAACTTACATGTATCATTTGATCAAGTTTGGATCACAATTCCTCAAGAAATTTGATCAGATCATTAAAAGGGCAAAATGGTCAAAATTAGGGTTTTAACTGGGGAGGGGAAATTTCTGATTTTTAACCTAGAAAATGACCAATTGAGTTCAAGCATGATTTCAAGGATTCAATGGCATTATCTTGGCTTAATTACATGGCTCAAAACATCTCAAATTCATTGGATTGACAGATGAAATTTGCAGTCAACTGATCAAAAGTCAACTGTACACTGAAAAGTCAAACTTTGACTTTTTGGTCAAAATCAAGCACCAAGGGTCATAATTCATCAAAACATTTCCAAATGTGAAACTTGTTCATCAATAAAACCAAATTTTAAAATTAGGGTTTTGAATTTGAAATTTTCTAACTTAGAAAATTTCTAAGTATAGAAAATTTTCTTATTTTTTCTCAACTTTACACCACTTTTTCACCATGATGCTTAATGATTCAAGAAAAGTTCCCAACATGAAAGTTATAGACCTACATGAAATATACAAAGTTTATTCAAAAATGTTTCCCTAAAGATTCTTGGATCTCAAGATATAAATTTGTGAATACATGGTCATGAACTTGTTAACTTAGTAAAATTTTGCCCTAGTTTAGGCAGGTTTTGGACCCAACTTCATGACAACTTTTCACCTAGTTCCAAGAGGTATCCCAAAATGAATTTCAAATATGAATTATAGAGCACATTGCAAGATTTCAAAAATGTCCAAGAAATCCTCAAGATCATTTTTGAGTAGGAAGAATCAAAGAGATGAAGTTGGCCATTTCTCACTTTTTGTCCAAGCCATTTCATGAAGAACAAAGTTGCAAATCAATCCTATGCTGGCTAATTCATGATGTACAGGTCCTAAAATTGTTCCACACTCCTTAATTAAATTCTTACTCAGTTGACAAAGCCTCTATCCATGCTTTTGAACCTTTATCCAACTTGTAATTCCATTTATGGCAAAAAGGTTCCATTGCCATTTAGAAAAAGAGCAACTTTTGCAAACTTTGTAATCTTGAGCATTGAACCTGTCCCCTTGATACATGCAAGTACCACAGACCAAAGGCAACTTGTAGGGAAGAAATACCAACCCTAAGGAAGCCAGTACAAGCATCTGAGTTTTGTCTTATCACTTTGCTTCAAGTACAAGAAAAGTTGCAAAAAGGCTAGGGCTTGCACAACTGATAGAGGGTTGACACAAAACCATTTCAATACTAATATACAAACAATATGCAACACAATACACGCTTGGCAAGGACTTGAAACACTCTCAACAAGCAAAACACCAAAAACCTGCTCAAACCTACAGTTTCTGCACAAACACATTCATCTTCCATTTGGCTCGTGCGTTTTGTGTTTAGATCATTCAAACACCATACATACTTGATATCAAGCCCATCCAAACCATCATCCCTGTTCTGTAATCTCTTTTCCACCATCTGCCATTGTTGAGTTTAGAGCTTGCAGTTGGACTTGGCCAAGGAGTTCTAGCTACTTTCAGAGCAAGGCAAGGGTTGGAATAGATTCAGGGAAGCTCAAGGAAGCTTAAGCAAACATCAGGCCTCCATTAAAGTCACTCCATTTTCATACACGATTCTAGCTGAATGAGGTAAATTTTCAAACTCTATCTCTTTGTACATGCAACTTTAGGCCACGATCTGTGAATAAAAAATGTAGTCCTCATCATAACGAAGCTGTACATACCATTATCTTGCATTGATTTTACTTGTGCTAAGAGAATTTGAAATTTGAAATTTCTGGAAATATTAGGTCATGATTTAGGGCTGATAAAATTTTCTTTATACTTTGATTAATAGTTCACATAATTTATATGGTTGGAATCGTGAGTTCAAGCACTACAATTTTCATGTTATAAGTTTTTATTTTCATGGAAGTATGAGGAAGTTACAGGGTATCCGGCCAAGGCTTGAGGAAGAAGATGAAACATGGCAAGGTCACGTTTTGGGATATGTTGTTTTTGTTTCACTAAAGATAATGGAAGTATAGCCACCCCAGTGGCAAAGCAGCGCGCTGGTGAGACCCATGTCCTGGGTTCGAACCTGCGTGCTACTTTTGTTATTTTTCACTCTTTTCTTTTCCAGTTTTCACATTTTTTTGTAGGATGGGCTTGGCTATTGGGCCAGTGTTTTTTTTTGCTAACCTTACCACCAAATCTGCTTCATCACCCCTCTTACTAACTTTCATATATTTATTTTTATTTTGTTTTATTTTAATATTTTACATATTAAATATTTTCTCTAATATATAAAAATCCCAAAAATATAAATTGATAATATTACACTTTTATTTTATTTTTTCTCACACAAAATATATTTTATTTTTATAGGATATAATTCATTTTCTTAATAAACTTCTAAATATAATTAAATATACTTAGTTTATTTTATTTTGCATTTCATACTTATAAATACCTATTTTTGCATATATATATATATATATATATATATATATATATATATATATATATATATATATATATATATATATATATATATATATATATATATATATATATATATATATATATATATATATATATATATATATATATATATATATATATATATATATATATATATATATATATATATATATATATATATATATATATATATATAATTTTATATTTTATTACAATATTATTTATTATTTTTATACAAGAAAATATACAAAATAATACATATAAAAACTTTATTTTCTCTTAAACAATAATTAGGGTTGAACTACTTTCAAAAATTAATTCTTTTTTTCTTATATTTTTAGGTTTAGATTAAATTTTCTTTCACATAAAAAACAAGACACAAAAATCTTTTTCCATGTACATTGCATTGCATTACATTTTAAATTTTGTTTTGTATTTATCTTAAATTCGTACAAATTCGATTTGGTTGTAATAATATATTTAGCTTTATATTTGTGCAAATCCCCATTCAAACTTGTATTCCCCCCTCCCACAAATTGTTGTAATAGCTTAGAAATATTTACATTATGCAATTTATCGCTTTGATATGCCATGATTAGTAATTAGGGTTTGTATGACAAGAACAAAACAAAACAAAATAGAACACCCTAAATACAAGAAAAAATCAAAAGCATGAAAAGGATACACTTGCACACAAGCACCCTTAGGGTTTTCCCCACTTGGTTGCCTAAAATAAAATGGCCATGTTACGCATGCGAAGTATCTTGGAAAAACAAAACAATATAAGATCATAGTCCCTCGATGACACTATTCAAAAGTTGCCTTATAAAAATGATCTTGGTCCCTCAAAATGCTAAGATACTTTGCAACATTGCTAATCATGGCCATACGATGACCCACGCCCGTCCCGTTTACATCCAAAGATAGGGTTGCTTACCAAATCAATGGTAAGACAACAATGTCAAAGGAATAGAAAATGCATAAGAAAGACATTTGAGTAGGTAGATAGCTTCTAATTACTCGCTCCCTTTCAAACAACAATCCTTGCTATTTTCAAAACAAACACACACATTTCAAAACATCTTACAAACATTGAAAACATTTTCAAAAGACAAACATCTTTGTATACATTCTTACGAACGAGAATCATTACAAAGATTGCCTAAACGAATGGCCTCTTTTACAAAATACTTTCAAAACCACACCAAACACGATTTCAAACAAACAAAAGCAAGTGATCTAAAGCAAGTAACTAAGAGCCCATGGAAAACCATGGATGAAAAGGGTTCTAATACCTTCCCTTGGTTGTCTAAAATAAAATAGCCATGTTACGCATGCGAAGTATCTTGGAAAAACAAAACAAATATAAGATCATAGTCCCTCAATGACGCTATTCAAAAGTTGCCTTATAAAAATGATCTTGGTACCTCAAAATGCTAAGATACTTTGCAACATTGCTAATCATGGCCATACGATGACCCACGCCCGTCCCGTTTACATCCAAAGATAGGGTTGCTTACCAAATCAATGGTAAGACAACAACGTCAAAGGAATAGAAAATGCATAAGAAAGACATTTGAGTAGGTAGATAGATTCTAATTACTAGCTACCTTTCAAACAACAATCCTTGCTATTTTCAAAACAAACACACACATTTCAAAACATCTTACAAACATTGAAAACATTTTAAAAAGACAAACATCTTTGTATACATTCTTACGAACGAGAATCATTACAAAGATTGCCTAAACGAATGACCTCTTTTACAAAATACTTTCAAAACCACACCAAACACGATTTCAAACAAACAAAAGCAAGTGATCTAAAGCAAGTAACTAAGAGCCCATGGAAAACCGTGGATGAAAAGGGTGCTAATACCTTCCCTTGGTTGCCTAAAATAAAATGGCCATGTTACGCATGCGAAGTATCTTGGAAAAACAAAACAAATATAAGATCATAGTCCCTCGATGACATTATTCAAAAGTTGCCTTATAAAAATGATCTTGGTCCCTCAAAATGCTAAGATACTTTGCAACATTGCTAATCATGGCCATACGATGACCCACGCCCGTCCCATTTACATCCAAAGATAGGATTGCTTACCAAATCAATGGTAAGACAACAACGTCAAAGGAATAGAAAATGCATAAGAAAGACACTTGAGTAGGTAGATAGATTCTAATTACTTGCTCCCTTTCAAACAACAATCCTTGCTATTTTCAAAACAAACACACACATTTCAAAACATCTTACAAACATTGAAAACATTTTCAAAAGACAAACATCTTTGTATACATTCTTACGAACGAGAATCATTACAAAGATTGCCTAAACGAATGACCTCATTTACAAAATACTTTCAAAACCACACCAAACACGATTTCAAACAAACAAAAGCAAGTGATCTAAAGCAAGTAACTAAGAGCCCATGGAAAACCATGGATGAAAAGGGAAGGTATTAACACCCTTTTCATCCATAGTTTTCCACGGGCTCTTAGTTACTTGCTTTAGATCACTTGCTTTTGTTTGTTTGAAATCGTGTTTGGTGTGGTTTTGAAAGTATTTTGTAAAAGAGGCCATTCGTTTAGGCAATCTTTGTAATGATTCTCGTTCGTAAGAATGTATACAAAGATGTTTGTCTTATGAAAATGTTTTCAATGATTGTAAGATGTTTTGTAATGTGTGTGTGTTTTTGAAAATAGCAAGGATGTTTTTGTTTTGAAATGGAGCAAGTAACTAGAAGCTATCTACCTACTCAAATGTCTTTCCTATGTATTTTCTATTCCTTTGACGTTGTTGTCTTACCATTGATTTGGTAAGCAACCCTATCTTTGGATGTAAATGGGACGGGCGTGGGTCATCGTATAACCATGATTAGCAATGTTTGCAAAGTATCTTAGCATTTTGATGGACCAAGATCATTTTGTAAGGCAACTTTTGAATAACATCATCGAGGGACTATGATCTTAAATTTGTTTTGTTTTGCCAAGATACTTCGCATGCGTAACATGGCCATTTTTGTTTTAGGCAACCAAGTGGGAGAAACCCTAATGGTGCTTGTGTGCAAGTGTGTCATTTCCATGCTTTTGATTTCGTCTTGTATTTAGGGTGTTCTATTTTGCTTTGTTTTGTTCTTGTCATGCAAACCCTAATTACTAATCATGGCATATAAAGCGATAAATTGCGTAATGTAAATATTTTTAAGCTATTACAACAATTTATGGGAGGGGGGAATACAAATTTGAATGGGGATTTGCATAAATATAAAGCTAAATACATTATTACAACCAAATCGAATTTGTACGAATTTAAGATAAATACAAAACAATATTTAAAATGTAATGCAATGCAATGTACATGTAAAAAGATTTTTTGATGTCTTATTTTTATGTAAAAGAAAATTTAATCTAAATCTAAAAATATATAATAAAAAAAGATGATTTTTCTAAAAGGGATTTAACCCTAATTATTATTTAAGAGAAAATAAAGTTTCTATATTAATATTTTTGTATATTTTCTTGTATAAAAATAATAAATAATATTGTAATAAAATATAAAATTTTATATATATATATATGCAAAAATAGGGATTTATAAGCATGAAATACAAAATAAATTAAACTAAATATATTTAATTATATTTACAAGTTTAATAAGAACATAAATGATATCGTAGTAACATAAAATGTATTTTTATGTGAGAAATAATAAAGGAAATAAAATAAAAGTGTTATATCATTAATTTATATTTTTGGTATTTTTATATATTAGAGAAAATATTTAAAATATTAAATGTGAAGATAAAATAAATAAAAAATAAAAAAATAAAAGTTAGTAAGGGGAGGTAATGTAGTAGAATTGGTGGTAAGGTTAGCAAAAACACTGGCCCAAAGCAAAAACCCAAACCTGCAAAAATGTCACAAAAAACTGAAAAGGAAAATGTGAAAAAAATGCAAAAGTAGCGCGCAGGTTTGAACCCAGGACATGGGTCTCACTAGCGCGCTGCTTTTCCACTGGGGTGGCTATACTTCCATTATCTTTAATGAAACAAAAACAACATATCCCAAACACGCCCTTTCCCTGTTTCATCTTCTTCCTCAAGCCTTGGTCGGATCCCCTGTAACTTCCTCATACTTCCATGAAAATAAAAACTTATAACATGAAAATTATAGTACTTGAACTCACGATTCCAACCATATAAGTTATGTAAACTAATTATCAAAGATCAAGGAGAATTTAAACAGCCCTAAATCTTGACCTAATATTTCCAGAAATTTCAAGTTTCAAATTCTCTTAGCACAAGTAAAATCAATGCAAGATAAAGATATGTACAACTTTGTTATGATGAGGACTATATTTTTTATTCACAGATCGTAGCCTAAGGTTACCTGTACAAAGAGATAGAGTTTGAAATTTTACCTCCTTCAACTGGAATCGTGTATGGAAATGGAGTGACTTTAATGGAGGCCTGATGCTTGCTTGAGCTTCCTTGAGCTTTCCTGGATGTGTTACAACCCTTGCCTTGCTCTGAAAGTAGCTAGAACTTCTTGGCCAAGTCCAACTGCAAGCTCTAAAGTCAACAATGGCAGATGGTGGAGGAGTGATTACAGAACATGTATGATGGCTTGGATGGGCTTGATATCAAGTATATAAGGTGTTTTAATGATACAAACACAAAACGCACAAGCCAAATGGAAGCTGGATATGTTTGTGCAGAAACTGTAGGTTTGAATAGGTTTTTGGTGTTTTTCAATTTGGGAGTGTTTCAGGTCTTGGCTAAGCGTGTTATGTGTTGCATAATGTTTGTATATTAGTATGGAAATGATCTTAGGTCAGCTTCCCAACAGATCTACCAATGCTAGCCTTTTTGCCAACTTTCTTGTACTTGAAGCAAAGTGATAAGACCCAAGCTTCACATGCTTGTACCAACTTGCTTAGGGTTGGTATGAGTTTGTAAAACTTACTTGATACCTGTAAGATTTGTATGCACAAAGGGGACAGGTCCAAAGCTCAAAAATGTAAAGTTTGCAAAAGTTACTCTTTTTCAAAATGGCAATGGAACCTTTTTGCCATAAATGGAACTATAAGTTGCATAAAGGTTTAAAAGCATGGATAGAGGCTTTTTCAACAGAGTAAGCATTTAATTAAGGAGTGTGGAGCAAGTTTAGGACCTGTACAACATGAATTAGCCAGCATAGGATTGATTTGCAACTTTGTTCTTCATGAAATGGCTTGGACAAAAAGTGAGAAATTGCCATCTGCATCTCTTCGATTCTCCATACTCAAAAATGATCTTGAGGAGTTATTGGATATTTTGGAAATATTGCAATGTGCTCTATAATTCATCTTTGAAATTAAATTTGAGATACCTCTTGGAACTAGGTGAAAAGTTGCCATGAAGTTGGGTCCAAAACCTGCCTAAATTAGAGCAAAATTTCACTAAGTTAACAAGTTCTTGACCATGTATTCACAAATTTATATCTTGAGATCCAAGCATCTTTATGGAAAAGTGTGTGAAGAAAAGTTGTAGATTTCCTGGAGATCTACAACTTTAATGTTGGGAACTTTCCTTGAATCATTATGCATCATGGTGAGAAAGTGGTGTAAAGTTGAGAAAAAATAAGAAAATTTTATATACTTAGAAAATTTCTAAGTTAGAAAAATTTCAAATTCAAAACCCTAATTTTCAAATTTGGTTTTCTTGATGAACAAGTTTCACATTTGGAAATGTTTTGATGAATTATGACCCTTGGTACTTGATTTTGACCAAAAAGTCAAAGTTTGACTTTTTAGTGTACAGTTGACTTTTGATCAGTTGACTGTAAGATTCATCTGTCAATCCAATGTAATTTAGATGTTTTGAGCCATGTAATTAAGTTAAGATGATGCCATTCAAACCTTGAAATCATGTTTGAACTCAATTGGTCATTTTCTAGGTTAAAAATCAGAAATTACCTTTCCTTAGTCAAAATCCTAATTTTGACCATTTTGCCCTTTTTGTGATTTGATCAAATTTCTTGAGGAATTGTGATCCAAACTTGACCAAATGATACATGTGAGTTTAAAATGTTGATGTGGATCAAAAATTATGAAGTTTAACTGTAAATTGTCCATGGTTGAATTTTTCCCCAATACAACTGATTTTTAGGTCAACTGTCCAATTGACTGATAAAAAATGTGGTTCAAAGCTTGAAACTTGTCATGAGTGATCTTAGGGATCCCTAATGATGTTTGAAATTCATATGAAGCAATGATGGTCCAAAAATCCTTGTGAAAACTCAAACCCTAATTTTGGGTCATCAATGCAAGATGAGATGTCTTGAGCTGACCAAACCCTAATCCAGTCTTGAGTCAAAGAGATCTTGTGAGAAAAGTATTGGTAAATGAGAGGGCAAATTTTTTGGTACAACAGCTTCCCCTGTTCAATCTTGTTAAACGTGAAGAGTTAGATTGGCGAGTTTTGCCATTCTTGACTCGAAGGTGAAAGATGATTGGATACTAAAGTGCCCGTAAATTTGCACTCGACAATGTGTAGTTGAGGGGATGGGCTTAAATATGCCATTTGAAGAAGTGATAGAGTCTTGTTGGAGATGGGCTTGTAGATGCCACCAAGAATGTTTGTTGAATTGTAAGTTGTAAGCTGAACTTGAAATCTGAATGAGTAACAGAATGGCATCCGTGTCTGGAGCATATCCGTACTGTATCTGAACTTGAAATCTGAATGAGTAAAAGAATGGCTTCCGTGTATGGAGCGTATTCGTACTGTATCTGAACTTGAAATCTGAATGAGTAACAGAATGGCATTTGCGTTTGGAGCGTAACCGTACTGTATCTGAACTTGAAATCTGAATGAGTAACAAAATAGCTTCCGGGTTTTGAGCGTATCCGTACTGTATCTGAACTTGAAATCTAAATGAGTAACAGAATGGCATTCGTGTTTGGAGCGTATCCGCACTGTATCTGAACCTGAAATATGAATGAGTATCAGAATGGCATCCGCGTCTGGAACGTATCAGTACTGTATCTGAACTTGAAATCTGAATGAGTATCAGAATGGCATCCGCGTCTGGAACGTATCTGAACTGTATCTGAATTAGTATCAGAATAGCATCCGTGTCTGAAGCGTATCTGTATTGTATCATGAAAGCTCATTGTTTAATAATAGCTGTTAACCTTATCCTGAAAAGGGTAAAATGTTAGCCGGAACACAAAATTATGTTGCATGAAATGTATGATGCAATATATGTGTTTTATCAATGTTTATGATATGTGGATGTAATGTATGCGCATGTAAGCTGATTTGCTGAGGAAAATAAATCCTTGACTGCTGCTGAGGATATGCGGATTCTTCATGTCTTGAGTTTGGAGTATTTGACAAAAACTCTGTTGTGAGAGCAATGCTGTATACTGCTTGAGGAATCTGCTTGGGGAATCCAGAGAATTTTGATGACTTCTACTGGGGATAGATGGGAATCTTGGTTCCGTTTGGGAGTATCAGAAGTTAACTGTTATCCAGTTGGATTTCAAGTTTCAAAACAACTTGCTGGGGAATTTGGAGGAACTGGATGGTTTCCGCCGGGGATTGATGGTTTGAAGTTTTAGTTCTGCTGGAGATCTAAATGACGTACTGCGGGGATTGCTCATGGAATAGCCTAAAGACGTTTTCCTATTCTTTCAATCTGTCAGTAATTGTCTCTTTTCATTTTGTTTATTTTTAAACAGTAATTATGTTCAAATGCATATGTTCATCAATGAATCATTGGACGTTTTTGAAAATAAAACGCAAGTGTAAAGGAAAAGGACAAATAGTTTTCAGTACTTGAAAGAGATATCTTTGTATTTACTTTGAATAAGTATTTTGTACAAAGGAGACAAACATCCTAGTAAGAGGATAGTGTCATAAAAGTAAGAAAAATTTATACAAAGAAAGATAGCTATATGTGATAATCTCATGGGGTTCCCATTCTGCTATAGCCTCTGTATCTCTGGATATCTTGTCCATTTGTTGCTTCGTCCGAAGATGATTGAACTGATCAGAAACTCCTAGTTTGTCAGTGAAGAGATTATCCTCAAAGTGATCCGATGGGACATAGTCATACACTTTAATTCCCTAACTTTTTCCTGGACCGCCCTTTCGGGTTTTTAGTCCACCGGGAAACCCTTTTTTGCCCAAGTCGCCCTTTCGGGTTTTCAACTTGCCGGGTGTACAAATATTTCTTTTAAATTTTTTATCCCTAATTTTTGCCTGAACCTTTTGGTTCGCCGGGATGCCCTTTTTTGCCTAGGTATGTCAACCTAGCGGGTCTCTTAAGCGTAGTATCTTTTGACTATGTCTGCGTTCGTAGGGTGTGGCAAATCGTCACCGTCCATGGTGGTTAAGATCATTTCCCCACCGGAGAAGATGTTCTTGATTACAAATGGTCCCTCATAGGTAGGAGTCCATTTGCCCCTGGGATCACTTTGTGGCAAGATAATGTGGTTGATCACTAGATCTCCAACTTGATATACTTGGCGCCTGACTTTCTTGTTGAAAGCCTTGATCATCTGTTTTTGATACATGTGACCATGGCAAACAGCAGTAAGTCTCTTTTCATCAATTAAGTTTAGTTGATCAAGTCGAGTCTGGATCCAATCATCCTCATTCAAACCTGCATCCTTCATAATTCTCAAAAAGGGGATCTGAACCTCAATAGGCAAGACAACCTCCATGCCATAAACCAAAGAATAGGATGTTGCCCCAGTTGATGTGCGAGCCGTGGTACGATACCCGTGTAGAGCAAATGGCAGCATCTCATGCCAGTCCTTGTAGGTGACTGTCATCTTTTGTATGATCTTTTTAATGTTTTTATTAGCAGCTTCGACTGCGCCATTCATCTTTGGCCGATAGGGGGATGAAATGTGATGTTGAATCTTGAACTTCTCGCACAAGGCGGTGATCATAGTATTGTTAAGGTTTGTACCATTATCAGTGATGATCCTTTCGGGGATACCGTACCGGTAAATGAGATTCTGCTTGATGAAGCGGGAAACAACATTCTTAGTAACGGATGCGAAGGAAGCTGCTTCGGCCCATTTTATAAAATAATCAATGGCCACTAGAATGAAGCGGTGTCCATTGGAGGTTGTAGGCTTGATCACCCCTATCATATCGATTCCCCACATAGCGAAGGGCCAAGGAGCCGTCAAGACATTTAGAGGAACCAGAGGCACATGCACCTTGTCATCATAAATTTGACACTTATGACAGGTCCGGGAGTGTTGATAGCAGTCTGCTTCCATGGTAGAGCAGTAATAGCCTACCCGTAGGATTTTCTTCTCCATCGTATGCCCACTGGAGTGAGTGCCAAAAGTACCTTCATGCAATTCAACCATGATCTTTTCAGCTTCAATCTTATCCACACAACGGAGCAGAATAGAGTCATGATTGCGCTTGTACAGGATACCATTAATTAGGAAGAACTTAGCAGAGAATCTCCTTAAGAACTTTTTATCATTGATTGAAGCTCCTTACGGATATTCCTGAGCCTCGAGATACCTCTTGACTTCATGAAACCAAGGCTGGTCCACTACTTCTTTAGTATTAATCTCGTGACAGTGTGCTGGTTCGTCCATTCGTTCAATGGTGATCTGGGGAGCTTCATTATCCCAATTAAGTTTAAACATAGATGAAATTGTCGCTAGAGCATCTGCTAGCTGTTTTTCTTCTCGCGAGAAATGCTCAAAGGTAATCTTCTCAAAATGTGGTAGCAATGTCAAAACATGTTCTTTGTAAGGGATAAGGTTTGGATGTTTAGTGTCCCACTCTCCTTTGATCTGACTGATGACCAAAGCTGAATCTCCAAACACGTCTAAAGATTTGATTCCCAAGTCTATGGAAGCCTTGAGACCAAAGATGCATGCTTCGTATTCCGCCACATTGTTCGTACAGTTGAAGCAAAGTCTGGCAGTAAAGGGAGTATGACACCCTTCCGGAGATATGAGTACAGTGCCGATACCGTTACCAAGTGCATTTGATGTCCCATCAAAGAACAGGGTCCATCGGGATCCTTGTTCAGGTCTGTCATATGGTTTGATCTCTTCACATTTGTCTAATGTCATGATGTCTTCATCCGGGAATTCAAACTTCATGGATTGATAATCTTCTACAGCTTGATGAGCAAGATGATCAGCTACCACACTACCCTTTATAGCTTTCTGGGCAGTGTACTGTATGTCATATTCTGTTAAGATCATCTACCATCTAACTATTCTTCCAGATAGAGCATGCTTTTCGAAGATGTACTTTATCGGATCCATCTTAGATATCAACCAAGTGGTATGAGTCAACATATACTGTCTTAGCCGGCGAGCATCCCATGCCAGAGCGCAGCAAGTTTTCTCGAGCAGTCAATATCTGGTTTCATAGTCGGTAAACTTTTTGCTCAGGTAGTAAATAGCGTGCTCTTTTCGGCCAGACTCGTCATGCTGCCCCAATACACACCCCATTGAGTTCTCTAAAACGGTCAGATACATGATTAGTGGTCTTCCCTCGACTGGCGGCATCAAAATAGTAGGCTCTTGTAAATACTCCTTGATCTTGTCAAAAGCAATTTGGTATTCATCATTCCATCTGACTACTTGATCTTTCTTCAATAGTTTGAAGATTGGCTCACAAGTAGCTTTTAGATGAGAAATGAATCTGGAAATATAGTTTAGGCGTCCCAATAATCCTCTGACTTCCTTCTCAGTGCGAGGAGCAGGCATTTCTTATATCGCTTTAACCTTGGCAGGATCAACCTCGATGCCTTTGTTGCTGACGACGAAACCTAAGAGTTTATCGGACCGGATTCCGAATGTACACTTGTTTGGATTCAATCTTAACTTGTACTCCTTCAACCTCACAAACAACTTTTGCAAGTGATCAAGGTGTTCCTCTTCAGTTTGTGATCGGGCTATCATGTCATCTACATAGACCTCTATCTCATGATGTGTCATATCATGAAACAAAGCTACCTTGACGCGTTGATAGGTTGCCCCAGAATTCTTCAGTCCGAATGGCATCACTTTGTAGCAGAATGTGCCCCACTGTATGACAAATATAGTTTTCTCCATGTCCTCAGGTGCCATTTTGATTTGGTTATAACCTGAGAATCCGTCCATGAAGGAAAACACTTTGTGATGGGCCGTATTTTCAACCAGGATGTCAATGTGGGGAAGTGGAAAATCATCTTTAGGGTTGGCCCTGTTTAAATCTCTATAATCCACACACATTCTTACTTTGCCGTCCTTTTTAGGCACGGGAACAATGTTGGCAACCCATTGAGGGTAGGAAGTGACGGCTAAGAATCCAACATTGAACTGCTTTATGACTTCCGCTTTGATCTTCTCTGACATGTCAGGTCTCATGCAACAGACTTTTTGCTTCACTGGTGGACAGTCTTCTCTTGTGGGTAGACGATGTACCACGATGTCTATATCAAGTCCCAACATGTCTTCGTATGACCAGGCAAAGATCTCAACATAATCATGCAATAGATGAATTAGACGTTCCTTGACACTCGGTTCTAGGTTGACACCTACCTTGATTTGCTTTTTATTTTCCTCGGTACCCAAGTTGCTCGTATCCAACGGTTCCTCATGAGGCTGAATAGCTCTTTCCTCTTGTTGTAGTAGTCTGGCCAATTCCCCTGGCACTTCACAATCTTCTTCACCTTCGTATTCGGCTTGATAGATTGGATCTTCAGAGTCACTGAAGGCTATAGCAGTATCGTTACCCATGGGATCCGGAATGGAGGGGTACCTGCATTTGTGAGTGTGGGTGTGTGTAAGGGTATAGCCACATTTAAACAATAAAAATGTAAAAGAAAGACAATGAGCACAAAAAGTTTGTATGTGGAAAAACGTCCATGATTCATTGAATGTCATATGAAGATGAAATTAAAACCCTTACAAATGGACCATTGTGCCTCGGGTAAGGCACAAGGTTTTTAAAGTGCGAATTGTTTGTGAAAATTACAAGTCCAACAGAAATGTAAAAGATAAATTACTGAGAGATGAAAGTTATTGGGACGAAGTCTCTGGCTTCCCAGTTGCGGTGTCCTCCGTTGACAGTAGTAAATATCCAATCTTCCAAGCTTCCATCTTCTTCAACATCTTCCACTGCGTTGACCTCTCTGTTACTAATCTTCAAAGGTGTCCCTCCATCACGGGCACAACGCAAAGCCTTCTGAGCAGTTGAAGTAAACCCCAAGCCAAACTTGTCTGATTTATACAGGATATCCGGAAGCTGCCCCCAGATGGTGCATCCACCCTCTTCCACTACTGCCTTAGCATCCTTTAGAGATGACATCCGAAGCGGAGGTCTTGTGATCTTGGGAATCGAGAATACCGCCTTGGTCACCGCTACTTCTTGAGAGACTTCTTCAAAATGTTGGAAAGGGGTTTCAATGAACTCACCATCCAGCTCCACATATCGGAAGGAATTCAGATGACTAATCATGTACTCCTTCTCTCCATGGTCAGTTATGATCTTTCCTTGGACCGGGTACTTTAGCATTTGGTGTAGTATGGAGGTGACGGCACCGACATTATGGATCCAGGGGCGTCCTAACAGACAGGAATAAGATGGACGGATGTCCATCACATAGAAGGTTGAATTGAAGGTTTGAGTTCCCACCTTTATCGGGATGTCCACCTCCCCGTGGACTATCCTCTTCGAACCATCAAATGCTCTCACAACTATGTTACTGAGTTTTAATGTCAGCCCTTCACAATCCAATCTGTCAAGGACTTTCTTCGGTAAGACGTTCAAAGATGAGCCGGTGTCTACCAAGACATGGGCCAGAGTCGTTCCTCTACACTCCACAGAGACATGTAATGCCTCGTTGGGCTTTCTCCCTTTGGGTGTCAAATCAGCATCGGAGAAACCTAGGCCATTATCAGCTGTCAAACTGGCCACACAATCTTGGAATTGATCAGCGGATGTCTCTTGTGGCACATGGGTTGTCTTCAAAAATTTTACCAGAGCTTTCGCATGTGCCTCAGAGCACAGCAGCAATGCTAGCATGGAGATCTTGGAGGGATTTTGCCCCAACTGTTCAACCACGTCATAATCACTCTTCTTTATTATCCTCAGGATCCCTTCCATTTCCTTCTTGGATGTTTCGGGAATATCTAGTGATTGAGCCTTCGTCCAGACAGGCTCTTCTTGAATGCTTTTTCCTCGATTTTCAATAGTAGAAGTATTGGTAGGGATAACAACAAGGGCCGCGTTGTCTTTGTCAGTAGGTGCACTTGCAGGCATGATTATTGGTACAGAGGTAATCTTCGGAATGGCCACGGGTCCAAAAACTGCCTTTGGAGGGGAAATCTTTGGAGAGAAGATTCTACTACTACGGGTAATCTTACTAGTTCCAACAATATTGCTAATGTCGGAATCCTCTTCTTCGGAGCTCGCTTCTTCGGTGGTCAACCCATCTTATTTAATATTATGGTAGTAGATTTCTCCACCGTAATTCCACGGTACTGTCTTGTCTAATTCATATGGGACTTGCCCAGGCATTGTAATTATGAGAGGAGTAGTCTTTGGAACTGATGTAATCCTAACGGGTATTTTGGGGGCCCTGGAAGGATTGGAGGAGATGGTTATGATTGAAACGTCTTTAACTAAAATGAGTGAAACAGGAGCATTTTCAAATAGAATTTCTTGGTTGTCAATCAGGCGTTGGATACCTGTCTTCAGCAGAGGGCAATCAAATGATGCGGATAGGAAAACATGGCAGTCTTTATCGCAACCTGGGAATATACCAACTTTCAACAAATTCATCTTAATGATCGGGAGCGGAGTTAAGAGTTCATCTAATGTAGCAACAAACAAATCTTCCTCGATAGCATTGGCGTTGTGACTATGTCTAGGCATAGGAGCAGAAATAACATATGGTTTTTCTGGCACCTCAAACTCGATCTCTTTTGCATCTATGAGGTCTTGAATCTTGTTTTTCAAAGCCCAACAGTTATTGGTGTTGTGGCCCGGACTTTCGGAATGGTATGTGCATCTGGAATTTGGGTGATAATGGGGGGACGCCATGTTGGGATTCTTTGGAGCCTCCTTCAAAGTTGCCAAATTAGATTTCAGTAGATGTGGTAAAACCTGGGCTAGAGTCATGTTAATTCTGGTGAATTGCCGAACTGGCCTTTCCACCCTTGGTTGATTACTTCTTGGTTGATCAGATGCAGATTTTGGGATCATAACGGCCCCTACCATTGGTCGGCGTTCAGCTCTCCCTTGGTTCCTTTGTGGATAAACAGCAGATACCTCCTTCTTTCCAGTGAAAGGTTTTCTCACAGCTGTAGAGGCAGATGAATCTTTCTGAATCTTTCCACTTTTTATGCCAGCCTCTACCCTTTCTCGGGTTAATATTAACTCAGTAAATCCAGCGGATGAACTCCCAATCAAATGGTTGAAGAAAGGGCCCGATATAGTACTCAAGAACATATCCACCAACTCCCTTTCAAACAGAGGGGGTTGCACTCTCCCAGCTAGATCTCTCCATTTTTGTGCGTAATCTTTGAAACCCTCATTTGAAGCCATAGCCATACTCTGAAGTTGAGTACGGGTAGGCGCCAAATCTGCATTATACTGGTACTGTTTATAGAAAGTTGCGGAAAGGTCTTCCCTGTTGTGGACGTCAGCCCTTTCTAATTGGTAAAACCAATCGAGTTGTGTTCCGGATAAACTATCTTGGAAAAAATGCACCCATAGGTCTTTATCGGTAGAGTGCGGTTGGATCTTTCTCACGTATGATTGGAGGTGCATTTTAGGACATGACACCCCATCATATTTTGCAAACAACGACACTTTGAACTTTGGCGGGATTATAATTCCTGACACCAACCCCAATTCTTCAAAATCTAGACCTGGTACCCTCTGTATTTCCATAGCGCTTAAACGCTCTTCAAGATGTCTGTACTTATCATCAGCCAGAGGGTATTGTTCCTCAGAGTAGTCTTCCTCTTCTTCCTCCTCTTCATATTCTGACGGTACCGCTGTTTCTTTTTCTTTCCCTTCTCTTTCCCCGGAAGTGGTTTCAAAATTCAAGGTCCTTCTAGTCTGTCCCTGAAATCTTCACCCCATATTCAGAACCCCAGTGGCCTTCTTTGGTTTCTTCTTTCTCTCTTCAGCTAACAGGGTCTTCAATTCATCTTGACCCTTGGCTAGGGTCATGAGCAACTGTTGAAACTGCGTGTTTTGAGCCTGAAGATCTTTGATCGTCTGTTTGAGATCCATCTTACTAAAATAAACAGTAGAGAGATGAGGAAACTGGTTGCAAAAGACCTGCTTATGTCATGATGAATGATATGTATACATGCAATGCTTTCAAGGATTTAAAAATTCAAATTTGTTTTAAACAAAAAGAAACACACGTTATATTAATAAGATAGAATTTGAGTACATCAATGCCCCTTGGGCAAAATAATACAAAATTCTAAGATAAAAAAAAGTGTTCTGCATCGTCTTTGGTGCTATGTAGGTATTTAGAGTCTGCTCCTCATGAAGTAGCCTAGTGAGTTCCAAAACCTTCTTCTCGCTTGCGTAGAATTGGGCTTCGAAAGTATCTCGCTCTCCCTTGAGTTGTATCCAATCCCTTTGTAGATCTTCGAGTGATGTGGGCATGTCAGGATGTAGGATAGTGTATGGAACTTCTCCTTCCTTAACAGGCTCAATAATCACTGGGAGAATGGACGGATAAGGAATCATAAGACTTTGAGCGCGGGTTCGTACCCACTTGAGGTAAGGCTCAAGAGGTATGGAATTCTTGTGTCCCAAAGTCTTGCTATCCACCTTGTTTAGCATCCTCCAAGCTCGGATGAATCTCTGGCAAAGACCTTGATCGTTGTTGTCGTAGTCGAATACCAAGCCTTGAATCATCATATCATGTGGGTCATCCCTTCGGGCATAACCAAACTGTCTTAGAGCTAAGAATGGGTTGTAGGTGATGCCTCCCCTAATGCCAAGTAGAGGGGCATTAGGGAATTCCCCACAACGGTCAACAATGATAACATTCTCTTTGGATCGAGAGCACCAATGAATATCTGAATGTTTGAGCATCATTAACCTTTGTGACCACCTTAATCCTTGCTCATTCTTTAAGACTGATTGGGGAAGATGAGAAATAAACCATCTTTCCAGGAGGGGAATACAACACATAAGGACCCCTCTTTTCCTCATTGTACGAGTGTGAAAAGAGTGTAGGATATCCCCTAGTAATGTAGGCACCAGATTGCGTGACATGAAGATTTTGACGGCACTCACATCTATGAGTTGGTCAGGATTGGGGAACAAGACCATCCCATAGATAAGAAGAGCCACAATCTCCTCAAAAGCTTTCAAGTCTAGGGAATTCCAACAGCTTTGGGCTTTCTCAAACAGAAACTTTTCCAAGAAGCCTTTGACACCACTTCTAGTTTCCCAATGAGTTGTGACATCAGATGAGTGCAAGTGCAGGGCTTGAGCAATCTCTTATGGCTTTGGATCTCTTTCCGTACCGTTGAAAGGTAGTTGATTGAGAATAGTAATCCTCAAGAGTTGAGAGAATTCTTCCAAAGTAGGCACAAGCTGATAGTCAGGAAATGTGAAGCAATGATGTAAAGGGTCAAAGAACTGGAAGAGAACCTTCATCATATCCTCATCTATGTTGGAGGTGACCAAGTTGAGTAGACGACCATGCCTCTCGGTGAATGGAGAGTTTTCAGGGATCCTTGAAGCTAGCTCCTTGAGTTGTAGAGGAATTCTTACAAGGTTGATTTGGATAGTTTTCCTGCGAAGTGAATCCATATCCTACAAAACAAGAACAAAGATGAATCTTCAAAATCCTTGAAATGGTTAGTGAATGCATATGATGTTCATGATGTCCATGATGTTATGTACAAGTATGCATATACAAGAAAGTCAAACAAGTTCTTAGTTTAGGCTTGCATGGGGTTTTATAGGTAAGTACCCTCTTGAAGTTTAGTTGGCTCAACCTGTCCTAATAATAGTAACCGGGTTCTAAGGAGCTCAATATCATTGGACTATTTCCTTGGTCATTGTTTTAGCTTAAGCCTCTTTAATGGTGACCGAAATATCCCAAGAAACCAACCCTCAATGAGTGTAGTATCGAGTATCTACCAACTTCGGACTGCACCGAAGTCGGTCATCTCACTACATCCTAAAGGCCAAGTTGGTCAAGTAAAGGGTTCTAGAAGTTCGTTAGTGCTTCATGACATCACTCAACGGCCCCGTATTCTCTTTTATTAACTCAAAGGCTACCGGTACCCACAAATATGTCACACTAACATAGCTATTGCTTAGACCATGTCGGTATACCCCGAACAGTTTCCACAATGTATTGCTATTTACCTATAATGTTTCCCAAATCCGGGTAGAGGATTCAAACCCAAACAAAGAACCATAATGTAAAGCAAACAAGTCAAACAATGTAAGCAAATAAATGTGATATAAACCCTAAGGTAACCCCACTTTTAAAATGTCCCCAGCAGAGTCGCCAGTTCTGTGATGTGGTGGGAGAACTGACTTGAGGTTTTGCGTTTTATCGCAAATTTTGCGGTTAGCAAGAGTCGCCACCGACTTTTCTTTTATCCAAAAGGAAAGGTGAAAAAGCACAGGAAAGACCTTTGAGATTGTTTCTTGAGTTCGGGGGTAGATTATGAAAAGGGAAGGTATTAACACCCTTTTCATCCATGGTTTTCCATGGGCTCTTAGTTACTTGCTTTAGATCACTTGCTTTTGTTTGTTTGAGATTGTGTTTGGTGTGGTTTTGAAAGTATTTTGTAAAAGAGGCCATTCATTTAGGCAATCTTTGTAAAGATTCTCGTTCGTAAGAATGTATATAAAGATGTTTTTCTTATGAAAATGTTTTCAATGATTGTAAGATGTTTTGTAATGCGTGTGTGTTTTTGAAAATAGCAAGGATGTTTTTTTTTTGAAATGGAGCAAGTAACTAGAAGCTATCTACCTACTCAAATGTCTTTCCTATGTATTTTCTATTCCTTTGACGTTGTTGTCTTACCATTGATTTGGTAAGCAACCCTATCTTTGGATGTAAACGGGACGGGCGTGGGTCATCGTATAACCATGATTAGCAATGTTTGCAAAGTATCTTAGCATTTTGAGGGACCAAGATCATTTTGTAAGGCAACTTTTGAATAGCGTCATCGAGGGACTATGATCTTAAATTTTTTTTGTTTTGCCAAGATACTTCGCATGCGTAACATGGCCATTTTTGTTTTAGGCAACCAAGTGGGAGAAACCCTAAGGGTGCTTGTGCGCAAGTGTGTCATTTCCATGCTTTTGATTTTGTCTTGTATTTAGGGTGTTCTATTTTGCTTTGTTTTGTTCTTCTCATGCAAACCCTAATTACTAATCATGACATATAAAGCGATAAATTGCGTAATGTAAATATTTCTAAGCTATTACAACAATTTATGGGAGGGGGGAATACAAATTTGAATGGGGATTTGCACAAATATAAAGCTAAATACATTATTACAACCAAATCGAATTTGTACGAATTTAAGATAAATACAAAACAATATTTAAAATGTAATGCAATGCAATGTGTTGTACCCCAAAATTTTCCCTCCCATATTCCTCAAAGTTTGTCAAGAATAATCTCCAAGTGTTCAAGATGGCTCAAGAGTTGGACAGTCAAATCACCTCCTAAGGCAGTCAAGTCAAAATTAGGGTTTTGTGTTGCATCAAGGTCCTTACATCCAAATGACCTAAAGTTATCCCCAATGTCCCAAACATGTTCTCAATTTCATCCATGTCAAATTTCAAGCCTTGCAGAGAAAGTTTGGTGAGTCAATTGCTCAAGAAGTCCAAAAATCGACTGTGCTAGGGCAAAAGTCAACTGTGACCCAAATACAGTCAAGCCTCAAGATTTTTTGTAAACATTCTCATTTTGAAGGATAATTCATCATTTTCTCAAGGGTTGATCATGATTCATCAAGGATTGCTCAAGATTCATCAAGATTCAAAAGTTGCTAAATTAGGGTTTTGTAGGAAAAGTCAACTCAACTTTGACCAAGCATACCTTTCTCATACTTTATGATAAATGACCCATACAAAGCTCATTTTGAAGAGGATGAAATTTCCTACAATCCATCTTCACACCCCAAGATCAAGAAATGCACTCACAAAAAGTTACAAATTTGGACATTATAGGTCATTTTTGAAAGTCAACAAAAACACCTTTTTTTCCAAAGCTTATAACTTGAGCATGGAATATCAAAATGAGATTAGACCAAAACGGTTGATTAGAGTACATCTCAAGGTTTCTAAAAAGTCCAAGAACACTCCCAAAAGTTCAAAATTGAAGAAGTTATGCATTGTTGAACTTGGGCATTTTTCCAAAATTGCCAAAAGTCAACTAGCCTCAAAACTCCAATTTTTGACAAAAGGGCCCACTTTTTTCCACTTGATTTGGTCTTATCACACCACACACGTGTCCCATATTTAATTTCATGACCAATCATTTATTTTTCTATTTTATTTAATTTTTATTGATTTAATTCATTTTAAATTAATATTAATTCAAATAAAATCCAAAAATTAATGGAATGAGATTCTTGTGGTCATTACAGCTTGCAAATATCATGAGAAACTCAATCAAACTCGTGCCAAGTCAAAACATGCACAAAATCTCAGATTTGATGCAAATATGGAAACTTGATAATGGTGATCAAATCAAATCTCCATTCATCAATTCTTATGGATTCAAGCCCAACTCTTGACCTAATTCACTTCCAATATACATGTACAAGTGAGGCATAGTAAGGATACGACCTAAGCATTGCAGAAACAGCTAAACAAGAATTGAAAAAAGTGTGAAAAAGTGGGAGATCAAAATCAATATTAGAGCACGATTCAGTCCAAAAGCTTGACATAGCTCTCTTGATGGCAATCTCCTAAAGCTGTAGCAATCAAAACCAAGTCCTAAAACCTCCTAAATCGTGATGTAAGTCATCACGAATATACCCCTGTACATGGAAACGTAACTCATCATTCTTGCATCTTTTTGCCACTTTTCTTGTACATTCATACTTGCCATTCAATTTCCAATGATTTTGTAATATTTAATTTTGTTTTCATGGCTTATAACCTCGTATCCAAAGCTAGGGTTCTTGTTCTTGTTTTTTAGGCATTTTTGATGCAGGATAAATTGAGACTAATGATGGGTATAGAGATGATCAGGGAAGAGAGACGAATGCAGTGATGGTCTCCATTGGCATTTATATAGCTTGTAGCTCATGATAGGATGACGCCATGGATTTAGTTGCGGAATAAAATCCGCAGGAAAAGTTACAGTCTTCGTTGAAGAAGACGAAGACGTGTCCCTGCGTCATTGGCCTGTTCAAATTGTTTAACGCATTTTTTAATTCCCAGGCATAATTAATTGTTTACAATATTTTATTTGTTTTGCATTATATTAACAAAGAAGCAGCATGGTTGAGTTGGCAAAGGAAGCGTGTCTATGAGCATTGGGACCTGGGTTCGAATCCCAGGTCCCCTAATATTTGTTGTAATTTTTCTCCAGGTTATTCCACACAGCACTCCAAGCATGGCACACCATGCATCGTTGCCTGATCTCCTGCCAGATGGCCCTCAGGCCAAATCCAAGGATCCAGATTGAAGGTTCACCATGAACCCTAGTCAACACGCATGCATTGGATTCAAAATGTCAAAGCAGGCTGATTGAAATTGGGCCTGGAAATTGCTGATTCCACCATCAAATTAAGCCCACACCCCCCTGGGTTATTTCTTTTTCCCTTCATATTTTCATTTATTTATTTTGTTCTAATCATTTATTTTATTGTTAATTAACTAACCAATTATTTTTCTTAATAAAATCAGAAAATAAAAAATATAATATTTTTATTTATTAAATTTAATTTCATTATTTTATTTTTTGTAAATAAACAATAATTAATTTATTTAGTTTTAATTAGGTTTAACATTAATGTTTTTGCAATAAATTAAAATCAATTTAGAATTAGGGTTCTTAATAGCTTTTAACCATTTTTATTTTATTTTCTCAAATATTAAAAAATCCAAAAAAATATATTTTTATTAATTAATTAATAATTGGTTTAGATTTAATTTCATTTAATCCAAAAATAACAAAAATATGCTTTCTTTAATAAAAAGGGTCAAAACCCTAAAAATGCGCCGATTTAATTTTCTTGCACGCGATTTATTTGTTTTCAATTTTGTAATTGCTTCAGGAATGTAATAGGTTTTTAAATTAGGACTTTTAATTATTTATCGCTTTGATTTACTTTCCGCAATTTAAATTAAAAGGTTTGTCTTTGGCGATGTAAATACCTGACGCCTTGTAATAGCTTAGATTTAATTTCCCGCAATTTAATTTCCGCACAATATTAACTGTTAGATGCTTGATAAATAGGCAATGCATGACAAGATCAATCTTTAACTTAAAATTAACATAGCTCACCATTGACATATACAGATAAAAATTAACTGAAACAACACACTCGCACATGCCACTCTTAGGGTACACCTCACTTGGTTTCCTGGAACATGGTCATTGAGTATAGGAAGTTTTAGAGGTCGCCCTCTTGTCCAAAGATCATAAGTTGCCTCGAAACGGTTGCCTCGGAAAAATGATCTAAGACATTAGGGTTACCGCTAAAGCGTCCTAACATTGCTTTAGTGACCACACGTCCCTTAATCGAATTGACCCTTAAAATCCAACGACAGTGCTACCTACTCCTCAATAGTGGGATAGCATTATCTAAAGGACATTTGCACAGATTAATTCCTTTTTCGAGTAGGTAGATGGTTCTTAAGTACTTTCTCCTTTTAAAACAAAACAAAACTTTTCGCACTTACACCCCTTTCAAACAAAAAACTCTTTTCAAACTCACAAACACAAAGAAAAGCAAACTTTTGAAAACACAATGAGCAAGTACCTAAGAGCCCGTGGATAACCACGGATAGAAAGGGTGCTAACACCTTCCCTTTCTATAATCTACCTCCCGAACCCCGAGAAATATCTCAAAAAGGAATTTTTCTGTGCTTTTGTCCTTTCCTTGTTGGATAAAATAAAAGACGGTGGCGACTCTTGCTTACCGCGACATTTTGCGAAAACAAACGCAAATGTGAACCAGCATTCCAAAACAGTCAATTCTCATTCCCACCGATCACAGAACTGGCGACTCTGCTGGGGACTTATAATAAGTGGGGTGTACCTTAGGATTAGATCATTATGTTTTCAATTATATGCTTTGTATGCTTTAATTTTGTGGGCTTGTATCGGAGTTCTATAGATGCTAACCTGGGTCTGGGGACACCCTTTAGGTAAGTAGCAATAAACTGTGAGGGATTTGTACGGCGTAGACCGATACTGATGAAGCAGTAGCTACGTTAGTGTGGCACTTTAGTCTGTACCGATATCCCTTGTGTTAGAACGAGGAGAATATGGGTCTTCTAAGGGGTCATTTAGCACCAATTGACCTTAGAACCTTAAATTGACCAACTTGGCCATAGAACAGTAGCAGTGTGCTACACTCATTGAGACTAAACTCTCGCGATGATTCTGGCCGCAAGAAAAGGTTGCTAAACTGGAATTATGACCGATTGAGGGTAGTCAGTGATATTGAGATCCTCTAGAACCCGGTTACTATTTTTAGGATAGGCTTAAACCAACTGAACTGAAAGAGGGTAGTACCTAAGCTCCATGCCAGCCTGAAATCTAAGGGCTCTCAGTGTGACTTGTGTGCCTTTACCATGTTTGATTTTTGTGGATACTTGTGGTGTGCCTTTATCATGACATCATGACATCATAACATTGCATACATCTTGCATAAGGACTAACCTATTTCAAAGACAAGAGGGTTTCATCTTTGCTCTGTTTTGTAGGTTATCATGATGCCCATGCATAAGAATACTATCCGGATCAACTTTGTCCAAGTCCCTACCTTGCTTAAAGAGTTGGTTGCCAAGATGCCTGACACTACTTCCTTCATCAGGAGGCATGGTTCTCTTCTCAGTATGGTCACCTCCAAATTGGACGAGTAGATGATGAGTGTCCTGGTCCAGTTTTATGATCCGTTGTACCATTGCTTCACTTTTCAAGACTATCAGCTGGTTCCTACCCTAGAGGAGTTCTCTGAGCTGCTGGGTATCTCTGTTTTGGAGCAGACTCCGTTTACTGGTTGGGAGAAGACTCTTAGGCCTGAAGAGATTGTTGCAGCCCTTCACTTGACCAAAGAGGAGGTAATGGCTAACTGGGAGACTAGAAGTGGAGTTAAGGGTTTTCTGACTAAGTTCTTGGTTGGCAAGGCTAACTACTTCTGGGACAGCTTAGACTTCAAGGCCTTCGAGGATATTCTGGCTCTTCTAATTTATGGTTTGGTATTGTTTCCGAATCCTGACACTTTTGTTGATATTAATGCCATAAAGATCTTCATCTCTCAGAACCCTGTACCCACTCTCTTGGGTGACATCCTCCATCAGCTCTATGCCCGTACTGACCGAAAGCGGGGAACCTTGATGTGTTGTGCTCCTTTATTGTCGAGGTGGTTTATTTCGGGGCCTCCCTAAGTCAGTGTTGAAGAACAAAGAAGGAATGGGCTGTGCTTATAGGGTGATGTCTCTTTCTCATAATGACATTATCTGGACTCTCAAAGGTATGGATGAGGTGACTATTATTGATCGATGTGGAGAGTATCCTAATGTTCCATTGATAAGGATCCATGGAGGAATTTCTTACAACCCATGCTTAGCTCTCTGTCAGTTTGGAAGAGCCAGAAGAGAAGGACCTCATGAGATGTTGATGCCTCATATCATCTTTGATTTTTAGGGAGATAGCGACGAGCAACGTCGCAGATTAATAAGAGCTTGGGACAAAGTTCACCAATCTGATCCACATGAGTTGGGTCCAAAGACTTATCTGCCAATGGAGCCATATCTCAGATGGGTCCGTATCCGTGCCCAGAAGCTAGGTATGCCATATGAAGTTGTCCGGCCTGTCACTCTTGAAGTTGCTAATGAAGAAGGGGTTCTTCCAACCATTCTCCATCCTTATATGCCCACTGATATTGGGGCACTGAAGAGGTCTTGGATGCAGTTGAGGGATGAACGAGATTCTTACCGAGAGAAGTTCAATGAACAAGAGCAGAAGATCCAAAAGCTGACTAGACAGTTAGAGAACAAGCGGATCCTGAACGACTATGTCCGCACTGAGAAGAAGAGACCATGGGAGCATTGATGGACCTTTGATGATTTCCTTTCCAGCTTTTGTTTACTTTCCAGTATTTCCATTCTTGTAACGCCTTAAGGGCAATTTGTTGAACAATTTAAATTTTGAAGTTTAAATCTAATAAAGTGTGTTTCCTTTCTTGTTTACAAATTTGAATCCCGATTGTCTTTGAAATCATAATCATACGCATTTCATCCCATGCACTCCATAAGCAGGTACCCATTACAGGTCTCTTATCTTCTTCGCTGTTTATTTCAGCAATCATCATGTCTGCTGAACCTTCAACTGAGCAAGTTATCAAGGCCCTCCAGGCCCAAAATGCCCAATTTCAAGAGCTGGTCATGAGTCTAGCTAAGGGTCAGCAAGACCTGAAGACCCTGATCCTGAAGGAGAAGAAAAAGAAGAAGAGGAGGACAGTCCTGTTCAACACTGGTCCTAGGTTAGGAAACAGGCTACGGGATGAAGTTGATCTAACCACCTCATCTGGAGGGAAAGATAGTCCATAAGAAAGGAGGGCTCCTAGCCCTGTGGTCTCCGACAACGAGACGGACTACAATGAAGAACAGTATCCTCCTGCTGAGGATAAGTACAAACAATTGGAAGACCGTTTGAGCGCTATGGAAATTCAAAAGGTGCCCGGTCTGGACTTCGGAGATCTAGGTCTATCATCCGGGGTGGTGATTCCCCATAAATTCAAGGCACCAGCCTTTGCCAAGTATGACGGAGCTTCCTGTCCAAAGCTGCACCTCCGGTCATATGTGAGGAAGATCCAGCCTTACACTGCTGATAAGAACTTATGGATCCATTTCTTTCAAGACAGTCTCTCAGGGACTCAGTTGGAGTGGTTCTATCAGTTGGACGGAGCCAGTATCCGCAGTTGGGAAGATTTGGCTACTGCATTCTACAGGCAGTATCAGTACAACTCCGAGCTCGCTCCTACGCGTACCCAACTCCAGGGTATGTCAATGGGAACGGGTGAAGGATTCAAAGATTATGCTCAGAAGTGGAGAGACCTTGCCGGAAGGGTGCAACCACCTTTGGCTGATCGTGAGCTTGTTGACATGTTTCTGGGGACCCTGTCTGGTCCATTCTTTAACCATCTGATTGGAAGCTCTTCTGCTGGGTTTCCAGATCTTATTTTAACTGGTGAAAGGATTGAGGCTAGTATTAAGGATGGGAAGATACATAAGGGTGCCTCATCGAGCACCGAGAAGAAGCTGTTTAAGAAAGAGTCAAGTGATGTCTACAGTGCAAGAAGACATAATAGACCTGAACACCGCCAAGCTGTCAATGCAGTTGTTATTTCAAAACCTACTGGTACTCCTCAGTACAACAATCAACAAAAGGATGAGAGACCTCGAAGGCAATTAACCCGTCTCAGCATGACCTTATCTCAGATTCTGCCACAGTTACTGAAGACTAATCTAGTGACCCTAAGGGAAGCTCCAAAGAATTCAAATAAAACGTCACCAAGGTATAACCCTAACGCCCGTTGCGCTTATCACTCCGATAGCCCGGGGCATAATACAGATGATTGTTGGGCTTTGAAGAACAAGATACAAGACTTAATTGATGCAAAGGAGATTGAGTTCGAAGCGCCTGAGAGGCCTAATGTTGTGACTGCTCCCATGCCCAAACATGGAGTAAATGCTGTAGAGGAAGAATCATTTGTAGTTTCTGTGAATGACATTGTCACCCCTCTGATGACTATCAAGAAGAACCTGTTGCTAGCCGGTTTATTTCTGGGCTTTGACGAAGGTTGCCATATGTGTTCTGTTTTACCTACCGGTTGCCCATTCCTGAAGTCAGGTATCCAAAACCTGATGGATAGTAAGGAGATCCTGTTTGAGAAGACTGTTGTTCCTTCCGTTCCTTCTGAAGAAGATGCCATCATTACCCTTTCTGACAATTCTTCCAAGGCTCCCTCGAGGAAGCCTGTTAGAATTACATCTGTTCCGAAGATCGCACCTGTGATCATCACTATTCCGGGGCCCATCCCCTATACCTCTGATAAAGCTATCCCTTGGCACTATGGGGCTGATGTTTATGTTCTTGGAGTTAAGCAAGAGTTGGATGCTGATACTGGCGTCAGCAACATTACTGGACCTGTTAAAGTCACCCGTAGCGGAAGACTTTTCTCACCTGACATTGTCCCACCAACAGCCCGAAGACCTGTTGTCATTACACCTGCAAGTGTACCTACTACCATTCCTGATCAAGTTCCTAGTCCTACCCCTGTCGCCGAGTCATATGACGCTTGGGGCAAAGGGATTACCACTGATGTGCCTGCCCAGACGGAGGCACCGAAGACAATTACTGCTGAAGCTTCCAAACAGGAGATGGAAGAGATTCTGAAGATTATTAAGAAGAGTGATTACAAAGTAGTTTAGCAACTGGGGCAAACCCCATCCAAGATTTCTATGTTGTCGCTATTGCTGTGCTCAGAGGCCCATGCCAAGGCTCTGATTACCTTTCTGAAGACTGCCCACGTGCCACAGGAGACATCAGCTAATCAGTTTACCGATTATGTGGCCAATTTAACTGCTGATAATGGTTTGGGTTTCTCAGACGCTGACTTGACTGTTAAGGGGAAGAACCACAACGATGCCCTGCATGTCTCCATTGAATGCAGGGGCACTACTCTTGCACATGTATTGGTTGATACTAGTTCCTCATTGAACGTATTGCCTAAAAAAGCTCTAGACCGGTTGGATTGCAAGGGGTTGGAGCTAAAACCAAGTAACATCATTGTCAGGGCCTTTGATGGGTCTAAAAGGATGGTGCACGGTGAAGTTGATATTCCAATTAAAGTTGGTTCTCAGGTCTTCAATTCTACATTCTACGTGATGGACATTCGACCATCCTATTCTTGTTTGCTGGGTCGTCCATGGATCCACAAAGTTGGGGCCGTAACCTCAACGCTCCACCAGAAGTTGAAGTACCCGGTCAGAGGGAAGATTGTGACAGTACAAGGGGAGGAAGAGTATATGGTCATCCACCTCAACTCGTTCCGATACGTAGAGATGGATGGGGAGTTCATTGAGACCCCATTTCAACACTTTGAAGAGGTGCCCCAGACACTGGCATCAGCTGAGACTGTGGTTGAAGATTCTCCTATGAAGATGGCTTCCTTAAAAGATGCTCGGGCTGTTATTGAGAAGGGTGAGTGTGCAAATTGGGGCCGACTCCCTGATTTTACACAGAAGACTAACAAGTTTGGTTTGGGTTTCACTACAGAAGCTCAAAGGGTTGTTCGTAATGCAAGGATTGGAAGACCTCCCGTGTTCATCAGCAACTCAGGAGTAAATGCCATTGAAGATGATGTGGAGGAGTCTGAATTCGACAGCTGGATCTATCCTACGACCAACGGTGGACCAAGCAACTAGACCGCGAAGGACTTCATCCCTATTACTTTTGTTACCCAGTAATGAACTCTTTGCTTTGAATTTGTAATAGACAATGTTTCGAAACTTTATGGCCCGGTGTCTTACCCGAGGCACTATGGCTTCATTTGTGAGGGCTTTTGTGTGTCATTTTCATATATCATTAATAAAAGCATTGGACGTCTTCTGCATTTCAAATTTTGCGCTCCTTGTCTTTCTTTATTATATATTGCAAAACAGCTATTTTACACACACTCACATATACAGGTCCACATCCACTCTGGATCTCACTGGTAACGACTCTGCTACTGCCAGTTATGACTTCGAGAATCCGATCAACTTAGCCGAAGACGAAGGTGAAGATGATTGCGAAGTGCCTGGTGAACTTGCAAGACTGTTACTTCAAGAAGAGAGGGCCATTCAGCCGCACGAAGAGCTAGTGGAGTCAGTGAATCTGGGTACTGAGACAGACAAGAAGGAAGTCAAGATCAGTGCAAATCTGGAGCTTAGTGTGAAACAACGGTTAATTCAGATGCTACGTGACTATGTTGAGATCTTTGCCTGGTCTTACGAAGATATGCCTGGGTTGGATACTGACATTGTGGTTCATCGCCTGCCTACCAAGGAAGACTATCCTTCGATAAAACAGAAGGTTCGCCATATGCGCCCAGAAATGACTGAGAAAATCAAGGCTGAAGTTATGAAATAGTTCGACGCCGGTTTTCTAGCAGTTACTTCTTACCCTCAGTGGGTGGCCAATGTGGTGCCTGTGCCGAAGAAGGATGGTAAGGTTCGAATGTGTGTCGACTACAGGGATCTGAACAGGGAAAGCCCCAAGGATGATTTCCCTCTACCTCATATCGACATTCTGGTTGACAATACTGCTCAGCACAAGGTCTTCTCCTTTATGGACGGTTTCTCCGGTTATAACCAGATTAAAATGGCTCTCGAAGACATGGAGAAGACGACCTTTGTTACTCAGTGGGGTACCTTTTGCTACAAGGTCATGCCTTTTGGGTTGAAGAGTGCTGGGGCAACGTATCAGCGTGCCATGGTTGCTTTGTTTCATGACATGATCCATCATGAGATTGAAGTATACGTCGACGATATGATTTCAAGGTCTCAGACTGAGGAAGAACATCTTGACCATCTGCAGAAGCTGTTTAACAGGTTGAAGTTGTACAAGATGAGGTTGAACCCGAACAAGTGCACCTTCGGGGTAAGGTCTGGTAAGCTACTGGGTTTCATCGTAAGTGACAAAGGTATTCAAGTGGATCCTGCGAAGGTAAAATCTATACAAGAGATGCCAACTCCCAGGACAGAGAAAGAAGTCAGAGGCTTCCTGGGACGACTGAACTACATTTCCCGATTCATCTCGTACCTAACTGCTACTTGTGAGCCAATCTTCAAGTTACTGAAGAAAGATCAAGTGGTACATTGGAACGATGAATGTCAGGCCGCTTTCGAAAGGATTAAAGAGTATCTCCAAGAGCCTCCTATCCTGATGCCACCAGTTGAAGGGAGACCTTTGATCTTATACTTGACAGTACTTGACAACTCAATGGGGTGTGTGCTAGGGCAGCATGACGAGTCTGGCCGAAAAGAGCATGCTATTTATTACCTTAGCAAAAAGTTTACCGACTGTGAGACCCGATACTCACTGCTTGAGAAATCTTGTTGCGCTTTGGCATGGGCTGCTTGCCGGCTGAGACAGTATATGCTGACTCACACTGCTCTGTTGATTTCAAAGATGGATCCAATCAAGTATATCTTCGAAAAGCCTGCCTTGTCCGGAAGAATAGCAAGATGGCAGATGATCTTGACTGAGTATGACATCCAGTACACAACTCAAAAAGCAATCAAGGGAAGTGTATTGGCAGACCATTTGGCACATCAGGCAGTGGATGATTACCAATCTATGAACTTTGAATTCCCGGATGAGAATATCATGTTGGTAACTGATTGTGAGACACCTGGACCGGATGAAGGACCTGAGGAGGGATCCCGATGGTCTATGTACTTTGATGGAGCTTCAAACGCTTTGGGTAATGGCATTGGCACCGTGATCATATCTCCTAAAGTCTCTCATACTCCGTTTACCGCCAGACCATGTTTCAACTTCACCAACAACATGGTGGAGTATGAAGCATGCATTATGGGTCTTCGAGCATCAATTGACCTAAGGATTAAGTTTCTAAGTGTCTTCGGAGATTCCGCTTTCATGATCAGTCAGATCAAAGGCGAGTGGGATACGAAACACCCAAACCTTATTCCTTACAAGGAGTATGTATTGACATTGCTTCCCCATTTTGAGGAGATAACCTTTGAACACTTCCCTAGAGAGGAGAATCAGTTGGCGGACGCGCTAGCTACAATGTCTTCTATGTTCAAAGTCAATTGGGACAACGAAGCTCCCCGGATCATTATTGAAAGATTGGACGAACCTGCACATTGCTGTGATCTTGAGACTGAAGAAGTAACAGGAAAGCCCTGGTATCATGAGGTGAAGAGGTACCTTGAAGCTCAAGAATACCCCGAGGGTGCATCTGTTAATGACAAGAAGTTTCTGAGGAGGTTCGCGGCAAAGTTCTTCATCAGCAATGGCATCCTTTACAAGCGTAACCATGATTAGACCTTACTGCGTTGTGTGGATAAGATTGAAGCAGAAAGGATCATGACAGAGTTACATGAAGGTACCTTCGGAACCTATTCTAGTGGACATACCATGGCAAAGAAGATCCTTCGGGCAGGATATTACTGGTCCACAATGGAAGCCGACTGTTATCAGCATTCTCGGACATGTCACAAGTGCCAAGTCTATGTTGATAAGGTGAACATACCTCCAGTTCCTCTGAACGTCTTGACAGCGCCTTGGCCTTTTGCAATGTGGGGCATTGATATGATCGGCGAGATCAGACCTACGGCGTCCAACGGGCATCGTTTCATCCTGGTGGCGATTGATTACTTTACGAAGTGGGTTGAAGCGGCGTCCTTTGCTACTGTAACCAAGAACGCCGTGGCACGTTTCATTCGACACAATCTGATTTGTCGTTACGGTGTACCAGAGAGGATCATTACGGACAATGGCACCAATCTCAACAACAAGATGATCACTGAGCTTTGCGAGCAATTCAAGATACAGCATCATAACTCTTCTCCTTATCGGCCGAAGATGAATGGGGCTGTAGAAGCGGCTAATAAGAACATTAAGAAGATTGTGCAGAAGATGACAGTGACATACAAAGACTGGCATGAGCTGTTACCATTTTCTCTTCATGGGTACCGCACCTCAACACGGACGTCAATAGGGGCAACACCCTATTCCTTGGTATATGGTATGGAGGCAGTCTTGCCTATTGAAGTTCAGATACCCTCTCTTCGAATCATGAAGGATGCAGGTTTGAGTGAAGATGACTGGATTCAGACCCGGCTTGATCAATTGAACCTAATCGACGAAAAAAGACTTACTGCTATTTGTCATGGTCAGACGTACCAAAAACGGATGATCAAGGCATTTAACAAGAAGGTCAGATGACAAGAGTATCAAGTTAGGGACCTGGTAATCAAGCGCATTATCCTACCTCAAGGTGATCCCAGGGGCAAATGGACCCCTACTGTTGTACCCCAAAATTTGCCCTCCCATATCCTTCAAGAATTGCAAAGTCAAAGCTACAAAATTCCCCAAGGGTTGCACAGTTCAAGGGCCTCCTAAACAGTCAAAATTAGGGTTTTGGTTCTGATCAAGAAAATGAAGTTTCCAAGGGTCCAATCAAGTCCCACATGCCTACAAATATGGTCAAGCATCCTCATACCAAGTTTCAAGACTTTCAGCACAAAATTGCACAGTCAAAAACCCTAATTGCACTACAGTCAACTGTAGGGGCAAAATGGTCATTTGGCAGTCAAAAGTTCAAATTTTTGGTCAATATCTCATTTTGAAGCCACAAACATAATTTTATCAATGCTTGATCATGATTCTCAAAGCTTGGCTCAAAAATCATCAAGATGCAAAAGTTTCCTTATTTGGACAGTTGAAAAAGTCAACTGTAAATTGACCAGGGCATAACTTTCACATGGATTATCAGAAAAATTCCATCCAAAGCTCATTTTGAAGATAAAGACATTTCATGCAACTCATCTTCACACTTCAAGTCCAAGAAATGCTCTCACAAAAAGTTATCAATTTCAACATTATAGGTCATTTTCAAAAGTCAATAAAAAGGGACTTTAAGTCAAAGGCCATAACTTGAGATTGGTAAATCAAAATGACATGGGACCAAAGGCATTGGTTATATGACTCAAAGGCCTTTCCAAAATGTCCAAGAACATGAGCAAAGCTTAAAAATTGAGCAAGTTATGCCTTGTGGAAGTTGGGAAATTTTTGGATATTTTGAAAAGTCAATATTGCTTCAAATGACCTAAAATTGCTAATGGACCTCTTTTTCTTCCACAATTCATTATCCAAGGCATGTGCACGACCATTTGGCCCAAAGGGAAGTTTTTCTTCATTTTTTATTTATTTATTTGGATTTTTATTATTAATAATTCATTTAAATTAATTTAAATACATGAAAAATGTTAAACCTAATGTTTCAAATCTTTTTATGCATATAATATCTCCAAGATTTTGTATAAGTCAGATTAGGAAAGAATTGAAGCTAATTGGATATGATTGAGAGCTAAAAATCATGAAAAAAGATTGAAAAATTATGGTTTGCAAATCAAATATTTTTCACATCAATGCATGGATTTTGATCAAGTTTCTTAACCTAAAACACTCACACATAAGTACAGAACGAAACCCTCGTGCTCACTGACTCCAAGCTGCGCTACAGACCAAGAACTATTTTTGAGTTTTTTACTTAAAAGTTGAAAACTGAAATCACGATTGCAGGGCCTTTCAAGACAAAACAACCACTCCATTAGCTTGACAAGGTTGCCAGGAGACGATTCCCATCGAGAACTGTGTCCCATACTCAAAGAATTGGTAATTCGAAGGCAAACTGCATAGCTCTTTTTGCATAATTGTATTTTATAATTTAGACCATATCACTGCATTTTTATGATTGATTTATACTAATGGGACCTTCCTGAAGCTAACCATGTAGATGAATTGAGTTTTTATGCACTATACAAGAAATCACCATGGGCGATGCTTAGGGTTTTCAGAACCTTAAATTGGGGTTTCTTGGTGAAGGAAAAATTAGCATTAGAGACCTATATCATTGAAACAAGCGTGATTGGACGATTGTAATGCCACCCTCGCGCTCAATTTATGAGCCCCCCTGAGCTAATCGCTATTTTTGCAAAAGTGACCTTTTGAAACGTTTCAAAACCGTTGCCAATGCTTTGTATGTTTCAGGAAATAAATAAGACCAGGAGGAAGATGATGATGTGTAGAGAGATGGTTGGCCCGTTTGAAAGTTCGCGCGCAAAAAGCACTAACGCATTATTCTATTTTATAATATTTGTTTGTCGTTTGATATACAGAAAGCGCGTTTGGTTCGTTTGGCAAGGCATAACATTGGTATTCATCAAGACCTGGGTTCGAGCCCCAGGTCCTCACCCTTTCCCTATTATTTTTCAATTGACGTTCCTATGCAGTTTCAATGATAAAGTCCACCATACATCTCCCAAATCAAGCCAGCCACGCGTACGTCAAGATCAATCAGAAGGCCACCGTTTAGGGAACATCATGGACGTGAGTCAAAGGCACTGCATGCTGGCATGGAAGTCAACGAGGCCAAAGGCCATTGGGCCCAAATTGCTAAAGTTTCACCTCCAAATTAGGGGCAGAACCCCCTAGGTTTGCTTTATTTCTTTTCATTATTTTGATATTATTTTCAATTATTGTCTTTATTTTAATTAGTTCTTTAATTCAATTATTTTTCATAAAAACAATAAAAATCAAAAAAGAGACAAAAATTAATATTTTTATTTAATGTTATATTTTTGTAAATAAAGCCTAATTAATTAATTAGTTTTAATTTAGGAATAAAATCTTAATATTTTCTTAATAAAAATCTAAAATTGGTAGAATTAGTTTTAATTAATTTTTATCCTTCTTTTTTTCTTTTCTTTTCACTAATACTTAAATATTTATTTTCATGAATTAAATCGCATTAATTAATTAGGGTTAATTTTAGGTTAAACTTTAATATGTTTTCATAACACAAATAAAAAAATTAGAATTAGGGTTAGTTTCTCAATTTCATTTAATTCTTTTTTCCATTAAAATCTTAAAATACCAAAAACAAATTTCTTTTCATTTTAATTTTATTAATTTAATAATTGTTTAATTTAATTTAATTAAAAAGGGTCCAACGCCCTCGTTTCAATTTAAAATCTCGATGCGCGTATTTATTTCTTTTTCTTTTAATATTTATGTATCTCTCCCAAGGCCATGTAACATTTTAATCTTTTCATTATTTCTTTATCTTTTTGTCAAATCGGGTCCTGGAAATTTTGGCGATGTGGACCCGCGCCTTTTGTAATAGCTTTAGAACTTTACCTTTCTCGCAATTTTTAACTGTAAATAAATGCATGCAAGAACGAATGGCCAAAAATAAAAACAAATGTGTAGCTCACTCATAACATGACAAGATAAAATAAATGAATCTGACACACAAATCACACACCACCCCTAGGGTACGCCTCACTGTTGCCTTGCCTCGAAAGGTGATCGTCGAGTAGAGGATGTCTTAGTAAGTCCTCATGATCCGGGAACCTGGCATGAGGGTAGCTTCTAAGGTGCCTTCCCATTGCTCTGGTGATCACCATGTCCCGAACCTCGAATTGACCCGAACACCTCCAACGGTGGTGCTACCTACCTCTCAATGGTGGAATGGCACTACCTTAAGGACATTTACACAGACGAATTCCTTAGGGTAGGTAGGTTCTCGTAGATACTTGCTCTAATCTCAAAAACAAATCAAAAATACTTTTCACACCAACACATTTTCAAAAAGCTTTCGAAAGCAATTTTTCAAACACTCTTGAGGACCGATACAAGAGTCGAACTGGAATTTTCAAAGAAACTTTTTTAAAACCCACATTTGAAAAGCAAATAAACCATTTTTGAAAACACAATGAGCAAGTATCTAAGAGCCCATGGATAACCATGGATAGAAAGGGTGCTAACACCTTCCCTTTCTATAATCTACCTCCCGAACCGAGAGCAATCTCTATAAGGAATTTTTCTGTGCTTTTGTCCTTTCCATTTGGAGAAAATAAAAGACGGTGGCGACTCTTGCTTCCGCGACATTTCGCGAACCAGCATTAAATAGTCAGTTCCAGATCCACCGATCACAGAACTGGCGACTCTGCTGGGGATCCTAAACTTAAAGTGAGGTGTACCTTAGGGTTAGTTCATAACTGTGTTTTCAATTGTATTGACTTGTCTGCTTTAACTTTGTGCGTTGCATGGGAGTTACATAGATCCTAACCCAGATCTGGGGATACCCTGTTTAGGTAGCATAAGCTGTGAGGGACCTGTCTGGCGTAGACCGACACGGGTGAAACAGTGGCTACGTTGGTGTGGCACCTTGATCTGTACCGATATCCCTTGTGTTGCAACGAGGAGAATATGGGTCTTCTAAGGAGTCATTAAGCACCAACAACCTTAGAACCTTAAATGACACAACTTGGCCATTAGAACAGTAGCAGTATGCTACGCCCATTGAGGCTAAACTCTCGTGATGGTTCTGGCTGCAAGAAAAGATTGCGATGCTGGAGTTATGACCGATTGAGGGTAGTCAATGATATTGGGATCCTCTAAGAACCCGGTTACTTTGATAGGACAGGTATGAACCAACAAACTGAAAGAGGGTAGTACCTAGACCTCATGCTGGCCTAAACTTTAGGGGCTTGCCTTATGTGACTTGTGTGCCTTACCATGTTTGCCTTTGTATCTATTTGTGGTGTGCTTTATCATAACATCATAACATCATGAGCATTGCATGCATCCTGCATAAGGACTGACCATTTCAAAGACAAGAGGGTTTCACCTTTGCTCTGTTTTGTAGGACATCATGATGCCTGTGCGAAGGAATACTATCCGGTTCAACTTCGTTCGTTCACCTGAGTTGCTTGATGAGTTGGTTAGCAGAATTCCAAATACCACTTCCTTCATTCAGAGACATGGTTCTCTTCTCAGTTTAGTCACTGCAAAGCGGGATCAACAGTTGATGAGTGTTCTGACCCAGTTCTATGACCCTCTGTACCAGTGCTTCACCTTTCAAGACTTCCAGCTGGTCCCTACCCTGGAAGAGTTCTCTGATTTGCTTGGTATCCCTATCTTGGATCAGACTCCCTTTACTGGTTGGGAAAAGACCCTCAGGCTTGAGGATGTTGCTGCAGCTCTTCCCTTGACACATCAAGAGGTAATGGACAACTGGGTGACTAGAAGCGGAGTTAAGGGTTTCTTGGCCAAGTTTCTGATCGGTAAAGCTAACAGTTTCTGGAATGACCTGGACTTTAGGGCATATGAAGACATCTTGGCTCTCTTAATCTATGGGTTAGTCTTGTTTCCTAATCCTGATAACTTCATTAATGTCACTGCCATAAGGATCTTTATGTCTCAGAATCCTGTGCCCACTCTCTTGGGTGACATCTTGCAACAACTTCATGCTCGTACTACCCAAAGACGAGGAACCCTATGGTGTTGTATCCCTTTGTTGGTGAGGTGGTTTATTTCGCACCTCCCCAAGTTCGTACTGAAGAATCAAGAAGGAAGAGGTTGGGCTCATAGGTTAATGTCTCTCACCGACAAATACATCATTTGGACTTGCAGAGGTTTGGATGAGATAACTGTCATTGATCGATGCGGGGAATACCCTAATGTTCCTCTGATTGGTACCCAAGGAGGGATCTCTTACAATCCATGTCTAGCGCTCCGTCAGTTTGGAAGAGCAAGAAGAGGAGGCCCCCATGAGATGTTGGTGCCTCACATCAGTTTTGAGTTTCAGGTGGATAGTGACGAGCTGCGTCGTAGGTTCATCAAGGCTTGGGACAAAGTTCATAAGGCTGACCCACAAGAGTTGGGGCCAAAGACTTCTTTACCTATGGAAGCCTACTACAAATGGGTTCGCATCCGTGCTCAGAAGTTAGGTATGCCGTATGAAGCCGTCAGACCCGTCATTCTTGAGTTTCCTGACAAAGATGGTGTTCCTCCAACTGTCCTTCCTCCTCAGATACCTACTGATTATGAGACATTGAAGAGATCTTGGTCGCAACTGCGAGAAGAGCGGGATTCTTACCGGGAAAAGTTCAACGAGCAGGAATTAAAGATCCAGAAGCTGACAAAGCAGTTGGAGAATGAGAGAGCTCTGAATGCCTACATCCGTACTGAGAAGAGGAGACCATGGGATCAATAAGGAGCTCCGGATGTTCTTTTACGGTTTTATTTCCCTTTTCAGTATTTCCTTTCATGTAACGCCTAAGGGCAACCTGTTGAATAATTTCAGTTTCAAAGTTGAATCTAATGAAGTGTGTTCCTTTTTGTTTACAAAGTTGATTCCCAATTGTCTTTGAAAACATAAATCATACGCATTCCATTCATCATGTGCATAACAGGTTTTCCTCTTTTCAGGTTGCTTACCGTTCTTCGCTGTTTATTTCAGCATCATGAATCCCGACTCGTCATCAACTGAGATGTCCATCAAGGCTCTTCAGGCGCAGAACGCGCAATTTCAAGAATTAATCATGGGTTTGGCTCAGGGCCAAGAAGAGCTGAAGGCTCTGCTCTTGAAGAAGGAAAAGAAGAAGAAGAGAAGAACTGTTCTGTTCAACTCGGGCCGAAGGTTTGGCAATACTCTGCAAAATGAAGAGGCTGGTTCTTCCATTGGCAAGGGTACTCCTCAGGCATAAAAAGATCCTAGTCCGGTAGTCTCCGATAACGAGACTGATTTTGATGAAGAGCGACATCCTCCTGCAGAAGACCGTTACAAACAGTTGGAAGATAGGTTGAATGCTATGGAGATACAACAGGTGCCTGGGCTGGATTTTGGAGATCTGGGTTTGTCTACTGGTGTGATTATTCCTCGGAAGTTCAAAGCACCATCTTTCACTAAGTACGACGGGGCGTCTTGTCCCAAGTTACATCTCAGGTCCTATGTTCGGAAGATTCAACCGTACTCAGCGGATAAGAATTTGTGGATCCACTTCTTCCAGGAGAGTCTTTCAGGGACTCATCTCGAATGGTTCTATCAGCTGGATGGGACCAAGGTTCGTAACTGGGAGGAGTTGGCTACTGCTTTCTATAAGCAGTATCAATATAATGCCGACCTTGCCCCTACACGTACCCAACTCCAGGGTATTTCGTTAGGTTCAAGTGAAGGTTTTAAATAGTACGCTCAGAAGTGGAGGGATCTGGATGGCAGGGTGCAGCCTCCGTTGACTGATCGGGAGTTGGTAGACATGTTCTTGGGGACCCTATCTGGGCCATTTTTCAACCATCTTATCAGGAATTCGTCTGCAGGGTTCACTGATCTGATTCTGACTGGAGAGAGAATTGAGGCTGGGTTGAAGTCTGGAAAGATTCCGAAGGGTGCATCATCTAGTTCTGAGAAGAAACCCTTCAAAAAGGAGGCTAGTGCTGTATATGGCTCCCGGAGACCAGAGAGATCTGAGCGCCGCCAATCTGTCAGTGCGGTAATGATTTCTAAGCCTGCTGCCGCTCCTCGGCCAACCAATTCTCAAAGGGCTGAAAGACCCCGGAGAGAGTTTACCCGTTTGAGCATGACCCTATCCCAAATCTTGCCGCAGTTGCTATCCACCAACCTAGTGACTGTCAGAGAGGCCCCCAAAGGTGTAAACACTGCCTCTCCGAAATACAACCCAAATGCCCGCTGTACGTACCATTCTGATAGCCCGGGGCATTCCACTGATGACTGTTGGGCATTAAGGAACAAGCTGCAGGACCTTATTGACGCCAAGGAGGTACAGTTTGAGGCATCTGAGAAGCCTAATGTAGTGACAGCTCCCCTGCCTGCTCATGGAGTGAATGCTATTGGGGACGAAGAGGAAGTGGATGAAGCTGAGTTCAATAGCTGGATTTACCCTGCAACCGACAGTGGACCTAGCAATTGGAGTGCAAAGGACAACCTACCTGTTTCTCTTGTTACTGAGTAATGAATTCCTATGTTTTTGGTATTTGTAATAAACAATAAATAAACTCTATGGCCCGGTGTCTTACCCGAGGCGCCGTGGTTTCATTTGTGAGGGCATATAAATTGTCATTTCATATATCATAAATGAAAATCTTGGACGTTTTCTCGCATTACAAATCTTATGCTCCTTTTCTGTCTTTCCTTCCTTTACATATTTTTCAAAACAGCTGTATTTACACACACTCACTCATACAGGTTTCAATCCACTCTGGATCTCACTGGTAACGACTCTGCTACTGCCAATTATGACTTCGAAAATCCGATCAACTTAGCCGAAGACGAAGGTGAAGATGATTGCGAAGTGCCTGGCGAGCTTGCAAGACTGTTACTTCAGGAAGAGTGGGCAATTCAACCACATGAAGAGCCAGTGGAAACAATAAACCTGGGTACTGAGGCAGACAGGAAAGAGGTAAAGATTGGTGCCAACCTAGAGCTCAGCGTGAAGCAACGGTTGACTAAGATGCTACATGATTATATGGAGATCTTTGCCTGGTCCTACGAAGACATGCCCGGGTTGGATACCGATATTGTGGTCCATCACTTGCCTACTAAGGAAGATTGCCCTCCGGTTAAGCAAAAGGTCCGTCGTATGCGTCCAGAGATGTCTGAGAAGATCAAAGCCGAGGTTATGAAACTGTTTGGTGCTGGGTTCCTTGCAGTGACTTCTTACCCTCAGTGGGTTGCTAATGTGGTGCCGGTAACGAAGAAGGACGGTAAGGTCAAAATGTGTGTTGATTACAGGGATCTGAACAGGGCCAGCCCCAAGGATGACTTCCCCCTACCTCACATTGATATCCTTGTTGATAATATAGCTCAGCATAAGGTGTTTTCTTTCATGGATGGTTTTTCAGGTTATAATCAGATCAAGATGGCACCGGAAGACATGGAAAAGACTACCTTTGTTACTCAGTGGGGCACCTTCTGCTACAAGGTCATGCCTTTTGGACTAAAAAATGCTGGGGCAACCTACCAACGTGCCATGGTTGCTTTATTTCATGACATGATCCATCATGAGATAGAAGTGTATGTTGACGACATGATCGCAAGGTCCCAGACTGAGGAAGAACACCTAGATCATCTGCAGAAGTTGTTTGACCGGTTGAAACTATACAAGCTGAGGTTGAACCCGAACAAGTGCACCTTCGGGGTAAGATCTGGAAAGTTGCTAGGCTTCGTGGTAAGTGATAAGGGCATTCAAGTGGACCCTGCCAAGGTGAAAGCTATTCAAGAGATGCCAGTTCCTAGGACAGAGAAAGAGGTCAGAGGCTTTTTAGGACGCCTGAACTACATTGCTCGGTTCATCTCACACCTAACTGCTACTTGTGAACCAATCTTCAAGCTGCTGAAGAAAGATCAGGTAGTACGTTGGAATGATGAATGTCAGGCTGCTTTTGACAGAATCAAAGAGTATCTCCAAGAACCACCCATCCTTATGCCACCGGTTGAAGGGAGACCTCTGATACTATACCTGACAGTGCTTGACAACTCAATGGGGGTGTGTGTTGGGGCAGCATGACGAGTCTGGCCGAAAAGAGCATGCCATTTATTACCTTAGCAAAAAGTTTACCAACTGTGAGACCCGATACTCACTGCTCGAGAAAACTTGTTGCGCTTTGGTATGGGCTGCTCGCCGGCTGAGACAGTATATGCTGACTCACACTACTTTGTTGATCTCAAAGATGGATCCGATAAAGTACATATTTGAAAAGCCTGCTCTGTCTGGGAGAATTGCAAGATGGCAAATGATCTTGACGGAATACGACATTCAGTACACGACCCAGAAAGCCATCAAGGGAAGTGTATTGGCAGACCACTTGGCACATCAGGCCGTAGATGACTATCAGTCAATGAACTTCGAGTTTCCAGATGAAAGCATAATGATAGTGACTGATTGTGAAGTACCTGGACCGGATGAAGGACCAGAGGAAGGATCCCGATGGTCTATGCACTTTGACGGAGCCTCCAACGCTTTGGGAAACGGTATTGGCGCTGTAATCATATCACCGCAAGGTACTCATACTCCGCTCACTGCCCGACTATGTTTCAACTGTACCAACAACATGGCAAAGTATGAGGCGTGCATCATGGGTCTTCAAGCTGCGATCGACCTAAGGATCAAGTTTCTGAGTGTCTTCGGAGATTCCGCTCTTGTGATCAATCAGATCAAAGGAGAGTGGGATACGAAACATCCGAATCTTATTCCTTACAGAGAATGTGTGTTAAACTTGATCCCCCACTTCACGAAGATAACCTTTGAACACTTTCCGAGAGAGGAGAATCAGCTGGCGGACGCGTTAGCTACAATGTCTTCTATGTTCAAGGTCAAATGGGATAATGAGGCTCCCCGGATCATCATCTGGAAACTGGACGAACCGGCATACTGTTGTGATCTCGAGACTGAACTGGTGACTGAGAAGCCTTGGTACCATGAGGTGAAGAGATATTTGGAAGCTCAGGAATACTCTGAAGGTGCATCTGTCAACGATAAGAAGTTCCTGAGAAGGTTCGCGGCAAAGTTCTTCCTTAGCAACGGCATCTTGTACAAGCGAAACCATGATTCAACCTTATTGCGTTGTGTGGATAAGACTGAAGCAGAAAGGATCATGGAAGAGCTACATGAAGGGACCTTTGGTACACATTCCAGTGGGCATACAATGGCAAAGAAGATCCTTCGGGCAGGGTATTACTGGTCCACAATGGAAGCTGACTGCTACCAACATTCTAGGACATGCCATAAGTGCCAGATTTATGCAGACAAGGTGCATGTTCCTCCAGTTCCCCTGAATGTTCTGACTGCGCCTTGGCCGTTTGAAATGTGGGGCATAGACATGATCGGTGAGATTAAACCTACGACATCTAATGGGCATCGCTTCATCCTAGTGGCGATTGATTATTTTACAAAGTGGGTTGAAGCAACTTCCTACGCTACGGTAACCAAGACTGTGGTGGCGCGGTTCATTCGACATAATCTGATCTGTCGGTACGGCGTCTCAGAGAGGATCATTACAGACAACGGTACCAATCTGAATAACAAGTTGATCACTGAGCTCTGCGAGCAGTTCAAAATACAGCACCACAATTCTTCTCCTTACAGACCGAAGATGAATGGGGCTGTAGAAGCAGCAAATAAAAATATCAAGAAAATCGTTCAGAAGATGACAATGACTTATAAAGATTGGCATGAGATGTTACCATTCGCTCTACATGGGTACCGTACCTCAGCTAGGACGTCAACCGGGGCAACTCCTTTCTCTTTGGTCTACGGCATGGAGGCAGTCTTACCGATCGAAGTGCAAATACCCTCTCTCCGGATAATGAAGGATGCAAATCTGAACGAGGATGATTGGATTCAGACACGACTTGATCAACTCAACCTTATTGATGAAAAGAGACTCGCTGCTATCTGTCATGGTCAGACGTATCAGAAACGGATGATCAGGGCATTTAACAAAAAGGTCAGACCACAGGAATATCAAGTTGGGGATCTGGTAATCAAGCGAATCATCCTTCCTCAGAGTGATCCAAGGGGCAAATGGACCCCTACATACGAAGGGCCATTTGTGGTTAAGCATGTGTTCTCAGGAGGAGCCATGATTCTAACCAATATGGATGGTGACGACCTTCCTCACCCCGCCAATGCAGACATAGTAAAAAGATACTACGCGTGAAAAAAGACCCGCTAGGCTGACATGCCTAGGCAAAAATTAGGGCTCCCCGACGAACCAAAAGGGTTCGGCCAAAATGAAGGGATGAAAGAAAAAAATCTGTACACCCGGCAAGTCGAAAACCTGAAAAGGCGGCTTGGGAAAAAATGGGTATCCCGGTGGACTGAAAAGCCGAAAGGGCGGTCCAGGCAAAAGTTAGGGATCAAAGCGTAATACTATGTCTCATTGGATCAATTTGCATCCAGAATCCGGTATCTACATCAAGTTCAGACGGCATCGATCAGTCAGCTTCATCTTCGTTAAGGTCATCAAGTGATGAGACGCTCGGAGTTATAAAGGCAATAGCAGAGTTGAAACCCAGTGGGATCATTCATTTCACACAGCTGTTTTATTTTCTCTTGTACAAAATTTGTATAAACTCTTTTGTTCGGCGGTGTTCTCTTACTAGGACGTCAGCCTCTTGTACACATAAACGCCTATTTTCTGGCCATTCAAAAATCAATACAAATATATTTTTCAGTTAAAAGTGCCAATTGTTTTTCTTTTTCTGTTTTGTTTTGCGAAGAACGTCCAAGGTTCAATTTGGGATATATGCATTGACAATAATTTGCTAACTCATAAATATTTGCATACGAAACAAAGAATTAATTACAGGTAACATTAGAAACAGGGGCAATAAAAGAGTTGTCTAAGCAATCTAATTGTTCTGTCCTCCAAGGTACCAAGGTAGGATCAGCTGAAGAACGCAACCCGATATCCCAATTCGCCAGAGAGTAAGTCAGCAAGACAGTATACTCTTCTAGAGCAAAGCTATATTATCAAACCTTAAGGAAGTTGGGTATCCTCCAGCAGATCTCAACATTCCCCAGCAGCAATATACATATTCTTAACAAGCATCCCCGACAGTCTTGGTCTAAAGATTGTTCCCCGGCGGCATACCAACATTCAAAAGAATCACTTCCCCCGCAGTTCAAAACTTCCCCAGGAGAGTCCAATCTAGTTCCCCAGGAAAGTTGGAATTCATCTCCCCAAGCAGTAAGCTTATCCCCAGTAGATTCTGGAAGCTTATCCTCGCAGAGCACGAACGCGTCTCCCGGCTTTATTCAAAGAGTTATTTTCCTAACGGGATATAACTGGGTTATCCTCAGCCAATAACCACGGAAAGAGCGTCCTCGACGAAGTTTTCTTATCCCCAGCGAAGTCTATTAACACTTCCAACACAACAAGGGTATCCCCAACAAGTTATTATCAACATTCCAACAAAGTATCTCTCTCCCCACAGAATATTGCTTCCCAGCAAGATTGTTAGAGTAATTTTCTCCCCGCAGAGTTATCCATTAGCCAAGTTTATCCCCCAACGGAGCTATCTTCTCCTACCAGTTCTTGCAACTATCATCCCCAGCGGAGGCAAAAAATCTATTCTCCAACATCAGCCCAGGAGTGACTTCCCGGCACCCGTCAAGGATTTACTTTCCTAGACGAAAAACATACATTCGTAAACATCGCATACATCATTATAGCATGCATAGACGCATCATACAAATCTCATTTATGTTGAGAACATCATTGCTTGGTCCATATCATGCATTGCATATGACTGACCTTTACCTTTCAGGAAAGATTCAGTTAAATTCTCAATCATATTTCAAGACTCTAAGACCTTATCCGGTTCAGTTAAATCGACTCCAAAGATTTTTCTGGTTATTATCCAGTCAAAGACCTTCTCTGGTTCGGTCAGATCGACTCCAAAGATCTCCCTGTTTCTTATCTAGTTGAAGACATTCAAGACCTAGACCGGTTCAATTAATCGACTCCAAAGATTTCTTATCCAGTCCAAGGCCTTCTCTAGTCCAGCTAAATCGACCCCAAACAGATTTTTCCGATGAAGACTCAGTAGAAGTTATCCCAGGTTTTCTCAATGATTGCTATTGAGATTGTAATTGCCTATGGTTCTCTCCCCGATCCTGCGGAGACGATAATTCCATCCAAGGTTTTCTCAATGATTGCTATTGAGATTGTAATTGCCTATGGTTCTCTCCCCGATCCTGCGGAGACGATAATTCCATCCAAGGTTTTCTCAATGATTGCTATTGAGATTGTAATTGCCTATGGTTCTCTCCCCGATACTGCGGAGATGATAATTCCATCCAAGGTTTTCTCAATGATTGCTATTGAGATTGTAATTGCCTATGGTTCTCTCCCCGATACTGCGGAGACGATAATTCCATCCAAGGTTTTCTCAATGATTGCTATTGAGATTGTAATTGCCTATGGTTCTCTCCCCGATACTGCGGAGACGATAATTCCATCCAAGGTTTTCTCAATGATTGCTATTGAGATTGTAATTGCCTATGGTTCTCTCCCCGATACTACGGAGAAGATAATTCCATCCAAGGTTTTCTCAATGATTGCTATTGAGGTTGTAATTGCCTATGGTTCTTTCCCCGATACTGCGGAGATGATAATTCCATCCAAGGTTTTCTCAATGATTTCTATTGAGATTGTAATTGCCTATGGTTCTCTCCCCGATACTGCGGAGATGATAATTCCATCCAAGGTTTTCTCAATGATTGCTATTGAGGTTGTAATCGCCTATGGTTCTCTCCCCGATACTGCAGAGATGGTAATTCCCACCAAGGTTCTCTCATCGTTCCTGTTGAGGTAGTAACCATCCCTGGCTCATTCATCACCATTTGAAGTTCCAGACCCAGCTCCTGTAACCAGTCAGGACACATCTACACAAAGAATTTGAAAACCAGCTCCCGTAACAGGTCAGGTAATCAGTTTTCTTTTTTGCAGGTATGCAAGTTCTCGCTAAGGAATCTCTTATGCGATTGACATCCAGATGGCATCTATAAGCCCATCATCCTATCCATCAATCTCTAAATGGCATCTATAAGCCCATTCCACCATCACTGCTACTATGTGAGCGCAAATTTCTGGGCACTCTTGTGTTCAATCATCTTCCACCCTCGGATTACGAAAGGCACGTCAGCCAATCTGCATCCTCAGGTCTAAGAAGATTGAACAGGGGCAATTTTTGTACCCCAAAATTTGCCCTCCCATATCCTTCAAGAATTGCAAAGTCAAAGCTGCAAAATTCCCCAAGGGTTGCACAGTTCAAGGGCCTCCTAAACAGTCAAAATTAGGGTTTTGGTTCTGATCAAGAAAATGAAGTTTCCAAGGGTCCAATCAAGTCCCACATGCCTACAAATATGGTCAAGCATCCTCATACCAAGTTTCAAGACTTTCAGCACAAAATTGCACAGTCAAAAACCCTAATTGCACTATAGTCAACTGTAGGGGCAAAATGGTCATTTGGCGGTCAAAAGTTCAAATTTTTGGTCAATATCTCATTTTGAAGCCACAAACATCATTTGATCAATGCTTGATCATGATTCTCAAAGCTTGGCTCAAAAATCATCAAGATGCAAAAGTTTCCTTATTTGGACAGTTGAAAAAGTCAACTATAAATTGACCAGGGCATAACTTTCACATGGATTATCAGAAAAATTCCATCCAAAGCTCATTTTGAAGATAAAGACATTTCCTACAACTCATCTTCACACTTCAAGTCCAAGAAATGCTCTCACAAAAAGTTATCAATTTCAACATTATAGGTCATTTTCAAAAGTCAACAAAAAGGGACTTTAAGTCAAAGGCCATAACTTGAGATTGGTAAATCAAAATGACATGGGACCAAAGGCATTGGTTAGAGGACTCAAATACCTTTCCAAAATGTCCAAGAACATGAGCAAAGCTTAAAAATTGAGCAAGTTATGCCTTGTGGAAGTTGGGAAATTTTTGGATATTTTGAAAAGTCAATATTGCTTCAAATGACCTAAAATTGCTAATGGGCCTCTTTTTCTTCCACAATTCATTATCCAAGGCATGTGCACGACCATTTGGCCCAAAGGGAAGTTTTTCTTCATTTTTTATTTATTTATTTGGATTTTTATTATTAATAATTCATTTAAATTAATTTAAATACATGAAAAATGTTAAACCTAATGTTTCAAATCTTTTTATGCATATAATATCTCCAAGATTTTGTATAAGTCAGATTAGGAAAGAATTGAAGCTAATTGGATATGATTGAGAGCTAAAAAGCATGAAAAAAGATTGAAAAATTATGGTTTGCAAATCAAATATTTTTCACATCAATGCATGGATTTTGATCAAGTTTCTTAACCTAAAACACTCACACATAAGTACAGAACGAAACCCTCGTGCTCACTGACTCCAAGCTGCGCTACAGACCAAGAACTATTTTTGAGTTTTTTGCTTAAAAGTTGAAAACTGAAATCACGATTGCAGGGCCTTTCAAGACAAAACAACCACTCCATTAGCTTGACAAGGTTGCCAGGAGACGATTCCCATCGAGAACTGTGTCCCATAGTCAAAGAATTGGTAATTCGAAGGCAAACTGCATAGCTCTTTTTGTATAATCGTATTTTATAATTTAGACCATATCACTGCATTTTTATGATTGATTTATACTAATGGGACCTTCCTGAAGCTAACCATGTAGATGAATTGAGTTTTTATGCACTATACAAGAAATCACCATGGGCGATGCTTAGGGTTTTCAGAACCTTAAATTGGGGTTTCTTGGTGAAGGAAAAATTAGCATTAGAGACCTATATCATTGAAACAAGCGTGATTGGACGATTGTAATGCCACCCTCGCGCTCAATTTATGAGCCCCCCTGAGCTAATCGCTATTTTTGCAAAAGTGACCTTTTGAAACGTTTCAAAACCGTTGCCAATGCTTTGTATGTTTCAGGAAATAAATAAGACCAGGAGGAAGATGATGATGTGTAGAGAGATGGTTGGCCCGTTTGAAAGTTCGCGCGCAAAAAGCACTAACGCATTATTCTATTTTATAATATTTGTTTGTCGTTTGATATACAGAAAGCGCGTTTGGTTCGTTTGGCAAGACATAACATTGGTATTCATCAAGACCTGGGTTCGAGCCCCAGGTCCTCACCCTTTCCCTATTATTTTTCAATTGACGTTCCTATGCAGTTTCAATGATAAAGTCCACCATACATCTCCCAAATCAAGCCAGCCACGCGTACGTCAAGATCAGTCAGAAGGCCACCGTTTAGGGAACATCATGGACGTGAGTCAAAGGCACTGCATGCTGGCATGGAAGTCAACGAGGCCAAAGGCCATTGGGCCCAAATTGCTAAAGTTTCACCTCCAAATTAGGGGCAGAACCCCCTAGGTTTGCTTTATTTCTTTTCATTATTTTGATATTATTTTCAATTATTGTCTTTATTTTAATTAGTTCTTTAATTCAATTATTTTTCATAAAAACACAAAAAAAAACAATAAAAATCAGAAAAGAGACAAAAATTAATATTTTTATTTAATGTTATATTTTTGTAAATAAAGCCTTATTAATTAATTAGTTTTAATTTAGGAATAAAATCTTAATATTTTCTTAATAAAAATCTAAAATTGGTAGAATTAGTTTTAATTAATTTTTATCCTTCTTTTTTTCTTTTCTTTTCACTAATACTTAAATATTTATTTTCATGAATTAAATCGCATTAATTAATTAGGGTTAATTTTAGGTTAAACTTTAATATGTTTTCATAACACAAATAAAAAAATTAGAATTAGGGTTAGTTTCTCAATTTCATTTAATTCTTTTTTCCATTAAAATCTTAAAATACCAAAAACAAATTTCTTTTCATTTTAATTTTATTAATTTAATAATTGTTTAATTTAATTTAATTAAAAAGGGTCCAACGCCCTCGTTTCAATTTAAAATCTCGATGCGCGTATTTATTTCTTTTTCTTTTAATATTTATGTATCTCTCCCAAGGCCATGTAACATTTTAATCTTTTCATTATTTCTTTATCTTTTTGTCAAATCGGGTCCTGGAAATTTTGGCGATGTGGACCCGCGCCTTTTGTAATAGCTTTAGAACTTTACCTTTCTCGCAATTTTTAACTGTAAATAAATGCATGCAAGAACGAATGGCCAAAAATAAAAACAAATGCGTAGCTCACTCATAACATGACAAGATAAAATAAATGAATCTGACACACAAATCACACACCACCCCTAGGGTACGCCTCACTGTTGCCTTGCCTCGAAAGGTGATCGTCGAGTAGAGGATGTCTTAGTAAGTCCTCATGATCCGGGAACCTGGCATGAGGGTAGCTTCTAAGGTGCCTTCCCATTGCTCTGGTGATCACCATGTCCCGAACCTCGAATTGACCCGAACACCTCCAACGGTGGTGCTACCTACCTCTCAATGGTGGGATGGCACTACCTTAAGGACATTTACACAGACGAATTCCTTAGGGTAGGTAGGTTCTCGTAGATACTTGCTCTAATCTCAAAAACAAATCAAAAATACTTTTCACACCAACACATTTTCAAAAAGCTTTCGAAAGCAATTTTTCAAACACTCTTGAGGACCGATACAAGAGTCGAACTGGAATTTTCAAAGAAACTTTTTTAAAACCCACATTTGAAAAGCAAACAAACCATTTTTGAAAACACAATGAGCAAGTATCTAAGAGCCCATGGATAACCATGGATAGAAAGGGTGCTAACACCTTCCCTTTCTATAATCTACCTCCCGAACCGAGAGCAATCTCTATAAGGAATTTTTCTGTACTTTTGTCCTTTCCATTTGGAGAAAATAAAAGACGGTGGCGACTCTTGCTTTCGCGACATTTCGCGAACCAGCGTTAAACAGTCAGTTCCAGATCCACCGATCACACCTACTTACGAAGGGTCATTTGTGGTTAAGAACATTTTCTCAGGAGGAGCTATGATTCTAACCACCATGGACGGTGACGACCTTCCTCACCCCGTCAATGAAGACATAGTAAAAAGATACTACGCATAATCAAAGACCCGCTAGGTTGACTGGCCTAGGCAAAAATAAGGGCTTCCCGACGAACCAAAAGGGTTCGGGTAAAAATAAGGGATGAAATGAAAAAAAATCTGCACACCCGGCAAGTCGAAAGCCTGAAAAGGCGGCTTGGGCAAAAAAGGGTATCCCGGTGGACTGAAAACCCGAAAGGGCGGTCCAGGAAAAAGTTAGGGATTAAAGCGTAATACTGTGTCTCATTGGATCACCCTGCATCCAGACTTCGGTATCAACTATCAAGCTCGAACGACACTAATCAATCTGATTCATCTTCAACCAGTAGCAAAGTGATGAGATGCTTGAGGACATAAGAGCAATAGCAGAGTTAGAACCCAGTGGGATTATTCACATAGCTGTTTTGTTTTCTTTTCACAAATTGTATAAATTCTATTTATCCGGCGGAATTCTCTTACTAGGACGTCAGCCTCTTGTACAAAAACGCCTATTTACAGGAAAACTTCAAAATCAATACAAATTCATTTTCATACAAATTTCAAATTGTTTTTCCTTTACCTGTTTTGTTTTGCAAAGAACGTCCAAAGTTTCATTTTTGATATATGCATTTGACATTAACTGCTGCTCATAAATATTTACATGTGAAACAAAGGATGAATTACTGGTAAAATCAGAAACAGGGGCATAAGAAATGTCCAAGCTACGTTGTTGCTCCATCCACCAGGTACAAGGTAGATTCAGCTGAAGAATGTGGCTACGATACCTTCACTCCCCGCAGAGTAAGACAGTAATAGTAGCTCTCTCAGCTGAGACTTGAAACTATGAACGAATCAGCAATGCTCTCCCCAGGCAGAGTTAGTCTACCATCATCCCTAAAAAGGCTTGGTATCCCCAAAAGATCTTAATATTCCCCAGCGGAGTATAAGAATATTCCCCAGCAAGCATAAAAGTATCCCCGACAGTCTTAATATTCCCCAACGGAGTATAAGAATGTTCCCCGGCAGAATACAAGATACCCCAGTGGAGCCATTTCCCCAGTGCAGTCTAAAGAAGATTCTCCAACGGAGTTGAGGCATCATCCCCAGTAGACTTTGGAAGCTTACCCCCAGTGGAGTACAAAATCAATCTCCCCAGACAAATTCAGAGGGTTATCCCCACAGGAGTCTAACTGGGTTATCCTCAGCAAGTTGCAACTGAAAGATCATCCCCAGCGAAATTATTTCTTTCCCCCCAACAGGAGTTCTATCCTCAACAGATTCTATATCACCGGCAACGGTAATCCATCCCCAGCAGAGTTCATCATTGAAATCCCCAACAGAGCTTATCAGTAGAATCTCCAGCAGAGTTTATCGTTAAAATCTTCAAAAGAGCATCCATTCCCCACAGAGTAATTCCCCTCAGAGTAATCTCTTCACTGGTTTATTCCCCAATGAAGTTCTCTTCCTCCTGCAGGTTTATTCTCACAATCACCATCATTTACCATCCCCAGCGGAAACGAAGAATTCAACTCTATTCTCCAGCAGCTCCGGGATTTATTTTCCCCAGCTAAAACATTACATGTCCATACATCATGATACATGCATACACGCATCATACCATACAATCTCATTTATTTTGAGAACATCATTGCCTGATACATATCATGCATTACAAACAGCTAACCTTTACATTTCAGGAAAGATACAATCAAAATTCAAGTTATGAAGCCCGGGTACGACCGGATAGTATCTTGATTTCTACAGCATATTGTGAAGCATGGATTACGATTGGATAACGATATCAGACTACCGCAAAGCCTGGATTACGACCAGATAGTGACATCTCTCAAAAGCAAGCTATGAAGCCCGGAGAACAACCGGATAATAGTTTATTCCCCGGTAAGCCGCAAAGTCCGGATTACGATCGAATAGCAGCTCAGTAAGCACCATGAAGCCTGGATTCGACCAGATAGTGGTATATCATAAACACAAGCCATGAAGCCCGGATCACGATCGGATAACAGTTCAGCAAGTTATTGTGAAGCCTGGATTACGACCAGAAAGCAATACAAGACCATGAAGCCTGGTTCACGACCAGATAATGGTAGAAGATGTTGTTAAGACTGGATTACGACTAGATAACAACCAAGAGTACTACGAAGCCTGGATTATGACCAGATAATGGTAGAAGATGTTGTGAAGACTGGATTACGACCAGATAACAACCAAGAGTAATGCGAAGCCTGGATTTCGACCAGATAGTGGTATGATACTTTGTGAAGCCTGGATTACGACCAGATAGCGTTAAGGGACACTGTGAAGCTTGGATTACGACCATATAACAGTTTACCCAACCAGTTACTGTGAAGCCCGGATTCGACCGGATACTAGTAAACCCAACAGTCTAAGAGAAGACTGGATGCGATTGGATTTCTATTCCTTTGACGTTGTTGTCTTACCATTGATTTGGTAAGCAACCCTATCTTTGGATGTAAACGGGACGGGTGTGGGTCATCGTATAACCATGATTAGCAATGTTTGCTAAGTATCTTAGCATTTTGAGGGACCAAGATCATTTTGTAAGGCAACTTTTGAATAGCGTCATCGAGGGACTATGATCTTAAATTTGTTTTGTTTTGCCAAGATACTTCGCATGGGTAACATGGCCATTTTTGTTTTAGGCAACCAAGTGGGAGAAACCCTAAGGGTGCTTGTGTGCAAGTGTGTCATTTCCATGCTTTTGATTTTGTCTTGTATTTAGGGTGTTCTATTTTGCTTTGTTTTGTTCTTGTCATGCAAACCCTAATTACTAATCATGGCATATAAAGCGATAAATTGCGTAATGTAAATATTTCTAAGCTATTACAACAATTTATGGGAGGGGGGAATACAAATTTGAATGGGGATTTGCACAAATATAAAGCTAAATACATTATTACAACCAAATCGAATTTGTACGAATTTAAGATAAATACAAAACAACATTTAAAATGTAATGCAATGCAATGTGTTGTACCCCAAAATTTGCCCTCCCATATTCCTCAAAGTTTGTCAAGAATAATCTCCAAGTGTTCAAGATGGCTCAAGAGTTGGACAGACAAATCACCTCCTAAGGCAGTCAAGTCAAAATTAGGGTTTTGTGTTGCATCAAGTTCCTTACATCCAAATTACCTCAAGTGCTCCCCAATGTCCCAAACATTTTCTCAAGTTCATCCATGTCAAATTTCAAGCCTTGTAGAGAAAGTTTGGTCAGTCAATTGCTCAAGAAGTCCAAAAATCGACTGTGCTAGGGCAAAAGTCAACTGTGACCCAAATACAGTCAAACCTCAAGATTTTTTGGCAACATTCTCATTTTGAAGGATAATTAATCATTTTCTCAAGGGTTGATCATGATTCATCAAGGATTGCTCAAGATTCATCAAGATTCAAAAGTTGCTAAATTAGGGTTTTGTAGGAAAAGTCAACTCAACTTTGACCAAGCATAACTTCCTCATACTTTATGATAAATGACCCATACAAAGCTCATTTTGAAGAGGATGAAATTTCCTACAATCCATATTCACACCCCAAGATCAAGAAATGCACTCACAAAAAGTTACAAATTTGGACATTATAGGTCATTTTTGAAAGTCAACAAAAACACCTTTTTTTCCAAAGCTTATAACTTGAGAATGGAATATCAAAATGAGATTAGACCAAAAAGGTTGATTAGAGTACATCTCAAGGTTTCTAAAAAGTCCAAGAACACTCCTAAAAGTTCAAAATTGAAGAAGTTATGCATTGTTGAAGTTGGGCATTTTTCCAAAATTGCCAAAAGTCAACTAGCCTCAAAACTCCAATTTTTTACAAAAGGGCCCACTTTTTTCCACTTGATTTGGTCTTATCACACCACACACGTGTCCCATATTTAATTTCATGACCAATCATTTATTTTTCTATTTTATTTAATTTTTATTGATTTAATTCATTTTAAATCAATATTAATTCAAATAAAATCCAAAAAATAATGGAATGAGATTCTTGTGGTCATTACAACTTGCAAATATCATGAGAAACTCAATCAAACTCGTGCCAAGTCAAAACATGCACAAAATCTCAGATTTGATGCAAATATGGAAACTTGATAATGGTGATCAAATCAAATCTCCATTCATCAATTCTTATGGATTCAAGCCCAACTCTTGACCTAATTCACTTCCAATATACATGTAAAAGTGAGGCATAGCAAGGATACGACCTAAGCATTGCAGAAACGGCCAAACAAGAATTGAAAAAAGTGTGAAAAAGTGGGAGATCAAAATCAATATTAGAGCACGATTCAGTCCAAAAGCTTGACATATCTCTCTTGCTGGGAATCTCCTGAAGCTGTAGCAATCAAAACCAATTCCTAAAACCTCCTAAATCGCGCTGTAAGTCATCACGAATATACCCCTGTACATGGAAACGTAACTCATTATTCTTGCATCTTTTTGCCAATTTTCTTGTACATTCATACTTGCCATTCAATTTCCAATGATTCTGTAATATTTAATTTTGTTTTCATGGCTTATAACCCTGTATCCAAAGCTAGGGTTCTTGTTCTTGTTTTTTAGGCATTTTTTATGCAGGATAAATTGAGACTAATGATGGGTATAGAGATGATCAGGGAAGAGAGACGAATGCAGTGATGGTCTCCATTGGCATTTATATGGCATGTAGCTCATGATAGGATGACGCCATGGATTTCGTTGCAGAATAAAATCCACAGGAAAAGTTACAGTCTTCGTTGAAGAAGACGAAGACGTGTCCCTGCGTCATTGGCCTGTTCAAATTGTTTAGCGCGTTTTTAATTCCCAGGCATAATTAATTGTTTACAATATTTTATTTGTTTTGCATTATATTAACAAAGAAGCAGCATGGTTGAGTTGGCAAAGGAAGCGTGTCAATGAGCATTGGGACCTGGGTTCGAATCCCAGGTCCCCCAATATTTGTTGTAATTTTTCTCCAGGTTATTCCACACAACACTCCAAGCGTGGCACACCATGCATCGTTGCCTGATCTCCTGCCAGATGGCCCTCAGGCCAAATCCAAGGATCCAGATTGAAGGTTCACCATGAACCCTAGTCAACACGCATGCATTGGATTCAAAAAGTCAAAGCAGGCTGATTGAAATTGGGCTTGGAAATTGCTGATTCCACCATCAAATTAAGCCCACACCCCCTGGGTTATTTCTTTTTCCCTTCATATTTTCATTTATTTATTTTGTTCCAATTATTTATTTTATTGTTAATTAACTAACCAATTATTTTTCTTAATAAAATCAGAAAACAAAAAATATAATATTTTTATTTATTAAATTTAATTTCATTATTTTATTTTTTGTAAATAAACAATAATTAATTTATTTAGTTTTAATTAGGTTTAACATTAATGTTTTTGCAATAAATTAAAATCAATTTAGAATTAGGGTTCTTAATAGCTTTTAACCATTTTTATTTTATTTTCTCAAATATTAAAAAATCCAAAAAAATATCTTTTAATTAATTAATTAATAATTGGTTTAGATTTAATTTCATTTAATCCAAAAATAACAAAAATATGCTTTCTTTAATAAAAAGGGTGAAAACCCTAAAAATGCGCCGATTTAATTTTCTTGCACGCGATTCATTTGTTTCCAATTTTGTAATTGCTTCAGGAATGTAATAGTTTTTTAAATTATGACTTTTAATTATTTATCGCTTTGATTTACTTTCCGCAATTTAAATTAAAGGGTTTGTCTTTGGCGATGTAAATACCCGACGCCTTGTAATAGCTTAGATTTAATTTCCCGCAATTAAATTTCCGCACAATATTAACTGTTAGATGTTTGATAAATAGGCAATGCATGACAAGATCAATCTTTAACTTAAAATTAACATAGCTCACCATTGACATATACAGATAAAAATTAACTGAAACAACACACTCGCACATGCCACTCTTAGGGTACACCTCACTTGGTTGCCTCGAACGTGGTCATTGAGTATAGGAAGTTTTAGAGGTCGCCCTCTTGTCCAAAGATCATAAGTTGCCTCGAAACGGTTGCCTCGGAAAAATGATCTAAGACATTAGGGTTACCGCTAAAGCGTCCTAACATTGCTTTAGTGACCACACGTGCCTTAATCGAATTGACCCTTAAACTCCAACGACAATGCTACCTACTCCTCAATAGTGGGATAGCATTATCTAAAGGAAATTTGCACAAATTAATTCCTTTTTCGAGTAGGTAGATGGTTCTTAAGTACTTGCTCCTTTTAAAACAAAACAAAAATTTTCGCACTTACACCCCTTTCAAATAAAAAACTCTTTTCAAACCCACAAACACAAAGAAAAGCAAACTTTTGAAAACACAATGAGCAAGTACCTAAGAGCCCGTGGATAACCACGGATAGAAAGGGTGCTAACACCTTCCCTTTCTATAATCTACCTCCCGAACCCCGAGAAATATCTCAAAAAGGAATTTTTCTGTGCTTTTGTCCTTTCCTTGTTGGATAAAATAAAAGACGGTGGCGACTCTTTCTTACCGCGACATTTTGCGAAAACAAACGCAAACGCGAACCAGCATTCCAAAACAGTCAGTTCTCATTCCCACCGATCACATAATGTACATGTAAAAAGATTTTTTGATGTCTTATTTTTATGTAAAAGAAAATTTAATCTAAACCTAAAAATATATATAAAAAAAGATGATTTTTCTAAAAGGGATTTAACCCTAATTATTATTTAAGAGAAAATAAAGTTTCTATATTATTATTTTTATATATTTTCTTGTATAAAAATAATAAATAATATTGTAATAAAATATAAAATTATATATATATATATATATATATATATATATATATATATATATATATATATATATATATATATATATATATATATATATATATATATATATATATATATATATATATATATATATATATATATATATATATATATATATATATATATATATATATATATATATATATATATATATATATATATATATATATATGCAGAAATAGGGATTTATAAGTATGAAATACAAAATAAATTAAACTAAATATATTTAATTATATTTACAAGTTTAATAAGAAAATAAATGATATCATAGTAAAATAAAATGTATTTTCATGTGAGAAATAATAAAGAGAATAAAATAAAAGTGTTATATCATTAATTTATATTTTTGGGATTTTTATATATTAGAGAAAATATTTAAAATATTAAATGTGAAGATAAAACAAATAAAAAATAAAAATATAAAAGTTAGTAAGGGGAGGTAATGTAGTAGAATTGGTGGTAAGGTTAGAAAAAACACTCGCCCAAAGCAAAAGCCCAAAACTGAAAAAAAAGTCACAAAAAATTGAAAAGGAAAATGTGAAAAAAAAATGCAAAAGTAGCGCGCAGGTTCGAATCCAGGACATGGGTCTCACCAGCGCGCTGCTTTGCCACTGGGGTGGCTATACTTCTATGATCGGTGGATCTGGAACTGACTGTTTAACGCTGGTTCGCGAAATGTCGCGGAAGCAAGAGTCGCCACCGTCTTTTATTTTCTCCAATATGGAAAGGACAAAAGCACAGAAAAATTCCTTGTTGAGATTAGCTCTCGGTTCGGGAGGTAGATTTATAGAAAGGGGAGGTGTTAGCACCCTTTCTATCCATAGTTATCCATGGGCTCTTAGATACTTGCTCATTTGTGTTTTCAAAATTGTTTGTTTGCTTTTCAAGGTGAGTGGGTTTGAAAAAGTTTCTTTGAAAGTTTCAGATCGACTCTTGTATCAGTCCTCAAGAGTGTTTGAAAAGTTGTTTTGAAAGCTTTTTGCAAAGTGTCGGTGTGAAAAGAAGTTTTTGATTTGTTTTGAATTAGAGCAAGTATCTACGAGTCATCTATCTACCCTAAGGAATTAATCTGTGTAAATGTCCTTGAGGTAATGCCATCCCACCATTGAGAGGTAGGTAGCACCACCGTTGGAGGTGTTCGGGTCAATTCGAGTTTGTAGGGACAGTGTGGTCACCGAGCAACAATAAGACACCTTAGGAGCTACCCTTATGCCATTGATCTTTTTATTCAGAGGCAACTTGTTTCGAGGCAACTTGTTTCGAGGCAACTAGATCAATGGAACATAAGGACTCACTAAGACGTCCTATAGTCGACGACCACGTTTCGAGGGGCAAGGCAACAGTGTGGTCACTAGAGCAATAGTTGGACACCTTAGAAGCTACCCTTATGCCATGTTCATGGACATAAGGACTTACTAAAACGTCCTATACTCGACGACCACTTTTCGAGGGGCAAGGCAACAGTGAGGCGTACCCTAGGAGTGGTGTGTGAATTGTGTGTCATTTTCAGTTATATTTTGTCTTGTCATGCATTATGGTGATCTACGCTTTGATTTTATTTGGGCCATTCATTCTTTCATGCAAAATTTAGCAATTAAGGGGTGCGGAAATTAAAGTACGGAAAACGTAAATCCTACGCTATTACAAGGCGCGGGTCTATACATCGCCAAATCTTTACAAAGACCCGTTTTAAGTAAATAAGTGCGGAAAATAAAAAAACAGTAAAAAGGTCCTATTTACTATTACATATCCGGAGCAACTACATAATAATCGAACAAATTAAATACGCGCGAATAAAGAAAAGGGAATTAATTTTTTTGTCTTTTTTTGGTAATTAAATGAAATTGAAAACTAATTAATTATTTTAATTACAAGAAAATATTTTTTGACCTTTTTTATGTTTTTATGAAATAAAATAAAAAAAGAATTAAAAATGTCAAAAGAAAAAGCCTAAGTCTAAATTTGTTTTTATTTATTGTGAAAAAAGGTTAAAATTAACTAATTAAACTAATTAATTTGTTAGTATTTTATTTACAAAAATAATTACTAAAGTGAAATTAATAATAATAATAATAATTACATTTTTTTTGTTTTTTTTTCTGAATTTATGAAAATAATCATTTGTGAACTAACTAAATAATAATAATAATTAATAAAAGGAAAGAAAATAAGAAAAGAAATGCTAAACCAAGGAGGTGAAGGCCGGATTTTGGAGGTTTTACTCAAAATCATCCTTAGGCATCAAAAATTCCATCTAAGCCCATGGTTGTGATCGTCCATGTCTCCTGATCACGTCTATGCTTATGGTTTGTCCCAATTTCACCTGTAGACAAAATACCTAAAAACAAAACCAACGAACCCTAGGCACGGGTATTGTTATGCGAAGCCTAAAAATGAAATTGAATATAGCAGTTACATTGGAAATTAGGCATGGAGTATGAATATGCTATTATTTTCCAAAAAAAGTGCAAGAATGGAGAAACATGATTTCGTGTACAGGGGTGAGTTTGAGACAACTTACAGCGCTTGGTAGTGGACCTTAGGATGCGTTTGTGGTTGCTTTGGCTTCAGGGAGTGGCAAGGAAGAAAGCCACGTGCTTGCTTTGATCTGAAAATGTTTGCAACACCGCTTTAGATCTCTCACTTTTTTGGACAAATTTTGAACTTTTCCTCTGGCCGTTTGTGCACACTCTCCTTTTTTTATAGGTTCTAAATGAGGCTTTCAAGGCTTGTATATATAGGCTTGGATGAGAATCAATCACATTAAGGAGCTTTTAAGCCTTGCAATGAAGTTTTGATTTTCTCCATAATCACCATTGAAATAACTTGCCATATTTGCTCCAAATTTGAATTTTTTGCTTGAAATAGGTCTTGAACGAATTTGGTATATGTTTTATGGTGTATCAAAGCTATTCAAACCACAAAATATCCTCCCATTAATTTTCTTGATTTTTATTTGAATTTTAAAGATTTAAAATGAATTAAATCAAATAAAATTAAACAAAAATAGAAAAATTAATTTTTATTCTTGAAATAAAACATGGGACACGTGGGAGGTATGGCAAAGCTGAATCAAGTGGAAAAAGTGGGCCCCTTTTGTCAAAAATGAAGTTTCAAGGATAATTGACTTTGGCCCTTTCACAAAAATTTCCCAACTTCTCCAATGCATATCTTGCTCAATTTTGAAGCTATGAACATGTTCTTGGACATTTTGGAAAGGTCTTGAAGTCCTCTAACCAATGCCTTTGGTCCCATGTCATTTTGATTTACCAATATCAATTTATGGTCTTTGACTTAAAGTGCCTTTTTGTTGACTTTTGAAAATGACCTATAATGTTGAAATTGATAACTTTTTGTGAGAGCATTTCTTGGACTTGGAATGTGAAGATGAGTTGTAGGAAATGTCTTCCCCTTCAAAATGAGCATTGGATGGGATTTTTATGATGAACCATGAAAAAGTTATGCCTTGGTCAAAGTACAGTTGACTTTTCAACTGTCTAAAAATAGAAACTTTTGACACCTTGATGATTTTTGAGCCATGCTTGAGGAATCATGATCAAGATTTGACCAAATGATGATTGTGGCTTCAAAATAAGATGTTGACCAAAAATTTTGACTTTTGACTACCAAATGACCATTTTGCCCCTGCAGTTGATTGTGAAGCAATTAGGGTTTTTGACTGTGCAACTTGACCTTGCGAGCCTTGAAACTTGACATGTAGGTGCTTGACAATGTTTATAGGCATGTGGGACTTGATTGGACCATTGAAAACCTCAACTTCCTTGAAGGAACCAAAACCTTAATTTTGACTAGCTTAGGAGGATGGTTGACTGTGCAATCCTTGGAGTAGCCTTGAACCATTTGAGGTGATGCTTGGCAAAACTTTTGAAGAATATGGGAGGGAAAATTTTGGGGTACAATAGTTGCCCCTGTTCAATCTTCTTAGACCTGAGGATGTAGATTGGCTTGTGTGCCTTTCGTGATCCGTGGGTGGAAGATGATTGAACACTAGAGTGCCCAGAAATTTGCACTCACATAGTAGAGTATCAGCAGTGTGATGTCGGGAATGGGCTTACAAATGCCATTTGGAGAGATGATGGGTAGGAGGATGGGCTTATAGATGTCATCTGGAAGTGTGACAGAACCTTGTCGGGAATGGGCTTATAGATGCCATTTGGAACTGTAATGGATAGTTGAATCTGAATAAGGAATAGAATAGCTTCCGTGTCTGGGGCATATCTAGTATATATCTAATTACTGACGTCTGAACGAGTAGTAGAATGACCGCCGGGTCTGGGGTATATCCATACTGCATGAGTAACAGAATGTCATCCGAATCTGGATCATATCTGGACTGAACAATAGAATAGCATCCGGGATGGAGCATCTCTAAGTTGTCTTTAGAAGTTTGAATCTGAATAAGCAATAGAATAGCGCCCGGATCTGGAGCATCTCTAAGCTATATCTCAAAGGAAATCTGGAATAAGTATCAGAACGTCGCCATGCCTGGGTCACATCTGAACTATCTTTAGAAAGAGTCTTGAATAAGTAAGAAAACAGCATCCATATCTGGAGCATGTCTAAGCTATCTCTGAAAGGAAATCTGGAATGAGTATCAGAACGTCGCCATGCCTGGGTCACATCTGAACCATATCTAGAAGGAGTCTTGAATAAGCAAAAGAATAGCATCCATATCTGGAGCATTTCCAAGCTATCTCTGAAAGGAAATCTGGAATGAGTATCAGAACATCGCCATGCCTGGGTCACATCTGAACCATATCTAGAAGGAGTCTTGAGTAAGCAAAAGAACAACATCCATATCTGGAGCATTTCCAAGCTATCTCTGAAAGGAAATCTGGAATGAGTATCAGAACGTCGCCATGCCTGGGTCACATCTGAACCATATCTAGAAGGAGTCTTGAATAAGCAAAAGAACAGCATCCATATCTGGAGCATTTCCAAGCTATCTCTGAAAGGAAATCTTGAATGAGTATCAAAACGTCGCCATGCCTGGGTCACATCTGAACCATATCTAGAAGGAGATCTCTGAATAAACAATAGAACAGCCTCCGTGTCCGGAGCATCTCTAAGTTATATCTGAGAAGAAATCTGGAATAAGTATCAGAACGTCGCCATGCCTGGGTCACATCTGAACCATATCTAGGAAGGAATTTTGAATAAGCAAAAGAACAGCATCCATATCTGGAGCATTTCCAAGCTATCTCTGAAAGGAAATCTGGAATGAGTATCAGAACGTCGCCATGCCTGGGTCACATCTGAACCATATCTAGAAGGAGTGTTGAATAAGCAAAAGAACAGCATCCATATCTGGAGCATTTCCAAGCTATCTCTGAAAGGAAATCTGGAATGAGTATCAGAACGTCGCCATGCCTGGGTCACATCTGAACCATATCTAGAAGGAGATCTCTGAATAAACAATAGAACAACCTCCGTATCCGGAGCATCTCTAAGTTATATCTGAGAAGAAATCTGGAATAAGTATCAGAACGTCGCCATGCCTGGGTCACATCTGAACCATATCTAGGAAGGAATTTTGAATAAGCAAAAGAACAGCATCCATATCTGGAGCATTTCCAAGCTATCTCTGAAAGGAAATCTGGAATGAGTATCAGAACGTCGCCATGCCTGGGTCACATCTGAACCATATCTAGAAGGAGTCTTGAATAAGCAAAAGAACAGCATCCATATCTGGAGCATTTCCAAGCTATCTCTGAAAGGAAATCTGGAATGAGTATCAGAATGTCGCCATGCCTGGGTCACATCTGAACCATATCTAGAAGGAGATCTCTGAATAAACAATAGAACAACCTCCGTATCCGGAGCATCTCTAAGTTATATCTGAGAAGAAATCTGGAATAAGTATCAGAACGTCGCCATGCCTGGGTCACATCTGAACCATATCTAGAAAGGAATTTTGAATAAGCAAAAGAACAGCATCCATATCTGGGGCGTTTCCAAGCTATCTCTTTAATTTTTTTAACGTAGACATGCCTGACCGGATACAGGTATCGAATCCACAATCAATCGCTCACGGACATGCCCTGGCTAGATACAGGAATCGAATCTGGGATTGCGATAGTTGATAGTAATCATCTTTGTATTGACCTTTCTTGAAAAAAGGCAAAACATTAATTATATGCAATGTCATGGTGCATGGAATGCGCGGTGTCATGACGTTTATAACCATTGGGATTGTAGAATGTGATGTTTATATCATGTATGAAAATGTGATGTTTGCGAATGTATTTTTTGTCTAGGAAAATAAATCCTTAACGAATGCCGGGAGCTAATCCTGGGATAATGTTTGAAGAGTGGAGAATTCTTCGTTTCCGCTGGGGAAAATGATTGCAAGGATAAACCGGTAGGAGGAGATGACCCCGTTGGGGAATAAGCTTGGAGAGATTACTCTGCGGGGAAAATTAATCTAGCGATCTTGCTGGGGAAAATACTCTGTGGGAAGAGAGGTACTTCGCTGAGATGTTGTATGAGAACTCCGCCGGGGATACCATTGTTGAGTTACGCTTTGGCGATTTGAGGAACTCCGCTGGGGATAGGAAGACTTCGCCGAGGACGACCTTTCTGTGGCAATTAGCTGAGGATAATCCAGTTATAAGCTCTGGCGAAGAATAACCTTCTGAATAAAGACGGGGAGAGATATGCTCTGCAAAGGATAAGCTTCCAGAATCTACTGGGGATAAGCTTCCTACTGGGGAGATTGATTCAACTCTCCTGGGGAGACTTTGGACTGTACTGGGGAGGGGCTCCGCTGGATGTCTAGATTCCGCCGGAGAACAATCTTAGATCAAGACTGCCGGGGATGCTTGTTGAGGATGTTTGTAGACTCCGCTGAGGAATGTTGAGATCTTCTGGGGGTAATCCAACTTCCTTAAGGCTGACGGAGTATAACTCTGCTCGGGGAGAGTATCGCTGACCTGCTGGAGATATTGTGCCTTGTAGGGCTTATGGGAATCCAACTCTGCTTGGGGAGAATTGTTGAATCTTGGCTCGCTCTCTGGGGAATTAAGGAATCTTGGTTGTTCTTCAGCCGAACTTACCTTGGTACCTTGGTGGACAGAGCAATTAGATCTCTTAGACGACTCATTATTGCCCCAGTTTCAGTGGGAGAAGGCACCTGTGGGGGTAATTGACAAATCTTCTGGTAGACAGGTGACGAGATGCCAGGACATAGTCGTATGCTTTGATCCCTAATTTTTACCTGGACCGCCCTTTCGGGTTTTCAGTCCACCGGGATACCCATTTTTGCCCAAGCCGCCTTTTCAGGTTTTCGACTTGCCGGGTGTACATATTTTTTTTTCATTTCATCCCTTATTTTTGCCCGAACCCTTTTGGTTCGTCGGGAAGCCCTTATTTTTGCCTAGGTATGTCAACCTAGCGGGTCTTTGATTATGCGCAGTATTTTTTCGACTATGTCCATGCTCTCAGGATGTAGGGAGATGCCCCTGTTATTAATATTGTGTTGCCGTACCACTAGAAGATGTCTGATCAGGCAAGATTCGTTGTCGGAATGCCCCGGGTGATCCAGATGGAGATTTGCCCCAAGCTGGTTGGCCTTTTGAGAGATTCTCTGAATCTTGATTTAACTGCCCCAGATGATGGACAATGATCATGCCTGCCCCTTGGTTGGGAGTGCTTTTGCCCATAAGATATTCTTCGTGCGAATTTCTTTGCTGTTCAAACAAATAGTCATATGTGCAAGCAATGTTATTTCAAAAATGCAAAGATTATGTTTGTCTTGAAGATTTTGAAAAATGCATTTTTTCATAAAAACAAGTGAATTTTGTAAATCGTGATGTCAACTCGTTATTTTACCGCAAGCCTTAAGGAGTCAGGATACCTTTCGTAACAGTATGCCTTCGAACTAACCCATGCTTCAGCTAGGACTTTTAAGGGTTGTAGCGTGGCCTGGTTCACGGTTTAAGAAACAAAGGATAAAGGCTCAAATTTATTTGTACCCACCCGTTCTTTGTGATGTTCTTCCAACCTAAACTCAGCTAATCGTGCGTTAGACCTTATTGAGTCCTTGCTTTGATATAGTGATGGTTCGGATACTGACAGTTTATTTTGACCAGGCAGTCATTTCTTTGTTGAGGGTTTGTAGGACCTCTTTCTTTTTGATTTTGTTATCCCTATTTTTTTTGCCTGTACTGTTTCTTTTGTGGAATTACAGTCAGCGGGATGCCCCAGTTTTGCAAGTCTCCTTCATAGGTTTTGACTTAATGGGCGTTTATTTTGAGGGGTAATGACTGCCTGTCTTTATGATTATTCGGAACCATCACTGTCTTTTGTTTTGTGAGGACCTCTTTGGTGCTATTCATTGTGCACCTGGATCAACTGAGAGAACTACCCTGCCCCAGGTTATGATTAAGGGTTTTAATTTTCGAAAAGAAAAACTCCTACTTCTTTGGCTCGAAGGGGTTGACGAGGGATTATCTTCCTTATAACTCCAGTGTTTAGGAATTGAAACAATGCCCGTACCTCATCAGCGGGGTTCGTTCAAAAGTATACTGTAAATCGTGGTATCGTTTTCGTCATCCTCCCTCAAGAGGCTTAGAATTATTAACCGAGAGTTGAACATCACAAAAAAATATGAAGGCAATGTGAACATAGTGAAAATGATTGGATTAATTCAAAAACAGACATATGCCGTGCATTAATGAAATAAAAGAGTTCGCTATGACATTTAATTGTTCGTATAAGCAAAAAATTACAACTCAGAAATTCAAATAAACAAAAGTCTTCAATGATTGGGCAAAGGAGCATGGATTATGTTTGGAGTCTCTGACACTTCAAATTGAATCTCTCCGTCGTCGATCATGTCTTGAATCTTGTTCTTCAAAGGCCAGCAGTTGTCCGTAGTATGACCCGGGCTATCGGAGTGGTATGCGCACCTCTCATTAGGATGGTAGTTGGGAGCAGAGGTGTTTGGATTCCGGAGAGGAGCCCTCAAGGTAATCAACCCTGCCTTCAACATTTGTTGTAGCGCTTGATCCAGTGACATGTTGATTTTAGTGAATTGTCTCTTGGGTGCGACCTCCTTACGTTGATGCCCCTGTCCCTGTTGAGCAGTCCTAGGATTAGAGATCTGGACTGCCCCTACATGTTGATCATGGCGACCCTTTTGGTTGTACGCAGCATTGGCCTCTTTCTTCCCAGTGTAAGGCTTTTTGTGAGTATCAGAAGGTGCAGCTTCTTGGATCTTTCCAGCCTTGATGCCAGCTTCGATCCTCTCCCCGGTCAAGATCAAATCGGTAAACCCAGCAGAAGAATTCCCAATCAAATGGTTGAAGAAGGGACCAGACAGGGTCCCCAAGAACATGTCAACGAGCTCACGGTCAGTCAAAGGCGGCTGCACCCTTCCAGCCAGATCTCTCCACCTTTGTGCATATTCCTTAAAACCTTCACCCGTCCCAAGTGACATACCCTGGAGTTGGGTACGCGTAGGAGCGAGGTTGGCATTATACTGATACTGCTTATAAAAAGCAGTAGCCAAGTCCTCCCAGTTACAAATAGTGGTTCCGTCCAGCTGATAGAACCATTCGAGTTGAGTCCCTGAAAGACTCTCCTGGAAGAAATAGATCCATAGATTCTTGTCTGCCGTGTAGGGCTGGATCTTCCTTGCGTATGAACGTAGGTGCAACTTAGGACACGAATCTCCGTCGTACTTTACAAAGGCAGGTGCCTTGAACTTGTGAGGGATCACCACCCCAGAAGATAAACCTAGGTCCCCAAAGTCCAACCCAGGCACACGTTGAATCTCCATAGCATTTAACCGGTCCTCCAGCTGTTTGTACCCGTCTTCAGCAGGAGGGTACTGCTCATCATTGAAGTCTGTCTCAGTGTCAGAGGCCACAGGACTAGGAACCCTTCCCTCTTGGTGACTGCCTTCCCCAACAGATGGAGTAGTCTGCTCAGCTTCATTCTGCAGTGTGTTCCCAGATATGCGTCTAGGGTTGAACAAAACAGTCCTCTTCTTCTTCTTCTTCAAGAGCAGAGTCTTCAATTCTTGTTGTCCTTGTGCTAAGCATATGACCAGCTCCTGGAACTGGGCGTTCTGGGCCTGGAGGGCCTTGATAGCTTGTGCATTGGATGACTCAGGATTCATGATGACTGCGGAAGTAAACAACGAAGAAGGTAAGCAACCTGTAGAGAAAGGGTACCTGTTATGCAATGATATGTATGATATGCCTGCGATGTTTTCAAGGATCTCGCGGGGTAAACAAGAAAATCGTTAGAATTCGAATTCGGTTGCTTGATTGAAGGCACTTCATATTATGGAGAGTCCTTCTTCAAGAGTCAAGGCTCACCATATCGAGTGGGTCATAGCCCCTGACAATCTTGGCTCGGGGAACCTTCTTCAGGTGTCAAAGCTCACCATATCAAGTGGGTCATAGCCTATGACAACCTTGGCTAGAGGAAAATAAATCCTCTTTGCCCCTTGCTAGACGTTTGATTCATCATGACCTGCATCACAAGCCCTTGAGATCCTTGAAATGGATTAGTCTTTATGCAGGATGCATGCAATTGTATGATGTTATGCTATGCGTGGGGTGATGTAAGTAACCCTGTTATAAGTCCAGATTAAGGACTATAAACAAAACCTGCAATGAACTCATGGGTCAGATAACAAGCATGCAAGTAGTCAAGCTTTAAGGCACACAAGTCACACCACAACCCTTAGAGTTTAGGCCAACATGAGGTCTAGGTATTACCCTCTTTCAGTTTGTTGGTTAGGACCTGTCCTATCAGAAGTAACCGGGTTCTAGAGGATCCCAATATCACTGACTACCCTCAATCGGTCATAACTCCAGCATTGCAACCTTTTCTTGCGGCCAGAACCATCACAAGAGTTTAGCCTCAATGGGCGTAGCATACTGCTACTGTTCTATTGGCCAAGTTGGGTCATTTAAGGTTCTAAGGTCGGTTGGTGCTTAATGACTCCTCAGAAGACCCATATTCTCCTCGTTGCGACACAAGGGATATCGGTACAGACCAAGGCGCCACACCAACGTAGCCACTGCTTCACCCATGTCGGTCTACGCCGGACAGGTCCCTCACAGCTTATGCTACCTAACAGGGTATCCCCAGATCCGGGTTAGGATCTATGTAACTCCGATGCAACCCACAATAATAAAGCAAACAAAGCACAACAATTGAAAACACAGTTATGAACTATCCTAAGGTACACCTCACTTTGAGAGTTAATCCCCAGCAGAGTCGCCAGTTCTATGATCGGTGGATCTGGAACTGACTGTTTAACGCTGGTTCGCGAAATGTCGCGGAAGCAAGAGTCGCCACCGTCTTTTATTTTCTCCAATATGGAAAGGACAAAAGCACAGAAAAATTCCTTATTGAGATTAGCTCTCGGTTCGGTAGGTAGATTTATAGAAAGGGAAGGTGTTAGCACCCTTTCTATCCATAGTTATCCATGGGCTCTTAGATACTTGCTCATTTGTGTTTTCAAAATTGTTTGTTTGCTTTTCAAGGTGAGTGGGTTTGAAAAAGTTTCTTTGAAAGTTTCAGATCGACTCTTGTATCAGTCCTCAAGAGTGTTTGAAAAGTTGTTTTGAAAGCTTTTTGCAAAGTGTCGGTGTGAAAAGAAGTTTTTGATTTGTTTTGAATTAGAGCAAGTATCTACGAGTCATCTACCTACCCTAAGGAATTAATCTGTGTAAATGTCCTTGAGGTAATGCCATCCCACCATTGAGAGGTAGGTAGCACCACCGTTGGAGGTGTTTGGGTCAATTCGAGTTTGTAGGGACAGTGTGGTCACCGAGCAACAGTAAGACACCTTAGGAGCTACCCTTATGCCATTGATCTTTTTATTCTGAGGCAACTTGTTTCGAGGCAACTTGTTTCGAGGCTACTAGATCAATGGAACATAAGGACTCACTAAGACGTCCTATAGTCGACGACCACGTTTCGAGGGGCAAGGCAACAGTGTGGTCACCAGAGCAATAGTAGGACACCTTAGAAGCTACCCTTATGCCATGTTCATGGACATAAGGACTTACTAAAACGTCCTATACTCGACGACCACTTTTCGAGGGGCAAGGCAACAGTGAGGCGTACCCTAGGAGTGGTGTGTGAATTGTGTGTCATTTTCAGTTATATTTTGTCTTGTCATGCATTATGGTGATCTACGCTTTGATTTTATTTGGGCCATTCATTCTTTCATGCAAAATTTAGCAATTAAGGGGTGCGGAAATTAAAGTACGGAAAACGTAAATCCTACGCTATTACAAGGCGCGGGTCTATACATCGCCAAATCTTTACAAAGACCCGTTTTAAGTAAATAAGTGCGGAAAATAAAAAAATAGTAAAAAGGTCCTATTTACTATTACATATCCGGAGCAACTACATAATAATCGAACAAATTAAATACGCGCGAATAAAGAAAAGGGAATTAATTTTTTTGTCTTTTTTTGGTAATTAAATGAAATTGAAAACTAATTAATTATTTTAATTACAATAAAATATTTTTTGACCTTTTTTATGTTTTTATGAAATAAAATAAAAAAAGAATTAAAAATGTCAAAAGAAAAAGCCTAAGTCTAAATTTGTTTTTATTTATTGTGAAAAAAGGTTAAAATTAACTAATTAAACTAATTAATTTGTTAGTATTTTATTTACAAAAATAATTACTAAAGTGAAATTAATAATAATAATAATAATTACATTTTTTTTGTTTTTTTTTTTCTGAATTTATGAAAATAATTATTTGTGAACTAACTAAATAATAATAATAATTAATAAAAGGAAAGAAAATAAGAAAAGAAATGCTAAACCAAGGAGGTGAAGGCCGGATTTTGGAGGTTTTACTCAAAATCATCCTTAGGCATCAAAAATTCCATCTAAGCCCATGGTTGTGATCGTCCATGTCTCCTGATCACGTCTATGCTTATGGTTTGTCCCAATTTCACCTGTAGACAAAATACCTAAAAACAAAACCAACGAACCCTAGGCACGGGTATTGTTATGCGAAGCCTAAAAATGAAATTGAATATAGCAGTTACATTGGAAATTAGGCATGGAGTATGAATATGCTATTATTTTCCAAAAAAAGTGCAAGAATGGAGAAACATGATTTCGTGTACAGGGGTGAGTTTGAGACAACTTACAGCGCTTGGTAGTGGACCTTAGGATGCGTTTGTGGTTGCTTTGGCTTCAGGGAGTGGCAAGGAAGAAAGCCACGTGCTTGCTTTGATCTGAAAATGTTTGCAACACCGCTTTAGATCTCTCACTTTTTTGGACAAATTTTGAACTTTTCCTCTGGCCGTTTGTGCACACTCTCCTTTTTTTATAGGTTCTGAATGAGGCTTTCAAGGCTTGTATATATAGGCTTGGATGAGAATCAATCACATTAAGGAGCTTTTAAGCCTTGCAATGAAGTTTTGATTTTCTCCATAATCACCATTGAAATAACTTGCCATATTTGCTCCAAATTTGAATTTTTTGCTTGAAATAGGTCTTGAACGAATTTGGTATATGTTTTATGGTGTATCAAAGCTATTCAAACCACAAAATATCCTCCCATTAATTTTCTTGATTTTTATTTGAATTTTAAAGATTTAAAATGAATTAAATCAAATAAAATTAAACAAAAATAGAAAAATTAATTTTTATTCTTGAAATAAAACATGGGACACGTGGGAGGTATGGAAAAGCTGAATCAAGTGGAAAAAGTGGGCCCCTTTTGTCAAAAATGAAGTTTCAAGGATAATTGACTTTGGCCCTTTCACAAAAATTTCCCAACTTCTCCAATGCATATCTTGCTCAATTTTGAAGCTATGAACATGTTATTGGACATTTTGGAAAGGTCTTGAAGTCCTCTAACCAATTCCTTTGGTCCCATGTCATTTTGATTTACCAATATCAAGTTATGGTCTTTTACTTAAAGTGCCTTTTTGTTGACTTTTGAAAATGACCTATAATGTTGAAATTGATAACTTTTTGTGAGAGCATTTCTTGGACTTGGAATGTGAAGATGAGTTGTAGGAAATGTCTTCCCCTTCAAAATGAACATTGGATGGGATTTTTCTGATGAACCATGAAAAAGTTATGCCTTGGTCAAGGTACAGTTGACTTTTCAGCTGTCCAAAAATAGAAACTTTTGACACCTTGATGATTTTTGAGCCATGCTTGAGGAATCATGATCAAGATTTGACCAAATGATGATTGTGGCTTAAAAATAAGATGTTGACCAAAAATTTTGACTTTTGACTGCCAAATGACCATTTTGCCCCTGCAGTTGATTGTGAAGCAATTAGGGTTTTTGACTGTGCAACTTGACCTTGCGAGCCTTGAAACTTGACATGTAGGTGCTTGACAATGTTTATAGGCATGTGGGACTTGATTGGACCATTTAAAACCTCAACTTCCTTGAAGGAACCAAAACCTTAATTTTGACTGGCTTAGGAGGATGGTTGACTGTGCAATCCTTGGAGTAGCCTTGAACCATTTGAGGTGATGCTTGGCAAAACTTTTGAAGAATATGGGAGGGCAAATTTTGGGGTACAACAACTTCCATTATCTTTAATGAAACAAAAACAACATATCCCAAAACACGCCCTTGCCATGTTTCATCTTCTTCCTCAAGCCTTGGCCGGATCCCCTGTAACTTCCTCATACTTCCATGAAAATAAAAACTTATAACATGAAAATTATAGTACTTGAACTCACGATTCCAACCATATAAGTTATGTAAACTAATTATCAAAGATCAAGGAGAATTTAAACAGCCCTAAATCTTGACCTAATATTTCCAGAAATTTCAAGTTTCAAATTCTCTTAGCACAAGTAAAATCAATGCAAGATAAAGATATGTACAACTTTGTTATGATGAGGACTATATTTTTTATTCACAGATCGTAGCCTAAGGTTACCTGTACAAAGAGATAGAGTTTGAAATTTTACCTCCTTCAACTGGAATCGTGTATGGAAATGGAGTGACTTTAATGGAGGCCTGATGCTTGCTTGAGCTTCCTTGAGCTTTCCTGGATGTGTTACAACCCTTGCCTTGCTCTGAAAGTAGCTAGAACTCCTTGGCCAAGTCCAACTGCAAGCTCTAAAGTCAACAATGGCAGATGGTGGAGGAGTGATTACAGAACATGTATGATGGCTTGGATGGGCTTGATATCAAGTATATAAGGTGTTTTAATGATACAAACACAAAACGCACAAGCCAAATGGAAGCTGGATATGTTTGTGCAGAAACTGTAGGTTTGAACAGGTTTTTGGTGTTTTTCAGTTTGGGAGTGTGTTGTACCCCAAAATTTTCCCTCCCATATTTCTCAAGACATTGCAAGAATAATCTCCAAGTTGCTCAAGATGGCTCAAGAGTTGGACAGTCAAATCATCTCCTAAGGCAGTCAATTCAAAATTAGGGTTTTGTGTTGCATCAAGGTCCTTACATCCAAATGACCTCAAGTGCTCCCCAATGTACCAATATGTTCTCAAGATCATCCATGTCAAATTTCAAGCCTTGCAGAGAAAGTTTGGTCAGTCAATTGCTCAAGAGGTCCAAAAATCGACTGTGTTAGGGCAAAAGTCAACTGTGACCTACAAATAGTCAAACCTCAAGATTTTTTGTCAACATTCTCATTTTGAAGTATAATTCATCATTTTATCAAGGGTTGATCATGATTCATCAAGGATTGCTCAAGATTCATCAAGATTCAAAAGTTGCTAAATTAGGGTTTTGTAGGAAAAGTCAACTCAACTTTGACCAAGTATAACTTTCTCATACTTTATGAGAAATGACCCATCCAAAGCTCATTTTGAATAGGATGAAATTTACTACAATCAATCTTCACACCCAAAGATCAGAAAATGCACTCACAAGAAGTTACAAATTTGGACATTATAGGTCATTTTTGAAAGTCAACAAAAACACCTTTTTTTCCAAAGCTTATAACTTGAGCATGGAATATCAAAATGATATGAGACCAAAGGTGTTGGTTATAGGACATCTCAAGGTTTCTAAAAAGTCCAAGAACACCTCCAAAAGTTCAAAATTGAAGAAGTTATACATTGTTGAAGTTGGGCATTTTTCCAAAATTGCCAAAAGTCAACTATCCCCAAAACTTCAAATTTTGTCAAATAGGCCCACTTTTTTCCACTTGATTTGATCTTATCACACTACACACGTGTCCTATCTTCAGCCTTGTGTCCAATTATTAATTTTTATATTTTATTTGATTTTTATTAATTTAATTCATTTTAAATAAATTTAAATCCAAATAAAATCCAAATCTTAATCACTTGGTATCTTTTTGATCATTACAGGTATTAAATATCATCATGTACATAATCAAATCTGAATCAAGCCATGTTGTGAACAAAATATTGGTTTTTGACAAATTTGGAAGCTTTTTCAATGGAGAATAAAATCAAATCTTGAATCATCAATGCTCATGGATTCAAAGCCTGATTTTTAACCTAATACATTGCTTGATACTTATACAACACAAGGACACGAAATTCAGAACCAAGAGGCTGCACAATCTGCAAAACAAAAACTTGAAAAAAGCTTGAAAAAGTTGGCAACTGAAATCTTGGTTAGAGGCCGATTCAGAGCAAAACCTCCACGCTATCTTCTTGCTGGACATCCATTGAGGCTAAAGCAATCAGAATCAAGCCCTCTCCCTCCCTAAATTGCACTGTAAGTCTCCTCGAACATACCCCTGTACATGAAACTGCAACCTCTCATTCTTGCATCTTTTTGCCAAAACATTGATATATTCATGATTCTTGAATGATTTCCAAGCTATCTGCAATATTTGATTTTGTTTTGGTAGCCTGTAAAGCCATACCCGAAACTAGGGTTTGGGTTTCTTGTTTTTAGGCGTTTCAATTTCAGGTAAAATCAGGACCAACCATGGACATGGGTGTGATCAGGGAAAGGAGACGATCATGGATGTGGCTTTAGTTTGCATTTTCATGGCCTAGAGAAGGTTTTAGGAGAAGCCTATGGATTTAGTTGTGGATTCAAATCCGCAGGAAAGATAACCAGAGTTCTTTGGGGAAGACGATGACGCGAACCTTCCCAATTGGCCCATTCGAAATATTCGCGCTTCTTTTTTATTTTTCAGGCATAATAGTTGTTTTTGTAAGTTTAAGAATGCGCCTAAGAGGGAGGGTGAATTAGGTGGTGGTCAATTTTTGACTTATTTTATACTTTCTGGTTTTGATTTAGTGCTTTGAAAACAGTAAAGTGCAGAAAGTAAAGAGACACGGAGATTTATCCTGGTTCCTTCCACACCCCGGAAGTACGTCCAGTCCCCTTGCAAACACGCAAGAGATTTTACTATTTTGTTAGAACTTTTACAAGACTCTTCCTAGTCTTATCAACTAAAGAACCTAACAAATACCAAGAACACCCTCTTGGATTTCCAATAAGTCTAATGAGAATAATCCTCTCAAAAGATACCTCTTGTTTCCAACAATGGACAACAAGGAACAAAAGTAATCTAATACTTAATTCCAACAATCCTGGAAATAAGTTACACTTTGTATAATTTTATGAAGTATGATTTCTTGAAAGATGTTGATCACATAGAGTGACTTCTTTGAAGTTTCTTCTTTCTTCTCTTGTAAGCAATTCAAACTGTAACACAATGGTTAGATAATGCTCAAAGATTTATGTTCTTTATGTGTGTGAAAGTGCAGAAAATCTTTGTTCTTAAAAGTTAAGAAATATGAAGTTTGAATATATTACAAAGTTTAGATTTTATTGCATAAGAGAAGAGTTGTTTATGATTTGAAAGATTTTGTAATATATAGTAATCAAGATACCTTTCCAAATGGACACTTTTCTGTTTGAAAAACTTGATAAGATGCAATGTTTGATCATGCAACTATTGGAGAAAAGGTGTGAAGGATATCTTGAAACCAGTTCAGATTTTTCAAAATTTTCAATGTGTAAATCGATTAACATAAGATGCAAATCGATTGCACGGGTTTGTAACGTTCAGAATTTCAAAAAATTTGAAGTGTAAATCGATTAGCATGTTGTGTAAATCGATTTACAAGAGTTAAAAATTCAGTTTGTTCTATGATCAATCGATTTACACAACATGTAAATCGATTGCTGGCAGAGACAATCAGTTTTTTGAAAAAGCATGTGTAAATCGATTTACACAAGATGTTAATCAATTTACAGCAGAGAAAAACTAAAAATTTGTTTTGAAATATAAGTGAAGTGTTGTGGCAAGTGTGTATATCATTTTTGAGCATTTCTAATCAATGTAGTTCAATTGAGAATTGATATACTTGATTGCTTGCCATGATCCTTGAAGCTTTGAGTGAATGATGCTTTAAGTTAATTTCACTTCTTTTCCTTCTTGCCATAATGCTTGTTTGTCTTTCATCAAACTAGCTTGTTTGTCTTTCATCAAAACTAAATTTGAGTTGAGGCTTGAGATTACATTCTCCCCCTTTTTGATGATGACAAACCATTTTCCTTTATGAGTTGTTCAGAATTTGAGCAAAAAGTGTTTTCTCCACTGAGAAGATTTCTCCCCCTATGGAGAAAAAGATTTGAAAGCTTGCCCTGTAAAGACAATGAAAACAAACAACCATAAAGTGCTATCACATCCTTCTCCCCCTTTGACATTATCAAAAAGAAGGGAAAGATGCAATAAAAAATGGACAAAAATACATATAATAATTTTGAAAGCTTTAACCATAGCCATATTGCTTCATGATACTTTTTATCATCCTTTGATAAAAGCACATAGTAGTTATCTTCATCAAAACATGATGTTGAAGCCTTTGTCACAAAGTTGACTTGTACTTAGAAGTTGTCTTTTGTTCTTCAACATAAAGTACATCTTCAATGGATATGAAAGTTAGTGTATCAACTTTGCGAATGCCAAAAATTCTTCCTTTAAGGTATTTCCCATATGTGAAATAATCCTTGGACTTGAACTAGATTTGAAAGTTAGGGTATGTCTCCCATCATATGCTTTGAACAACCACTATCAAGATACAAAATATTGTATGTGGTCTTCAAGCATACCTATAAAACAAATTAAGTTTGATTTGGTACCCAATGTGCTTTGGGTCCATCATAGTTAGTTCCTTTCTTAACCCATACATAATGCCCACTTCCCATACTAAAGTTTCTAACATAGCAAGCATTAGGTGTATGGCCTTTAATACCACAATAAAAACAAGTAGGTTCAAAGTCACTTCTATATCTAGAAGGATAAGATTTCTTCTTAGGAAATGTTTTCTTTTTCGGATAGTGACGAACTATTTTAGGTTTGTTCACTTTCTCTTTGGAAGATTGATCACTTGCCTTAACAAAGATAGTTTTGTTATAACTTGGTTTTGAGAATCCAAGTCCACTTTTATCATTGGAGTATCTTTGTTGGCTTAGAACACCTTCCAATCCAATTTGCCCTTTTTCATATCTTTCAATGACTCTTTTTAATTGGACAATTTGGAAAGAGAGTGAATCACAATTTTTGCATACAAAATTCTGTTTTTGTTCATCACTTGACTTTTGTTTTTCTTCTTTGAAATCTTTTTCCATTGAAACATATTTTTCTTCTAAGGATGAAATTTGTTTCTTTTGTGATGAAATGGTTTTATACAGAATTTTGCATTCATTCAATAGTTCATCTATAGCACCTTGTGCATCACTATCAGACAGAGAAAATTCATTACTAACCTCATTGTCTTCATCATCGGAATGGTGTGAGACCATCAATGCTAGATTTGCACGTTGATTGTTTTTAGAATCGGAAGATGAACTTTCCCATGCTATATATGCTTTCTTTGACTTTTTATCTTTATTTCTCTTGAAATATTTCTTCTTCTTTTCAAGTGTAGGACATTCACTTTTAACATGTCCCTTTTCTCCACATTCAAAGCATATAACCTTCCTTGTTGGTGCTTCTCTTTTTCTTTCTTTTCGTAGAACCTTTTCAATCTTCTTGATAAGATCATCATCTTCACTACTAGTGGATTCATCCTCTTGATTGTTATCGTGATTTTTTATCCTTGTATTCAGAGCCATGTCTTTTGAGTCTTTTACTTGGATTTCATGCTTTACGAGTCTTGCAAGTTCCGTCTCATATTCTTGAAGTTTTCCGAACAAAGTGGCAGAAGTCATTGTGGATAGATTCTTCTTCTCGGATATTGCTGTCACTTTTGGTTGCCATTCCTTGGATAAAGATCTAAGCACTTTAATATTAATTTCATCATTAGTTAAAGTCTTACCTAGTGCTTTCAAATGATTTGTCAAGTGTACAAATCTTTTCTGCAAGTCGAGGATTGATTCTCGGGGCTGCATTCTGAATAGTTCGTATTCTTGACTCAAAGTATTTAATCTTGATCTTTTAACTTCAGCGGTTCCTTCATGAGTTTCTACCAAGGTATCCCATATTTCTTTCGCTGTTTTGCATGCCGAGACACGGAAGAATTCATCCATGCTAAGTGCACCCTGAAGAAGGTTTATTGCCTTTTTGTCATAGAGAACTTTCTTTTTATCATCTTCGTCCCATGCAGTTTTAGGCTTTGAAGAGCCAACGCCATTGATTACCGTTACCGGGATAAATGGACCATTTTCAACAGCATCCCATACTTCCTCTCCTTGTGCTTCTAAATGTGCCTTCATGCGTATTTTCCAAAAGTCAAAATATTCACCACAAAATAGAGGAGGCTTGTTGTTACTACCACCATCTCTGAAAACGGGTTGATGATTTGCGGAAGCCATTCTGGATCTCTAGGAGCAGGTTACCTATAACCTGCTCTGATACCAAATGTAAGTTTAAGAATGCGCCTAAGAGGGGGGTGAATTAGGTGGTGGTCGATTTTTGACTTATTTTATACTTTCTGGTTTTGATTTAGTGCTTTGAAAACTGTAAAGTGCAGAAAGTAAAGAGACACGGAGATTTATCCTGGTTCCTTCCACACCCCGGAAGTACGTCCAGTCCCCTTGTAAACACGCAAGAGATTTTACTATTTTGTTAGAACTTTTACAAGACTCTTCCTAGTCTTATCAACTAAAGAACCTAACAAATACCAAGAACACCCTCTTGGATTTCCAATAAGTCTAATGAGAACAATCCTCTCAAAAGATACCTCTTGTTTCCAACAATGGACAACAAGGAACAAAAGTAATCTAATACTTAATTCCAACAATCCTGGAAATAAGTTACACTTTGTATAATTTTATGAAGTATGATTTCTTGAAAGATGTTGATCATATAGAGTGACTTCTTTGAAGTTTCTTCTTTCTTCTCTTGTAAGAAATTCAAACTATAATACAATGGTTAGATAATGCTCAAAGATTTATGTTCTTTATGTGTGTGAAAGTGCAGAAAATCTTTGTTCTTAAAAGTTAAGAAATATGAAGTTTGAATATATTACAAAGTTTAGATTTTATTGCATAAGAGAAGAGTCGTTTATGATTTGAAAGATTTTGTAATATATAGTAATCAAGATACCTTTCCAAATGGACACTTTTCTGTTTGAAAAACTTGATAAGATGCAATGTTTGATCATGCAACTATTGGAGAAAAGGTGTGAAGGATATCTTTAAACCAGTTCATATTTTTCAAAATTTTCAATGTGTAAATCGATTAACATAAGATGCAAATCGATTGCACGGGTTTGTAACGTTCAGAATTTCAAAAAATTTGAAGTGTAAATCGATTAGCATGTTGTGTAAATCGATTTACAAGAGTTAAAAATTCAGTTTGTTCTGTGATCAATCGATTTACACAACATGTAAATCGATTGCTGGCAGAGACAATCAGTTTTTTGAAAAAGCATGTGTAAATCGATTTACACAAGATGTTAATCGATTTACAGCAGAGAAAAACTAAAAATTTGTTTTGAAATATAAGTGAAGTGTTGTGGCAAGTGTGTATATCATTTTTGAGCATTTCTAATCAATGTAGTTCAATTGAGAATTGATATACTTGATTGCTTGCCATGATCCTTGAAGCTTTGAGTGAATGATGCTTTAAGTTAATTTCACTTATTTTCCTTCTTGCCATAATGCTTGTTTGTCTTTCATCAAACTAGCTTGTTTGTCTTTCATCAAAACTAAAGTTGAGTTGAGGCTTGAGATTACATTCTCCCCCTTTTTGATGATGACAAACCATTTTCCTTTATGAGTTGTTCAGAATTTGAGCAAAAAGTGTTTTCTCCCACTGAGAAGATTTCTCCCCCTATGGAGAAAAAGATTTGAAAGCTTGCCCTGTAAAGACAATGAAAACATACAACCATAAAGTGCTATCACATCCTTCCCCCCCTTTGACATTATGAAAAAGAAGGGAAAGATGCAATAAAAAATGGACAAAAATACATATAATAATTTTGAAAGCTTTAACCATAGCCATATTACTTCATGATACTTTTTATCATCCTTTGATAAAAACACATAGTAGTTATCTTCATCAAAACATGATGTTGAAGCCTTTGTCACAAAGTTGACTTGTACTTAGAAGTTGTCTTTTGTTCTTCAACATAAAGTACATCTTCAATGGATATGAAAGTTAGTGTATCAACTTTGTGAATGCCAAAAATTCTTCCTTTAAGGTATTTCCCATATGTGAAATAATCCTTGGACTTGAACTAGATTTGAAAGTTAGGGTATGTCTCCCATCATATGCTTTGAACAACCACTATCAAGATACAAAATATTGTATGTGGTCTTCAAGCATACCTACAAAACAAATTAAGTTTGATTTGATACCCAATGTGCTTTGGGTCCATCATAGTTAGTTCCTTTCTTAACCCATACATAATGCCCAATTGCCATACTAAAGTTTCTAACATAGCAAGCATTAGGTGTATGGCCTTTAATACCACAATAAAAACAAGTAGGTTCAAAGTCACTTCTATATCTAGAAGGATAAGATTTCTTCTTAGGAAATGTTTTCTTTTTCGGATAGTGACGAACTATTTTAGGTTTGTTCACTTTCTCTTTGGAAGATTGATCACTTACCTTAACAAAGATAGTTTTGTTATAACTTGGTTTTGAGAATCCAAGTCCACTTTTATCATTGGAGTATCTTTGTTGGCTTAGAACACCTTCCAATCCAATTTGCCCTTTTTCATATCTTTCAATGACTCTTTTTAATTGGACAATTTGGAAAGAGAGTGAATCACAATTTTTGCATACAAAATTCTGTTTTTGTTCATCACTTGACTTTTGTTTTTCTTCTTTGAAATCTTTTTCCATTGAAACATATTTTTCTTCTAAGGATGAAATTTGTTTCTTTTGTGATGAAATGGTTTTATACAGAATTTTGCATTCATTCAATAGTTCATCTATAGCACCTTGTGCATCACTATCAGACAGAGAAAATTCATTACTAACCTCATTGTCTTCATCATCGGAATGGTGTGAGACCATCAATGCTAGATTTGCACGTTGATTGTTTTTGGAATCGGAAGATGAACTTTCCCATGCTATATATGCTTTCTTTGACTTTTTATCTTTATTTCTCTTGAAATATTTCTTCTTCTTTTCAAGTGTAGGACATTCACTTTTAACATGTCCCTTTTCTCCACATTCAAAGCATATAACCTTCCTTGTTGGTGCTTCTCTTTTTCTTTCTTTTCGTAGAACCTTTTCAATCTTCTTGATAAGATCATCATCTTCACTACTAATGGATTCATCCTCTTGATTGCTATCATGATTTTTTATCCTTGTATTCAGAGCCATGTCTTTTGAGTCTTTTACTTGGATTTCATGCTTTTCGAGTCTTGCAAGTTCCGTCTCATATTCTTGAAGTTTTCCGAACAAAGTGGCAGAAGTCATTGTGGATAGATTCTTCTTCTCGGATATTGCTATCACTTTTGGTTGCCATTCCCTGGATAAAGATCTAAGCACTTTAAGATTAAGTTCATCATTAGTTAAAGTCTTACCTAGTGCTTTCAAATGATTTGTCAAGTGTACAAATCTTTTCTGCAAGTCGAGGATTGATTCTCGGGGCTGCATTCTGAATAGTTCGTATTCTTGACTCAAAGTATTTAATCTTGATCTTTTAACTTCAGCGGTTCCTTCATGAGTTTCTACCAAGGTATCCCATATTTCTTTCGTTGTTTTGCATGCTGAGACACAGAAGAATTCATCCATGCTAAGTGCACCCTGAAGAAGGTTTATTGCCTTTTTGTCATAGAGAACTTTCTTTTTATCATCTTAGTCCCATGCAGTTTTAGGCTTTGAAGGGCCAACGCCATTGATTACCGTTACCGGGATAAATGGACCATTTTCAACAGCATCCCATACTTCCTCTCCTTGTGCTTCTAAATGCGCCTTCATGCGTATTTTCCAAAAGTCAAAATATTCACCACAAAATAGAGGAGGCTTGTTGTTACTACCACCATCTCTGAAAACGGGTTGATGATTTGCGAAAGCCATTCTGGATCTCTAGGAGCAGGTTACCTATAACCTGCTCTAATACCAAATGTAAGTTTAAGAATGCGCCTAAGAGGGGAGGTGAATTAGGTGGTGGTCGATTTTTGACTTATTTTATACTTTCTGGTTTTTATTTAGTGCTTTGAAAACTGTAAAGTGCAGAAAGTAAAGAGACACGAAGATTTATCCTGGTTCCTTCCACACCCCGGAAGTACGTCCAGTCCCCTTGCAAACACGCAAGAGATTTTACTATTTTGTTAGAACTTTAAAAGACTCTTCCTAGTCTTATCAACTAAAGAACCTAACAAATACCAAGAACACCCTCTTGGATTTCCAATAAGTCTAATGAGAACAATCCTCTCAAAAGATACCTCTTGTTTCCAACAATGGACAACAAGGAACAAAAGTAATCTAATACTTAATTCCAGCAATCCTGGAAATAAGTTACACTTTGTATAATTTTATGAAGTATGATTTCTTGAAAGATGTTGATCACATAGAGTGACTTCTTTGAAGTTTCTTCTTTCTTCTCTTGTAAGCAATTCAAACTATAACACAATGGTTAGATAATGCTCAAAGATTTATGTTCTTTATGTGTGTGAAAGTGCAGAAAATCTTTGTTCTTAAAAGTTAAGAAATATGAAGTTTGAATATATTACAAAGTTTAGATTTTATTGCATAAGAGAAGAGTTGTTTATGATTTGAAAGATTTTGTAATATATAGTAATCAAGATACCTTTCCAAATGGAAACTTTTCTGTTTGAAAAACTTGATAAGATGCAATGTTTGATCATGCAACTATTGGAGAAAAAGTGTGAAGGATATCTTGAAACCAGTTCAGATTTTTCAAAATTTTCAATGTGTAAATCGATTAACATAAGATGCAAATCAATTGCACGGGTTTGTAACGTTCAGAATTTCAAAAAATTTGAAGTGTAAATCCATTAGCATGTTGTGTAAATCGATTTACAAGAGTTAAAAATTCAGTTTGTTCTGTGATCAATCGATTTACACAACATGTAAATCGATTGCTGGCAGAGACAATCAGTTTTTTGAAAAAGCATGTGTAAATCGATTTACACAAGATGTTAATCGATTTACAGCAGAGAAAAACTAAAAATTTGTTTTGAAATATAAGTGAAGTGTTGTGGCAAGTGTGTATATCATTTTTGAGCATTTCTAATCAATGTAGTTCAATTGAGAATTGATATACTTGATTGCTTGCCATGATCCTTGAAGCTTTGAGTGAATGATGCTTTAAGTTAATTTCACTTCTTTTCCTTCTTTCCATAATGCTTGTTTGTCTTTCATCAAACTAGCTTGTTTGTTTTTCATCAAAACTAAAGTTGAGTTGAGGCTTGAGATTACAGTTTTCATATATTATATTCTTTTCTCATTATACTAACGATTAAGCATGATGGTTGAGTTGGTAAAGACGCTATTGCAAAGTCTAATGGGACCTGGGTTCGAATCCCAGGTCCCCCATATATTTGTTATTATTTTTCATCAGGCGTTCCAGTGTACTTCATGCGTTGCAGTCTACTATGGAACTCAAATCTCCAGGCGCCAGATGGCCTCCAGGCCAAATCTAAAGGCCAAGATTGAACGTGCACCATGTTCTCTAGTCAACAGGAATACGTGGGAATCTGGAAAGTCAAAGCAGGCTAGCATATTTGGGCTTGGAAAATGCTGAACAAACCTCCTCTTGGGCCCAACACCCCATTTGGTTTATTTCTTTTTCTTTTCATTATATTTATTTATTTGTTTTATTGTTATTATTTTTTTACTTATCACTAACCAATTAAATTTTTCTTAATAAAATCAAAAACACAAAAATATGCTTTATTTGTTAAAATTAAAAAAAAAATCATTATTTATTTTTGTAGATGAATTAATTCAATTAACTTAGTTTTAAATTAGGGATAACTTTTAATGATTTTTGCAATAATTAAAATTAATGTAGAATATTAGGTTTTTACTAACTTTGATTAAAATTATTTTATTTCCTTTAATACCAAAAAATCCAAAAATATTTTCATTAATTAATTTAATTGTTAATTTAGATTTAGTTTCTTTTAATTCAAAAAATAACAAAAATGCTTTCTTTTCATAAAATCGTCAAAACCCTAAAAAATGCGCCGTTTTAATTTTCTCGCACGCGATCCATATTTTCATATTATTGTACTTGCTTCCGGAATGTAATAGCTTTAAATAGGACTTTAATTATTTTATCGCTTTCTTTTATTTTCCACAATTTAAATTAAAGGGTTACTTTTGGCAATGTAAATACCCGATGCCTTGTAATAGTTTAGATTTAATTCTCGCAATTTAAATTCCGCAACTATAAACTGTTAGATGTTTGGTAATAGGGAATGCATGACAAGATCGAATGTATGAACCTAAAATCAACATAGCTCACCCATGATATGTACAAAGATAAATAACTGAAAAACAACACACTCGCATATGCACACTCTTAGGGTACACCTCACTTGGTTGCCTTCGAACGTGGTCATTGAGTATATGAAGTTTTAGAGGTCGTCCTCTTGTCCAAAGATCATAGTTGCCTCAAAACGGTTGCCTCGGAAAAATGATCTAAGACATTAGGGTTACCGCTAAGGCGTCCTAACATTGCTTTAGTGACCACACGTCCCTTAATCGAATTGACCCTTAAAACTCCAACGACGATGCTACCTACTCATCAATAGTGGGCTAGCATTGTTTAAAGGACATTAGCACAGTTTAATTCCCTTTTCGAGTAGGTAGATGGTTCTTAAGTACTTGCTCATTCTAAAACAAAACAAAACTTTTCGCACTTACACTCCTTTCAAACAAAAAACTTCTTTCAAACCCACGAACACAAAGAAAAGCAATTTTTGAAAACACTTTGAGCAAGTACCTAAGAGCCCGTGGATAACCACAGATAGAAAGGGTGCTAACACCTTCCCTTTCTATAATCTACCCCCCGGACCCGAGAAACATCTCGAAAAAGGAATTTTTCTGTGCTTTTGTCCTTTCCTTGTTGGATAAAATAAAAGACGGTGGCGACTCTTGCTTACCGCGACATTTTGCAAAAACAAACGCAAAACGTGAACCAGCATTCCAAAAACAGTCAGTTCTCTTCCCACCGTATCACAGAACTGGCGACTCTGCTGGGGATTATAATAAAGTGAGGTGTACCTTAGGATTAGATCATTGTGTTTTCAATTGTATGCTTTGTATGCTTTAATTTTGTGGGCTTGTATCGGAGTTCTATAGATCCTAACCCGGATCTGGGGGCACCCTTTAGGTAAGTAGCAATAAATTGTGAGGGAACTGTCTGGCGTAGACCGACACGGTTGAAGCAGTAACTACGTTGGTGTGGCACTTTAGTCTGTACCGATATCCCTTGTGTTGGAACGAGGAGAATATGGGTCTTCTAAGGGGTCATTAAGCACCAACTGACCTTAGAACCTTTAAATTGACCAACTTGGCCATAGAACTATAGCATTATGCTACACTCATTGAGACTAAACTCTCGCGATGATTCCGGCCGTAAGAAAAGGTTGCTAAACTGGAATTATGACCGATTGAGGGTAGTCAGTGATATTGAGATCCTCTAGAACCCGGTTACTATTTTAAGGACAAGTTTAAACCAACTGAACAGAAAGAGGGTAGTACCTAAGCTCCTTGCCAGCCTGAAATCTAAGGGCTCTCTGTGTGACTTGTGTGCCTTTACCATGTTTGCTATTTGTGGATACTTGTGGTGTGATTACTATCATGACATCATGACATCATAACATTGCATACATCTTGCATTGGACTAACCTATTTCAAAGACAGGAGGGATTCATCTTTGTTCTGTTTTGTAGGTCATCATGATGCCCATGCGTAAGAATACCATCTGGATCAACTTTGTCCAGGTTCCCACCTTGCTTAAAGAGTTGGTTGCAAAGATGCCTGACACTACTTCCTTCATCAGGAGGCATGGTTATCTTCTCAGTTTGGTCACCTCCAAATTGGACGAACAGATGATAAGTGTCCTAGTCCAGTTCTATGATCCGTTGTACCATTTCTTTACTTTCCAGGACTACCAGCTGGTTCCCACCCTAGAAGAGTTCTCTGAGCTGCTCGGTATCTCTGTTCTGGAGCAGACCCCATTTACTGGTTGGGAAAAAACCCTTAGGCCCGAAGAGATTGCTGCTGCCCTTCATTTGACCAAAGAAGAGGTAATGGCTACATGGGAGACTAGAAGTGGAGCAAAGGGCTTTCTGACTAAGTTCTTGGTTGGTAAGGCTAACTATTTCTGGGATAGCCTAGACTTCAAAGCATTCGAGGATATTCTGGCTCTTTTGATATATGGCTTTGTATTGTTTCCGAATCCTGACATTTTTGTTGATGTTAATGCGGTAAAGATCTTCATCTCTCGGAATCCGGTACCCACTCTCTTGGGTGACATTCTTCATCAGATTTATTCCCGTACGGCCCGAAAGCGGGGAACATTGATGTGCTGTGCTCCATTATTGTCGAGGTGGTTTATTTCGCACCTTCCTAAATCAGTGCTGAAGAACAAAGAAGGCATGGGCTGGGCTTATAGGGTTATGTCTCTCTCACATAATGACATTATCTGGACTCTCAAGGGTATGGACGAGGTGACTATCATTGATCGTTGTGGGGAGTATCCCAATGTTCCACTGATAGGAACCCATGGAGGAATTTCTTACAATTCGTGCTTAGCCTTACGTAAGTTTGGGCGTGTTAGAAGAGAAGGACCTTATGAGCTGCTAATGCCTCATATCATCTTTGATTTTAAAGGGGATGGCGACGAGCTACGTCGGAGATTCATAAGGGCTTGGGATAGAGTTCACCAATCTGATCCACATGAGCTGGGCCCAAAGACTTCACTTCTGATGGAGCCCTATCTCAGATGGGTCCGTATCCGTGCCCAAAAGCTGGGTATGCCGTATGAAGCCGTTCGGCCTGTCATTCTTGAAGTTGCTAATGAAGAAGGGGTTCTTCCAACCATCCTCCATCCTTATATGCCCACTGACATTGGGGCACTGAAGAGATCTTGGATGCAACTGAGGGAAGAATGGGATTCCTACTGAGATAAGTTCAACGAGCAAGAACATAAGATCCAGAAGTTGACTAGGCAGCTGGAGAATGAGCGGATTCTAAATGATTATGTCCGCACTGAGAAGAAGAGACCATGGGAGCATTTATGGGCCTTTGATGATTTCCTTTCCTGTTTTATTTTACTTTTCAGTATTTCCTTTCATGTAACGCCTTAAGGGCATCAGTTGAACAATTTGAATTTTGAAGTTTATCTAATAAAGTGTGTTTCCTTTCTGGTTTACAAATTTGAATCTCCCGATTGTCTTTGAAATCATAATCATACGCATTTCATCCCATGCACTTCATAAACAGGTACCCATTACAGGTCTCTTATCTTCTTCGCTGTTTATTTCAGCACTCATCATGTCTGCTAAACCTTCAACTGAGCAAGCCATCAAGGCCCTCCAGGCTCAGAATGCCCAATTTCAAGAGTTGTTCATGAATCTAGCTAAGGGTCAGCAAGACCTGAAGACCTTGATTCTGAAAGAGAAGAAGAAGAAGAAGAAGAAGAAGAGGACAATCCTGTTTAACACAGGGCACAGGTTTGGAAACAGGCTTCAGAATGAAGTTGATTTGACCACCTCATTTAGAGGGAAAGATAGTCAAGAAGAAAGGAGGGCTCCTAGCCCTGTAGTCTCCGACAACGAGACGGACTTCGATGAAGAGCAGTATCCTCCTGCTGAGGATAGATACAAGCAACTGGAAGACCGGTTGAGTGCTATGGAAGTTCAAAAAGTGCCTGGTCTGGATTTTGGTGATCTGGGTCTATCATCTGGGGTGGTGATTCCCCATAAATTCAAGGCACCGGCCTTTGCTAAGTATGACATAGTTTCTTGTCTGAAGCTACACCTCCGGTCGTATGTGAGGAAGATTCATCCATACACCGCTGATAAGAACCTATGGATCCATTTCTTTCAAGACAGTCTCTCAGGGACTCAGCTTGAGTGGTTCTATCAGTTAGACGGAGCCAGTATCCGCAGTTGGGAAGATTTGGCTACTGCTTTCTACAGGCAGTACCAATACAATTCCGACCTCTCTCTCATGCGTACCCAACTCCAGGGTATGTCAATGGGAACGGGTGAAGGATTCAAAGATTATGCTCAGAAGTGGAGGGACCTCGCCGGAAGAGTACAACCACCCTTGGCTGATCGGGAGCTTGTGGACATGTTTCTGGGGACCCTGTCTGGTCCATTTTTCAACCACCTGATTGGAAGTTCTTCGTCTGGGTTTACAGAGCTTATTTTGACCGGTGAGAGGATTGAGGCTGGTATTAAGGCTGGAAAGATACAAAAGGGTGCTTCGTCGAGCACCGAGAAGAAGCCATTTAAGAAAGAGTCCAGTGTTGTCTAGAGTTCGAAAAGACAGAATAGAACCGAACACCGCCAAGCTGTCAATGCGGTTGTTATTTCAAGACCTGTTGGTGCTCTTCAGCATAACAATCAACAAAAGGACGAGAGACCTAAGAGGCAATTCACTCGTCTAGGCATGACCTTATCTCAGATTCTACCATAGTTGCTGAAGACTAATCTGGTGGTTCTAAAGGAAGCCCCAAAAAATTCAAATTCTACATCACCAAGGTATAACCCTAATGCCCGCTGTGCTTATCACTCTGATAGCCCGGGGCATAATACAGATGATTTCTGGACTTTGAAGAATAAGATACAAGACTTAATTGATGCGAAGGAGATTGATTTTGAGGCGCCCGAGATGCCTAATGTTGTGACTGCCCCTATGCCCAAGCATGGGGTAAATGCTATAGAAGAAGATTTGTTCGTGGTTTCTGTGAATGATATTGTTACCCCTCTGTTGACTGTAAAGAAGAACCTTTCGCTAGCCGGTTTATTTCCGGGATGTGACAAAGGTTGCCGTATGTGTTCTGTTCTACCTACCGGTTGCCATCTCTTAAAGTCAGGTATCCAATGCCTGATGGATAGTAAAGAAATTATGTTTGAGAAGACTGTCGTTCCTGTAGTCTATAATGAAGAAGTTGCCATTATCACCATCTTCGACAATTCTTCCAAGGCTCCCTCGAGGAAGCCTGTTAGAATTACATCTGTTTCAAGAATTGCACCTGTGATCATCACTATTCCGGGGCCCATCCCCTATACCTCTGATAAAGCTGTCCCTTGGCACTATGGGGCTAATGTTTATTTTCATGGAGTTAAGCAAGAGTTGGATGTTGATAGTGACATCAGCAATATTGTTGGTCCTGCTAAAGTTACCCGTAGCGGAAGACTTTTCTCACCTGATATCTCTCCACTAACTGTCCAAAAACCTGTTGTTATCACACCTTCCAGTGTGCCTGCTACCATTCCTGTTCAAGTTCCTATTCTTACCCCTGTTGCCGAGTCATCTGACACTCGGGGCAAAGGGATCACCACTGATGTGCCTGCCCAGATGGAGGCACCAAAGACAATTACTGTTGAAGCTTCTAAGCAAGAGATGGAAGAGATCCTGAAGATCATTAAAAAGAGTGACTACAATGTAGTTGAACTGCTGGGGCAAACCCCGTCCAAGATTTCCATGTTGTCACTGTTGCTATGCTCAGAGGCCCATGCCAAGGCTCTGATTAACTTCTTGAAGACTGCCCACGTGCCACAAGAGATATCAGCTGATCAGTTTACAAATTGTGTGGCCAATTTGACTGCTGATAATGGGTTGGGTTTCTCTGACGCCGACTTGACTGCTAAGGGGAAGAATCACAACGATGCCTTTCATGTCTCCATTGAATGCAGTGGAACTACTCTTGCACATGTATTGGTGGATACTGGTTCCTCATTGAACGTCTTGCCTAAGAAAGCTCTAGACCGGTTGGATTGTGAACGGTTGGAGCTGAAGCCAAGCAACATTGTCGTCAGGGCCTTTGATGGGTCTAAAAGAATGGTACAGGGAGAGGTTGATATCTTGATCAAGGTTGGTTCTCAGGTATTCAATTCTACGTTCTATGTGATGTACATTCGACCATCTTATTCTTGTTTGCTGGGTCGTCCATGGATCCACAAAGCCAGAGCCGTAACCTCAACGCTCCACCAGAAGCTGAAGTACCCGGTCAAAGGGAAGATTGTGATAGTACAAGGGGAGGAAGAGTACATGGTGAGCCACCTCAACTCTTTCCGATATGTAGAGATGGATGGGGAGTTCATGTAAGTCTCAGAGTGCCTAAGAGGGGGGGGGGGTGAATTAGGTCTTATAAAATTTATTCAGTTTTATGAGAATACTTGTAGTAATTTTTTTTTGGTTAAGTGTTTGAAGGTTTTGATTATATCTTTATCTTTTCCTGATTATGGTGATGAAAGCGATAAATGCGGAAAAGTAAAGAACACAGTGATATATCCTGGTTCCCCTCACAATCCAAGAGTACTCCAGTCCCCTTTCCAACACGAAAGAGATTTCACTATAGATAGAATGATTGTACAACCTATGCTTACTATCTAACCTATAGGGTGATCAAAGGTTCTTAACACCTCTAAGACCAAACAAACACTAATGTGAATGAAGAACAATCCTCTTCAAATCACAACACTTACTTCCAACAATCCTGGATAGTAAGGGAATAATTTCTTTAAGTAATACAATGATTGATTTGAAATAGATGGAGAGCTTTATCAATCTTCAATTGATCTTCTTCTTCAAGATATAAACAATTCTCAAACAATGTATATAAATGTTCACAATGTATGAAACTTGTAATGATTTAATGAAAGTGTATATGGCAAGTTTCACAAAATTTTATGAACACATGAAAGTATGAATTCAAATGTGAATGATGAAAAAATTGTTTATTGAAGAAGTATATTTGTTAATTTGAAAATTGAAGCATTGTTGTGATCGGTGGATCTGGAACTGACTGTTTAACGCTGGTTCGCGAAATGTCGCGGAAGCAAGAGTCGCCACCGTCTTTTATTTTCTCCAAATGGAAAGGACAAAAGCACAGAAAAATTCCTTAAAGAGATTGCTCTCGGTTCGGGAGGTAGATTATAGAAAGGGAAGGTGTTAGCACCCTTTCTATCCATGGTTATCCATGGGCTCTTAGATACTTGCTCATTTGTGTTTTCAAAAATGGTTTGTTTGCTTTTCAATATGGGTTTGTAAAAAGTTTCTTTGAAAATTTCAGTTCGACTCTTGTATCGGTCCTCAAGAGTGTTTGAAAAATGCTTTCGAAAGCTTTTTGAAAATGTGTTGGTGTGAAAAGTATTTTTTGATTTGTTTTGAAATTAGAGCAAGTATCTAGAGTCGTCTACCTACCCTAAGGAATTCGTCTGTGTAAATGTCCTTAAAGTAGTGCCATCCCACCATTGAGAGGTAGGTAGCACCACCGTTGGAGGTATTCGGGTCAATTCGAGGTTCGGGACATGGTGATCACCGGAGCAATAGGAAGACACCTTAGAAGCTACCCTCATGCCAGGTTCCCGGATCATGAGGACTTACTAAGACATCCTCTACTCGACGATCACCTTTCGAGGCAAGGCAACAGTGAGGCGTACCCTAGGGGTGGTGTGTGCGATTTGTGTGTCGTTTTCAGATATTTTTGTCTTTTGTCATGTTATTGGTGATCTAGCGCTTGTTTTTATTTTTGTCATTCATTCTTGCATGCCTGGTTAACAGTTAAAAAATTGCGAGAAATAAAAATTCTAAGCTATTACAAAAGGCGCGGGTCCACATCGCCAAAATTTCTTGAACCCGATTTGACAGAAAAATAAAGAATAATGAAAAGTAAAATGCGAGAAATTAATTTACAAGGCTTTGGGAGAGATACATAAATATTAAGCGAAAAATAAATAAGCACGCGAATTAAATAAGAATTAAACGAGGGCGTTGGGCCCTTTTTTGCAAAATTAAATTAAATTATTAAATTAATTAATTAAAAAGAAAAGGAATTGTTTTTTTGGTATTTTTTGGTATTAATGAAAAAGAATTAATTAAGATAACATGCTAACCCTAATTCTACAATTTTATTTTATTATGAAAATATATTATAGTTTTAACCTAAAATTAACCCTAATTAATTTACATGCCATTTAATTATAAAAATAAATAATACTAAATATTTAATTATTATGAAAGAAAATAAAAAGGGATAAAAAAATTAATATGAACCCTAATTCTACCAATTTTAAATTATTTAAGAAAACATTACTATTAATCCTAATTTAATAACTAAATTTAATTATATGCAATTTATTTACAAAAGTACTTAAAATAAAAAATATTTATTATTTTTCTTGTCTTTTCTGATTTTTTGATGTTTTTTATATATTATGAAAATATGAAATTAATTAATAAAACAATAATTAAAAGAAAGTATAAATAATTAAAAAAAATAAAGAAAGTAAAAAGAAATGCAAACCTGGGGGGTCTGCCCCTAAAGTGGAGGTTAGTCTTTAGAAATCTGGCCCATTTGAATTTCTGGCCTCTTTGACTTTTCAGGACGCGTGTATACGCGTTGACTAGGGTGTATCATGTTCCACAAATCCTGGCCATTGAATTGATGAGATTAAACGCGTGGCATGTTTGATTGTGTGGGTGCACGGTGCGTCTTTACACTGAACCTGCATGGAACCACTAAATGCAAAATAATATGAAGGGGGTGGGGACCTGGGGCTCGAACCCAGGTCCTATGGTTTACCAATGAGCGCGCTTGCCAGTGGAGCTATTGTGTTTATCTGTAAATTAAATAACAAATGAATATAATAAAACAAAACAATGCGTTAGTGCTACTTTTCGCGCGAACTTTCAAACCAGCCAACCATCGCCTGCCACCGAGTCATCTTCCTCATTGTTTTATTTTTTTCTGAAACACAAACATAATAAGCAACGGTTTTGAACCGTTCTAAAACCCATCATTAGAGAAAATAGCGAATAGGCATTGGATGCTCATAAATTGAGCGCGAGGGTAGATTCATGATCGTCTCATCGTGTTTGTTTCAGTGGTCCAAGTCTTGTGCTCCAATTTTTCCTTATTTTAAAACCCCCAATTTGAGGTCCTGCAAACCCTAAAATACGACCATGGCATCTTTGCATACAGTACATAAAAATCCGATCAAATCATATGGTTAGCTTTAAAACACATCACTGAGCATGAATCTATAAATAAAATGCCATGAATGTGCATAGAATGTAAAATACAATTATGAGAAAAAGTGGAAAAAGCTTGACTTCTGTATACCGTTTCAAGGTGTTAGGATTGATGTTTTTGATCCAGGAAGGTTGCTTGATGTCTTAGGAATGCAATGGAAAGAGTTTTGTGGCTTGAAACGACCTCTAACCCTGTTTTCAGTTTTGAGATTTTTTGATAATTTTCAAGTTTGCCAATGATGTTTTCTGCGCAGCTTTTTTTTGTTCTTTAGGATTAGGTTTAGCATATATATGTACCTGTGAATGATTAGGGTAAACAAACTTGATCAAAATCCATGAATTAATGAATATGATATTTGATTTTTAACCATGATTTTCAAATCTTTTTTCACATGCTTTTTGATACAAATCACATCCAATTGCATTGGTTCTTTCCATATTTAGCTAGGCATGAAATCTTGAGGATATAATATGCACAAAAAGATTGAAAAACTAGGTTTAGCATTTTTCATGTATTTATTTTAATTTAAATGAATTATTATTAATAAAAATCCAAATAAATAAATAAAAAATGAATAAAAACTTCCCTTTGGGCCAAGTGGTCGTGCACATGCCTTGGATAATGAATTGTGGAAGAAAAATAGGCCCATTAGCAATTTTAGGTCATTTGAATCAATGTTGACTTTTCAAAATATCCAAAAATTTCCCAACTTCTACAAGGCATAACTTGCTCAATTTTTAAGCTTTGCTCATGTTCTTGGACATTTTGGAAAGGTCTTTGAGTCCTCTAACCAATGTCTTTGGTCCCATGTCATTTTGATTCACCAATCTCAAGTTATGGCCTTTGACTTAAAGTCCCTTTTTGTTGACTTTTGAAAATGACCTATAATGTTGAAATTGATAACTTTTTGTGAGAGCATTTCTTGGACTTTAAGTATGAAGATGAGTTGTAGGAAATGTCTTTCTCTTCAAAATGAGCTTTGGATGGAATCTTTCTGATAATCCATGTGAAAGTTATGCCCTGGTCAATTTACAGTTGACTTTTTCAACTGTCCAAATAAGGAAACTTTTGCATTTTGGTGATTTTTGAGCCAAGCTTTGAGAATCATGATCAAGCATTGATCAAATGATGTTTGTGGCTTCAAAATGAGATGTTGACCAAAAATTTGAACTTTTGACTGTCAAATGACCATTTTGCCCTTACAGTTGACTGTAGTGCAATTAGGGTTTTGACTGTGCAATTTTGTGCTGAAAGTCTTGAAACTTGGTATGAGGATGCTTGACCTTATTTGTAGGCATGTGAGACTTGATTGGACCTTTGGAAACTTCATTTTCTTGATCAGAACCAAAACCCTAATTTTGACTGCTTAGGAGGCCCTTGAACTGTGCAACCTTTGGGGAATTTTGAAGCTTGACTTGGCAATTTCTTGAAGAATATGGGAGGGCAAATTTTGGGGTACAACAGTTGCCCCTGTTCAATCTTCTTAGACTTGAGGATGCAGATTGGCTGACGTACCTTTCGTAATCCGAAGGTGGAAGATGATTGAACACTAGAGTGCCCAGAAATTTGCGCTCACATAGTAGCAGTGTGATGGAAATGGGCTTATAGATGCCATTTAGAGATTGTGGAAGGTGGATGGGCTTATAGATGCCATCTGGATGTTGATCGCGTAAGAGATTCCTTAACGAGAACTTGCATACCTGCAAAAAAGAAAACGATTACCTGACATGTTGCAGGAGCTGGTTTTCAGATGCTTTGTGTAGATGTGTCCTGACTGGTTACAGGAGCTGAGTCTGGAGCTTCAAAAGATGATGAATAAACCAGGGGTGGTTGCTACCTCAGCATGAACAGTGAGAGAACCTTGGATGACTTTAACCTCGACAGCAATCGTTGAGAAAATCTTGGTGGGAATTACCATCTCCGCAGGATCGGGGAGAGAACCATAGGAAATTATAATCTCAAAAGCGGACGTTTGAGAAAAACCTGGAATGGAATTATCATCTCCGCAGGACCGGGGAGAGAACCAATAGGCAATTATAATCTCAAAAGCGGACGTTTGAGAAAAACCTGGAATGGAATTATCATCTCTGCAACATTGGGGAGAGAACCATAGGAATTTATAATCTCAAAAGCGGACGTTTGAGAAAAACCTGGAATGGAATTATCATCTCCGCAACATTGGGGAGAGAACCATAGGAAATTATAATCTCAAAAGCGGACGTTTGAGAAAAACCTGGAATGGAATTATCATCTCCGCAACATTGGGGAGAGAACCATAGGAAATTATAATCTCAAAAGCGGACGTTTGAGAAAAACCTGGGATGGAATTATCATCTCCGCAACATTGGGGAGAGAACCATAGGAAATTATAATCTCAAAAGCGGACGTTTGAGAAAAACCTGGGATGGAATTATCATCTCCGCAACATTGGGGAGAGAACCATAGGAAATTATAATCTCAAAAGCGGACGTTTGAGAAAAACCTGGAATGGAATTATCATCTCCGCAACATTGGGGAGAGAACCATAGGAAATTATAATCTCAAAAGCGGACGTTTGAGAAAAACCTTGGATGGAATTATCATCTCCGCAACATTGGGGAGAGAACCATAGGAAATTATAATCTCAAAAGCGGACGTTTGAGAAAAACCTGGATAACTTCTACTGAGTCTTCATTAGAAAAATTTGTTTGGGGTCGATTTAGCTGGACTAGAGAAGGCCTTGGACTAGATAAGAAATCTTTGGAGTCGATTAACTGAACCGGTCTAGGTCTTGAAATATGATTGAGAATTTAACTGAATCTTTCCTGAAAGATAGAGGTTAGTCATATGCAATGCATGATATGGATCAAGCAATGATGTTCTCAACATAAATGAGATTTGTAAGATATGATGCGTCTATGCATGCTATAATGATGTATGTGATGTTTTAGGAATGTGTGCTTTCGTCTAGGAAAGTAAATCCTTGACGGGTGCCGGGAAGTCATATCCTGGGCTGATGTTGAAGAATAGATTTTGCTTCCGCTGGGGATGATAGCTGTAAGAATACCGGTAGGAGAAGATAACTCTGTTGGGGAATATACTTGGCGAATGGAATACTCTGCGGGGAGAAAAGTGCTCTAGTGATCTTGTTGGGGAGCAATACTCTGTGGAGAGAGAGATATTTTGCTGAGTGTTGATAATACCTTGCTGGGGATACCATCGTTATATTGGAAGTGTTAATAGACTTCGTTGGGGATAAGAAAGAACTATGTTGACGACTACCTTTCCGTGGCTTTTGGCTGAGGATAACCCAGTTATATCCTGGTAAGGAAATAACTCTTTGAATAAAGTCGGACGACGCGTTCGTGCTCTGCGAGAATAAGCTTCCAGAATCTACTGGGGATAAGCTTACTGCTTGGGGGGATGGATTCCAACTTTCCTGGGGCAATTGGATTGGACTCTCTTGGGGAAGTTTTGAACTGCGGGGGAAGTGATTCCTTTGAATATCGGTATGCCGTCGGGGAACAATCTTTAGACCAAGACTGCCGGGGATGCTTGTTAAGAATATATGTATATATGCTGCTGGGGAATGTTGAGATCTGCTGGAGGATACTCAACTTCCTTAAGATTTGATAATATAGCTTGGAGAGAGTGTACTGACTGCTTACTCTCTGGGGAATTGAGATATGCCGGTTATGTTCTTTAGTTGAACCTACCTTGGTACCTTGGAGGACAGAACAATTAGATTGCTCAGACAACTCTTTATTGCCCCTGTTTCTAATGTTACCTGTAATCAATTCTTTGTTTCGTATGCAAATATTTATGAGTTAGAAAATTATTGTCAATGCATATATCACAAATTGAACCTTGGACGTTCTTCGCAAAACAAAACAGAAAAAGAAAAACAATTGGCACTTTTAACTGAAAAATATATTTGTATTGATTTTTGAATGGCCTGTAAATAGGCGTTTTGTGTATAAGAGGTTGACGTCCTAGTAAGAGAACGCCGCCGAACAAAAGAGTTTATACAAATTTTGTTCAAAAGAAAATAAAACAGCTGTGTGAAAGGAATGATCCACTGGGTTTCAACTCTGCTATTGCCTTTATAACTCCGAGCGTCTCATCACTTGATGACCTTGGTTGAAGATGAAGCTGACTGATCGATGCCGTCTGAACTTGATGTAGATACCGGATTCTGGATGCAAGGTGATCCAATGAGACATAGTATTACGCTTTATCCCTAATTTTTGCCTGGACCGCCCTTTCGGGTTTTCAGTCCACCGGGATACCCATTTTTGCCCAAGCCGCCTTTTCAAGTTTTCGACTTGCCGGGTGTACAGATTTTTTTTTCATTTCATCCCTTCATTTTGCCCGAACCCTTTTGGTTCGACGGGAAGCCCTAATTTTTGCCTAGGCATGTCAGCCTAGCGGGTCATTTTCATGCGTAGTATCTTTTTACTATGTCTGCATTGGCGGGGTGAGGAAGGTCGTCACCATCCATGTTGGTTAGAATCATGGCTCCTCCTGAGAACACATGTTTAACCACAAATGGCCCTTCATATGTAGGAGTCCATTTGCCCCTTGGATCACTCTGAGGAAGGATGATTCGCTTGATTACCAGATCCCCAACTTGATATTCCTGTGGTCTGACCTTTTTGTTAAATGCCCTGATCATCCGTTTCTGATACGTCTGACCATGACAGATAGCAGCAAGTCTCTTTTCATCAATAAGGTTGAGCTGATCAAGTCGTGTCTGGATCCAATCATCTTCGTTCAGATTTGCATCCTTCATTATCCGGAGAGAGGGTATTTGCACTTCGATCGGCAAGACTGCCTCCATACCATAAACCAAAGAGAAAGGAGTTGCCCCGGTTGACGTCCTGGCTGAGGTACGGTACCCATGTAGAGCGAACGGTAACATCTCGTGCCAATCTTTATAAGTCACCGTCATCTTCTGCACGATTTTCTTAATGTTTTTATTTGCTGCTTCTACAGCCCCATTCATCTTCGGTCTGTAAGGAGAAGAATTGTGGTGCTGTATTTTGAACTGCTCGCAGAGCTCAGCGATCATCTTGTTGTTCAGATTGGTACCGTTGTCTGTAATAATTCTTTCTGGGACGCCGTACCGACAGATCAGATTATGCCGAATGAACCGTGCCACAACGGTCTTGGTTACCATAGCATAGGATGCTGCTTCGACCCACTTTGTAAAATAATCAATCGCCACTAGGATGAATCGATGCCCATTAGATGCCATAGGTTTAATCTCGCCGATCATGTCTATGCCCCACATTGCAAATGGCCAAGGCGCAGTCAGAACATTCAGGGGAACTGGAGGAACATGCACCTTGTCTGCATAAATCTGGCACTTATGGCATGTCCTGGAATGTTGGTAGCAGTCAGCTTCCATTGTGGACCAGTAATACCCTGCCCGAAGGATCTTCTTAGCCATAGCGTGTCCACTGGAATGTGTACCAAAGGTCCCTTCATGTAGCTCTTCCATGATCCTTTCTGCTTCAGTCTTATCCACACAACGCAGTAAGGTTGAATCATGGTTTCGCTTGTACAAGATGCCATTGTTGAGGAAGAACTTTGCTGCGAACCTTCTCAGGAACTTCTTATCATTGATAGATGCATCTTCAGGGTATTCCTGAGTTTCCAGATATCTCTTCACCTCATGGTACCAAGGCTTCTCAGTCACCAATTCAGTCTCGAGATCACAACAGTATGCCGGTTCGTCCAGTTTCCAGATGATGATCCGGGGAGCCTCATTATCCCATTTGACCTTGAACATAGAAGACATTGTAGCTAACGCGTCCGCCAGCTGATTCTCTTCTCTTGGAAAGTGTTCAAAGGTTATCTCTGTGAAGTGGGGGATCAGGGTCAGCACACATTCTCTGTAAGGGATAAGATTCGGATGTTTCGTATCCCACTCTCCTTTGATCTGATTGATCACAAGAGCGGAATCTCCGAAGACACTCAGAAACTTGATCCTTAGGTCGATCGCAGCTTGAAGACCCATGATGCATGCCTCATACTCTGCCATGTTGTTGGTGCAGTTGAAACATAGTCGGGCAGTGAGCGGAGTGTGAGTGCCTTGAGGTGATATGATGATGGCGCCGATACCGTTTCCCAAAGCATTGGAGGCTCCGTCAAAGTGCATAGACCATCGGGATCCTTCCTCAGGTCCTTCATCCGGTCCAGGTACTTCACAATCAGTCACTATCATGATGCTTTCATCCGGAAACTCGAAGTTCATTGACTGATAATCATCTACGGCCTGATGTGCCAAGTGGTCTGCCAATACACTTCCCTTGATGGCTTTCTGGGTCGTGTACTGAATGTCGTATTCCGTCAAGATCATTTGCCATCTTGCAATTCTCCCAGACAGAGCATGCTTTTCAAATATGTACTTTATCGGATCCATCTTTGAGATCAACAAGGTAGTGTGAGTCAGCATATACTGTCTCAGCCGGCGAGCAGCCCATACCAAAGCGCAGCAAGTTTTCTCAAGCAGTGAGTATCGGGTCTCACAGTCGGTAAACTTTTTGCTAAGGTAATAAATGGCATGCTCTTTTCGGCCAGACTCGTCATGCTGCCCCAGCACACACCCCATTGAGTTGTCAAGCACTGTCAGGTATAATATCAGAGGTCTCCCTTCAACCGGTGGCATAAGGATGGGTGGTTCTTGGAGATACTCTTTGATTCTGTCAAAAGCAGCCTGACATTCATCGTTCCAACGTACTACCTGATCTTTCTTCAGCAGCTTGAAGATTGGCTCACAGGTAGCGGTTAGATGCGAGATGAACCGAGCAATGTAATTCAGGCGTCCTAAAAAGCCTCTGACTTCCTTCTCTGTCCTAGGAACTGGCATCTCTTGAATAGCTTTGACCTTAGCAGGGTCCACTTGAATTCCCTTGTCGCTTACCACGAAGCCTAGCAACTTTCCAGATCTTACCCCGAAGGTGCACTTGTTCGGGTTCAACCTCAGCTTGTATAGTTTCAACCGGTCAAACAACTTCTGCAGATGATCTAGGTGCTCTTCCTCAGTCTGGGACCTTGCGATCATGTCGTCAACATACACTTCTATCTCATGATGGATCATGTCATGAAATAAAGCAACCATGGCACGCTGGTAGGTTGCCCCATCGTTCTTTAACCCGAATGGCATGACCTTGTAGCAGAAGGTGCCCCACTGAGTAACAAATGTAGTCTTTTCCATGTCTTCAGGTGCCATCTTGATCTGATTGTAGCCTGAAAAGCCATCCATGAAAGAGAACACCTTATGCTGAGCTGTATTATCAACAAGGACATCAATGTGGGGTAAGGGGAAGTCATCCTTGGGGTTGGCCCTATTCAGATCCCTGTATTCGACACACATTCTGACCTTACCGTCCTTCTTTGGTACCGGCACCACATTAGCAACCCACTGAGGGTAAGAAGTCACTGCAAGGAACCCAGCATCAAACTGTTTCATAACCTCGGCTTTAATCTTCTCAGACATCTCTGGACGCATACGGCGGACCTTTTGCTTCACCGGAGGGCAGTCTTCCTTAGTTGGCAAGTGATGGACCACAATATCGGTATCCAACCCGGGCATGTCTTCGTAGGACCAGGCAAAGATCTCCATATAATCATGCAGCATCTGAGTCAACCGTTGCTTCACACTGAGCTCTAGGTTAGCCCCAATCTTTACCTCTTTCCTGTCTGCCTCAATACCCAAGTTTATTGTTTCCACTGGTTCTTCGTGTGGTTGAATTGCCCTCTCTTCCTGAAGCAACAGTCTTGCAAGCTCGCCAGGCACTTCGCAATCATCTTCACCTTCGTCTTCGGCTAAGTTGATCGGATTTTCGAAGTCATAACTGGCAGTAGCATAGTCGTTACCAGTGAGATCCAGAGTGGATTGAAACCTGTATGAGTGAGTGTGTGTAAATACAACTGTTTTGAAATATAGGTAAAGGAAAAAAAAGACAGAAAAGGAGCATAAGATTTGAAATGCGAGAAAACGTCCAAGATTTTCATTTATGATATATGAAATGACAATTTATATGCCCTCACAAATAGAACCACGGTGCCTCGGGTAAGACACCGGGCCACAGAGTTTATTTATTGTTTATTACAGATACCAAAAAACATAGGAATTCATTACTTAGTAACAAGAGAAACTGATAAGTTGTCCTTTGCACTCCAATTGTTAGGTCCACTGTCGGTTGCCGGGTAAATCCAGCTATCAAACTCAGCCTCATCCACTTCATCTTCGTCCCCAATAGCATTCACTCCATGAGCAGGCAGGGGAGCTGTCACTACATTAGGCTTCTCAGATGCCTCAAACTGTACCTCCTTGGCATCAATAAGGTCTTGCAGCTTGCTCCTTAATGCCCAACAGTCATCAGTGGAATGCCCCGGGCTATCAGAATGGTAAGCACAGCGAGCATTTGGGTTGTACTTAGGAGAGGTAGTATTTGGGAACTTTGGAGCCTCTCTGACGGTTACTAAGTTGGTGGATAGCAACTGTGGCAGGATCTGTGATAAGGTCATGCTCAAACGGGTGAACTCTCTCCGGGGTCTTTCAGCCCTTTGAGGATTGGTTGGCCGAGGAGCGGCAGCAGGCTTAGCAATCATTACCGCACTGACAGATTGGCGGCGCTCAGTTCTCTCTGGTCTCTTGGAACCGTATACAGCACTAGCCTCCTTTTTGAAGGGTTTCTTCTCAGAACTAGACGATGCACCCTTCGGAATCTTTCCAGACTTTAACCCAGCCTCAATTCTCTCTCCAGTCAGAATCAGATCAGTGAACCCTGCAGACGAATTCCCGATAAGATGGTTGAAAAATGGCCCAGATAGGGTCCCCAAGAACATGTCTACCAATTCCCGATCAGTCAACGGAGGCTGCACCCTGCCAGCCAGATCCCTCCACTTCTGAGCGTACTCCTTAAAACCTTCACTTGAACCTAACGACATACCCTGGAGTTGGGTATGTGTAGGGGCAAGGTCGGCATTATATTGATACTGCTTATAGAAAGCAGTAGCCAACTCCTCCCAGTTACGAACCTTGGTCCCATCCAGCTGATAGAACCATTCGAGATGAGTCCCTGAAAGACTCTCCTAGAAGAAGTGGATCCACAAATTCTTATCCACTGAGTACGGTTGAATCTTCCGAACATAGGACCTGAGATGTAGCTTGGGACAAGACGCCCCGTCATATTTAGTGAAAGATGGTGCTTTGAACTTCCGAGGAATGATCACACCAGTTGACAAACCCAAGTCTCCAAAATCCAGCCCAGGAACCTGTTGTATCTCCATGGCATTCAACCTGTCTTCCAACTGCTTGTAACGGTCTTCTGCCGGAGGATATTGCTCTTCATCAAAATCAGTCTCGTTGTCGGAGACTACCGGACTAGGAACCCTTGCCTCTTGAGGAGTACTCTTGCCAACAGAAGAACCAGCCTCTTCATTCTGCAGAGTATTGCCAAACCTTCGGCCCGAGTTGAACAGAACAATTCTTCTCTTCTTCTTCTTCTCCTTCTTCAGGAGCATAGCCTTCAGATCTTCTTGGCCTTGGGCCAAACCCTTGATTAACTCCTGAAATTGCGCATTCTGCGCCTGAAGAGCTTTGATGGATGTCTCAGTTGATGATGAGTCAGGATTCATGATGCTGAAATAAACAGAGAAGAACGGTAAGCGACCTGAAAAGAGGGAAAAACCTGCTATGCACATGATGAATGGAATGCGTATGATTTATGTTTTCAAAGACAATCGGGAATCAAACTTTGTAAACAAAAAGGAACACACTTCATTAGATTCAACTTTGCAACTGAAATTATTCAACAAGTTGCCCTTAGGCGTTACATGAAAGGAAATACTGAAAAGGAAAATAAAATTGTAAAAGAACATCCAGAGCTCCTTATTGATCCCATGGTCTCCTCTTCTCAGTACGGATGTAAGCATTCAGAGCTCTCTCATTCTCCAACTGTTTTGTCAGCTTCTGGATCTTTAATTCCTGCTCGTTGAACTTTTCCCGGTAGGAATCCCGTTCTTCTCGCAATTGCGACCAAGATCTCTTCAATGTCTCATAATCAGTAGGTATCCGAGGAGGAAGGAAAGTTGGAGGAACACCATCCTTGTCAGGACACTCAAGAATGACGGGTCTGACAGCTTCATACGGCATACCTAACTTCTGAGCACGGATGCGAACCCATTTGTGGTAGGCTTCCATAGGTAAAGAAGTCTTTGGCCCTAACTCTTGTGGGTCAGCTTTATGAACTTTGTCCCAAGCCTTTATGAACCTACGACGCAGCTCGTCACTATCCACCTGAAACTCAAAACTGATGTGAGGCACCAACATCTCATGGGGGCCTGCTCTTCTTGCTCTTCCAAACTGACGGAGTGCTAGACATGGATTGTACGAGATCCCTCCTTGGGTACCAATCAGAGGAACATTAGGGTATTCCCCGCATCGATCAATAATAGCTATCTCATCCAAACCTCTGCAAGTCCAAATGATGTCTTTGTCGGTGAGAGACATTAACCTGTGAGCCCAACCTCTTCCTTCTTGGTTCTTCAGTACGAACTTGGGGAGGTGCGAAATAAACCACCTCACCAACAAAGGGATACAACACCATAGGGTTCCTCGTCTTCGGGTAGTACGAGCATGAAGTTGTTGCAAGATGTCGCCCAAGAGAGTGGGCACAGGATTCTGAGACATAAAGATCCTTATGGCAGTGACATTGATGAAGTTGTCAGGATTAGGAAACAAGACTAACCCATAGATTAGGAGAGCCAAGATGTCTTCATATGCCCTAAAGTCCAGTTCATTCCAGAAACCGTTAGCTTTACCGATCAGAAATTTGGCCAAGAAACCCTTAACTCCGCTTCTAGTCACCCAGTTGTCCATTACCTCTTGATGTGTCAGGGGAAGAGCTGCAGCAACATCCTCAAGTCTGAGGGTCTTTTCCCAACCAGTAAAGGGAGTCTGATCCAAGATAGGGATACCAAGCAAATCAGAGAACTCTTCTAGGGTAGGGACCAGCTGGAAGTCTTGAAAGGTGAAGCACTGATACAGAGGGTCATAGAACTGGGTCAGAACACTCATCAACTGTTGATCCCGCTTTGCAGTGACTAAACTGAGAAGAGAACCATGCCTCTGAATGAAGGAAGTGGTATTTGGAATTCTGCTAACCAACTCATCAAGCAACTCAGGTGAACGAACAAAGTTGAACCGGATAGTATTCCTTCGCGCAGGCATCATGATGTCCTACAAAACAGAGCAAAGGTGAAACCCTCTTGTCTTTGAAATGGTCAGTCCTTATGCAGGATGTATGCAATGCTCATGATGTTATGATGCTATGATAAAGCACACCACAGATAGATACAAAGGCAAACATGGTAAGGCACACAAGTCACACAAAGCAAGCCCTTAAAGTTTAGGCCAGCATGAGGTCTAGGTACTACCCTCTTTCAGTTTGTTGGTTCATACCTGTCCTATCAAAAGTAACCGGGTTCTTAGAGGATCCCAATATCATTGACTACTCTCAATCGGTCATAACTCCAGCATCGCAATCTTTTCTTGCGGCCAGAACCATCACGAGAGTTTAGCCTCAATGGGCGTAGCATACTGCCACAATTCTAAAGGACAAGTTGTGTCATTTAAGGTTCTAAGGTTGTTGGTGCTTAATGACTCCTTAGAAGACCCATATTCTCCTCGTTGCAACACAAGGGATATCGGTACAGACCAAGGTGCCACACCAACGTAGCCACTGTTTCACCCGTGTCGGTCTACGCCGGACAAGTCCCTCACAACTTATGCTACCTAAACAGGGTATCCCCAGATCCGGGTTAGGATCTATGTAACTCCCATGCAACCCACAAATTTAAAGCAGACAAGTCAATACAATTGAAAACACAGTTATGAACTAGCCCTAAGGTACACCTCACTTTAAGTTATATCCCCAGCAGAGTCGCCAGTTCTATGATCGGTGGATCTGGAACTGACTGTTTAACGCTGGTTCGCGAAATGTCGCGGAAGCAAGAGTCGCCACCATCTTTTATTTTCTCCAAATGGAAAGGACAAAAGCACAGAAAAATTCCTTAAAGAGATTGCTCTCGGTTCGGGAGGTAGATTATAGAAAGGGAAGGTGTTAGCACCCTTTATATCCATGGTTATCCATGGGCTCTTAGATACTTGCTCATTTGTGTTTTCAAAAATGGTTTGTTTGCTTTTCAATGTGGGTTTGTAAAAAGTTTCTTTGAAAATTTCAGTTCGACTCTTGTATCGGTCCTCAAGAGTGTTTGAAAAATGCTTTCGAAAGCTTTTTGAAAATGTGTTGGTGTGAAAAGTATTTTTTTGATTTGTTTTGAAATTAGAGCAAGTATCTAGAGTCGTCTACCTACCCTAAGGAATTCGTCTGTGTAAATGTCCTTAAAGTAGTGCCATCCCACCATTGAGAGGTAGGTAGCACCACCGTTGGAGGTATTCGGGTCAATTCGAGGTTCGGGACATGGTGATCACCGGAGCAATAGGAAGACACCTTAGAAGCTACCCTCATGCCAGGTTCCCGGATCATGAGGACTTACTAAGACATCCTCTACTCGACGATCACCTTTCGAGGCAAGGCAACAGTGAGGCGTACCCTAGGGGTGGTGTGTGCGATTTGTGTGTCGTTTTCAGATATTTTTGTCTTTTGTCATGTTATTGGTGATCTAGCGCTTGTTTTTATTTTTGTCATTCATTCTTGCATGCCTGGTTAACAGTTAAAAAATTGCGAGAAATAAAAATTCTAAGCTATTACAAAAGGCGCGGGTCCACATCGCCAAAATTTCTTGAACCCGATTTGACAGAAAAATAAAGAATAATGAAAAGTAAAATGCGAGAAATTAATTTACAAGGCTTTGGGAGAGATACATAAATATTAAGCGAAAAAGAAATAAGCACGCGAATTAAATAAGAATTAAACGAGGGCGTTGGGCCCTTTTTTTGCAAAATTAAATTAAATTATTAAATTAATTAATTAAAAAGAAAAGGAATTGTTTTTTTGGTATTTTTTGGTATTAATGAAAAAGAATTAATTAAGATAACATGCTAACCCTAATTCTACAATTTTATTTTATTATGAAAATATATTATAGTTTTAACCTAAAATTAACCCTAATTAATTTACATGCCATTTAATTATAAAAATAAATAATACTAAATATTTAATTATTATGAAAGAAAATAAAAAGGGATAAAAAAATTAATATGAACCCTAATTCTACCAATTTTAAATTATTTAAGAAAACATTACTATTAATCCTAATTTAATAACTAAATTTAATTATATGCAATTTATTTACAAAAGTACTTAAAATAAAAATATTTATTATTTTTCTTGTCTTTTCTGATTTTTTGATGTTTTTTATATATTATGAAAATATGAAATTAATTAATAAAACAATAATTAAAAGAAAGTATAAATAATTAAAAAAAATAAAGAAAGTAAAAAGAAATGCAAACCTGGGGGGTCTGCCCCTAAAGTGGAGGTTAGTCTTTAGAAATCTGGCCCATTTGAATTTCTGGCCTCTTTGACTTTTCAGGACGCGTGTATACGCGTTGACTAGGGTGTATCATGTTCCACAAATCCTGGCCCTTGAATTGATGAGATTAAACGCGTGGCATGTTTGATTGTGTGGGTGCACGGTGCGTCTTTACACTGAACCTGCATGGAACCACTAAATGCAAAATAATATGAAGGGGGTGGGGACCTGGGGCTCGAACCCAGGTCCTATGGTTTACCAATGAGCGCGCTTGCCAGTGGAGCTATTGTGTTTATCTGTAAATTAAATAACAAATGAATATAATAAAACAAAACAATGCGTTAGTGCTACTTTTCGCGCGAACTTTCAAACCAGCCAACCATCGCCTGCCACCGAGTCATCTTCCTCATTGTTTTATTTTTTTCTGAAACACAAACATAATAAGCAACGGTTTTGAACCGTTCTAAAACCCATCATTAGAGAAAATAGCGAATAGGCATTGGATGCTCATAAATTGAGCGCGAGGGTAGATTCATGATCGTCTCATCGTGTTTGTTTCAGTGGTCCAAGTCTTGTGCTCCAATTTTTCCTTATTTTAAAACCCCCAATTTGAGGTCCTGCAAACCCTAAAATACGACCATGGCATCTTTGCATACAGTACATAAAAATCCAATCAAATCATATGGTTAGCTTTAAAACACATCACTGAGCGTGAATCTATAAATAAAATGCCATGAATGTGCATAGAATGTAAAATACGATTATGAGAAAAAGTGGAAAAAGCTTGACTTCTGTATACCGTTTCAAGGTGTTAGGATTGATGTTTTTGATCCAGGAAGGTTGCTTGATGTCTTAGGAATGCAATGGAAAGAGTTTTGTGGCTTGAAACGACCTCTAACCCTGTTTTCAGTTTTGAGATTTTTTGATAATTTTCAAGTTTGCCAATGGTGTTTTCTGCGCAGCTTTTTTTTGTTCTTTAGGATTAGGTTTAGCATATATATGTACCTGTGAATGATTAGGGTAAACAAACTTGATCAAAATCCATGAATTAATGAATATGATATTTGATTTTTAACCATGATTTTCAAATCTTTTTTCACATGCTTTTTGATACAAATCACATCCAATTGCATTGGTTCTTTCCATATTTATCTAGGCACGAAATCTTGAGGATATAATATGCACAAAAAGATTGAAAAACTAGGTTTAGCATTTTTCATGTATTTATTTTAATTTAAATGAATTATTATTAATAAAAATCCAAATAAATAAATAAAAAATGAATAAAAACTTCCCTTTGGGCCAAGTGGTCGTGCACATGCCTTGGATAATGAATTGTGGAAGAAAAATAGGCCCATTAGCAATTTTAGGTCATTTGAATCAATGTTGACTTTTCAAAATATCCAAACATTTCCCAACTTGCACAAGGTATAACTTGCTCAATTTTTAAGCTTTGCTCATGTTTTTGGACATTTTGGAAAGGTCTTTGAGTCCTCTAACCAATGTCTTTGGTCCCATGTCATTTTGATTCACCAATCTCAAGTTATGGCCTTTGACTTAAAGTCCCTTTTTGTTGACTTTTGAAAATGACCTATAATGTTGAAATTGATAACTTTTTGTGAGAGCATTTCTTGGACTTGAAGTATGAAGATGAGTTGTAGGAAATGTGTTTCTCTTCAAAATGAGCTTTAGATGGAATCTTTCTGATAATCCATGTGAAAGTTATGCCCTGGTCAATTTACAGTTGACTTTTTCAACTGTCCAAATAAGGAAACTTTTGCATTTTGGTGATTTTTGAGCCAAGCTTTGAGAATCATGATCAAGAATTGATCAAATGATGTTTGTGGCTTCAAAATGAGATGTTGACCAAAAATTTGAACTTTTGACTGTCAAATGACCATTTTGCCCTTACAGTTGACTGTAGTGCAATTAGGGTTTTGACTGTGCAATTTTGTGCTGAAAGTCTTGAAACTTGGTATGAGGATGCTTAACCTTATTTGTAGGCATGTGAGACTTGATTGGACCTTTGGAAACTTCATTTTCTTGATCAGAACCAAAACCCTAATTTTGACTGCTTAGGAGGCCCTTGAACTGTGCAACCTTTGGGGAATTTTGAAGCTTGACTTGGCAATTTCTTGAAGAATATGGGAGGGCAAATTTTGGGGTACAACAATTGTTTTTTTGAAATAAGAAAATCTGCAGCATTTTATAAAGTCACAAGAACCTCTTCATTCATGCCAATTCATATGAAAAGTTGTAATGCATTCATGAAAGGGTACCAATTGAAATATGTTAAAAAACCAAAAGAAAAGCTGCACTGGTTCGCTAGGAACCGGTTCCGACACAGGGAGAACCCGGTTCTTAGTGAACGTTATAAGTCAGATTTCAAAAAATATTACGCAGGAACCGGTTCCCCTATTGGTACAACCCGGTTCCTGGTACAAAAACCAGGGACATGTTTTTGAACAAGGTTTGGAACCCGGTTCCCTGTTAGGGAGGAACCGGTTCCTAAAAGGTAATTTTCAAAAATTCTTTTTGAAAAATATTTCAAACAAAGTTTTTCATAAATGTAAACATGTTGGATATGTATATGTTGATGAATGCATATTTTGTGAACATCTATATTCAAGATTAAGAATTATTTATACCATTTGACATTTGATGATTCTTCAATGATTCTTCTTTTAATCTTCAAGACTTTTATATGATGATGATAAGCTTTTTGCACATCCTTTGAAAGTTGATGTCCATGTTGTCTTCATCAAAACAAGTGCTTTAAATATGACTTGAGAAGCTTGCAATTACAGTTCATTGAGACCCCATTTCAACATTTTGAAGAGGTTCCCCAGACACTAGCGTCAGCTGAGACGGTTGTTGAAGATTCTCCTATGAAGATGGCTTCTCTTAAGGATGCCCGGGCTGTTGTTGAGAAAGGTGGGTGTGCACAATGGGACCAACTCCCTGATTTTACACAGAAAACTAACAAGTTTGGTTTGGGTTTCACTGCAGAAGCTCAAAGGGTTGTTCGGAATGCACGGATTGAAAGACATCCAGTGTTCTTCAGCAACTCGGGAGTGAATGCCATTGAAGATGATGTGGAAGAGTCTGAATTCGACAGCTGGATCTATCCTGCAATCGACGGTGGACCAAGCAACTGGACAGCAAAGGACTTCATCCCTATTACTTTTGTTACCCAGTAATGAAACCTTTTGTTTTGAATTTGTAACAGACAATGTTTTAAACTTTATGGCCCGGTGTCTTACCCGGGGCACTGTGGCTTCATTTGTGAGGGCTTTTGTGTGTCATTTTCATATATCATTAATAAAAGCATTGTACGTTCTTGCATTTCAAATTTTGCGCTCCTTGTTTTTCTTTATTATATATTGCAAAACAACTGTTTTACACACACTCACATATCATGATCCAAATCCACTCTGGATCTCACTGATAACGATTCTGCTACTGCCAGTTATGACTTCGAAAGTCCGATCAACTTAGTCGAAGACAAAGGTGAAGATGATTGCGAAGTGTTTGACGAGTTTGTTAGACTACTGCTTCAAGAAGAGAGGGCCATAAAACCTCCAAGCTGCCAATTCTGATGCCTCCAATTGCAGGAAGACCGTTGATCTTATACTTAAAAGTGATGGACAATACAAAGAGGTGCTGGGACAACATGACGAGTCTGGCCGAAAAGAGCATGCTATTTACTGCTTTAGCAAAAAATTTACCGAATGTGAGATACGATGCTCACTGCTCGAGAGAACTTGCTACGCTTTGGCATGGGCTGTTCGCCGGCTAAGACAGTATATGCTGGCTCACACTACCCTATTGATATCAAAGATGTGAACGTCTTGACGACACCTTGGCCTTTTGCAATGTGGGGCATTGATATGATCGGCGAGATCAGACCTACAGCGTCCAACAAGCACCGTTTCATCCTGGTAGCGATTGATTACTTTACGAAGTGGGTTGAAGCAGCTTCCTTTGCCACCGTAACCAAGAACGTCATGGCACGGTTCATTCAGCATAGTCTGATCTGTCGATACGGTGTACTAGAGAGGATCATTACGGACAATGGTACTAATCTTAACAACAAGATGATCACTGAGCCCTGCAAGCAGTTCAAGATACAGCATCACAACTCTTCTCCCTACCGACCGAAGATGAATGGGGCTGTCGAAGCGGCTAATAAGAATATTAAGAAGATTGTGCAGAAGATGACAGTGACATACAAAGACTGGCACAAGATGTTACCATTTTCTCTTCATGGGTACCGTACCTCAGCACGGACGTCAACAAGGGCAACACCATATTCCTTGGTATATGGCATAGAGGCAGTCTTGCCCGTCGAAGTTCAGATACCCTCTCTTAGAATCATAAAGGATGCAGGTTTGAGTGAAGATGACTGGATTCATACCCGGCTTGATCAGCTGAACCTAATCGATGAAAAGAGACTTACTGCTATTTGTCATGGTCAGACGTACCAAAAACGGATGATCAAGGCATTTAACAAGAAAGTCAGACGACAAGAGTATCAAGTTGGGGACCTAGTAATCAAGCGCATTATTCTACCTCAAGGTGATCCCATGGGCAAATGGACCCCCACTTACGAAGGGCCATTTGTGGTTAAGAACATTTTCTCAGGAGGAGCTATGATTCTAACCACCATGGATGGTGACGACCTTCCTCACCCCGTCAATGCAGACATAGTGAAAAGATACTACGCATGATCAAAGACCCGCTAGGTTGACTGGCCTAGGCAAAAATAAGGGCTTCCCGACGAACCAAAAGGGTTCAGGCAAAAATAAGGGATGAAAATGAAAAAAATCTGTACACCCGGCAAGTCGAAAACCTGAAAAGGTGGCTTGGGCAAAAAAGGGTATCCCGGTAGACTAAAAACCCGAAAGGGCGGTCCAGGCAAAAATTAGGGATCAAAACGTAACACTATGTCTCATTGGATCACCTTACATCCAGACTCCGGTATCGACTATCAAGCTCGGAAGGCACTGATCAATCAGATTCATCTTCAACCAGTAGCAAAGTGATGAGATGCTCGAGGACATAAAGGCAATAGCAGAGTTGGAACCCAGTGGGATTATTCACATAGCTATTTTGTTTTCTTTTCACAAATTGTGTAAATTTTGGTCGGCGGCGTTCTCTTACTAGGACGTCAGCCTCTTGTACAAAAACGCCTATTTACAGGCCAAACTTCAAAATCAATACAATTCATTTTCAAAGAAATTTCAAACTGTTTTCCTTTATCTGTTTTGTTTTGCAAAGAACGTCCAATGTTTGTTTTTGATATATGCATTTGACATTAATTGCTGATCATAAATATTTACATGTGAAACAAAAGATGAATTACTGGTAATATAAGAAACAGGGGCAATAAGAATTGTCCAAGCTGTATAGTTGCTCTGTTCACCAGGTACAAAGGTAGATTCAACTGAAGAATATGGCTAAGATACTTTCACTCCCCGCAGAGTAAGACAGTAACGGTAGCTCTCTCAGCTGAGACTTACAACTATGAACGAATCAGCAATACTCTCCCCAAGCAGAGTTCATCCATCATCAACGCTAAAAAGGCTTGGTATCCCCAGAAGGTCTTAATATTCCCCAGAGGAGTATAAAGATACTCCCCAGCAAGTATAAGAGTATCCCCGGCAGTCTTAATATTCTTCAACAGAGTATAAAAATGTTCCCCGGCAGCATACAAGATACCCCTAGTGGAATCAATACTTCTCCAGCACGGTCTGAAAAATCTTCCCCAACGGAGTTGAATCATCTTCCCAAGTAGACTCTGGAAGTTTTATCCCCAGTGGAGTACAAAATAAATATCCCCATCCAAGTTCAAAGGATCATTCCCAGCAAAATTCAGAGGATTATCCCCACCAAAAGTCTAACAGGGTTATCCCTAGCAAGTTGCAAATGAAGATCATCCCCAGCGGAGTTCTTTCCTTTCACAAGCAGGAATTTAATCCTCAACAGATTTAATATCACCATCAACGGTAATCCATCCCCAACGGAGTTTATTGTTGAAATCCCCAGCGAAGCTTATCAATGGAATCCCCAGCGGAGTTTATCAGTGAAGTTTATCGTTAAAATCCTCAACAGAGCATCTCTCCCCACAGAGTAATTCCCCTCAGAGTAATCTCCTCATCGGTTTATTCCCCAACGGAGTTATCTTCTCCCGCAGGTCTATTCTCGCAATCACCTTCGTCCATCATCCCCAGCGGAAACGAAGAATTCAACTCTATTCTCCAGCAGCTATCCGGGATTTATTTTCCCCAGCTAAAACATCGCATTTCCAAACATCATGATACATGCATATACGCATCATACCATACAATCTCATTTATGTTGAGAACATCATTACTTGATCCCCATCATGCATTGCATATGACTGACCTTTACCTTTCAGGAAAGATGCAGTTAAGTTCTCAGCTATGTCAAAGGAGACAAAACCAGTTAAATCGATTCCCAAATATTTTTCTGATGCTAATCAAGTCAAAGGAGACAAAACCAGTTAAATCGATTTCCTAAAGATTTTTCTGAGGCCAAGCCAGTCAAAGGAGACAAAACCAGTTAAATCGATTCCTAAAGATTTTTCTGAGGCCGACCCGTCAATGGAGACAAAACCAATTAAATCGATTCCTAAAGATTTTTCTGAGGCCACCCGTCAATGGAGACAAAACCAGTTAAATGGATTCCTAAAGATTTTTCTGAGGCCAAACCCGTCAATGGAGACAAAACCAGTTAAATCGATTCCTAAAGATTTTTCTGAGGCCAAGCCAGTCAAAGGAGACAAAACCAGTTAAATCGATTCCTAAAGATTTTTCTGAGGCCGACCCGTCAATGGAGACAAAACCAGTTAAATTGATTCCTAAAGATTTTTCTAAGGCCGACCTGTCAATGGAGACAAAACCAGTTAAATTGATTCCTAAAGATTTTTCTGATGTGAACGCAATCAAAGGAGACAAAACCAGTTAAACCGATTCCTAAAGATTTTTCTGATGCGAACACAGTCAAAGGAGACAAAACCAGTTAAATCGATTCCTAAAGATTTTTCTGATGCGAACACAGTCAACAGAGACAAAACCCCCTGGTCCAGTTAAATCGATTCCTAAAGATTTTTCTGACGCCAATCCATTCAAAAGAGACAAAACCCCTCTGGTCCAGTTAAATCGATTCCTAAAGATTTTTCTGATGCCAATCCAGTCAAAGGAGACAATCCAGTCAAAGGAGACAATCCAGTCAAAGAAGACAATTCAGTCAAAGGAGACAATCCAGTCAAAGAAGACAATCCAGTCAAAGAAGAAAATCCCGTCAAAGAAGACAAAACCACCTACCAACAATCTCCAAATGGCATCTTTAAGCCCATTCCCGACATCACCATGCTGATACCAGTTCATGCGAGTGCAAATTTCTGGGCACTCTAGTGTTCAATCATCTTCCACCTTCGGATCACGAAAGGCACGAAAGCCAATCTACATCCTCAGGTTTAAAAAGATTGAACAAGGGCAACTGTTGTACCCTAAAATTTTCCCTCCCATATTTCTCAATACATTGCAAGAATAATCTCCAAGTTGCTCAAGATGGCTCAAGAGTTGGACAGTCAAATCATCTCCTAAGGCAGTCAATTCAAAATTAGGGTTTTGTGTTGCATCAAGGTCCTTACATCCAAATGACCTCAAGTTCTCCCCAATGTACCAATATGTTCTCAAGATCATCCATGTCAAATTTCAAGCCTTGCAGAGAAAGTTTGGTCAGTCAATTGCTCAAGAGGTCCAAAAATCGACTTTGCTAGGGCAAAAGTCAACTTTGACCTATAAATAGTCAAACCTCAAGATTTTTTGTCAACATTATCATTTTGAAGGATAATTCATCATTTTATCAAGGGTTGATCATGATTCATCAAGGATTGCTCAAGATTCATCAAGGTTCAAAAGTTGCTAAATTAGGGTTTTACAAGAAAAGTCAACTCAACTTTGACCAAGCATAACTTTCTCATACTTTATTAGAAATGACCCATCCAAAGCTCATTTTGAAAAGGATGCAATTTCCTACAATCCATCTTCACACCCAAATATCAGAAAATGCACTCACAAGAAGTTATAAATTTGGACATTATAGGTCATTTTTGAAAGTCAACAAAAACACCTTTTTTGCCAAAGCTTATAACTTGAGCATGGAATATCAAAATGAGATGATACCGAAAGGGTTGGTTAGAGGACATCTCAAGGTTTCTAAAAAGTCCAAGAACACCTCCAAAGTTTCAAAATTGAAGAAGTTATGCATTGTTGAAGTTGGGCATTTTTTCAAAATTGCCAAAAGTCAACTATCCCCAAAACTTCAAATTTTGTCAAATAGGCCCACTTTTTTCCACTTGATTTGATCTTATCACACTACACACGTGTCCTATCTTCAGCCTTGTGTCCAATTATTAATTTTTCTATTTTATTTGATTTTTATTGATTTAATTCATTTTAAATAAATTTAAATCCAAATAAATTCCAAATCTTAATCACTTGGTATCTTTTTGATCATTACAGGTCTTAAATATCATCATGTACACAATCAAATCCGAATCAAGCCATGTTGTGAACAAAATATTGGTTTTTGACAAATTTGGAAGCTTTTTCAATGGAGAATAAAATCAAATCTTGAATCATCAATGCTCATGGATTCAAAGCCCAATTTTTAACCTAATACATTGCTTGATACTTATACAACACAAGGACACGAAATTCAGAACCAAGAGGCTGCACAATCTGCAAAACAAAAACTTGGAAAAAGCTTGAAAAAGTTGGAAACTGAAATCTTGGTTAGAGGCCGATTCAGAGCAAAACCTCCACGCTATCTTCTTGCTGGACATCCATTGAGGCTAAAGCAATCAGAATCAAGCCCTCTCCCTCCCTAAATTGCACTGTAAGTCTCCTCGAACATGCCCCTATACACGAAACTGCAACCTCTCATTCTTGCATCTTTTTGCCAAAACATTGATATATTCATGATCCTTGAATGATTTCTAAGCTATCTGCAATATTTGATTTTGTTTTGGTAGTCTGTAAAGCCATACCCGAAACTAGGGTTTGGGTTTCTTGTTTTTAGGCGTTTCAATTTCAGGTAAAATCAGGACCAACCATGGACATGGGTGTGATCAGGGAAAGGAGACGATCATGGTTGTGGCTTTAGTTTGCATTTTCATGGCCCAGAGAAGATTTTAGGAGAAGCCTATGGATTTAGTTACGGATTCAAATCCGCAGGAAAGATAACCAGAGTTCTTTGGGGAAGACGATGACGCGTCCCTTCCCAATTGGCCCATTCAAAATATTCGCGCTTATTTTTTATTTTTCAGGCATAATAGTTGTTTTCATATATTATATTCTTTTCTCATTATACTAACGATTAAGCATGATGGTTGAGTTGGTAAAGGCGCTATTGCAAAGTCTAATGGGACCTGGGTTCGAATCCCAGGTCCCCCATATATTAGTTATTATTTTCCATCAGGCGTTACAGTGTACTTCATGCGTTGCAGTCTACTATGGACCTCAAATCTCCAGGCGCCAGATGGCCTCCAGGCCAAATCTAAAGGCCAAGATTGAACGTGCACCATGTTCTCTAGTCAACAGGCATACGTGGGAATTTGGAAACTCAAAGCAGGCTAGCATATTTGGGCTTGGAAAATGCTGAACAAACCTCCTCTTAGGCCCAACACCCCCTTTGGTTTATTTCTTTTTCTTTTCATTATATTTATTTATTTGTTTTATTGTTATTATTTTTTTACTTATCACTAACCAATTAAATTTTTCTTAATAAAATCAAAAACACAAAAATATGCTTTATTTGTTAAAATTAAAAAAAAAAAATCATTACTTTATTTTTGTAAATGAATTAATTCAATTAACTTAGTTTTAAATTAGGGATAACTTTTAATGATTTTTGCAATAATTAAAATTAATGTAGAATATTAGGTTTTTACTAACTTTGATTAAAATTATTTTATTTCCTTTAATACCAAAAAATTCAAAAATATTTTCATTAATTAATTTAATTGTTAATTTAGATTTAGTTTCTTTTAATTCAAAAAATAACAAAAATGCTTTCTTTTCATAAAAGGGTCAAAACCCTAAAAAATGCGTCGTTTTAATTTTCTCGCACGCGATCCATATTTTCATATTATTGTACTTGCTTCTGGAATGTAATAGCTTTAAATAGGACTTTAATTATTTTATCGCTTTCTTTTATTTTCCGCAATTTAAATTAAAGGGTTGCTTTTGGCGATGTAAATACCCGATGCCTTGTAATAGTTTAGATTTAATTCCCGCAATTTAAATTCCGCAACTATAAACTGTTAGATGTTTGGTAATAGGGAATGCATGACAAGTTGGAATGTATGAACCTAAAATCAACATAGCTCATCCATGACATGTACAAAGATAAATAACTGAAAAATAACACACTCTCACATGCGCACTCTTAGGGTACACCTCACTTGGTTGCCTTCGAACGTGGTCATTGAGTATAGGAAGTTTTAGAGGTCGTCCTCTTGTCCAAAGATCATAGTTGCCTCGAAACGGTTGCCTCGGAAAAATGATCTAAGACATTATGGTTACCGCTAAGGCGTCCTAACATTGCTTTAGTGACCACACGTCCCTTAATCGAATTGACCCTTAAAACTCCAACGACGATGCTACCTACTCATCAATAGTGGGCTAGCATTGTTTAAAGGACATTAGCACAGTTTAATTCCCTTTTCGAGTAGGTAGATGGTTCTTAAGTACTTGCTCATTCTAAAACAAAACAAAACTTTTCGCACTTACACTCCTTTCAAACAAAAAACTTCTTTCAAACCCACGAACACAAAGAAAAGCAATTTTTGAAAACACTTTGAGCAAGTACCTAAGAGCCCGTGGATAACCACGGATAGAAAGGGTGCTAACACCTTACCTTTCTATAATCTACCCCCCGGACCCGAGAAACATCTCGAAAAAGGAATTTTTCTGTGCTTTTTTCCTTTCCTTGTTGGATAAAATAAAAGACGGTGGTGACTCTTGCTTACCGCGACATTTTGCAAAAACAAACGCAAAACGCGAACCAGCATTCCAAAAATAGTCAGTTCTCTTCCCACCGTATCACAGAGTGTTTCAGGTCTTGGCTAAGCGTGTTATGTGTTGCATAATGTTTGTATATTAGTATGGAAATGATCTTAGGTCAACTTCCCAACAGATCTGCCAATGCTAGCCTTTTGCCAACTTTCTTGTACTTGAAGCAAAGTGATAAGACCCAAGCTTCACATGCTTGTACAAGCTTGCTTAGGGTTGGTATGAGTTTGTACAACTTACTTGAGACCTGTAAGATTTGTATGCACCAAGGGGACAGGTCCAAAGCTCAAAAATGTAAAGTTTGCAAAAGTTACTCTTTTTCAAAATGGCAATGGAACCTTTTTGCCATAAATGGAATTACAAGTTGGATAAAGGTTCAAAAGCATGGATAGAGGCTTTGTCAACTGATTAGGCATTTAATTAAGGAGTATGGAGCAAGTTTAGGACATGTACAACATGAATTAGCCAGCATAGGATTGATTTGCAACTTTGTTCTTCATGAAATGGCTTGGACAAAAAGTGAGAAATTGCCAATTTCATCTCTTCGATTCTCCCTACTCAAAAATGATCTTGAGGAGTTCTTGGACATTTTGGAAATCTTACAATGTGCTCTATAATTCATCTTTGAAATTCATTTTGAGATACCTCTTGGAACTAGGTGAAAAGTTGCCATGAAGTTGGGTCCAAAACCTACCTAAATTAGGGCAAAATTTCACTAAGTTAACAAGTTCATGACCATGTATTCACAAATTTATATCTTGAGATCCAAGCATATTTAGGGAAAAGTGTGTGAAGCAAAGTTGTAGATTTCATTGAGATATACAACTTTCATGTTGGGAACTTTCCTTGAATCATTATGCATCATGGTGAGAAAGTGGTGTAAAGTTGAGAAAAAATAAGAAAAATTTCTATACTTAGAAAATTTATAAGTTAGAAAAATTTCAAATTCAAAACCCTAATTTTCAAATTTGGTTTTCTTGATGAACAACTTTCACATTTGGAAATATTTTGATGAATTATGACACTTGGTACTTGATTTTGACCAAAAAGTCAAAGTTTGACTTTTCAGTGTATAGTTGACTTTTGATCAGTTGACTGTAAGATTCATCTGTCAATCCAATGTAATTGAGATGTTTTGAGCCATGTAATTAAGTCAAGATGATGCCATTGAAACCTTGAAATCATGTTTGAACTCAATTGGTCATTTTCTAGGTTAAAAATCAGAAATTGCCTTTCCTTAATCAAAACCCTAATTTTGACCATTTTGCCCTTTTTGTGATTTGATCAAATTTCTTGAGGAATTGTGATCCAAACTTGACCAAATGATACATGTGAGTTTAAAATGTTGATGTGGATAAAAAATTATGAAGTTTTACTGTAAATTGGCCATGGTTGACTTTTCCCCCAATACAGCTGATTTTTAGGTCAACTGTCCAATTGACTGATCAAAAGTGTGGTTCAAAGCTTGAAACTTGTCATGAGTGATCTTAGGGATCCCTAATGATGTTTGAAAGTCATATGAAACAATGATGGTCCAAAAATCCTTGTGCAAACTCAAACCCTAATTTTGGGTCATCAGTGCAAGATGAGATGTCTTGAGCTGACCAAACCCTAATTTAGTCTTGAGTCAAAGAGATCTTGTGAGAAAAGTCTTGGTAAATGAGAGGGAAAATTTTGGGGTACAACAGATTGGATTGCAAAGGGATGACTCTAAAACCCAGTAACATAGTTGTGAGAGCGTTTGATGGTTCAAAGAGGATGGTCCACGGGGAGGTGGACATCCCAATAAAGGTGGGAACTCAAATTTTCAACTCAACCTTCTATGTGATAGACATCCGTCCCTCTTACTCATGTCTGTTAGGACGGCCCTGGATCCACAATGCCGGTGCTGTCACCTCCACACTACACCAAATGCTGAAGTACCCGGTCCAAGGAAAAATCATAATTGTCCATGGAGAGGAGGAGTACATGATTAGTCATCTAAATTCCTTCCGATATGTGGAGCTGGATGACGAGTTCATTGAAACCCCTTTCCAACATTTTGAAGAAGTATCTCAAGAAGTAGCGGTGACCAAGGCGGTATCCTCGATTCCCAATATCACAAGACCTCCGCTACAGATGTCATCTATAAAGGACGCTAAGGCAGTAGTAGAAGAGGGTGGATGCACCATCTGGGGGCAGCTTCCAGACATCCCGTATAAATCAGACAAGTTTGGCTTAGGGTTTACTTCAACTTCTCAGAAGGTTGTGCGTCGTGCCCGTGCTGGAGGGCCACCTTTGAAGATTAGTAACCGAGAGGTCAATGTAGTGGAAGATGTTGAAGAAGATGGAAGCTTGGAAGATTGGATATTTCCTACCATCAACGGAGGACTCCGCAACTGGGAAGCCAGAGACTTTGTCCCAATAACTTTCATCTCTCAGTAATTTATCTTTTACATTTCTGTTGGACTTGTAATATTCACAAACAATTCGCACTTTAAAAACCTTGTGTCTTACCCGAGACACAATGGTCCATTTGTAAGGGTTTTTATTTCATCTTCATATGACATTCAATGGATCATGGACGTTTTTCCACATATAAACCTTTTGTGCTCATTTTTTTCTTTTACATTTTATTTTTTAAAGATGGCTATACCCTTACACACATCCACACTCACAAATGCAGGTACCCCTCCATTCCGGATCCCATGGGTAACGATAATACTATAGCCTTCAGTGACTCTGAAGATCCAATCTATCAAGCCGAATATGAAGGTGAAGAAGATTGTGAAGTTCCAGGGGAATTGGCCAGACTACTACAACAAGAGGAAAGAGCTATTCAGCCTCATGAGGAACCATTGGATACAATCAACTTGGGTACCGAGGAAGATAAAAAGGAAATCAAAGTGGGTGCAAACCTAGAGCCGAGTGTCAAGGAACGTCTAATTCAGCAATTGCATGATTATGTTGACATCTTTGCCTGGTCATACGAAGACATGCCAGGACTTGATACATACATCGTGGTATATCGTCTACCCACAAGAGAAGATTGTCCACCAGTGAAGCAAAAAGTCCGTCGTATGAGACCTGACATGTCAGAGAAGATCAAAGCGGAAGTCATGAAGCAGTTCAATGCTGGATTTTTGGCTGTCACTTTCTATCCTCAATGGGTTGCCAATATTGTTCCCGTGCCTAAAAAGGACGGCAAAGTAAGAATGTGCATGGATTATAGAGATTTAAACAGGGCCAGCCCTAAAGATTATTTTCCACTTCCCCACATCGATATCCTGGTTGATAATACAGCCCAACACAGAGTGTTTTACTACATGGATGGATTCTCAGGCTATAACAAGATCAAAATGGCACCTGAGGACATGGAGAAAACTATATTTGTCACACAGTGGGGCATATTCTGCTACAAAGTGATGCCATTCGGACTGAAGAATGCAGGGGCAACCTATCAACGCGCCATGGTAGCTTTGTTTCATGATATGATACATCATGAGATAGAGGTCTATGTAGATGACATGATAGCCCGATCACAAACTGAAGAGGAGCACCTTGATCACTTGCAAAAGATGTTTGTGAGGTTGAAGGATTACAAACTAAGGTTGAATCCAAACAAGTGTACATTCGGAGTCCGGTCCGGTAAACTCTTAGGTTTCGTCGTCAGCAACAAAGGCATCAAGGTTAATCCTGCCAAGGTTAAAGCGATACAAGAAATGCCTGCTCCTCGCACTGAGAAGGAAGTCAGAGGATTCTTAGGACGCCTAAACTATATTGCCAGATTCATTTCTCACCTGATAGCTACTTGTGAGCCAATATTCAAACTACTGAAGAAAGATCAAGTAGTTAGATGGAACGACGAATGCCAGGTTTCTTTTGACAAAATAAAGGAGTATTTACAAGAGCCTCCTATTTTGATGCCACCAGTCGAGGGAAGACCACTAATCATGTATATGACCGTTTTAGAGAACTCAATGGGGTGTGTATTGGGGCAGCATGACGAGTCTGGCCGAAGAGAGCACACTATTTACTACCTGAGCAAAAATTTTACCGACTGTGAAACCAGATATTCACTGCTCGAGAAAACTTGCTGCGCTCTGGCATGGGCTGCTCGCTGGCTAAGACAATATATGTTGACTCATACCACTTTGTTGATATCTAAGATGGATCCGATAAAGTACATCTTCGAAAAGCCTGCTCTATTTGGGAGGATAGCTAGATGGAAAATGATCCTAACAGAATATGACATACAATACACTACTCAGAAAGCTATAAAGGGCAGTTTGCTAGCTGATCATCTTGTCCATCAAGCTGTAGAAGATTATCAGTCCATGAAGTTTGAATTCCTGGATGAAGACATCATGACATTAGACAACTGTGAAGAGATCAGACCATGTGACGGACCTAAACAAGGATCCCGATGGACCCTGTTATTTGATGGGGCATCCAATGCACTTGGTAACGGTATCGACGCTGTACTCATATCTCCGGAAGGGTGTCATACACCCTTTACTGCCAGACTTTGCTTCAACTGTACGGACAACATGGCGGAATACGAAGCATGCATCTTTGGTCTCAAGGCTGCCATAGACTTGGGAATCAAATCTTTAGATGTGTTTGGAGATTCAACTTTGGTCATCAGTCAGATCAAAGGAGAGTGGGACACAACATCCAAACCTTGTCCCTTACAAAGAACATGTTTTGACATTGCTACCACATTTTAAGCAGATTACCTTCGAGCATTTCCCGCGAGAAAAAAATCATCTAGCAGATGCTCTAGCCACAATGTCATCTATGTTTAAACTTAATTGGGATAATGAAGCTCCCCAGATCACCATTGAACGAATGGACGAACCAGCACACTGTCACGAGATTAATACTGAAGAAGTAGTGGACCAGCCTTGGTTTCATGAAGTCAAGAGGTATCTCGAGGCTCGGGAATATCCGGAAGGAGCTTCAATCAATGATAAAAAGTTCTTAAGGAGATTCTCTTCTAAGTTCTTCCTGAGTAATGGTATCCTGTACAAGCGCAATCACGACTCTATTCTGCTCCGTTGTGTGGATAAGATTGAAGCTGAAAAGATCATGGCTGAATTGCATGAAGGTACTTTTGGCACTCACTCTAGTGGGTATACGATGGGGAAGCAAATCCTACGGGCAGGCTATTACTGGTCTACCATGGAATCAGACTGCTATCAACACTCCCGGACCTGTCATAAGTGTCAAATTTATGCTGACAAGGTGCACGTGCCTCCGGTTCCTCTAAATGTCTTGACGGCTCCTTGGCCCTTCGCTATGTGGGGAATCGATATGATTGGAGAGATCAAGCCTACAGCCTCCAATGGACACCGCTTCATTCTAGTGGCCATTGACTATTTTACAAAATGGGTCGAAGCAGCTTCCTTCGCATCTGTTACTAAGAATGTTGTTGCCCGCTTCATCAAGCAGAATCTCATCTGCTGATACGGTATCCCAGAAAGGATCATCACTGATAATGGTACAAACCTTAACAATACTATGATCACCGCCTTGTGCGAGCAGTTCAAGATTCAACATCACAATTCATCCCCATATCGGCCAAAGATGAATGGTGTTGTTGAAGCTGCAAATAAAAAAATTAAAAAGATCATACAAAAGATGACAGTCACCTACAAGGACTGGCATGAGATGCTGCCATTTGCTCTCCATGGGTACCGCACCACGGCTCGCACGTCAACTGGTGCAACACCTTATTCTTTGGTTTATGGCATAGAGGTTGTCTTGCCTATCGAGGTTCGAATCCCCTCTTTGAGAATCATGGAGGACGCAGGTTTGAATGAAGACGACTAGATCCATACTCGACTTGATCAACTAAACTTAATTGATGAAAAGAGACTCACTGCTGTTTGCCATGGTCAGATGTATCAAAAACGGATGATCAAGGCTTTCAACAAGAAAGTCAGACGCCAAGTATATCAAGTTGGAGATCTAGTGATCAAACGCATTATCTTTCCACAAAGTGATCCCAGGGGAAAATGGACTACTACCAATGAAGGACCATTTGTAATCAAGAACATCTTCTCTGGTGGGGCAATGATCTTAACCACCATGGACGATGACGACCTTCCACACCCTGCGAACGCTAACATAGTTAAAAGATACTATGCATAAGAGACCCGCTAGGTTGACACACCTAGGCAAAAAAAAGGGCATCCCGGCGAACCACAAAGGTTCGGGAAAAAATTAGGGATAAAATAAAATAATTTGTACACCCGGCAAGTTGAAAACCCGAAAGGGAGACTTGGGCAAAAAGGGGTTTCCCGGTGGACTGAAAACCCGAAAGGGCGGTCCAGGAAAAAGTTAGGGAATTAAAGCGTATGACTATGTCCCGTTGGATCACTTTATGAACATCATCTTGACTTCCAATGACAAACTCAGAGGTTTTGATCAATTCAATCATCTTCAGACGAAGCAACAAATAGACAAGATATTTGGAGATACGGAGGCTATAGCAGAATGGGGACCCCGTGGGATTATCACACATAGCTATCTTTGTATAAATTTTTTTTTACTTTTATGGCACCATCCTCTTACTAGGATGTTTGTCTCCTTTGTACGAAATACTTATTCAAAGTAAATACAAAGATATCTCTTTCAAAGTACAAAAAACTATTTGTCCTTTTTATTTACACTGGTGTTTTGTTTGCAAAAACATCCAATGATTCATTGATGAACATATGCATTTGAACATAATTACTGTTTACAAATAAACAAAATGAAAAAGACAATTACTGACAGGTTGAAAGAATAGGAAAACGTATTTAGGCTATTCCATGAGAAATCCCCAGCGGAACTAAAAAACTTCAAACTATCAATCTCCGGCGGAAACCATCCAGTTTCCCCAAATTCCCCAGCAAGCTGTTTTGAAACCTGAAATCCATCTGGATAACAGTTAACTTCTGATACTCCCCAACGGAACAAAGACTCCCATTTATCCCCAGTAGAAGTCATCAAAATTCTCTGGATTCCCCAAATAGATTCCCCAAGCAGCATACGGCATTGCTCTAACAACGAAAAAATTTTCATTACTCCAGCTTCAAGACATGAAGAATTTACATATCCTCAGCAGCAGTCAAGGATTTATTTTCCTCAGTCAAACAACAATACAACAAATTGGCTTACATGCGCATACATTACATCCATATATCACAAACATTGATAAAACATATATTGCATCATACATTTCATGCAACATAATTTTATGTTTCAGCTAACATTTTACCCTTTTCATGATAAGATTAACAGCTACCGCTAACAATATGCAATCACGATACAGTACGGATACGCTCCAGACACGGATGCCATTCTGATACTCATTCAGATTCAACTTTTGATACAATTGAGATATGCTCCAGAAATGGACGCTATTCTGATACTCATTCAGATTCAGTCTTGAGATACAATTCAGATACGCTCCAGATACGGATGCCATTCTGATACTCCTTCAGATTCATCTTCTAGATACAGTTCAGATACGCTCCAGACACGGATGCCATTCTGACACTCATTCAAAACTAGCTCTCAGATACAGTTCAGATACACTCCAGATATGATTGCTATTTTGTTACTCGTTCAGATTTCAACTATTCAGATACAGTTCAGATACGCTCCAGACACGGATTCCATCCTGATACTCATTCGGACCCAGCTTTCAGATACAGTTTAGATACGCTCCAGACACGGACGCCATTCTGATACTCATTCGTTCATCTTAAAACTTACAATTCAACATACATTCTTGATGGCATCTACAATCCCATCTCCAACAAGACTCTATCACTTCTCCAAATGTCATCTTTAAGCCTATTCCCTCAGATACACATCACCGAGTGCAAATTTATAGGCACTTTAGTGTCCAATCATCTTTCACCTTCGAGTCACGAATGGCAAAGATCGCCAATATAACTCTTCAGGTCTAAGAAGATTGAACAGGGGCAGCTGTTGTACCCCAAAATTTTCCCTCTCATTTACCACGACTTCTCTCACAAGATCTTTTTGACTCAAGACTGGATTAGGGTTTGGTCAGCTCAAGACATCTCATCTTGCACTGATAACCCAAAATTAGGGTTTGAGTTTGCACAAGTATTTTTGGACTATCATTGCTTCATATGACTTTCAAACATTATTATGGACCCCTAAGATCACTCATGACAAGTTTCAAGCCTTGAACCACATTTTTGATCAATCAATTGGACAATTGACCTAAAAATCAACTATATTGGGGAAAAAGTCAACCATGGCCAATTTATAGTCAAACTTCATAATTTTTTATCCACGTCAACATTTTAAACTTACATGTATCATTTTATCAAGTTTGGATCACAATTCCTCAAGAAATTTGATCAGATCATCAAAAGGGTAAAATGGTCAAAATTAGGGTTTTGACTGGGGAAGGGCAATTTCTGATTTTTAACCTAGCAAATGACAAATTGAGTTCAAGCATGATTTCAAGGATTCAATGGCATCATCTTGGCTTAATTACATGGCTCAAAACATCTCAAATTCATTGGATTGACAGATGAAATTTGCAGTCAACTGATCAAAGGTCAACTGTACACTGAAAAGTCAAACTTGGACTTTTTGGTCAAAATCAAGCACCAAGGGTCATAATTCATCAAAACATTTCCAAATGTGAAACTTGTTCATCAAGAAAACCAAATTTGAAAATTAGGGTTTTGAATTTGAAATTTTTCTAACTTATAAATTTTCTAATTATAGAAAATTTTCTTATTTTTTCTCAACTTTACACCACTTTTTCACCATGATACTTAATGATTCAAGAAAATTTCCCAACATGAAAGTTGTAGACCTCCATGAAATCTACAACTTTTCTTCACAAACTATTCCCTAAAGATGCTTGGATCTCAAGATATAAATTTGTGAATACATGGTCATGAACTTGTTAACTTAGTAAAATTTTGCCCTAGTTTAGGCAGGTTTTGGACCTAACTTCATGACAACTTTTCACCTAGTTCCAAGAGGTATCCCAAAATTAATTTCAAAGATGAATTATAGATCACATTGCAAGATTTCCAAAATGTCAAAGAACTCCTCAAGATCATATTTGAGTAGGGAGAATCGAAGAGATGAAGTTGGCCATTTCTCACTTTTTATCCAAGCAATTTCATGAAGAACAAAGTTGCAAATCAATCCTATGCTGGCTAATTCATGCTGTACATGTCCTAAACTTGTTCCACACTCCTTAATTAAATGATTACTCAGTTGACAAATCCTCTATCCATGCTTTTGAACCTTTATCCAACTTGTAATTCCATTTATGGCAAAAAGGTTCCATTGCCATTTTGAAAAAGAGCAACTTTTGCAAACTTTGTAATCTTGAGCATTGGACATGTCCCCTTGATACATGCAAGTACCACATACCAAAGGCAACTTGTAGGGAAGAAATAACAACCCTAAGGAAGCCAGTACAAGCATGTGAGTTTTGTCTTATCACTTTGCTTCAAGTACAAGAAAATTTGCAAAAAGGCTAGGGCTTGTACAACTGATAGAGGGTTGACACAAAACAATTTCAATACTAATATACAAACAATATGAAACACAATACACGCTTGGCAAGACCTGAAACACTCTCAACAAGCAAAACACCAAAAACCTGCTCAAACCTACAGTTTCTGCACAAACACATTCATCTTCCATTTGGCTCGTGCGTTTTGTGTTTAGATCATTCAAACACCTTACATACTTGATATCAAGCCTATCCAAACCATCATCCCTGTTCTGTAATCTCTTTTCCACCATCTGCCATTGTTGAGTTCAGAGCTTGCAGTTGGACTTGGCCAAGGAGTTCTAGCTACTTTCAGAGCAAGGAAAGGGTTGGAATAGATTCAGGGAAGCTCAAGGAAGCTCAAGCAAGCATCAAGCCTCCATTAAAGTCACTCCATTTTCATACACGATTCCAGCTGAAGGAGGTAAATTTTCAAACTCTATCTCTTTGTACAGGCAACCTTAGGCCACGATCTGTGAATAAAAAATATAGTCCTCATCATAATGAAGTTGTACATACCATTATCTTGCATTGATTTTACTTGTGCTAAGAGAATTTGAAATTTGAAATTTCTAGAAATATTAGGTCATGATTTAGGGCTGATAAAATTCTCTTTATACTTTGATTAATAGTTCACATAATTTATATAGTTGGAATCGTGAGTTCAAGCACTACAATTTTCATGTTATAAGTTTTTATTTTCATGGAAGTGTGAGGAAGTTACAGGGTATCCGGCCAAGGCTTGAGGAAGAAGATGAAACAGGGCAAGGGCGCGTTTTGGGATATGTTGTTTTTGTTTCACTAAATATAATGGAAGTATAGCCACCCCAGTGGCAAAGCAGCGCGCTGGTGAGACCCATGTCCTGGGTTCGAACCTGCGCGCTACTTTTTTATTTTTCACTCTTTTCTTTTACATTTTTCACATTTTTTTGCAGGATGGGCTTGACTATTGGGCCAGTGTTTTTTTTGCTAACCTTACCACCAAATCTGCTTCATCACCCCTCTTACTAACTTTCATATTTTTATTTTTATTTTGTTTTATTTTAATATTTTACATATTAAATATTTTCTCTAATATACAAAAATCCCAAAAATATAAATTGATAATATTACACTTTTAATTTATTTTTTCTCACATAAAATATATTTTATTTTTATAGGATATAATTCATTTTCTTAATAAACTTGTAAATATAATTAAATATACTTAGTTTATTTTATTTTGCATTTCATACTTATAAATACCTATTTTGCATATATATATATATATATATATATATATATATATATATATATATATATATATATATATATATATATATATATATATATATATATATATATATATATATATATATATATATATATATATATATATATAATTTTATATTTTATTACAATATTATTTATTATTTTTATACAAGAAAATATACAAAATAATACATATAAAAACTTTATTTTCTCTTAAACAATAATTAGGGTTGAACTTCTTTCAAAAATTAATTCTTTTTTTCTTATATTTTTAGGTTTAGATTAAATTTTCTTTCACATAAAAAACAAGACACAAAAATCTTTTTACATGTACATTGCATTGCATTACATTTTAAATTTTGTTTTGTATTTATCTTAAATTCGTACAAATTCGATTTGGTTGTAATAATATATTTAGCTTTATATTTGTGCAAATATCCGTTCAAACTTGTATTCTCCCCTCCCACAAATTGTTGTAATAGCTTATAAATATTTACATTACGCAATTTATCGCTTTGATGTGCCATGATTAGTAATTAGGGTTTGTATGACAAGAACAAAACAAAACAAAATAGAACACCCTAAATACAAGACAAAATCAAAAGCATGAAAAGGATACACTTGCACACAAGCACCCTTAGGGTTTTCCCCACTTGGTTGCCTAAAATAAAATGACCATGTTACGCATGCGAAGTATCTTGGCAAAACAAAACAAATATAAGATCATAGTCCCTCGATGACGCTATTCAAAAGTTGCCTTATAAAAATGATCTTGGTACCTCAAAATGCTAAGATACTTTGCAACATTGCTAATCATGGCCATACGATGACCCACGCCCGTCCCGTTTACATCCAAAGATAGGGTTGCTTACCAAATCAATGGTAAGATAACAATGTCAAAGGAATAGAAAATGCATAAGAAAGACATTTGAGTAGGTAGATAGCTTCTAATTACTCGCTCCCTTTCAAACAACAATCCTTGCTATTTTCAAAACAAACACACACATTGCAAAACATCTTACAAACATTGAAAACATTTTCAAAAGACAAACATCTTTATATACATTCTTACGAACGAGAATCATTACAAAGATTTCCTAAACGAATGGCCTCTTTTACAAAATACTTTCAAAACCACACCAAACACGATTTCAAACAAACAAAAGCAAGTGATCTAAAGAAAGTAACTAAGAGCCCATGGAAAACCATGGATGAAAAGGGTGCTAATACCTTCCCTTTTCATAATCTATCCCCCGAACTCAAGAAAACATATCAAAGGTCTTTCCTGTGCTTTTTCACCTTTCCTTTTGGATAAAAGAAAAGTCGGTGGCGACTCTTGCTAACCGCAACATTTGCGATAAAATGCAAAACCTCAAGTCAGTTCTCCCACCGCATCACACCCAGGATAAAGCATCATATCAGGATTTTGTTCTTGTTTAAGCTTACCCTTGTTCCCCAGTGGAGCTGAAGATTCTCGTATTTCCAGCGGTAGCATATTTTGTTGAGTTTCTCATATAAAGAATATCTCATTCCCGACAAGAGTTCTGTTTGTAAGGTCTCTTACACCCAACATAGATCTTCAAATCCTTGGCAGTATAAGGTTTCGTTATCCCTAGTGAGAAATTGACAAGTTATCAAACAAAAAAGTTTGGTGAATTTTGATTTCCCATAGGCCTCATTCTATTAGTGCTCTCTCTAGCAACGTTAAATATCCATTTGGGCGTTTCCTTGCAGATATTACAGTTTTGATATGATCTTCTCTAGCAGATTTTGCAATTTATTTTTGCAAGTTCTGTCAGGTTTTGACCTATTGGTTGTTGGCTTTTCGTTTCACCATTCCTTAGTGAAACATTTGATCATGCATGATTACATTGCATCCTCAAAGTATAGTGTTTCCATTCTCTTTTGAAATACTATTCCATAGAAAAATAATTCAAACATGCATCAGAAAATAAGCCATTACTGTTTCTGTTTTCCCTAGTGAATTTGCTAAAACTTCATATTATATCCCCAGCGGGGTCTTCATCCTTAGTATCTCAGTTTTACCCCATACAAATATCCTATTGATGTTAATCATTTGAATGGTTGAGTGTTTACTTTTGATTGTAGTTCAGTTTTACCCTGGCGTAGTTTTCTCGGGTTTAGTCTTTACTATCCTTATTGGTTCATTCCAATGTCTATTGATGTACCTTTTGAATACCAATTTTGTCCTGATATTCACTTTCAGCATGTTTTTAGTAGTACGCCCTAATCACCTTGCTTTGGGTCGAGTTTTGAGTTTTGTCTCCTCACCGCACATGAAATCCAATTTTCATTCTGGTACTCATCTAGTTTCATTTTGTCTAACTAGTCATAATGAGTCGAGTGTCATCTCGTTTTTTTTTCATACCTTGGACTTCCATCAGTGTTTGATTACTGAATCCTTTATCAGTTTTCGTTTACTGAGTCTTTTTACAGTGTTCGTTTAATTGCGTCCTTGGTTGAAATCAGTCTCCTTTGTTTATTGGATTCTTCTATCATTTTTTATTTACTGTTTATCCACATTTTGAGACTAGCAAGTGCTCTGAGAAACATGTGCTCTCATCACTTTGCTTTGGGTTGATTCTTGATCTCGTCGCCTGTGCATGAAATCCAGTTTGTTTTGCCCTGGTACTCATCTAGTTTGTCTTATCTAACTAGTTATTATGAGTCGAGTGTCGTCTCATTTTATTTCTTTCCTTGGAATCTTCTATCGGTGGTCATTTACCGTGTCCTTGGTCGAAACCCCTATATCACTCTTTGGACTTCTATTAGTTTTTGATTACTGAACCTTTGGCAGTGTTTGTTTACTGTATTACGGCTTTCATTTATTATGTCCATCGGCTAGAGATGTCTCTTTTATACCTATTAGAGTTTTAGTCAATTTTCGTTTACTGTTTAACCGTGGTTGGAGACCAGAAGGTGCTCTAAGAAACATGCACTCTCATCACTTTTTTATGGGTCGAGTTTTTCCTCGTTACCCGTGCGTGAAATCCAGTTTGTTTTTTCCTTGTATTCGTTTCTATAAAGTTTTGATCTTCTAGTATTGTCGGGTCGAGTTTTGTCTCATTTGATGTCATTCCTTGGATATTTGTCATTTTTTGTTTACTAAGCCTTTAACAGTGTTTGATTATTGTGCTTCAGCTTTCGTTTGTTGTATCCTTGGGTGACCGGTCTCTTTTAAGACTAGCAGGTGCTCCTAGAATCACACGCTTTAGCCACTTTGCCCCGCGTACTTTTCCAGAATTTAGCTTTGCCTACTCTTTGTATTTGAGTCTTATCTCACCCCTTTGTGGTCTAATTTTCATTAGACCCTCTGCTTGCTAAATCCAATTTCGTTTGGTACCTTCCAAGTCCCGCATCTACTGGAATTTTTGGTCTGTGAGAGGTTTTGCTTATTTTTTCAAGAGTGTAAATTTTCGTGTTCCTTCATATTCAATCATCTTCAACTCACAATGTTCAAAAGCTATCACTTTTCCTCACTTATCATGTTTAAGATGATTGAATAGGGGCAACTATTCCACCTCAAAATTTACCCTCTTATTTTATGCTTATGTTTCATCGTATGCACTTCATACATTATGATGAGGTCAAGTTTATTTTGTTTCTCAATCTCTCTTCAAGCAACAAAATTTGATTGTGTCGTTAATCAGTCTAAGATGAATCTCATATCCTCATTATTTTGATAATTTGGGCTACCAAGGTTTCTCAGGTCTCAAGATATCTCATTGATTCTTTGTGACACCCGAGGATTCATGATCTATAAGTGTTGAAGTGTGAGATTAGGGTTTGTGCTCATCATGTTTGAGCTTGATCAACTAAGGTTCATTAGTGTTTAATTCTAGTCTTATCATTCTTCAAATTTTCTTCAAAGGCAAGATTTTGTTCTTAAGCTTAGTGATTAAGGAGATTTTCTATGTGGATTTTCATCAGAAGGGATTGTATCTGGTTTCTAAAAATAAGTGGTTTTTTTGTCCAATTTTTGAGTTCAAATGGCGAAGTTATGGTAAGATCTTTTTGGTCTTATCATGGGGTTTTCAACCTTTGGTTTAGATAAGGTCAGTTTCAAAAAGGCCATTGATATTTTCTATTTGTAAAGACTTGTATTCTTGACGAGTTTTGAAGTTTCAATTGAAGCATTTTTGAGACAAAGTAGGAGTTTTGTTCTTCAAAATCTTAGTTATGCCCATTTGAAAATTTGGGAGCCAAATTCAAATTATTGTTGTTCCAAGAGTTATTTTCAAGATACAAGGTAATCTCCAAAGTTTTGGAAAGAAAGAAAGAGAGTGTGAAGTTTGATTTCATTACTTTTGAAAGTTTTAATTTGCACAAGCCAATAAATTTCTCAAGGTTTCATTGATATTCAAGCCTACAAGTACAATTTTGAATACACTTATCTCTAATTTCACTATCAATTACAACTTTTGAATTCTCAAAATGCAAACTACAAGCTCGAATTACAATATACTCCAAATTAATACAAGTTGTTTTAAACTACATGGAGGTTCTTTTAAGCTTCAACTTTCTTTGAGCGCTTCAAGTCTTTTCCACCTCTTTCATCCTCTTCACTAACTTGCTCCCTCGTCATCATCATTTGTTCATGAAACAAGATAAAAAAAATTTGGTTAGCAAAAAGAATGAAGCATTGAAATTTAAATAAAGAAGCTTTCACAAAAATAAGAAGTTTCTCTTCAAGTGTCATCATGAGGGTTTGTGATAGGAATCAATTTAAGGGTGGTTTTCTAACCATGTTCAAGCAACACCAAAGCCTCATAAATAGTTTTGTTTCACATAATTAAAGGTACAAAGTTCAATCATAGGCATTATCTCCTATTGTAAATCATCAATAGAATTTTGGTTCACAATAAGAGGTATAAATTGTAAACTCAGCAAAGGCCAAAAGCATCACAAATCCAACAATAAATCCTCATATCCATTTGTTTCAAAATAAAAATCAGAATTACAATAATTTAATCATGGGCTTACTCTCCTATTGCAAATAACAAAAGGTTAGTTTTGGTTCACAAAGGGAGGTGTAAAAAAGACAAAGTTCAGAACTCAGTATTCAGAAAAACAAAGTCAGAATCACAACAGTCCAGCCAAAGCAACAAGTGCATAATTCAGAAAATATAGCAGGCAGCAAAGCATCTTAGAAACTAAACATATCAGAATTTGCTAAAAGTCGAATAACATATGACAGAATAGGACAAATATCAGGTTATCAATCCCAACAAACAGATTCACACATCTCAGCAAAAATCAGTGACTGTAGTAAGCGTGCCATCAAACAAAATATCAGAATAGAAAAATAAAAGATATCAGAATTACAGCTCAGCAAAGTAACAAGCTTCTCAAGCAAGCTTCATTTCAGAATAAATCCTCGCCCTCTAATCCTTATTACAAACTTTCAGAATCTGAGGCCAAGATTGTTTCAAGCCCTAACCGTCTTTTTTTACAGAACAACGGATATAAAAACAGAAAATACAGGGATCACGATTGATTCTCCAATTTCTATAAGAATCACAGAAAAATATCCATAAAAATTCTCCTCTCTCTCTCTCAAATTTGAGATGGATTTTTCATCATATACAAACTCGAAAAATATCTTTGATGATTCAGAAATATCATAGGAAATAAGATTTCATGCATAAAACCCTAAATTGTTCATCATTTTCATTACACAAATCCTTCAGAAACTTAGAGAAAGAAGAGAGGAAAAGATATCTCCAGAAATCGAAGGGAACAAAGAAGAGAGAATCAGAAAGATCTCACTGAAAGGATAGCGGTAACCGATCTCAGAAGCACCACGACATCTTCAATTTAATCGCCTACCTTCATCTTTCTTTTTTTGCTCTTTTTTGGCTTTACGTTTGCTTTCATCATAATCTGTGAACAGTTGTCATTTTGAGCACCTAGGGTTTCGGCCATCCCTTTCAAGATCAATGCGAAACAGTTAATTATCTGCAAAATCAAACTCAAGATTAGTGTTCAGGAAGAAGAGATGGAGAGATTGATGTGAAAAGTGGAGATCAGAGCCATCCACGACAGCGCCACCATCGATCTTCATCAGAGTCGTCATGATGTTCATCATCACCATTGTCTGGTTCTTGAAGGACCACCGTGTCAGATCGCAAGTCACCGCCCTTCATTTTCTTCTCAGTGTTTGTTAATTAAATATCATAGATAGAGGAGAGAGAATTTTAGGCTGAGAGAGAGGATTTTATTTTCTTATGCTTAACTCTTTAATTATTGTTGTATTTTGTCAAATAAAAAAAGATTAAGAGACTAATACGGTGGTGACATTTGTCACCACGTGTTTGATTAACTTTCAGATCTTGCGCATGCATCCTCAGCGGTCCACCATACCTCCTCTAATGACGAACTTCTGGTCATCATCTCATCACTGTTTCTCAGCATCAACATGTGAAGACGCGTCCTCATGTTGCACCCCCTGGAGCTAATTGCACTGAACCAAATAAATCATCTTTATTGGGCCTGCGCCGAATTTCCACCTTGAAATCCTAATGCATCTTTTTAGCAGTCTGAATACATTGCTTAGAATAAAAACACTACTTGTTAGAATCATGGTTTAGGCCTTCAGCGCTAGACTTCTTCAGTATGCTCTAGAATTTTGGCTTGCACCCCCAAAGCCCATAATAGCAGATTTTTTGGACACTTAGAAGCTTGCAACAAAAAATAGATTCATGGACTTCTCTTCAGTGGGCCTTCAACACCTAATTACTTCATCATACCTCCAACGTTCTAGCTTGCACCCCCTGAGTTTATTCTTTTAATATTTTTTTAAATAATTTTGATAATTGTTTAGTTTTGTTTGAACTTTTTCTTTACATGATAAAAAAAATCAAATATAAAAATTTGTTATATTTTTTTATTTGATTTTTGGAATTAAATTGGGATTATTCAATTACTTGAAATTTGTAATTCACCTTTGCTTATTGAGAATTGAGTTTTATGCAGGTTTATCGTGTGATATACGGACGTGCTTGAGATTCCAATTGTGATTTATTTTCACATCGACGATATTTCGACGCTTATTTCGGACATTTGATCTCTTACTCTTCTTCATTGCTTGGTGAAGCTTACTCGAAGTTTTCCAGGTTTTTCTGCTTTTCTTTCCATGCTACGAAACTTTGTTTGTTTGGTATTTTCTCTCGTTCACCTCATTTCAGCATTTACCGCTTTCTAGAGATCATGAGAAGTAGGATTTTTACCGCTTTTCTTGCCATGTCAAGTAGGAATAGAGATGTATGGTGGGCATCTCCATTGCTGATATATGTCAGGAATCCCTCTGGTTTATTTAAAGACCGGTTTAAGGCAATTCTGCATATGTGCTTTGTTTTCTACTTGTGTTTGTTTAAAATCCTATCGAAGTAGGTATTTCGTACGTGTGTTTACATTTGTGCCCGCATATATTACAAATGATAAGTCCTCAAAAGGAGGTGAGAGGGGAGGGTCCGTAATCGACCCCCGCATATTCTAGTATGTGTCATCCTAGGCTCACGTTGTACGTCGATGCTTTGGAGTTGTGCAGATCTTGTGTATCGAGTCGGTCATGTGGAGGAGGGTTCGCAACCAACGCCACACTTTGTCAGGAGTTCACAATGGACTCTGCTAACACTTTTCTACCCACTTGTTTGCTTCGGGGGATCCGCTCCCCTTAGCTAAAGTAATGTTTTTATTTTTCTATCTCATCTCAGTCTCCCGCTTGTTTGCTTCGGGTGATCCGCTCGCCTTAGCTAGAGCATTTCTCTTGTGCCCCCATCCCCTGAGTCAGCATACCCTGATTTTATGCTTTTGCCAAAGCACTTGTTTGATATGCCATGCTCCCTTAAAATTTCTCATGTAGGGTTATTCCTCGAGCTAGACATTAGGATATTTATCCATGTATGTTCACTTAGGTAGATATTTCCCTTTCATCCTAGACATAGGGCCATCTTTGTATGATCATATTAGGACTAGAGATTAGGATAGTCCCCCTTATTTGTTTTCTTTTCTTCGCATATTGCATCTTAAAACAAAAACATTCTTTTTCTTGGCAAATAATAAAACATCTCTAATGAACTTAAATCTTTCTTAAAGGTAAAAAATACAAACCAATCTTAATTGCTTATGCGCCTTTTGGCTCTATTTTAAATCTTATTAAGTTGATGTTTTTCCATCCTTACCATGCTATTTTGCTATCTTTGTGTCGAGGCTTTGCCATCACCTATGTTGGTTATCCTACTTTTATTTTTAATATCATTGTTAGGTGTGATGTTTTATCATCTAAATTGTAATATCTTACCGCCTTTACCATGATATTTTGTTATCTTTATGTTGATGTTTTTCTATCTCTTATGTTTGTTATCCTACTTTGGTTTTCAATATCATTGTTAGGTGTGATGTTTTATCATTTAAATTGTAATGTTTAGCCATTCTTGCTATGATATTTTTCTATCTTTTCGCTGATGTTTTGCCATCACATATGTTTGTTACCCTACTTTGATTTTCAATATCATGGTTAGGTGTGATGTTTTATCATTTAATCTGAATTTGTGTTGCCATGTGATGTCTTGTCATCCTTTTTTGATGTTTTATCATGTTATCTGATGTTTTGTCATTGTTGTTGATGTTTTGCCATCTTGTATGATGTTTCATCATTGTTATCTGATGTTTTGTCATTGTATCTGATGTTTTGCCATCTTGATTGCTTCTTTTGTCTTTTTAACTAAAAAACACAAACAAACCAAAACATATGAGCCGAACTATGGTTTCTCTGATTCCTTAAAAGGGATACATAGGCGGAGGCTTTTATTGGGCCTATTCGAGCATATCTTTGTAAATATTCCTTTCTTTTCCCCACATTTCCTTTGCATGCATTTCCTTTTTAGCTTTAAGCCTTAGATATAGATTTGACACACCCTTTGATTAGAACAATAAGAGTGGATACCGTAGAGTGCTACGGGCATGTCGGGTGTTAATACCTTCCCCTTGTGTAACAGACTCCCTTACCCGATCTCTCAGTCGAAAGACGGTGATTTCTCCCTCTTCAGGTTTTCTCGATGTTTACCTTTTCCTTTCAGCGGGATAAAAGACGTTCGGTGGCGACTTCATTGATATTTTATCAGATGATAGTTTGTCCGGTTGATTCAGATACTTATTGTAAATCCAAAAGATAGCATCTCCTGGATTTATTTTAGATATAAGAGGGTGTCAAATTTTTATCCCAAATGTGGCATTATATTTCATAATGATGAACGTTGCACCAATGGGGAAAAATAATTCTAATCCAAAATAAAAAGATCTTTAGTAATTACCCCGATGAAATCTCCTAGTATGAGAAAGTTAAATCACGTCCCTAAAAACTTTTGGATGTCATATAATCCTTAAACATAACTCAAAAGACTAAGGATGATGAGACATGCACCAATGATCGCAAGAGTTCAGTGGACTATACTAACTAAATTAATCCAACCTAACTTGAACAAGCCATTCCATCTTCTATAGTGTTGTATCCAAAAAATTTCCCTCTCATTCCTCAAGGTATTTCTCACAAGGATTCTAAAAATTCAAGCTTGCACAAGTACAATTGGATTTTTCAGCATCAAATTAAAGAGGAAGCTGTTAAAAAGGGGGAAATAGATAAAAATAATATTTTTTGACAAATTGGAGAAAAACAAGCCTTTTTCGATTCAGCTCTTTCGATTGGCCTTTTGGCCTCTTTCGATGCAAGCTTGGCTTGCATCCTTCGACTGGGCGTTGGCCTTTGACACACTAACATTGATTTACAAGGCATGAGTTTCCTACATGCCACCTTTGATTGCATCTTTGGCCTCACATGGTTCACAATACAATGGTTTCCTATGTGCCTGCTTCAATTGGATGTTTGATGTTTGCATGACTGTGTTGACTGGACAAATATTCCCCTATATGTTAGCTTTGACTCACAAAGTGGTGGCTGGTTATATGTAGCTTTCAATTGAGCCATAGATTCCCTCTTGCATGCAAGAGGCTCCAATAAGGCTAGCAGGCACAAGGCAAGAGCCTCCTGTGGCCTCCTTCGATTACAAGGCAAAAAGTCTCCTCTTGGTATCCTTTGATTGCATCCTTGCCTCCTGCGTGCACCCTTCGTTTAGGCATATGGCCCCTTTTGCTGCAAGCTTCGTTTGTGCCCTTTAGCTCCTGTTTACATTCTTCGTTTGAGGGTATACAAGCTTGGGTTTGCATTATTCATTTGGGGCATGTGGCCCCCTTTATTGTAAGCTTCGTTTGGAAGTTTAGACCTCCTGCATGTAGGCTTCGACAGCGTATTGGCCATGTTTATACTAGCTTCGATTGGATAACATTTCCCTTTAGTATGCTGCAGTGCCACCATTGACAACCTTCAACACACATGGTTGGTGCCCCCCTTCAAATGACATGTATTGTTGAATTTGAAGGACATACATAGGAGTCCCTGTCGAAGGATTGCATATTCCATTCGAAGGACACATTTGGCCCTTTTCAAAGAAACATACATGACCCATTCAAGGGACATGTTTGGGTGTCCCATTTGAAGGACATGCTTAGTGGCCCATTCGAAGGATTTACAAAGCCCACCTTAAGGCATGCTTTAGTGACCCATCCAAGGGGCACACATTTGGCTCCTACGAAGGATGCACAGAAGTGACCCATTTGAAGGACACTTGTTGGAGGAAAATCAAATAACATTGTTGGAAGAAGAATCTGGTCGAAAGAGGGTCAAAATGAAAGGATGAAATATTCAAAGATGCTTGCTGCCAAGTTCAGGCCTGGTACACTGGCCAAAAACTGCTGCACAACAATCCTGAAACACTGCCCCATTATTGCACCAAAATAGCATACAAACACTGTTCCTCAAAAGCTACAAAAGCAGTTTACTCAAATTGTTTAAATTATTTTGTTTCCCCTCCAAAAAACTTCAGCCAGCTTTTCCTATAAATAAGAGGCTCCATAACATGCATAGGGGTTGGACAACACATCCAGAAATTGGTGGGTGGAACGAATCATCAAACTCTCAAAAAACTCAAACACTTTTAAACACTTAAACACCTTTCCAAACACAAACCCAGAATCTAAACACGTGCCTTTTTTCGAATCTGAAACATCCCCACAACTTGTTTCCCTTTGAATCTAGTGGAAAGAACATCACACTTGTTCTTCTCCTTCGAATCCATCCTTAGAAACGTCACCTTCATTTCTTTCCTTCGAATCCAGAAGCATCTAAGCAGCCACTCAAGGTCCTGTGAAATCAAGCTTCTCAAATAAAGCTTTTGTTTTGATGAAGACAAACCATGGCTAAACAAGAAGGCAAAGACTTTAGTCAAGCATCTAAGCATCTAAGGATAATATCTTCAATCAAAGCTCTCAACAACTTTAAAGGTACAATAATATTATCTACTTTGATCTTAAGATATATATGCTCAAAAATGAAAAAGAAATGTTTAAAAATCATTCTCAAGCTTCTCAAAGATTAAATTTCATTTTTCATATGCATGCAATCGATTTACATCTCAGTGCAATCGACTGTACTCTTTAAAAATTCCAAATCTTTTGCTTCTGTTTCTTGATGCAATCGATTACATAGTTTGTGCAATCGATTGCACACTTAAAATTTTCAAAACATTTGATTCTGTCTTAGCATGCAATCGATTACATAGTTGGTGCAATCGATTGCACTCAGTTAAATTTTGCTACTGACTTAGCCTGCAATCGACTACATTGTTGATGCAATCGATTGCACTCTTAAAATTTTGAAAATATAGCTGTTAAAAACCTTGTGCAATCGATTACACTAAATGTGAAATCGATTACACACTGCACGAATTTGAAAAATTACAGCTTTGTTCATGCCTTTTGATCATGCCTTTTCATTACATCTTTTCACTCAAACTTGGCATTTGTTCATGATACTTTTCCAGATCTTCATGATGTTTCCAAAGGGTGTTATGAACATATAAATATTCAATTTCAAATTCAGATCTAACACCTTCTTTCATAATATTTTTCTGAACTTTAAAATTACAAACTCAAGCATTCTTCATTTTCAAGCATAAGTTTTCTGCATTTATTTTCATACTTTAAAACAGAAAACTTTGAGCAAATATATCTTGAGTCTTTGTACAATATTATTATTGAAATAAGAAGACTATACATTGTCAAAATCACTCTTAAGTGATCAATATTACTCTACTCACTCAAACTCACAAATTGATATTTACTTACTTATTTTCCAGGATTGTTGGAATTAAGTTTAAGTGTTTTTGTTGAAATCTTGTCTTTCCAAGTTATTGGATACAAGTGTAGTTACATTGAGAGGATTGTTCTCATAGGTAACTTAGTGAAAATACAAGAGGATTGTTCTTGGTCCAAGAGGATTGTTCTTGGTGGTTTTATTGGTTAGAGTCTTGTATAGAAGGACTAGGGTGTCTTGTCTTGAGATCTAACAATAAGGAAATATCTTTCATGTTGAAAGGGGACTGGAGTACTCTCGGACTGTGATGGGAACCAGGATACATCTTTGTGTTCTTTACTTTTCCGCATTTACCGCTTTCATCACTAGTCATAAACCAGAAAAGAAAGAAACACAATTATAAACTCATGCACTAAACCAGAAAAATAATATCCATCTCACTAAAACAGAAGAATTATTAAAGTACCTAATTCACCCCCCCTCTTAGGCGCACTTCGTACTTACAATTGGTATCAGAGCAGGTTATAGGTAACCTGCTCCTAAAATATCCAGAATGGCTTCCGCAAATCATAATCATGTTTTCAGAGATGGTGGTAGTAACAACAAACCTCCTCTATTCTGTGGTGAATATTTTGACTTCTGGAAAATATGCATGAAGGCGCATCTAGAAGCACAAGGAGAAGAAATTTGGGATGCCGTCGAAAATGGTCCATTTATCCCGGTTACGGTAATCAATGGTGTTGGCTCTTCAAAGCCTAAAACTGCATGGGACGATGATGATAAAAAGAAAGTTCTCTATGACAAAAAGGCAATAAACCTTCTTCAAGGTGCACTTAGTATGGACGAATTCTTCCGTGTCTCGACATGCAAAACAGCAAAGGAAATATGGGATACCTTGGTACAAACACATGAAGGAATGACTGAAGTAAAAAGATCAAGGCTAAATACCCTAAGTCAAGAATACGAACTATTTCGAATGCAGCCCGGAGAATCCATTCTTGACTTGCAAAAGAGATTTGTGCACTTGACAAATCATCTAAGTGTTCTTGGTAAAACTTTGACAAATGATGATTTGAATCTGAAAGTACTTAGGTCCTTAACAAGGGAATGGTAACCAAAGGTAACGGCAATTTCAGAAAAGAAAAGTCTCTCCAACATGACATCCGCAGCTCTATTTGGAAAACTTCAAGAATACGAAACGAAACTCGGAATACTCGAAAAGCATGAAAATCAAGAGAAGAAATCCAAGAATATTGATTTGAAGATAGACTCCAAGGAAGTTGAAAAGGAAAACAATCCAGAAGAAGATGAAAACTTCATGCTTCTTGTTAAAGGCTTGGTAAGTTCTTCGGTAGAAATGACAAACCTTTTTCTCATTCAAAAGGAAAGAAACATTTTCCGAAAAAGGAAGGCTCCACATCAACACAAGAAATCACATGTTATGAATGTGGTAAGCAAGGTCATATCAAGCCAGATTGTCCAAAACTCTCCAAGAAAGGTGGCTTCAAAATCAAGAAGGGATTCAAGAACAAAAAGGCTTATGTAGCATGGGAGGACAATGAAATAAGTTCCTCATCTGGTTCCGATAGTGATGAAAGTGCAAATCTAGCATTGATGGCCTCACACCATTCCGATGATGAAGACAATGAGGTTAGTAATGAATTTTCTCTTTTTGATAGTGATGCACAAGGTGCTATAGATGAACTATTGAATGAATGCAAAATTCTGTATAAAACCATTTCATCACAAAAGAAACAAATTTCATCTCTAGAAGAAAAATATGTTTCAATGGAAAAAGATTTCAAAGAAGAAAAACAAAATTCAAGTGATGAACAAAAACAGAATTTTGTATGCAAAAATTGTGATTCACTCTCTTTCCAAATTGTCCAATTAAAAAGTGTCATTGAAAGATATGAAAAAGGGCAAATTGGATTGGAAGGTGTTCTTAGCCAACAAAGATACTCCAATGATAAAAGTGGACTTGGATATTCAAAGTTCTCAAAACCAAGTTCTAACAAAACTATCTTTGTTAAGGCTAGTGATCAATCATCCAAAGAGAAAGTGAACAAACCTAAAATAGTTCGTCACTATCCTAAAAAGAAAACATTTTCTAAGAAGAAATCTTATCCTTCTAGATATAGAAGTAACTTTGAACCTACTTGTTTTTATTGTGGTATTAAAGGCCATACACCTAATGCTTTCTATGTTAGAAACTTCAGTGTGGCAAGTGGGCATTATGTGTGGGTTAAGAAAGGAACTAAGTATGATGGACCCAAAGCACATTGGGTACCAAATCAAACTTAATTTGTTTTGTAGGTATGCTTGAAGACCACATGCAATATTTGGTATCTTGATAGTGGTTGTTCAAAGCATATGACGGGAGACATACACTAACTTTCAAATCTAGTTCAAGTCCAAGGATTATTTCACATATGGGAAATACCTTAAAGGAAGAATTCTTGGCATTGGCAAAGTTGATACACTAACTTTCAAATCCATTGAAGTTGTACTTCATGTTGAATAAGAAAAGACAACTTCTAAGTACAAGACAACTTTGTGACAAAGGCTTCAACATCATGTTTTGATGAAGATAAACTACTATGTGCATTTATCAAAGGATGAGAAAAAGCATCATGGAGCAATATGGCTATGGTTAAGTTTTCAATTTTACTACATATATTTTGTCCATTTTTATTGCATCTTTCCCTTCTTTTTGATAATGTCAAAGGGGGAGAAGAATGTGGTACTTTATGCTTGTATTTCCTGTGTCTTAATTTTCAAGGTACTCTCCAATCAAGATGAAGAATTGCAAAGGATTCCAACCATCTCCTACATAGGGGGAGTTTTGCATCTCAGGGGGAGAAGCTCTTCCGCAAAGTACATCGCATAAAGAAAGATTGTTTGTCATCATCAAAAAGCGGGAGAATGTGAAATCAAGCTTCTCAAATAAAGCTTTTGTTTTGATGAAGACAAACCATGGATAAACAAGAAGGCAAAGACTTTGGTCAAGCATCTAAGCATCTAAGGATAATATCTTCAATCAAAGCTCCAACAACTTTAAAGGTACAATAATATTATCTACTTTGATCTTAAGATATAGATGCTCAAAAATGAAAAAGAAATGTTTAAAAATCATTCTCAAGCTTCTCAAAGATTAAATTTCATTTTTCATATGCATGCAATCGATTTACATCTCAGTGCAATCGATTGTACTCTTTAAAAATTCCAAATCTTTTGCTTTTGTTTCTTGATGCAATCGATTACATAGTTTGTGCAATCGATTGCACACTTAAAATTTTCAAAACATTTGATTCTGTCTTAGCATGCAATCGATTACATAGTTGGTGCAATCGATTGCACTCAGTTAAATTTTGCTACTGACTTAGCCTGCAATCGACTACATTGTTGATGCAATCGATTGCACTCTTAAAATTTTGAAAATATAGCTGTTAAAAACCTTGTGCAATCGATTACACACTGCACGAATTTGAAAAATTACAGCTTTGTTCATGCCTTTTGATCATGCCTTTTCATTACATCTTTTCACTCAAACTTGGCATTTGTTTATGATACTTTTCCATATCTTCATGATGTTTCAAAAGGGTGTTATGAACATATAAATATTCAATTTCAAATTCAGATCTAACACCTTCTTTCATAATATTTTTCTGAACTTTAAAATTACAAACTCAAGCATTCTTCATTTTCAAGCATAAGTTTTCTGCATTTATTTTCATACTTTAAAACAGAAAACTTTGAGCAAATATATCTTGAGTCTTTGTACAATATTATTATTGAAATAAGAAGACTATACATTGTCAAAATCACTCTTAAGTGATCAATATTACTCTACTCACTCAAACTCACAAATTGATATTTACTTACTTATTTTCCAGGATTGTTGGAATTAAGTTTAAGTGTTTTTGTTGAAATCTTGTCTTTCCAAGTTATTGGATACAAGTGTAGTTACATTGAGAGGATTGTTCTCATAGGTAACTTAGTGGAAATCCAAGAGGATTGTTCTTTGTCCAAGAGGATTGTTCTTGGTGGTTTTATTGGTTAGAGTCTTGTATAAAAGGACTAGGGTGTCTTGTCTTGAGATCTAACAATAAGGAAATATCTTTCATGTTGAAAGGGGACTGGAGTACTCTCGGACTGTGATGGGAACCAGGATACATCTTTGTGTTCTTTACTTTTCCGCATTTACCGCTTTCATCACTAGTCATAAACCAGAAAAGAAAGAAACACAATTATAAACTCATGCACTAAACCAGAAAAATAATATCCATCTCACTAAAACGGAAGAATTATTAAAGTACCTAATTCACCCCCCCCCCCCCCCCCCCCTCTTAGGCGCACTCTCATACTTACAGGTCCAGCCCACACACCTCAGCTTCAAGCAAGGTAAGTCACCCTTAACCTTAAACCTTCCGTTTCTAGCATAATATGTGAATAAACTTTCTTTTTGTTTCAAACATGTACATACCATTGTTCTTCTTTTTGTTTCCACCCTTTTAATTTGTTTTCATGGATAATCCTTTTGTTTTTGTTTCTTGAGTTATTAAATATGCTTTAAAAATTAACCTACCCATAAGATAATGCTAGCATGGCTTCAGCCCATGTAGCTATTTAAAATCTCAAACGAAAGAAACAGGGGGGAAGGAAGCATGAAATGAAGCCTTAGGCTTCCACACTAACCTCCAGGTCCAAACGAAAGAGGCATCCAGAAGAACACCCACACTGATTCCAGGCCCAGTCGAAAGGCACGCCCACACTGATTCTAGCCCCCAGTTGAAGGAGACAGAAAGACAGAATTGAAGGCTGCATCTCAGGCCTCAGGTTAAGCCCAAATCGAAGGGCATGACCTTACTGACTCCAGGCCCTAATCGAAGGAAGCCAAGAAGTTCAAATCGAACTGCCTGAATCAAAAGAGCCCCTTTTTCCTTCTTTATTTTATTTTGCCTTTATATTTTCTTGCTATTCAATATGGTTTTAATAGTGTAGGATTTATTTTTCTGTATTTTTATTACTTTTGTATAAATGTTAGTAATTAGGATGTATGGCAAGATAAAAACAACAAGTAGACAACCTAAAATTCAAATACAAAATGCATGCAATCAAACACACTATTCACACACATGAACCCTTAGGGTAATCTCACTTGCTTCCTCGGAGAAATAGTCATGTCCCTCGAATATGGGAATTTTAGCAAAGCCCTCGATAAAAGATTGTAGTTCCTTGATGACCCTCGATGTTGCATTCGATAAACGATCTAGTCTATAAACGACATTGCTAAAACCTCCCACAGGTTGCCTTCTATGACTATACAAACGTTTCACGCCCGTCCCTTCACATCCAACTATGGGGCTTCTTACCAAATCAATGGCAAGATAGCAACATCTAAAGGAGGAGGAAAAGAACATTAAGACCTTTTGAGTAGGTATGATTCTCCTAGTTGTTCACTTGCTCACAACAAAAACATTTAATACACCAACACTTTCTTCTTGAAACATTTTCAAAAGACAAAGCTTTTTGTACGCGTTCTTATAGAGACGAGAGCCATTACAAAGACACTTTTCAAAATCACTTTCAAAAACACATTCCACAAACACATCTTTGAACTATTTTCAAAACAACACTTTGTACGCGTTCTTATAGAAACGAGAGCCATTACAAAGACATTTTCAAAATACTTTCAAAACCCACACCACAAGAATATTTTTAAACAAAAGCCAGTGATCTAGCAAGCAACTAAGAGCCCGTAGATAACTACAGATGAAAAGGGTGCTAACACCTTCCCTTTTCATAACCTACCCCCCGAACTCAAGAAATAATCTCGAAAGGTCTTTCTTGTTCTTTTCAACCTTTCCTTATTGGATAAAAGAATAGTCAGTGGAGACTTTTGCTAACCGCAACAATGCGAACAAACGCAAAACACCAAGTCAGTTCTCCCACCGTGTTACAGAACTGGAGACTCTGCTAGGGAAATTACTTAAAAGTGGGGTTACCTTAGGGATATACCACCTTTACTTGCTTTCCTTGTTTGACTTGCTTGCTTTATATTATGGTTCCTTGTTTGGGCTTATTTTGATCCTCTACCCGGATCTGGCGCACCTTTTAGGTAAGTAGCAATATATTATGGAAACTGTACGGCATAGACAAACACGGTTGAAGAAATAGCTATGTTAGTGTGACACATTTGTTGGTACCGGTATCCCTTGTGTTGAATCGAGGAGAATACAGGGCCGCTGAGCAGCATCATGAAGCACTAACTGACTTTGAACCTTAATTGAACAACTGGGCCATTAGGAAGTAGTGAGATAGCCGGCTTTGGTTCCGATCGAAGATTGGTTGATACTCGATGCTACGCTCATTGAGATCAGACTTTCGGGATATTTCGGTCGCCATTAAAGAGGCTTGCACTGAAACAGTACCCGATGAAGAAAGATCAGTGATATTGAGATCCCCTAGAACCCAGTTACTATTACTAGGATAGGTTGAGCCAACTAAACTTCAAGAGGGTACTTACCTACAAACTCCATGCAAGCCTAAACCTAAGGACTTGTCTGCTTTGTGTGTACATAACAAATTGCTTGCTTTGCATACTTGTACATAATATCATAACATCATAAGCATTCTCACTAACCATTTCAAGGATTTAAGAATTTATCTTTGTTTTGTTTTGTAGGCCATGAATCCCATCCAAAGGAATACCATCATAATCAGCTTCGTGAAAGCACACCCTCAACTCCGAGAATTAGCATCAAGGGTGCCTGGAGATTCTCCCTTCATCGAGAAATATGGTTGACTTCTCGGCTTGTCTACCTCCAAATTCCAAGAAGAAATGATACGTGTACTCTTCCGATTCTTTGATCACATGCATCATTGCTTCACCTTTCCTGACTACCAATTGGTGACTACATTAGAAGAGTTCTCTCGACTGTTAGGAGTTCCCGTGCTTGATCAAATACCGTTCACCGGTTTAGAGGAGACTCCAAAGCCTGAAGTCATTGCCAAAGACTTACATCTGAATGGAGCTGACATTATAGCAAATTGGGAGACAAGAAGCGGAGTTAAGGTTTTCTTAGCCAAGTTTCTGTTAGAGAAGGCTCGTTCATTCTGGGAAGATATGAATTTTCAAGATTTTGAAGATGTCTTTGCCTTCTAATCTATGGTTTGGTTCTATTTCCCAATTTGGACCAATTCATAGATGTGAATTCCATCAAGGTCTTCCTCTCTCATAATCTTATACCTACTTTTCTTGGAGACATGTTACATTGTTTCCACACTCGCACAATGAAGAAAAAAGGTACTCTCTTGTGTTGCATTCCCCTGCTCTCCAAGTGGTTTACTTTGCACCTACCTCGATCAACATTGAAGAACGAGCAAGGATTGACATGGTCTCAAAGGATGATGTCCCTCACACACTCTGACATTTATTGGTGTTCTCGATCCTTGGAAGATACCACTATCATTAACCATTGTGGGGAATTCCTTAATGTACCACTCTTAGGCATTAGGGGAGGTATCACCTATAACCCTTCTCTTGCATTATGACAATTTGGGTATGCACGAAGAGTTAGTTCTCACGATGTGCTCATCCAAGGTCTGGTATTCGGCTATGAGGGTGACAACCAAGGCTACCGTCAAAGGTTCATACGAGCTTGGAGAATGGTAAACAAAGTGGATAGCAAGACATTGGGGCGTAAGAACTCATCCTTTTGGAGCCTTATCTTAAGTGGGTACGAACTCGTGCTTAAAGACTCGGTATCCCACACCCTGCCATTTTGCCTATCATCATGGAGCCACTAGCTGAAGAAGATGTCCCTTATACTATCCTTCATCCTACCATGTCTACTTCTCTTGAAGACCTACAAAGAGATTGGATCCAACTGAAGGAAGAATGAGACACCTTCAAAGCCCAGTTCTATGCGAGTGAAAAGAAGGTTTTGGAGCTTACAAGACAGCTTCATGAGGAGCGAAATTTGAATGCCTACATTGCGCCAAACAGGATGCGTTCGACCTTTTTGTCTTAGGATTTTATTTTACTTTATTTCCTCCATTGTAAGCCCAAGGGGCATGGTTGTAATCAATTTAAACTTATTAATACAATTGATGTTTGCTCCTTTCTTGTCTAAAGCAAATTTAAATCTTCTAAGTCCTTGAAAACAGTGCATCCACATACCATGCATCATATCATGACATACTTTTCCACACAAGTCTCTCATATGCTTACTGTTTATTTCAGTAGAGATGACTCTAGAACAGACTATCAAGGACATTCAGACTCAAAATGCTCAACTTCAAGAAATGTTCTTGAACCTATCCAAGGGGCAAGAAGAAGTGAAAGCACTCATCACTAGGGGCATGATCATGGGGAATCCTGAGGAAGACAGAGACGACCAATTGGAGCGACTACAAACTGAGGTAGCCATAATGAAAGTCCAGATAATGGGACAATTGGTGGGCCAGATGGCTCTTATCCAAAACTTGGCTCAAGGACAAGAGGAGCTAAGGACCCTCGTCGACAAACTTCATCAAGACAGATATAAACATATAGTGCAAATATCTAGAATTGGGCATCGAGTCATTAATCAGCCTTCGATGAGACAAGAAGTAGGTTTGATGGAGAGTAGACCTTTACAAATTGCTACCACGTCACGAGCCCAATAACCACCTCGTCAACAAGGACAGGGTAATCGGCATAAATGGAATGCATCCAATAGGCAATATACCAAACTCAACATGCTAATGTCGCAAGTCTTGCTACACATGTTGAATCTGAATTTGGTCACACTGAAGGATCCTCCTTGGAATCCTAACACTGTTGCTCCTAGTTATCATCCCAATGAAAGATGTGCATATCACTCCAATAGTCTGGGGCATGATACTGATAGTTGTTGGACGTTGAAAAACAAGATTCAAGACCTAATCAATGAAGGAGTGTTGGAATTTTCACAAGACGGTTAACTGGAGCTTTTCTATCACCCTCAAGGGCATCCATATGAAGTGACGATCTGGGCGAGGAAATTTTTTGTTTATTCGAATTTTCAGTTGTAATTTCTATTGTTTGCTTAAACACTTATCTTTATGTCAGACTTTGGTTACTCTCATTAATGCATTAAATATGTTTATCTTAAATTAATCCATTAATTTTCATTCTATTTAAACTATGCTTTTTACTCTCTTTGTGACATTCAAGTCTTGCTAAGAGTTACAAGCCTTTAGAGGGAGGATGACAAAAACAATGCCATAATCTCATACAGTATGCTTTTGGACAGACATGATGACGATGTACATGCGTTTGTTTCAATTCCTAAACACTGGAGTTATAAGGAAGATAATCCCTAGTCAACCCCTTCGAGCCAAAGAAGTAGGAACTTTTCTTTTTCACACAAATTGAAACCTTTAATCAAACCTGGGGAAGAGTGGTTTCTCAGTTGATTCAAACGCGCGTTCAGTCACAAACTTTCATTTTATATACAACGAATGACATCAAAAAACTTTCCTCTGGAATCAAAAGACGGCGATGGTTCCTTATCACATAGGCAATCATTACCTCGCAAAAGAAAAGCCCACTAAGTCAAAACCTACGAAGGAGACTTAAGAAAAACTAGGGCATCCTGCTGACTGTAATCTCAAAACAAGAACAGTCAGGCAAAATCAGGGATAATAAATCAAAAAGAGGTCACTACAAATCCTCGACAACATGAAAAACCTTTGCAAAAATGACTGCCTTCCAACAAACTTAACTTGTCTGAACCATCACCAAAACGTCATCTCAAACTCAATAAGAGTTCGAATGCACAATTAACTGAGTTCGGGATTGAAGAACATCACGAAGAACGGGCGGGTACAAATACACTTTGAGCCTTATCCTTTGTTTCTTAAACCGTGAACCAAGCCACGATACAACCTTTCAAAGTCCTGATTGAAGCATGGGTTACTTCAAAAGCATATTGTTACAAAAGGTATCCTGAATCCTGTAAGGCTTATTCTAAATCCTGAGTTGAATTCACATTCTTACAAATTTCTTTTATCTGTTAAAACGCATTTTCAAAACTTCAATACAAGCATAAAACTTTTCATTATTTTGAATACCGTTGTTTGCATATAGCTATTTGTTTGACAGCAGAGAAATTCATATGACAAATATCCAGTGAACAAAAACTCTCTCAAGAAGCAGAATCACTTCAAATGGGAAGACACTTCCAATGATAAAACTCCTATCAACAAGGGGGCATGGCATGTCATTGTCCAACACATCCAGGGCAGTCAGGTCTGCATCTGAATCACTTGGGGCATCGAACGTGAATTCCAATCAAGGGTTACGTATGGTCAGGAAAACATTTCCTGGTAGTGCTACTAACACTTGCTACTAGGGGCAATGACAAAACCCCCCACAAAGTCCTTTTCGTTGGGTGATCCCCAACCAGAGTTTCAATCTCTGAAAAAATTCTCCCCAACTGAGTTCATCCCAAGAATCTTCAAGGATTTCTGCCAAAATAAAACACCTCTCCAGCAGATTGGCAACAGGGTTTATTTCCCCAACAAACTACAGATTCCCCAGCTTGAGTTTATTTCCCCAACAAACTAAAGATTCCCCAGCTTTAGTTTGCCTCTCTGACTACTACAAGTCCATGGACCATAAATCCTCTTCCCCAATAGGCTTTCCTATAATCCCCAATAAGTTATTGCAAAGCCCAGGGAGACAACCAGATAACAGTTAACTTCTTGTTAACTTCCTTTCTTGTCCATCAAGAGATAACTCCCCAGTAGAACAACAGACAACTGAAAATCTCGAACTCTTTTCCCTGAGCAGGAATCAACACTTTCCATAGAGTTTTCTTCTCAAGCAAAATCAACATTCCCCAGTGGAGTTCTCCTCAAACAAAAAAACAGGAATCCCTAGCGGAAACATTCCAAAACAAAGTCCGAAAATGTGCATATTTTTCATCCCCAAACAACATTCCGAAATTTAACTTCCCAAGGCTCCCCAACATTTGTCAAGGATTTATTTTCCAAGACATAGTTACATTTCAACAACATTCATAGCATATGCATACAAAACGCATATAGCACAATCTCATTTATTTTGAGAAACATCATTACGCCATGCATCTCATACATCATGACATTGCATACAACTAACTCTTTACCTTTCCAAGAAATATCAATCAATAGATAATTATCATCAAGAATTTGCAACAAGTTCCAAATTAATACCTGTAACAAGACATGACAACTATCTGAGAACAACTGATTGTAGATTAATATCTGTAACAAGCCAGGAAAGCTATCTACATGAGAAGATCAAAGATTAATACCTGAAACCAGCCAGGACAACTATCTCAATGACCGACAAAAACAAGTTCCAGATTAATACCTGTAACAAGTCAAGAAAACTATATGTGGACGACCGATTGTAGATTAATACCTGTAACAAGCCAGGAAAACTATCTACATAACGAATACTTCCTTCAGACCTCTGTTGGTTCAGTTTAAATCTATCAATGGTTTATCCTGATTCTTTCCAGTAGACATTTCCTCTGGTTCAAATAATTATTCCAAAGATTTATTCTTATTCTTATCCAGACCTCTGTTGGTTCAGTTTAAATCTATCAATGGTTTATCCTGATTCTTTCCCGTAGACATTTTCTCTAGTTCAGATAAATCGCTCCAAGATTTATTCTGATTCTTTCCAGTTAAAGAATATTCAAGACCTCTGCTGGTTCAATTTAAATCTATCAATGGTTTATCCTGATTCTTTCCCGCATACATTTTCTCTGGTTCAGATAAATCGCTCTAAGATTTATTCTGATTCTTTCCAGTTAAAGAATATTCAAGACCTCTGTTGGTTCAGTTTAAATCGATCAATGGTTCATCCTGATTCCTTTCCGGTAGACATTTTCTCAGGTTCAGATAAATCTCTCTAAGATTTATTCTGATTCTTTCCATACCGCTGCTGGTTCAGTTTAAATCTATCAATGGTTTATCCTGATTCCTTTCCGGTAGATATTTTCTCTTGTTCATATAAATCGCTCCAAAGATTTATTCTAATTCTTTCTAGTTAAAGAATATTCAAGACCTCTACTGGTTCAGTTTAAATATATCAATGGTTTATCATGATTCTTTCCCGCATACATTTTCTCTGGTTCAGATAAATCGCTCCAAAGATTTATTCTGATTCTTTCCAGTTAAAGAATATTCAAGACCTCTGCTATTTCAGTTTAAATTTATCAATGGTTTATCCTGATTCTTTTCCATAGACATTTTCTCTGGTTCAGATAAATTGCTCCAAGATTTATTTTAATTCTTTCCAGTTAAAGAATATTCAAGACCTCTGCTGGTTCAGTTTAAATTGATCAATGGTTTATCCTGATTCCTTTCCGATAGACATTTTCTCTGGTTCAGATAAATCGCTCCAAGATTTATTTTAATTGTTTCCAGACCTCTGCTGGTTCAATTTAAATCTATCAATGGTTTATCCTGATTCTTTCCTGTAGACATTTTCTCTGGTTCAGATAAATCATTCCAAAGATTTATTCTGATTCTTTCTAGTTAAAGAATATTCAAGACCTCTACTATTTCAGTTTAAATCTATCAATGGTTTATCTTGATTCTTTCCCGCATACATTTTCTCTGGTTCAGATAAATTGCTCCAAGATTTATTCTGATTGTTTCCAGTTAAAGAATATTCAAGACCTCTGTTGGTTCAGTTTAAATCTATCAATGGTTTATCCTGATTCTTTCCCGTAGACATTTTCTCTAGTTCAGATAAATCGCTCCAAGATTTATTTTGATTCTTTCCAGTTAAAAAATATTCAAGACCTCTGCTGGTTCAATTTAAATTGATTAATGGTTTATCCTGATTCCTTTCCGGTAGACATTTTCTCTGGTTCAGATAAATTGCTCCAAGATTTATTCTGATTCTTTCCAGTTAAAGAATATTTAATACCTCTGTTGGTTTAGTTTAAATCTATCAACGGTTTATCCTGATTCCTTTCCAGTAGACATTTTCTCTGGTTCAGATAAATAGCTCCAAGATTTATTCTGATTCTTTCCAATTAAAGAATGTTCAAGACCTCTGCTGGTTCAGTTTAAATCGATTAATGGTTTATCCTGATTCCTTTCCGATAGATATTTTATGTGGTTCAGATAAATCGCTCCAAGATTTATTCTGATTCTTTTCCAGTTTAAGTCAAGTTTTAGTCTAATTCCTGTCAACAACCACCTTTGGATGGCATCTATAAGCCCATCTCCGACACTCTTCATCATCTCTCCAAATGGCATCTTTAAGCCCATTCCATATACAATTAACCACCACATCATCAAGTGCAAATTTCTGGGAACTCTAGTGTTCAATCATCTTCCACCTTCAAGTCACAAATGGCAGACTCGCCAATCTAACTCTCCAGGTTTAAGAAGATTGAACAGGGGAAGCTGTTGTACCCCAAAATTTTCCCTCTCATTCCTCAAGGAATTTCTCACAAGGATTCTCAAAATTCAAGCTTGCATAAGTACAATTGGATTTTTCAGCATCAAATTAAAGAGGAAGCTGTTAAAAAGGGAGTGTGATACGGTGGGAAGAACTGGTTGTTTTTGAAATGCTGGTTTACGTTTGTATTCGCAAAATGTCGCGGTAAGAAAGATTCGCCACCGACTTTTATTTTATCCAATGACAAGAGTCTAATCTATTGAGAAAGGTTTTAAAAGCCAAAGTGGCAAAATGGCTTGAAATGAGATTGATTGACTTTTAGTCTTTTCACAAAAAATGTCAAGGTATCATTAGGTTGATTGAAGTTTATTTATGAAAAGGTTTTGAAAATGCATGAACCTAAGTCCAAGTTTATTATGAAAGTGGTTCAAGTTCAAAAGAAACAAGAAGAGTTTTCAAAAGGAGAGAGAAGATTTTTTAAATTAAAGAAGATGGGAGGAGAAGAAGAGACTATCCTAAGGCATAAGGTAAAAGATAGGGATAAGAACCATCTAACTAACAAGAAGTCAATACTTGACATTATGAGTCAAGATAGAATTCCCATTCTTTGGATTGAAACCAAGCAAGCAAAGATAATAGACCTCTTGAGAGAACCAAACTTCAAGTGTATTAAGTCTTCACAAAAATTGGGCAGAGTAACGGCTGTATACAGGTGAATTCCAGATTACAAACAAAGAATGTAATCACAATAACCTGCACACAAAACAAGCAAACAACCCAATGTCTTGAGGTAAACCTCAAGAACTCTAGACAAAATATCAATTAAAGTCACAAGGTATCCATCATAGGCTAAGGTTTCTAATCCTAAGTCCAAGAAGTCCAATGCTCCATAATGCCAAGGATAGTATCCAAATAGTCCAAGTATCATTAAAGGTTTTTATGGTTCATTTTGATTATTAGGTGTCTTAAAAGAGAAAAGAAAAGCTCAAGTAAGCAACATAAAAATAACAAGAATATAAATGCTCAAGTGAGCAAAATAAAAATGGCATGAAATGTAATGCTTAAAGTAAATGATACATAAAGCATAAAAAATAAAAGGGCATAAAGTAAAAACAATTTAATAATTAGTGGTTAGTTGGATGACCATCTTGAAACTTGCATTTGGAACTCATTAGAGGATTGGTAGAATCAAAGGCTCAAAACAACAAGTTGCATTTGCTTTTTGTCAAGTATATCATCCATTTGGAATCCTCAAAATTATCATTTAATGATCAATGATGTTTAAGTGATCCGCGTTGACCAAAAGTGTTGTAGATCCATTAGAGGATTGATAGAACCAAAGCCTCCACATAATAAATCTCAAGGTTATTGGATCAAAGAGATCAAATTAACATACTTGGGCTTGCAAACATAAGTTTGGGCCACGTATGATCATTTATTTGAATCGAGACAAAATTTACCGCTATGTTAAGCAATCGTAAGTGGACTTATATAGAAGTCGCACCTATTTTTAGGCCGTTCAATAGCAATCTATGTATTTCATTTTTGGATAAATGATATAGAGATCATTATCCCATAACATGTAATATAATGACAAAGGAGAATAAGATGAAGAGGGAGGGGATGAAACAAACAAACCACATTTGAATTAAATTTTAATTAAACAATTATTAAAATCATTCATCCATTTTTATGGAGTTAAAATCAACACCATGGATCCAATGATGTTAACAATGTTCATAATCAAAATTTCAACCCAAGATCAGCCAGAAAATAATCACAAAATAATATTGCATTTAATATATACATTAAAAAGGTTTTAATTTTTTTTAAAAATAGAAATAAAAGATAAAAATATCAACTATGTTCAAATTAATCAAGAAATAAAAAGTAAGATCATAAAAAAATCAAAAATAAACTAAAATATTTTTATAAAATTTTTGGTAATTTTTTTAAGTCAGAAACTATTTTTAAAATTAAAGGAAATGAGTAAAATGACCCAAAATGATAAAAAAATACCAAAGTCAGAAATAAAAAATGAATGAGGTCACCAATATTTGTCACAATGTCATTGGATCATTCCATAATTTTTTCAGAATTTAAAAATGCATAAAAGTATTTTTAAACATTTAAAACAAATCAAATAAAGTGAAAATTTATAAAAATATCAAAACACAAAATAAAATTGTGAAAAAATAAAAATCAGAAAGAGGAAAATCAAAAATATTTTTCATAATTTTTTCAGATTTTTTGGACTAAAAAAGAATTTTCTATGATTTTTTGAAATTTAAAACAATTAAATGTAAAAATCGGAAAAGAAAATAAAGTCAAAAATATGTGAAACATTGGATGAGAGTCAAAACGCATTAGTAATCCAATCCAAGGGATTTGGCACGCTGTGCATATCATGGTCATTAGTGAATAAAGCATAAAATAATTAATTAAATCAGATTTATAAAAAAAAACAGATGGTGCACCTTCTTTGGTTGGAAGATTACACGTTGGTCATCTTCAATCTCTAGCCAATGTGAATTGCAGGTCTCTCAAACTGTAAAATCAGAAGCTCATACATATGCCATTCGCTTCGTCTCTTCAAGACGAAGACAACCACACCTTCGCGACAAATTTATATAAATTGTAGCTTGAGCAATTTGGAAGGAATATTTTGAAAAGGGATTTGAAATTTCATGGTCAAAACATGTTTCAATATAAAATTAAGTGTTGCGACTAGAACCAGGGCAATGAGAGCATCACAATGATATCAATGTTTTGAGGAATTGATGGAGAAATCTACCTATTGAAATTGAGTTGCAGAGCTCTGAAACTGGACTTCTATGGAGCAATATAGGGAACGATTATTGAATGTAATTATATGGTTAGCTTCAGGGAAGATCATGGAAGGTAAATTGATATAAAAATTGGATTGAAAAAGGCTTGAAAATAGATTTCGAAGTTGCAGAAATTTGAGTTATGAAACAAGTTTGGCATGATAATTCTGGCTATCTAAGCTTGAGAAAACGAATGAGGGATGACCCCCTATTTACAGGGAATCAAATGGAATGTCCAAGCATGTGAAATGATGAAGTTTGGATGGAAATCGTGTGAAGTTTCAAACAAGAAAAGTGTGACTTCTAACTTGATCAAAACTCATCCAAAACGCGCGTTATGTTGTGCTAATCACTTCTGGAAGTTCTCTAAACATGTTTAGAGGCAAAAATACGCAGAAACAAAGTTTTTAGAAGCTTAAATCAATGATTTCAAATTCTGACCTTTGAAGAAACTTCAGTTTCAAGTTACCAAGTTCAATCTAATGGCATTCTCAGCTCAAGGGGTCTTAGGGCATGATTCTTGATGCTTTAGAAAGATGATGTTCCAAGATTTGCAATGGAAAAAGAATGTAATCAAATGGATGCTTGAGTTGAAATTTGCATTGAGTCAAAGTTGGAGAAAAAGGGTTGACTTTCCATACTTAGAAATATTTCAAATTTTTCTTCAAAAGTGATCTATAATGTTTTACATCTAAACATGGCCTTCCACTTGGAATTTGCTCTTGATAAAAAAAGATGGCATGAAATAGACCTCTTAAATGACACTTTGAAACTTGAACCGTTTAAAATCTCCAAAAATTGGGAGATTTATGAATTGTTGAAGTTGGCAAAAAATCATGAAATGACCTATAATCTTTTGTATCCTTAGGGCATCTTCCATCCATTTCTCACTTTGCATATAAAATAAGGGATAAATTTCACATCCTCAAGATCATTATGGAAAAATAGTGGGCTCAAGGTGATAAAAATTGACCAAGTTATGATCATGTGAAATCACACATGAGAAATTGGGGGTTCATCTTGAGGAATTGTAATCTTTCTTCATCATCAAGTTTATTCTACATGAAAACTCCTTTAAACTTTTAAAGTGATTTGTTAATAACCTTTTGAAGAGAAGGATGTCTTTGGAATCACTCAAAAATACCAAAATATGAGCAAGATATACTTCTTCGAAGTTCAAAATCCTAGCTCCTAGACCAAGAAAATGCTTTGAGGAACCTTGACAATTTTGAACCACTTTCTTGTACGAACACTCTTGTTTTGTAAATAGAAGTCATTGAGGATGAAAATGAGAACTCATAGCCACCAAAACTACTTCCATATCTTGATAATTGATAGAAATGTGCACTTGTGATCAAATGGGAACAAGGCCTTGTCCAACCATGATAACTTCTTCAATCAACCCCTTGCACTTTTATCAATCTTGATAATTTGGAAATGTAGTGAAATAAAATAACATTACCATGGCATCCCTTCCAAAACAAAATCAATGTTGAGGTTTGGACTTCTCAAGCTTTATTGACTAGGGCATGGAAATAAACTCATGAACCCATGGAGCAACTTGCTAGGCCTCACTGCCTTTACCTACATTATTAACAAGTGAGACAAACCAACATTACATTTTATTAACTGAAATAAAAATCAAGAAAAAATATTCATGATCACAAAAGAAAACAAGTCAATATGCTTGGTGATTCCTCAAAGAGAAAAGCTAAAGATAGGGGGGAACCAAAAGCCCAAATGTGATTTTGTTGTGATTGAATCAACAAGGTATGATGAAGGGATCTTAGGGGGAAAAATTGGGGTACAACACCTATCAGGTTGTCGAACATTCTCTTCAACAGGGTTTATTTCCCCAACAAACTACAAGTTCCCCAGCTTGAGTTAGCCCCTCAGACTATCACAAATCAATGGACAAAACCCCTTAATCCCCGGTAGAGTCATTGTAATCCTTAACGGAGTCGTTACTATCCCTGAAAGTGGATGTGAAGCCTAGGAACCGACCAGATAGAAGTTGACTCCATTCCTCCAAAGCAGTTTACTGCGAAGCGCAAGGAAAGGAAAAAAGCACAGAAAAATTCCTTTTTCGAGATATTTCTGAGTACGGGGGGTAGATTTATAGAAAGGGAAGGTATTAGCACCCTTTCTATCCGTAGTTATCTACGGGCTCTTAGGTACTTGCTCATCATTTTCAAAATTGTTTTCTTTTTGTTTGTGGGTTTTGAAAAGTTTTTTGTTTTAACTTCGATTTAACTCTTGCGTCTGTCTTCAAGAGTGTAATGAAGTGGTTTTGAAAACTTTGTTCGTAAAAGAGTGTAAGTGTGAAAAAAGTTTTGTTTTGGATGAGAAAGTATCTAAGAACTAATCTACCTACTCGAAAAAAGAATCATTCTATTCTTATTTCCTTTAGACAATGTTATCCCACTATTTAATGAGTAGGTAGCATCGTCGTTGGAGTTTGAGGGTCAATTTGAAAGAGGGACATACAGTCACTAAAGCAGCGTTAGGACGTCTTAGTGGTAACCCTAATGTCTTAGATCATTTATCTGAGGCAACGATATCTGAGGCAACCATTTCGAGGCAACTATGATCTTTTAGACAAGAGGGTGACCTCTAAAACAACCTATGCTCAATGACCGTTTACGAAGGCAACCAAGTGGGAGTATACCCTAGGAGTGCGCATGTGCGAGTGTGTTGATTTTGGTTATTTTTATCTTTGCACATGTTAAGGGTGATCTAACTGTTTTAAATTAGACATTCATTCTTATCATGCAAACCCTATTATCAAACATCTAACAGTTGAATATTTGCAGAAATTAAAGGTGCAGAAATTAAACTACGTTATTACAAGGCGTCGAGTATTTACATCGCCAAAAACAACCCTTTGAAAATAAAAGCGGTAAAAGTAAATGTCCTAATTAAATTATTACAACCCGGGAGCAGATACAATAATTGAATAAAAAATAAAGCACGCGAGAAACTTGAATCGAATGCGAAACTAGGGTTTTGACCCTCTAAATTAAAAGAAAATGTTTTTGTGTTGTTTTTTATATTTTTTAAGAAAAGAGATTAAATCCTAAAATTAAATGCTAAATTAATTAATTAATTAAATTAATAAATGAAAAATAATTAAATGACACATTTTTGGTTTTTTTGATATTTTAGGAAAGAAATAAAATAATTGAATTAGTAATAAAAACCTATTGATTCTAATTGATTTTAAATATTTAAAAAATCAATTAAAGTTATCTAACATAAATAACCTGATTATTTTAATTAATATTTATTGATGAAAAATAAAATTCTAAAATTATCTGGACATAAAAAATATTTTTTGGTAAAAAGAAAATTATTTTTGGGTTAGTAAATAAATAAATAAATAATTTAAATAGAACAATAAAATAAAAAAAGAGATGAGAAATGGGCCTGATTTTAGCAATTTTGAGGAAGTGTGGAAAGCAATTTTCCTGGGCCCAAATGGAGGTCCGTTTTGACTTTTTGGATCCAGTATTGAATCTTTGACTTGGCTTATGGTGCGCTTGCAATGGTGGCCACCAGATCTGGCCTTCTGGCCATCTGGCGCGTTGATGATGAGGGAGTATGGTGGGCGTCAGGATCAAGCGTGCATTGGATCTCCTGAAATAAAACAAGAAAATGGCAAATGTTGGAGGCAGGGATCGAACCTCTGACATCCAGCCTCCTAGCGCCTTAAGCATCCATCTTGCAACCACTGGAACACTTGTTTCTATTTGTTCATAAAATATACAAGAATAATAATATAAGAAAACAAGCGCTAGTGGGAACACAAAAGAAAAACGTGCACTGACGTTCAAATAGGCCAATGGAATTTGGCCACGTCTTCATCCATGTACTTCTGTCGTGGCTAAAAGTTAAACCACTTATACCTACGGACAGAGTCCGTTGCTACAGGTCTGTGTATTTCCAAAATCCTCTACAGGCCATAGAAATAAAATCTAAAGCCATGGTTGTGTCTTCTCGTCTTTCTGATCACAACCATACCCCTTTCGAAGGCTAATTGTACCTGAAAACAAAAACCCTAAAACCAAACTCGAAAACCTAACAATGGTAGATTTCGATTCAGTCCATATAAATGAAATTGAATAATGCCAAAAGCTTGCAAATGCTCTGTAGATTAAAAATGTATGATCAATTCCATCTAACAATGCCTAAAATATGAGATTCGAATTCAAGAATAGGCGAGGTTGTGAGCGACTTACAGCGTGTTTTGGGATTGGAATGGACCGGTTCTGGATTGCTTTAGCTTCTAGAGAGTGCCAGGAAGCGATTGGTATCAATAGCAAGCTTTGAGAATGCCTCTAATGGTGATTTCGAACTCACACTTTTCTTGGTATTTTTCAGATTTTGTTTTCTCTCTAGCGCCTATTTTTCAACCCCTCTCTTGATCTGCCTCGCCTCCTTATGTATTAGTGAAGGAATTAGGTTTGAATATTGCATCCAAATCCCTCTCTAACAATGATTTTGATATTTGATTTGATTCTTCTTTAAAGCTTTCCAAAATTGGTCCAAATCCAATCTCTTTGTACACATATGCCTTGATACGAGTTTGATTGGTCCTAGCTGTGTAATAAGACCTGAAATGATCACAAAATCCTTGTTATCAATGCTTTTGGATTTTATTTGATTTTATTTGATTTAAATCCAATTAATTCAAATAAAAATTAAAATAATTAATAAAAATAAGACATGGACAAGTGGCAAGTGCTAGAGCACGTGGGCTATGTTTCCAACTCAAAACAAGTGAAAAAGAATGGGCCCATTTGGCAAAATTTGAAGTTTTGGGGATAGTTGACTTTTGGCAATTTTGCAAAAAAGGTCAACTTCAACAATGCATAACTTCCTCAATTTTGACTCTTTGGAGGAGTTCTTGGACTTTTTAGAAAGCTTGAGATGTCCTCTAATCAACCCTTTATTGTCTCGTATCATTTTGATATTTCATTATCATGTATGAAGCTTTGACAAAAAAAGGTGTTTTTGTTGACTTTTCAAAATGACCTATAATGTCCAAATTCATAACTTCTTGTGAGTGCATATTTTGAACTTGGGCGATGAAAATGGATTGTAGGGAATTGCATCCTCTTCAAAATGAGATTTGGATGGGTCATTTCTCATAAAGTATTAGAAAGTTATGCTTGGTCAAAGTTTAGTTGACTTTTCCTGCAAAACCCTAATTTAGAAACTTTTGAATCTTGATGAATTATGAGCAATACTTGATGAATCATGATCAAACCTTGATCAAATGATGAAATATAATTCAAAATGAGGATGTTGGCCAAAAATCTTGAAGTTTGACTGTATGTAGGTCACAGTTGACTTTTGCCCTAGCATAGTTGATTTTTGGACCTTTGAGCAATTGACTGAGCAAACTTCCTCTGTGAGGCTTGAAACTTGACATGGATGATCTTGAGAACATATTAGGACATTGGTGAGCATTTGGGACCACTTGGACTCAAGTATCTTGATGCAACATGAAACCCTAATTTGAGGTAGACTACCTTAGGAGAGAGCTTGTCTGGCCAACCCTTGGACTACCTTGAGCAACTTGGAGATCTTTCTTGCAATGTTTTGAGAAATATGGGAGGGAAAATTTTGGGGTACAACAGCTGCCCATGTTCAATCTTCTTAAACCTGAGGATATAGATTGGCTTTCGTGCCTTTCGTGATCCGAAGGTGGAAGAGGATTGAACACTAGAGTGCCCAGAAATTTGCACTCGCATGAAGTGGTAATTGTCTTGTGATGTCGGGAATGGGCTTTCAGATGCCATTTGGAAATTGCTAACGAGGGGATGGGCTTCAAGATGCCATCTTAAGGAGTATCGATCGCATAAGGGATTCCTTAGCGAGAGCTTGTATACCTGTTGTTGAGGAAGATTCCACTGGGGAAGTCTGATCTTTGTTGAGAGAAGTAGAATTTTAGGAGCTTTGGTCGTCTGTTATTCTGCTGGTGAGTCGTCTCTGTTGATATTTAAGAACTTTGGTCGTCCGTACTCAACTGAGGAATCATCTCTGTTGATATTTAGGAACTTTGGTCGTCCGTACTCAACTGAGGAAACAACTTTGCTGAGATTTAGGAGCTCGTCCGTAATTCAACTAAGAAACCATCTGAGATTTAGGAACTTATCCGTAATTCAACCGAGGAAACATCTTTGTTGAGATTTAGGAGCTCTTCCGTAATTCAACCAAGGAAACATCTCTGCTAAGATTTAGGAGCTCGTCCGTAATTCAACTGAGGAAACATCTCTGTTGAGATTTAGGCGCTCGTCTGTAATTCAACCGAGGAAACATCTCTGCTGAGATTTAGGAGCTCGTCCGTAATTCAATTGAGGAAACAACTCTGTCGAGATTTAGGAACTCGTCCGTAATTCGACTGAGGTATGAGCTTCATAGCTTGAATTTGTGAGAATTTAATCATATCCTTTCCTGAAAGGTAAAGGTTAGTTGTATGTAATGCATGATATGTATCAAGCAATGATGTTCTCAAAATAAATGAGACTGTATTGTATGATGCGTATATGCATGTGTCATGATGTATGGAAATGTAGTGTTTTGAGCTGGGGAAAATAAATCCTGGATTGTTGCTGGAGAAAAGAATTGAATTCTTCGTTTCTGCTGGAGATAGTGGATGAAGATGATTGTGAGAATAAAACGGCAGGAGAGGATAACTCTGCTGTGGAATAAACTGATGAGGAGATTACTCTGTGGGGAAGACATGCTCTGTTGAGGATTCCGTTGATAAATTCAACTAGGGATGAATTACCGCTGCTGGTGATAATGAAACTTGTTGGGGATTGAATTCCTGTTTTGTGAAAGGAAAGAACTCCGCTGGGGATGATTTTCCAGTGCGACTTCACGGGGAATAACCTTTTAGACTCTATTGGGGATATCTTCCAGAGTCTACTGGGGACAATCTTCAAACTCCACTGGGGATAATTTTTTTATACTCTGCTGGGGATGATAAGACTTTTTAGTGCCGATGGTAGATAAACTCTTCTTTGGGAGAATATCGTCAATTCATTCACAGTTGTGAGCCTTAGATGGGGATAATTAACACCACTATCTTTCTTCTTACTCTGCGGGGAATGTAGATGTTACTGGGACGCGGGCTGAGGATATGGCAATGACTTTGCATCGAGACTTTTCTGCCCCTGTATCTGCGGGAGAAGGTGCCTGCGGAGGCCTTGTGGATCGAGTATTATTCCAACCTATGAGGTGCTTGGTAATTGCCGATTGAAATGACAAATCTTCTTCTGGTAGGCAAGTAACGAGATGACGGGACATAGTCGTACACTTTTATCCCTAACTTTTGCCTGGACTATCTTTTCAGATTTTTAGTCTACCAGGAAACCCTTTCTTGCCCAAGCCGCCTTTTCAGGTTTTCGACTTGCCGGACGTACAAATCCTTTTTTGTTTTTATCCCTAATTTTTGCCCGAACCCTTTTGGTTTGTCAGGATGCCCTTATTTTTGCCTAGGCCTGTCAACCTAGCGGGTCTTTGTTCATGCGCAGTATTTTCTGACTATGTCTATGCTCTCAGGGTGTAGGGATTTGTCATTGTCGGTAGTGCTGTGTTGCCATACTACCAGAAGATGTTCGTTTGATCATACAAGATTCGTTGTTGGAATTCATGTCCAATGCCCCAAGTGATTCAGATGGAGATCTGCCCCTGGCTATTTGGCATCTTTGAGAGATTCTCTGAATCTTGACTTGACTGCCCCAGATGATAGACAATGTTCATGCCGTGCCCCTTGGTTGGAAGTGTTTTTTCCACTTGAGGTGACCCTTTTTATTGAAAAGGTTTTTGTTCACTAGATATTCGTCGTGCGAATTTCTCTACTGTTGAACAAATAGTCATATGCAAAGAATGTTATTTTAAGAATGCAAAGCTTATGTCTGTCTTGAAGTTTTTGAAAATGCATTTTTTCAGTAAGATAGGAAAATTTTGTAAAATGTGACGTCAACTCAGGATTTACAGCAAGCCCTACAGGAGTCAGGATACCTTTTGCAACAGTATGCTTTCGAACTAACCCATGCTTCAGCTAGGACTTTTAAGGGTTATAACGTGGCCTGGTTCACGGTTTAAGAACAAAGGATAAAGGCTCAAATTTTATTTGTACCCACCCGTTCTTTGTGATGTTCTTCGATCCTAAACTCAGCTAATTGTGCATTTAGATCCCGTTTGAGTCTTTGCTCTGATATTCCAGTGATGGTTAGGATACTGACAATTTATTTTGAACAGGCAGTCATTTTTGTCGAGAGTTTGTAGGATCTCTTTCTTTTTGATTTTATTATCCATGTCTTTTGCCTGAACTGTTTCTTTTGTGATTACAGTCATTGGGACGCCCCAGTTTTGTAAGTCTCCTTCATAGGTTTTGACTTAATAGGCTTTTATTTCTGAGAGATAATGACTTCCTGTCCTGACGATTATAAGGAACCATCACCATCTTTTATTTTGGAAGGACCTCTTTGATGCCATTCATTGTGCACCCGAATTAACTGAGAAACTACACTGCCCCAGGTTGTGATTAAGGGTTTTAATTTGTGTGAAAAGAAAAACTCCAACTTCTTTGTCTCAAAGGGGTTGACTAGGGATTATATTCCTTATAACTCCACTGTTTAGGATTTGAAACAACGCCTGTACATCGTCAGCGGGGTTTGTTCAAAAGCATACTGTAGAGATTTTGATATCATTTCGTCATCCTCCCTCTAAAGGCTTGGAGTTTTAATCGAGAGTTGAACATCACAAAAAGGAAAGCATTTTAAATATAGTGAATACGAATGGATTGATTCAAAATAGACATATGCAATGCATTGATAAAGTAACAAAGTTTGACATGAATAAATATTCGAACAAATCAAAAGAAAATTACAAATTGAAAATTCTAATGAACAAAAGCCTCTTTTGTCAGAACTTGTCACTTCAAATGGTGAGCCTTGGAAGATTGACAGAAACATTCCAGTTGACCATCTTGTGTGAATTCCAATGCTCCTTCATCAATCAGGTTTTGAATTTTGTACTTCAACTTCCAACAGTCGTCAGTATCATGCCCCGGGCTGTTGGAATGGTATGCGCACCTTGCATCAGGATTGTAGTTAGGCGAAGAAGTTTTAGGATTCGTATGAGGTCCTACCAATGTCACCAGATTCCTTCTCAACAGGTGTTGCAAAGATTGGGACAGCGACATGTTGAGCTTGGTAAACTGCTTCTTGGGCCTATCCGACTTACTCTAATTAAACGGTTGTTTATGGCGAGGTTGTTGTTGGACCCGTGAGGTAGTAGCAACCTGGAGAGGTCTATTCTTTACCAAACCAAATCTTTGTCTTCTTGGAGGCTGATCAATGACTTGGTCCCCGATCTCGACTGTTTGCTTCATGCTGTTGTATTTGTCTTGATGAAGCTGGTTGATAATGGTTCTCAGCTCTTCTTGTTCCGGGGCTAAGCCTTGGATAAAAGCCATTCGCCCCAACATTTGGGTTCTCATTGTATCTACCTCAGCTTGCAGTTGGTCCAGCCGCTCGTCCTTATTGTCTTCAGGACTTTTCTTGACCAAGTCCCTAACGAGGAGTGTTTTCAACTCTTCCTGCCCCTTGGATAGGTATAGGAATATTTCCCTGAATTGAGTTTCTTGAGCATGAAGATCTTGGTTGTCTTGTTGGAGAGCCATTGCTAAAATAAACAGTGATAATATGAGAGACCTGTACTAGGAGACCTGTTATGCAATGATATGTATAATATGTATGCAATGTTTTCAAGGATCTCGTGGGGTAAACAAGAAACTGTCAGAATTTGATTGCAGTTTGATTGAAGAAACTTTGTGTCGTTGAGAGTCCTTCTTCCAGAGTCAAGCTCACCATATCGAGTGTGTCATAGCCACTGACTCAAGTTATCGTGTCTTGATCTCTAGACGACATTAGCTAGAGGAAAATAAATCCTCTTTGCCCCTTGCTAGACGTCTAATTTACCATAACCTGCATCACAAACCCTTGAGATCCTTGAAATGGTTAAGGAAATGTTAAGGCATGATGTTATGATGTCTATGCTATGCGTTTAAGCAAATGTGAGGTGATGTAAGTAAGTAAATCCGGTAAGAAATCCAAGTTATTGGATAAGGACTGTAAGCAAAACCTGCAAAGAACTCATGTTGTTAGATAACAAACATGTGCAAGTAGTTCAAGTTGAAAGCACACAAGTCACACAATATCCCCTAAATTTCATGCTGGAATGGAGTTTAGGTATTATCCTCTTTCAGTTTAGTTGGCTCAAGCTGTCCTAGTAATAGTAACAGGGTTCTAGAGGATCTCAATATCACTGACCACCCTCGATCGGTCATAATTCCAGTTTAGCAACCTTTTCTGGCGGCCGGAATCATCGCGAGAGTTTGGTCTCAATGAGTGTAGCATACTGCTACTTTTCTATGGCCAAGTTGGTCAATTATAGGTTCTAAGGTCAGTTGGTGCTTAATGACCCCTTAGCAGCCCCATATTCTCCTTGTTCCACCACAAGGGATATCGGTACAAACTAAAGTGTCACACCAACGTAGCTACTGCTTCAACCGTATCGGTCTATGCCGTACAGTTCCCTCTCAGTCTATTTCTACTTACCTAAAAGGTATCCCCAGATCCGGGTTAGGATCTATAGTAACTCCGATACAAAGCCCATAAAGATAAAGCAATCAAATCAAACAATAGAAAACAATATGATGAACTATTCCTAAGGTACACCCCACTTATTAGCTCCCCAGCAGAGTCGCCAGTTCTGTGATACGGTGGGAAGAACTGACTGTTTTTGAAATGTTGGTTTGCGTTTTGCGTTTGTATTCGCAAAATGTCGCGGTAAGCAAGAGTCGCCACCGACTTTTATTTTATCCAACAAGGAAAGGAAAAAAGCACAGAAAAATTCCTTTTTCGAGATATTTCTGAGTACGGAGGGTAGATTTATAGAAAGGGAAGGTATTAGCACCCTTTCTATCCGTAGTTATCTACGGGCTCTTAGGTACTTGCTCATCATTTTCAAAATTGTTTTCTTTGTGTTTGTGGGTTTTGAAATTTTTTTTGTTTTAACTTCGATTTAACTCTTGCGTCTGTCTTCAAGAGTGTAATGAAGTGTTTTTGAAAACTTTGTTCGTAAAAGAGTGTAAGTGTGAAAAAAGTTTTGTTTTGGATGAGCAAGTATCTAAGAACTAATCTACCTACTTGAAAAAAGAATTGTTCTATGCTTATTTCCTTTAGACAATGTTATCCCACTATTTAGTGAGTAGGTAGCATCGTCGTTGGAGTTTGAGGGTCAATTCGAAAGAGGGACATACAGTCACTAAAGCAACGTTAGGACGTCTTAGTGGTAACCCTAATGTCTTAGATAATTTATCTAAGGAAAGGATATTCGAGGCAACCATTTTGAGGCAACTATGATCTTTTAGACAAGAGGGTGACCTCTAAAACAACCTATGCTCAATGACCGTTTACGAAGGCAACCAAGTGGGAGTATACCCTAGGAGTGCGCATGTGCGAGTGTGTTGATTTCGGTTATTTTTATCTTTTCACATGTTAAGGGTGATCTAACTGTTTTAAATTAGACATTCATTCTTGTCATGTAAACCCTATTATCAAACATCTAACAGTTGAATATTTGCAGAAATTCAAGGTGCGGAAATTAAACTACGCTATTACAAGGCGTCGGGTATTTACATCGCCAAAAACAACCCTTTGAAAATAAAAGCGGTAAAAGTAAATGTCCTAATTAAATTATTACAAGCCAGGAGCAGGTACAATAATTGAATAAAAAATAAAGCGCGCGAGAAACTTGAATCGAATGCGAAACTAGGGTTTTGACCCTCTAAATTAAAAGAAAATGTTTTTGTGTTGTTTTTAATATTTTTTAAGAAAAGAGATTAAATCCTAAAATTAAATGCTAAATTAATTAATTAATTAAATTAATAAATGAAAAATAATTAAATGACACATTTTTGGTTTTTTTTATATTTTAGGAAAGAAATAAAATAATTGAATTAGTAATAAAAACCTATTGATTCTAATTGATTTTAAATATTTACAAAAATCAATTAAAGTTATCTAACATAAATAACCTAATTATTTTAATTAATATTTATTGATGAAAAATAAAATTCTAAAATTATTTGGACATAAAAAATATTTTTTTGGTGATTTTTTTGGTAAAAAGAAAATTATTTTTGTGTTAGTAAATAAATAAATAAATAATTTAAATAGAATAATAAAATAAAAAAAGAGATGAGAAATGGGCCTGATTTTAGCAATTTTGAGGAGGTGTGGAAAGCAATTTTCCTGGGCCCAAATGGAGGTCCATTTTGACTTTTTAGATCCAGTATGGCATCTTTGACTTGGCATATGGTGCGCTTGCAATGGTGGCCACCAGATCTGGCCTTCTGGACATCTGGCGCGTTGATGATGAGGGAGTATGGTGGGCGTCAGGATCAAGCGTGCATTGGATCTCCTGAAATAAAACAAGAAAATGGAAAATGTTGGAGGCAGGGATCGAACCCCTGACCTCCAGCCTCCTAGCGCCTTAAGCATCCATCTGGAAACCACTAGAACACTTGTTTCTATTTGTTCATAAAATATACAAGAATAATAATATAAGAAAACAAGCGCCAGTGGGAACACAAAAGAAAAACGCGCGCTGACGTTCAAATAGGCCAATGGAATTTGGCCACGTCTTCATCCCTATACTTGTGCCGTGGCTAAAAGTTAAACCACCTATACCTACGGACAGAGTTCGTTGCTACAGGTCTGTGTATTTCCAAAATCCTCTACAGGCCATAGAAACAAAATCTAAAGCCATGGTTGTGTCCGTATCGTCTTCCTGATCACAACCATTCCCCTTTCGAAGGCTAATTATACCTGAAAACAAAAACCCTAAAACCAAACTCGAAAACCTAACAATGGTGGATTTCGATTCAGTCCATATAAATGAAATTGAATAATGCCAAAAGCTTGCAAATGCTCTGTAGATTAAAAATGTATGATCAATTCCATCTAACAATGCCTAAAATATGAGATTCGAATTCAAGAACAGGGCGAGGTTGTGAGCGACTTACAGCGTGTTTTGGGATTGGAATAGACCGGTTCTGGATTGCTTTAGCTTCTAGAGAGTGCCAGGAAGCGATTGGTATCAATAGCATGCTTTGAGAATGCCTCTAATGGTGATTTCGAACTCACACTTTTCTTGGTATTTTTCAGATTTTGTTTTCTCTCTAGCACCTATTTTTCAACCCCTCTCTTGATCTGCCTCGCCTCCTTATGTATTAGTGAAGGCATTAGGTTTGAATATTGCATCCAAATCCCTCTCCATCAATGATTTTGATATTTGATTTGATTCTTCTTTAAAGCTTTCCAAAATTGGTCCAAATCCAATCTCTTTGTACACTTATGCCTTGATACGAGTTTGATTGGTCCTAGCTGTGTAATAAGACCTGAAATGATCACAAAATCCTTGTTATCAATGCTTTTGGATTTTATTTGATTTTATTTGATTTAAATCCAATTAATTCAAATAAAAATCAAAATAATTAATAAAAATAAGACATGGACAAGTGGCAAGGGCTAGAGCACGTGGGCTATGTTTCCAACTCAAAGCAAGTGAAAAAGAATGGGCCCATTTGGCAAAATTTGAAGTTTTGGGGATAGTTGACTTTTGGCAATTTTGCAAAAAAGGTCAACTTCAACAATGCATAACTTCCTCAATTTTGACTCTTTGGAGGAGTTCTTGGACTTTTTAGAAAGCTTGAGATGTCCTATAATCAATCCTTTTGGTCTTGTATTATTTTGATATTCCATGCTCATGTATGAAGCTTTGACAAAAAAGGTGTTTTTGTTGACTTTTCAAAATGACCTATAATGTCCAAATTCATAACTTCTTGTGAGTGCATATTTTGAACTTGGGAGCTGAAAATGGATTGTAGGGAGTTAAATCCTCTTAAAAATGAGCTTTGGATGGGTCATTTCTCATAAATTATTAGAAAGTTATGCTTGGTCAAAATTGAGTTGACTTTTCATGCAAAACCCTAATTTAGCAACTTTTGAATCTTGATGAATTATGAACAATCCTTGATGAATCATGATCAACCCATGATCAAATGATGAAATACACTTCAAAATGAGGATGTTGACCAAAAATATTGAAGTTTGACTGTATGTAGGTCACAATTGACTTTTGCCCTAGCATAGTCGATTTTTGGACCTTTGAGCAATTGACTGAGCAAACTTCCTCTGCAAGGCTTGAAACTTGACATGGATGATCTTGAGAATATATTAGGAAATTGGTGAGCATTTGGGACCACTTGGACTCAAGGATCTTGATGCAACATGAAACCCTAATTTGAGGTAGACTGCCTTAGGAGAGAGCTTGTCTGGCTAACCCTTGGACTATCTTGAGCAACTTGGAGATCTTTCTTGCAATGTTTTGAGAAATATGGGAGGGCAAGTTTTGGGGTACAACAGAGGGAAATAGATAAAAATAATATTTTTTGACAAATTGGAGAAAAATAAGCCTTTTTTGATTCAGCTCTTTCGATTGGCATTTTGGCCTCTTTCGATGCAATCTTGGCTTGCATCCTTCGATTGGGCGTTGACCTTTGACACGCTGGATTTGATTTACAAGGCAGGAGTTTCCTAAATGCCACCTTCGATTGCATCTCTGGACTCACATTGTTCATAATACAATGGTTGCCTATGTGCCTACTTCGATTGGAAGTTTGATGTTTGCATGACTGTGTTGAATGGACAAATATTCCCCTCTATGTTTGCTTTGACTCAAAAAGTGATGGATGGTTATATGTAGCTTTCAATTGAGCCACAGATTCCTTCTTGCACACAAGAGGCTCCCAAAAGGCCAGCAGGAACAAGTTAAGAGCCTCATGTGGCCTCCTTCGATTACAAGGCAAAAAGCCTCCTCTTAGCATCCTTCGATTGCATCCTTGCCTCCTACGTGCACCCTTCATTTAGGCATATGGCCCCTTTTGCTGCAAGCTTCGTTTGTGCCCTTTACCTCCTGTTTACATTCTTCGTTTAAGGGTATACAAGCTTGGGTTTGCATTCTTCGTTTGGGGCATGTGGCCCCCTTTATTGTAAGCTTCATTTGGGAGTTTAGACCTCCTGCATGTAGGATTCGACAGGGTATTGGCCATGTTTATAATAGCTTCAACTGGACAACATTTCCCTTTAGTATGCTGCAGTTCCACCATTAACAACCTTCAACACACATGGTTGGTGCCCCCCTTTAAAGGACATGTATTGTTGGATTTGAAGGACATACATAGGAGTCCCTGTCGAAGGATTGCATAGTCCATTCGAAGGACACATTTGGCCCTTTTCAAAGAAACATACATGACCCATTAAAGGGACATGTCTGGGTGTCCCATTTTGTTGTACCCCCAAATTTTCCCTCCCATATTCCTCAAGATATGTCAAGAATAATCTCCAAGTGGCTCAAGTTGGTTCAAGGCTTGGACAGTCAAATCACCTCCTAAGGCAGTCAAGTCAAAATTAGGGTTTTGTGTTGCATCAAGGTCCTCACATCCAAATTACCTCAATTTATCCCCAATGTCCTAACATCTTCTTAAGTTCATCCATGCCAAATTTCAAGCCTTGCATAGAAAGTTTGGTTAGTCAATTACTCAAGAGGCTCAAAGATCGACTGTGCTAGGGCAAAAGTCAACAGTGTCCCAAATATAGTAAAACCTCAAGATTTTTGCCAACATTCTCATTTTGAAGGATAATTCACCATTTGATCAAGGGTTGATCATGATTCATCAAGGATTACTCAAAATTCATCAAGATTCAAAAGTTGCTAAATTAGGGTTTTGTAGGAAAAGTCAACTCAAATTTGACCAAGCATAACTTTCTCATACTTTATGATAAATGACCCATCCAAAGCTCATTTTAAAGAGGATGCAATTTACTACAATCCATCTTCACACCCCAAGATCAAGAAATGCTTTCACAAAAAGTTACAAATTTGGACATTATAGGTCATTTTTGAAAGTCAACAAAAACACCTTTTTTGCCCAAGCTTATAACTTGAGCATGGAACATCAAAATGCGATGAGACCAAAAGGGTTGATTAGAGGACATCTCAAGGTTTCTACAAAGTCCAAGAACACTTCCAAAAGTTCAAAATTGAAGAAGTTATGCATTGTTGAAGTTGGGCATTTTTCCAAAATTGTCAAAAGTCAACTATCCTCAAAACTCCAATTTTTGACAAAAGGGCCCACTTTTTTCCACTTGATTTGGTCTTGACATGCCACACACGTGTCCCATACTTAATTTCATGACCATTCATTTATTTTTCTATTTTATTTTATTTTTATTGATTTAATTCATTTTAAATCAATATTAAATCAAATAAAATCTAAAAATTGATGTAAAGGGATCTTCGTGATTTGTACAACTTGCAATTATCATTATTCACTCAATCAAATCGCATCATGGCTCATTCAAGCATAAAAAATTAGATCTTGCCTATATTTGGAAATATGGTTATGGTGATCAAAATCAAATCCCAATTCTTCAATGCACATGGATATTGGCCCATATTTTGACCTAGAATCATTCTATTATATGCAAGCAAGCCTCACAAACCTAGAACACGCACAAAACTCTGTGGAAATGGCCAGAACAAGTTTGCAAAAAACCTTGAAAAAGTGGTGATCGAATTTTGGTTTAGAGACGAATTCAGACCAAAAGCAAAACGTAGCTCTCTTCCTTGACATCCAGTGGAGCTATACCAATCAAAAGGAAGCCTTTTCATCGCCTAAATCGCACTGTAAGTCATCACGAACTGACCTCTGAACATGGAATCCAAACCTCCAGTTCTTGCATCTTTTCTTCAAAATATTGGCATATTTGTGATTGTTATTTGATTTAGAACGTTTTTGCATTATTCAATTTCATTATTGGACCCTGTATCATGATGCTCGAACCTAGGGTTCTTATTCTTGTTTTTCAGGCGTTTTTTATATAGGCAAAATCAAGGAGAATGGTGGTTACAGGGATGACCAAGAGGAAGAGACGAGTATGTTGGTACTCTTGGATTTCATTTACATGGCCTAGGGAGGATTTTTTAGACGTCCTATGAATCTTCCCGCGGATAAAAATCCGCAGGTAAACGAACCAGGTTTTTGTGAGGAAGATGATTACGTGGTTGGGCGTGATTGGTTCATTTGAATCAATTGCGCGCTTTTTATTTTTGGCCAGGCATAATTGAATTGTTTGTATATAATATTTAGCTTCTATTCCACTAACAGGTTAACATCATGGCTCACTAGGTAGCGCGCTAGTTGAATTGTCCAATGGGACCTGGGTTCGAATCCCAGGTCCCCCAAAACTTTGTTACATTTTTTCTTCAGGTATTCAGGCGCAGCATTCCAAGCGTGGACTACCATATGTCCTCAGATCTCAATGTGCCAAGTGGTTTCAAGCTAGATCCAAAGGCCAGAATTATTGATCCACCATGGATTCAAGTCAATGCATGCATAGGAGACTGGAAAAGTCAACAAGGGCCAACGTTCTGGGCCTGGAATTATGCTGATCATACTCCCAATTCAAGCCCAACACCCCCCAAAGTTTGCTTATATTTTTATTTCTTTTCATTAATTTTTTATTGCTTTTTATTATTATTATTAAAAACTAATTAATTAACAAACTAACTTTTTTTCATAAAAATCAGAAACCATAAAAAATATTATTTTCATCATTAATTTTATTATTTATTTTTGTAAATAAACCATTATTTAATTTATTTAGTTTAATTAGAATCAATTTTAATATATTTTGCATTAAATTAAAATCAATATAGAATTAGGTTTTTTTTTAAATATTTTTTTAACCATTTTTATTTCCTTAATTAAAATAAAAACTCAAAAATATTTTCTTTTAATTAATTAATTAATTATTAGTTTAGACTTAATTCTTAGATCAAAAATAACAAAAATATGCTTTATTTAATAAAAAAAGGGTCAAAACCCTAGGACGCTCCGATTCAATTTTTCTCGCGCGCGAATTATCTTTGATCCATATATTGTAATTGCTCCGAGGATGTAATAATTTTTAACTTAGGATTTTCATTTACCGCTTTTATTTACTTCTCGCAATTTAATTTTCAAGGGTTTGTTTTTGGCGATGTAAATACCTGACGCCTTGTAATAACTTAGCTTTATTTTCCACAATTTAAGTTCCGCAACCATTAAACTGTTAGATGTTTGAATAATAGGCTATGCATGACAAGATTAATCTTTAAATTAAAATCAACAGTAGCCCACCATAACATGTACAAAGATAATATAAACTGAAAAATAATACACTCGCACATGCCACTCTTAGGGTACGCCTCACTTGGTTGCCTGGAACGTGGTCATTAAGTATAGAAAGTTTTAGAGGTCGTCCTCTTGTCCAAAGATTATTAAGTTGCCTCGAAACGGTTGCCTCGGATAAAATGATCTAAGACATTAGGGTTACCGCTAAGGCGTCCTAACATTGCTTTAGTGACCACACGTCCCTTAATCGAATTGACCCAAAAACTCCAACGATGGTGCTACCTACTACTCAATAGTGGGATAGCATTGTCTAAAGAACATTTATACAGTTTAATTCCTTTTTGAGTAGGTAGATGTTCTTAAGTACTTGCTCCTTTTAAAACAAAACAAAACTTTTCGCACTTACACCCCTTTCAAACAAAAAACTCTTTTCAAACCCACAAACACAAAGAAAAGCAAGCTTTTGAAAACATAATGAGCAAGTACCTAAGAGCCCGTGGATAACCACGGATAGAAAGGGTGCTAACACCATCCCTTTCTATAATCCACCTCCCGAACCCGAGAAACGTCTCGAAAAGGAATTTTTCTGTGCTTTTGTCCTTTCCATGTTGGATAAAATAAAAGACGGTGGCGACTCTTGCTTACCACGACATTTTGCGAAAACAAACGCAAACGCGAACCAGCATTCCAAAACAGTCAGTTCTATTCCCACCGATCACAGAACTGGCGACTCTGCTGGGGAATTTATAAGTGAGATGTACCTTAGGATTATATCACTATGTTTTCAATTGTATGCTTTGTATGCTTTAATTTTGTGGGCTTGTATCGGAGTTCTATAGATCCTAACCCGGATCTGGGGGTACCCTCTTTAGGTAAGTAGCAATAAACTGTGAGGGATCTGTCCGGCGTAGACCGACACGGATGAAGCAGTAGCTACGTTGGTGTTGCACCTTGGTCTGTACCGATATCCCTTGTGTTGGAACGAGGAGAATATGGGTCTTCTAAGGAGTCATTAAGCACCAACTGACCTTAGAACCTTAAACTGGAATTATGACCGATTGAGGGTAGTCAGTGATATTGAGATCCTCTAGAACCCGGTTACTATTTTTAGGACAGGTTTAAACCAACTGAACTGAAAGAGGGTAGTACCTAAGCTCCATGCCAGCCTGAAATCTAAGGGCTCTTTGGTGTGACTTGTGTGCCTTTACCATGTTTGCCTTTTGTGAATACTTGTGGTGTGCTTTTACCATGACATCATGACATCATAACATTGCATACATTTTGCATAAGGACTAACCTATTTTAAAGACAAGAGGGTTTCATCTTTGCTCTATTTTGTAGGTCATCATGATGCCCATGCGTAGGAATACTATCCGGATCAACTTTGTCCAAGTACCTATCCTGCTTAAAGAGTTGGTTTTCAGGATTCCAGACACTACTTCCTTCATCAGAAGGCATGGTTCTCTTCTCAGTTTGGTCACCTCAAAATTGGATGAACAAATGATGAGTGTTCTGGTCCAGTTTTATGATCCTCTATACCATTGCTTCACCTTTCAAGACTTCCAGCTGGTTCCTACCCTGGAAGAGTTCTCTGAGCTGCTCGGTATCTCCGTCCTGGAACAAACTCCGTTTACTGGTTGGGAAAAGACTCCTAAGCCCGAAGAAATTGCTGCAGCCCTTCACTTGACCAAGGAGGGGGTAATGACTAACTGGGAGACCAGAAGTGGAGCTAAAGGTTTTCTGACTAAGTTTTTGGTTGACAAAGCTAATTACTTCTGGGATAACTTAGACTTCAAGGTGTACGAGGATATTCTGGCCCTCTTGATTTATGGTCTGGTATTGTTTCCGAATCCTGACACTTTTGTTGGTATTAATGCTATAAAGATCTTCATCTCTCAGAATCCGACACCCACTCTCTTGGGTGATATGCTTCATCAGCTCTATGCTCGTACTGCCCGAAAGCGGGGAAATTTGATGTGCTGTGTTCCTTTATTGTCGAGGTGGTTTATTTCGCACCTCCCTAAGACTGTGCTGAAAAACAAAGAAGGAATGGGTTGGGCTTATAGGATGATGTCTCTTTCTGATGATGACTCTTTCTGATGATGACATTATCTGGACTCTCAAAGGTATGGATGAGGTGACTGTCATTGATCGCTGTGGAGAGTATCCTAATATTCCATTAATTGGACTCCATGGATGGATTTCTTACAACCCATGCTTAGCTCTCCGTCAGTTTGGAAGAGCCAAAAGAGAAGGGCCTCATGAGATGCTGATGCCTCATATCATCTTTGATTTTCAGGGAGATAGCGACGAGTTGCGTCGTAAATTCATAAAGGCTTGGGACATAGTTCACCAATCTGACCCACATGAGTTGGGACCAAAGACTTCTCTGCCAATGGAGCCATATCTCAGATGGGTCCGCATCCGTGCCCAGAAGTTAGGTATGCCATACGAAGTTGTCAGGCCTGTTACTCTTGAAGTTGCTAATGAGGAGGGGGTTCCTCCAACTATCCTCCAACCTTATATTCCCACTGATATTGGGACACTGAAGAGGTCTTAGATGCAGTTGAGGGATGAATGGGATTCTTACAGAGAGAGGTTCAATGAACAGGAGCAGAAGATCCAGAAGCTGACTAGGCAACTGGAGAATGAGCGGATTCTGAATGATTATGTCCGCACTGAGAAGAAGAGACCATGGGGGCGTTGATGGACCTTTGATGATGTTCTTTTACAGTTTTTACTTACTTTTAAGTATTTCCATTTTTGTAACGCCTAAGGGCAATTTGTTGAACAATTTAAATTTTGAAGTTTAAATCTAATAAAGTGTGTTTCCTTCCTTGTTTAGAAATTTGAATCCCGATTGTCTTTGAAATCATAAATCATACGCATTTCATCCCATTCACTTCATAAACAGGTACCCCATTACAGGTCTCTTATCTTCTTCGTTGTTTATTTCAGCAATCATCATGTCTGCTGAACCTTCAACCGAGCAAGCTATCAAGGCCCTCCAGGCCCAGAATGCCCAGTTTCAAGAGTTGTTCATGAATCTGGCTAAGGGTCAGCAGGACCTGAAGACTTTGATTCTGAAAGAGAAGAAGAAGAAGAAGAAGAGGACCATCCTGTTCAATACTGGACGCAGGTTTGGAAACGGGCTGCAAAACGAAGTTGATCTGACCACCTCATCTGGAGGGAAAGATAGTCCACAAGAAAGAAGGGCTCCTAGCCCTATGGTCTCCGACAACGAGACGGACTATGATGAAGAACAGTATCCTCCTGCTGAGGATAAGTACAAACAGCTGGAAGACCGTTTGAGCGCTATGGAAATACAGAAGGTGCCCGGTCTGGACTTCGGAGATCTGGGTCTATCATCTGGGGTGGTGATTCCCCATAAATTCAAGGCACCTGCCTTTGCCAAGTATGATGGAGCTTCCTGTCCAAAGTTGCACCTCCGATCATATGTGAGGAAGATCCAACCTTACACTGTTGATAAGAACTTGTGGATCCATTTCTTTCAAGACAGTCTCTCAGGGACTCAGCTTGAGTGGTTCTATCAGTTGGACGGAGCCAGTATCCGCAGCTGGGAGGATTTGGCTACTGCATTTTACAGGCAGTATCAGTATAACTCCGACCTTGCTCCTACGCGTACCCAACTCCAGGGCATGTCAATAGTAACGGGTGAAGGATTTAAAGAGTATGCTCAAAAATGGAGAGACCTTGCCGGAAGGGTGCAACCACCTTTAGCTGATCGTGAGCTTGTTGACATGTTTTTAGGGACCCTGTCTGGTCCATTCTTTAACCATCTGATTGGAAGCTCTTAAACTGGGTTTACAGATCTTATTTTGACTGGTGAGAGGATTGAAGCTGGTATTAAGGCTGGGAAGATACAGAAGGGTGCCTCATCGAGCACTGAGAAGAAACCGTTTAAGAAAGAGTCCAGTGCTGTCTACAGTTCGAGAAGACAGAACAGACCTGAACACCGCCAAGCTGTCAATGCGGTTGTTATTTCAAAACCTGCCGGTGCTCCTCAGCATCACAACCAACAAAAGGACGAAATACCTTGAAGGCAATTCACTCGTCTCAGCATGACTTTGTCTCAGATTCTGCCACAGTTGCTGAAGACCAATCTGGTGACTCTAAAAGAAGCTCCAAAGAATTCAAATACAACGTCACCAAGGTATAACCCTAACGCCCGATGCGCTTATTACTCTGAGAGCCTGGAGCATAATACGGATGATTGTTGGGCTTTAAAGAACAAGGTCCAAGACTTGATTGATGCAAAGGAGATTGAGTTTGAGGCGCCCGAGAGGCCTAATGTTGTGACTGCTCCCATGCCCAAACATGGAGTAAATGTTGTAGAGGAAGACTTGTTTGTAGTTTCCGTGGATGATAGTGTTACCCCTCTGATGACTGTCAAGAAGAACCTGTCGCTAGCCGGTTTATTTCCGGGTTGTAGTGAAGGTTGCCATATGTGTTCTGTTTCACCTACTGGTTGCCCATTTCTGAAGTCAGGCATCCAAAACCTGATGGATAATAAAGAGATCCTGTTTGAGAAGATTTCTGTTCCCTCCACTCCTACTGAAGAAGTTGCCATTATTACCATTTTCGACAATTCTTCCAAGGCTCCCTCGAGGAAGCCTGTTAGAATTATATCTACTCCGAAGATCGCACCCGTAATCATCACTGTTCCGGGGCCCATCCCCTACACCTCTGACAAAGCTGTCCCCTGGCACTATGGGGCTGATGTTTATGTTCTTGGAGTTAAACAAGAGTTGGATGCTAATACTGGCGTCAACAACATTACTGGGCCTGCTAAAGTCACCCGCAGCGGCAGACTTTTCTCACCTGATATTGCTCCACCAACTGTCCGAAGACCTGTTGTCATTACACCTGCAAGTGTACCTACTGCCATTCCTGATCAAGTTCTTAGTCCTACCCCTGTCGCCGAGTCATCTAACGCTCGGGGAAAAGGGATCACCACTGATGTGCCTGTCCAGACGGAGGCACCGAAGACTATTACTGTTGAAGCTTCCAAACAGGAGATGGAAGAGATTTTGAAGATTATTAAGAAGAGTGATTATAACGTAGTTGAGCAGCTGGGGCAAACCCCATCCAAGATTTCTATGTTGTCACTGTTGTTGTGTTCAGAGGCCCATGCCAAGGCTCTGATTACCTTCTTGAAAACTGCCCACGTGCCACAAGAGACATCAGCTGATCAGTTTACTGATTGTGTGGCCAATTTAACTGCTGATAATGGTTTGGGTTTCTCCGGCGCTGACCTGACTGCTAAAGGGAAGAACCATAACGATGCCCTGCATGTCTCCATTGAATGCAAGGGCACTACTCTTGCACATGTGTTGGTTGACACAGGTTCCTCATTGAACGTCTTGCCCAAGAAAGCTCTAGACAGGTTGGATTGCGAAGGGTTGGAGCTAAAACCAAGTAACATCGTAGTCAGGGCCTTTGACGGGTCTAAAAGGATGGTGCATGGTGAGGTTGATATTCCAATTAAAGTTGGTTCTCATGTCTTCAATTTTACATTCTACGTGATAGACATTCGGCCATCCTATTCTTGTTTGCTGGGTCGTCCATGGATCCACAAAGCCGGGGCTGTAACCTCGACGCTTCACCAGAAGCTAAAGTACCCTGTCAGAGGGAAGATTGTGACAGTACAAGGAGAGGAAGAGTACATGGTCAGCCACCTCAACTCATTCAGATACATAGAGATGGATGGGGAGTTCATTGAGACCCCATTTCAGCACTTTGAAGAGGTTCCTCAGACACTGGCATCAGCTGAGACTGTGGTGGAAGATTCTCCTATGAAGATGGCTTCCTTAAAGGATGCCCGGGCTGTTAGAGAAGGGTGAGTATGCAAACTGGGGCAGACTCCCTGATTTCACTCAGAAGACTAACAAGTTTGGTTTGGGTTTCACTGCAGAAGCTCAAAGGGTTATTCGTAGTGCAAGGATTGGAAGACCTCCTGTGTTCATCAGCAACTCGGGAGTAAATGCCATTGAAGATGATGTGGAGGAGTCTGAATTCGACAGTTGGATCTATCCTACGACCAACGGTGGACCAAGCAACTGGACAGCAAAGGACTTCATCCTTATTACTTTTGTTAACCAGTAATGAACTCTTTGTTTTAAATTTGTAACAGACAATGTTGTGAAACTTTATGGCCCAGTGTCTTACCCGGGGCACCGCGGCTTCATTTGTGAGGGCTTTTGTGTGTCATTTTCATATATTATTAATAAAAGCATTGGACGTCTTTTGAATTTCAAATTTTGCGCTCATTGTCTTTCTTTATTATATATTGAAAAACAGCTATTTTACACGCACTCACATATACAGGTCCACATCCACTCTGGATCTCACTAGTAACGACTCTGCTACTGCCAGTTATGACTTCGAAAATTCGATCAACTTAGCCGAAGACGAAGGTGAAGATGATTGCGAAGTGCCGGGTGAACTAGCAAGACTGCTACTCCAGGAAGAGAGGGCCATTCAGCCACATGAAGAGCCGGTGGAAACAGTGGATCTGGGTACTGAGACAGACAAGAAGGAAGTCAATATCGGTGCAAATCTGGAGCTTAGTGTGAAACAGCGGTTGATTCAGATGCGGCATGACTATGTTGAGATCTTTGCCTGGTCTTACGAAGATATGCCTGGGTTGGATACTGACATTTTGGTTCATCGCCTGCCTACCAAGGAAGACTGTCCTCCAGTAAAGTAGAAGGTTCGTCGTATGCTCCCAGAGATGTCTGAGAAAATCAAGGCCGAAGTTATGAAACAGTTTGACGCTGGTTTCCTAGCAGTGACTTCTTACCCTCAGTGGGTTGCCAATGTGGTTCCGGTACTGAAGAAGGATGGTAAGGTTCAGATGTGTGTTGACTACAGGGATTTGAACAGGGCAAGCCCCAAGGATGACTTCCCGCTGCCTCACATCGACGTTCTGGTTGACAATACTGCTCAGCATAAGGTATTCTCCTTCATGGACGGTTTCCCAGGTTATAATCAAATAAAAATGGCTCCCGAAGACATGGAGAAGACCACTTTTGTTACTCAGTGGGGCACCTTTTGTTACAAGGTCATGCCTTTTGGACTGAAAAATGTTGGGGCAACATATCAGCGTGCCATGGTTGCTTTGTTTCATGACATGATCCATCATGAGATCTAAGTATACGTCGACGATATGATTGCGAGGTCCCAGACAGAGGAGGAACACCTTGACCATCTACAGAAGCTGTTTGACAGGTTGAAGCTGTACAAGCTGAGATTGAACCCGAACAAGTGCACCTTCGGGGTAAGGTCTGGTAAACTGTTGGGTTTCGTCGTAAGCGATAAAGGTATTCAAGTGGACCCTGCCAAAGTGAAAGCCATACAAGAGATGCCAGCTCCCGAGACAGAGAAGGAGGTCAGAGGCTTTCTAGGACAATTGAACTACATTGCCCGATTCATCTCTCACCTGACTGCTACTTGTGAACCAATCTTCAAGCTACTGAAGAAAGATCAAGTGGTACGTTGGAACGATGAATCCCAGGCTGCTTTCGAAAGAATCAAAGAGTATCTCCAAGAGCCACCCATTCTTATGCCACCAGTTGAAGGGAGACCTTTGATTTTATACTTGACAGTACTTGACAATTCAATGGGGTGTGTGCTGGGGCAGCATGACGAGTCTGGCCGAAAAGAGCATGCTATTTATTACCTTAGCAAAAAGTTTACCGACTGTGAGACCCGATACTCACTGCTCGAGAAAACTTACTGCGCTTTGGCATGGGCTGCTCGCCGGCTGAGACAGTATATGATGATTCACACTACTCTGTTGATTTCAAAGATGGATCCAATCAAGTATATCTTCGAAAAGCCTGCCTTGTCCGGAAGAATAGCTAGATGGCAGATGATCTTGACTGAGTATGACATCCAGTACACAACTCAAAAAGCAATCAAGGGAAGTGTATTGGCAGACCATTTGGCACATCAGGCAGTGGATGATTACCAGTCTATGAACTTTGAATTCCCGGACGAGAATATCATGGTAGTAACTGATTATGAGACACCTGGACCGGATGAAGGACCTGAGGAGGGATCTCGATGGTCTATGTACTTTGATGGGGCTTCGAATGCTTTGGGTAATGGCATTGGCGCCGTGATCATATCTCCTAAAGGCTCTCATACTCCGTTTACCGCCCGGCTATGTTTCAACTGCACCAACAACATGGCGGAGTATGAAGCGTGCATAATGGGTCTTTGAGCTGCAATTGACCTAAGGATTAAGTTTCTGACTGTCTTCGGAGATTCCGCTCTCGTAATCAGTCAGATCAAAGGCGAGTGGGATACGAAACACCCAAATCTTATTCCTTACAAGGAGTATGTGTTGACGTTGCTTCCCCACTTTGAGGAGATAACCTTTGAACACTTCCCCAGAGAGGAGAACCAGTTGGCGGACGCGCTAGCTATGATGTCTTCTATGTTCAAAGTCAAATGGGACAACGAGGCTCCCCGGATCATTATTTGGAAATTGGATGAACCCGTACATTATTGTGATCTTGAGACTGAAGAGGTAACAGAAAAGCCCTGGTATCACGAGGTGAAGAGATACCTTGAAGCTCAGGAGTACCCCGAGGATGTATCTGTTAATGACAAGAAATTTCTGAGAAGGTTCACGGCGAAGTTCTTCATCAGCAATGGCATTCTTTACAAACGTAATCATGATTCAACCTTACTGCGTTGTGTGGATAAGATTGAAGCAGAAAGGATCATTGCAGAGCTGCATGAAGGTACTTTCGGAACTCATTCCAGTGGACATACCATGGCAAAGAAAATCCTTCGGGCAGGATATTACTGGTCCACAATGGAAGCTGACTGTTATCAGCATTCTCGGACATGTCACAAGTGCCAGGTCTATGCTGATAAGGTGCATATTCCTCCAGTTCCTCTGAATGTTTTGACAGCACCTTAGCCTTTTGCAATGTGGGGCATTGATATGATCGGCGAGATCAGGCCTACGACATCCAACGGGCATCGTTTCATCCTGGTAGCAATTGATTACTTTACAAAGTGGGTTGAAGCAGCTTCCTTTGCTACGGTAACCAAGAACGTCGTGGCACGGTTCATTCGGCATAACCTGATCTGTCGATACGGTGTACCAGAGAGGATCATTATGGACAATGGTACCAATCTTAATAACAAGATGATCACTGAGCTCTGCGAGCAATTCAAGATACAACATCACAACTCTTCTCCCTACCGGCCAAAGATGAATGGGGTTGTTGAAACGGCAAATAAAAACATTAAGAAGATTGTGCAGAAGATGACAGTGACATACAAAGATTGGCACGAGATGTTACCATTTTCTCTTCATGGGTACCGTACCTCAGCACGAACGTCAACAGGGGCAACACCCTATTCCTTGGTTTATGGCATGGAGGCAGTCTTGCCTATTAAAGTTCAGATACCCTCTCTTCGGATCATGAAGGATGCAGGTTTGAGCGAAGATGACTGAATCCAGACCCGACTTGATCAATTGAATCTAATCGACAAAAAGAGACTTACTGCTATTTGTCATGGTCAGACGTACCAAAAACGGATGATCAAGGTATTTAACAAGAAAGTCAGACGACAAGAGTATCAAGTTGGAGACCTGGTAATCAAGCGCATTATCTTACCTCAAGGTGATCCCAGGGGCAAATGGACCCCTACTTATGAAGGGCCATTTGTGGTTAAGAATATCTTCTCAGGAGGAGCGATGATTCTAACCACTATGGACGGTGACGACCTTCCTCACCCCGTTAATGCAGACATAGTAAAAAGATACTACGCATAATCAAAGACCCGCTAGGTTGACTGGCCTAGGCAAAAATAAGGGCTTCCCTGCGAACCAAAAGGGTTCGGGCAAAAATAAGGGATCAAAATGAAAAATTCGTACACCCGGCAAGTCGAAAACCCGAAAAGGCGGCTTGGGCAAAAATGGGTATCCCGGTGGACTGAAAACCCGAAAGGGCGGTCTAGGAAAAAGTTAGGGATTAAAGCGTAATACTATGTCTCATTGGATCACCTCGCATCCAGACTTCGGTATCAACTATCAAGCTCAGACAACACTGATCAATCAGATTCATCTTCAACTAAACAGCGAAGTGATGAGATGCTTGAAGATATAAAGGCAATAGCGGAGTTGGAACCCAGTGGGATTATTCACATAGCTGTTTTGTTTTTCTTTTCACAAATTGTATAAATCTTGTTCGGCGGCGTTCTCTTACTAGGACGTCAGCCTCTTATACAAAAGTGCCTATTTACAGGCAAACTTCAAAATCAATACAAACTCATTTTCAGACAAATTTCAAATTGTTTTTTCCTTTATCTGTTTTGTTTTGCAAAGAACGTCCAAAGTTCATTTTTGATATATGCATTTGACATTGACTGCTGATCATAAATACTTACATGCGAAACGAAAGACGAATTACTGGTAATATCAGAAACAGGGGCAATAAGAATTGTCCGAGTTGTATGGTTGCTCTGTCCACCAAGGTACCAAGATAGGTTCAGCTGAAGAATGTGACTAAGATACCGTCACTCCCCGCAGAGCAAAGCAGTACTGGTAGATCTCCCCGCTGAAACTTGCAACTATGAACAAATCAGCAATACTCTTCCCAAGCAGAGTTGATCTACCATCAAAAGGTTTGGTATCCCCAGAAGATCTTAATATTCCCCAACAGAGTATAAAGATATTCTCCAGCAAGTATAAAAGCATCCCCGACAGTCTTAATATTCCTCAACAGAATATAAGAAGGTTCCCCGGTAGAATACAAGGTACCACAGCGGAGTCATTTCCCCAGCGTAGTCTAAAAAAGCTTCCCCAATGGAGTTGAATCATCTTCCCCAGTAGACTCTGGTTGCTTATCCCCTGCAGAGCGCGAATAAATCTCCCCAGCCAAATTCAGAAGGTTATCCTCGCAAGAGTCTAACTGGGTTATCCTCAGCAAGTTGCAACTGAAAGCTCATCCCCAGCGAAGTTCTTTCTATCCCCAGCGGAGTTCATCATTGAAATCCCCAATGGAGCTTATCAACGGAATCCCCAGCAAGGTTTATCGCTAAAATCTCAGCAAAGCATCTCTTCCCCACAGAGTAATTCCCCGCAGAGTAATTCTTTCATCAGTTTATTCCCCAACGGAGTTCTTCTCTCCTGCAGGCTTCTTCTCACAATCATCTTCGTTCATCATCCCCAGTGGAAACGAAGAACTCAACTCTATTCTCCAGCAGCTCCGGGATTTATTTTCCCCAGCTAAAGCATCATATTCTCATACACCATGATACATGCATATACACATCATACCATACAATCCCATTTATTTTGATAACATCATTGCCTGATCCATATCATGCATTGCATATGACTGACCTTTACCTTTCAGGAAAGATACAGTTAAAATTCTCAGCTTAGTCGAAGATCTGACTAGTTCTTAAATCTTAATTGAATTATCTTCGGTTGAATTTCAGATAAGGTTCTCAATCTCGACAGTTTCCCTACGTCATAGTGTGGATGAGTACTATAACCTCAACGGTATACTCCCGGTGAGCACGAGTCAGTTCCTAGATCTTGATGTTTTCCTCCGTCATAGTGTGGACGAGTTCTATAACCTCAACGGTATACTCCCGGTGAGCACGAGACAGTTCCTAGATCTTGATGAAGATGCTTCCCTACGCCATAGTGTGGACGAGTACTATAACCTCAACGGTGTACTCCGGTGAGCACGAGTCAGTTCCTAGATCTTGATGTTTTCCTCCGTCATAGTGTGGGCAAGTTCTATAACCTCAACGGTATACTCCCGGTGAGCACGAGACAGTTCCTAGATCTTGATGAAGATGCTTCCATACGTCATAGTGTGGACGAGTACTATAACCTCAATGGTATACTCCCGGTGAGCACGAGTCAGTTCCTAGATCTTGATGTTTTCCTCCGTCATAGTGTGGACAAGTTCTATAACCTCAACGGTATACTCCCGGTGAGCACGAGACAGTTCCTAGATCTTGATGAAGATGCTTCCCTACGTCATAGTGTGGACGAGTACTATAACCTCAACGGTATGCTCCCGGTGAGCACGAGTCAGTTCCTAGATCTTGATGTTTCTCTCTGTCACAGTGTGGACAAGTTCTATAACCTCAACGGTATACTCCATTGAGCACGAGACAGTTCCTAGATCTTGATGAAGATGTTTCCCCCCAGTTGAGTAATGGACATGTTCTTAATACTCAGCCGAGACATTCTCTCATTTGAAGTACAGGCAAGTTCCTAAATCTCAACAAAAGTTAGACTTCCCCAGCGGAATCTTTTACAACAACAAGTATGCAAGTTCTCGCTAAGGAATCTCTTATGCAATCGACGCTCCTGCAGATGGAATCTGTAAGCCCATCCTCCTACCAACAATCTCCAAATGGCATCTGTAAGCCCATTCCCGAGATCACAATGCTGATACTACACCATGCGAGTGCAAATTTTTGGGCACTCTAGTGTTCAATTATCTTCCACCTTCGGATCACGAAAGGCTCGAAAGCCAATCTATATCCTCAGGTTTAAGAAAATTAAACAGGGGCATTTGTTGTACCCCAAAATTTTTCCTCCTATATTCCTCAAGATATGTCAAGAATAATCTCCAAGTGGCTCAAGTTAGTTCAAGGCTTGGACAATCAAATCACCTCCTAAGGCAGTCAAGTCAAAATTAGGGTTTTGTGTTGCATCAAGGTCCTCACATCCAAATGACCTCAAGTTCTCCCCAATATCATAACATGTTCTTAAGTTCATCCATGCCAAATTTCAAGCCTTGCATAGAAAGTTTGGTTAGTCAATTACTCAAGAGGCTCAAAGATCGACTGTGCTAGGGCAAAAGTCAATTGTGTCCCAAATACAGTCAAACCTCAAGATTTTTGCCAACATTCTCATTTTGAAGGATAATTCATCATTTGATCAAGGGTTTATCATGATTCATCAAGGATTGCTCAAAATTCATCAAGATTCAAAAGTTGCTAAATTAGGGTTTTCTAGGAAAAGTCAACTCAACTTTGACCAAGCATAACTTTCTCATACTTTATGCGAAATGACCCATACAAAGCTCATTTTAAAGAGGATGCAATTTCCTACAATCCATCTTCACACCCCAAGATCAATAAATGCTCTCACAAAAAGTTACAAATTTGGACATTATAGGTCATTTTTAAAAGTCAACAAAAACACCTTTTTTACCAAAGCTTATAACTTGAGCATCGAACATCAAAATGAGATGATACCAAAAGGGTTGATTATAGGAAATCTCAAGGTTTCTACAAAGTCCAAGAACACTTCCAAAAGTTCAAAATTGAAGAAGTTATGCATTGTTGAAGTTGGGTGTTGTACCCCAAAATTTGCCCTCCCATATTCATCAAGAAATTGCCAAGTCAAGGTCACAAAATTCACCCAGGGTTGTGCAGCTCAACTGTTTCCTATACAGTCAAAACTAGGGTTTGAGTTCTGGTCAAGCCAATGAACTTTTCAAAGGCCCAATCAAGTCTCATATGCTTACAAAGATGGTCAAGTATCCTCATGTCTAGTTTCAAGGCATTCAGCTCAAAATTGCACAGTCAAAACCCTAGATTGCACTACAGTCAACTGTAGGGGCAAAATGGTCATTTGACAGTCAAAAGTTCAAATTTTTGGTCAATATATCATTTTGAAGCCACAAACATCATTTGATCAATGCTTGATCATGATTTTCAAGATTTGGCTCAGAAATCATCAAAGATGCAAAAGTTGCTATATTTGGACAGCTGAAAAAGTCAACTGAAATTGACCAGGGCATAACTTTCACATGGATTATCAGAAAAATTCCATCCAAAGCTCATTTTGAAGAGAAAGACATTTCCTACAACTCATCTTCATATTTCAAGTCCAAGAAATGCTCTCACAAAAAGTTATCAATTTCAACATTATAGGTCATTTTCAAAAGTCAACAAAAAGTGACTTTAAGTCAAAGGCCATAACTTGAGATTGGTAAATCAAAATGACATGGGACCAAAGGCATTGGTTAGAGGACTCAAAGACCTTTCCAAAATGTCCAAGAACATGTGAAAAGCTTAAAAATTGAGCAAGTTATGCCTTGTGGAAGTTGGGAAATTTTTGGGAATTTTGAAAAGTCAACATTGATGCAAAAGGCCTAAATTTGCTATTGGGCCCATTTTTCTTCCAAGTTTCTTCATGCCAAGCCTATGCACGACCACTAGGCCCAAAGGGAAGTATTTTCATATTTTTAAATTATTTATTTGAATTTATATTAATTTATATTCATTTAAATCATTTTAATACATGAAAAATATAAACCTAACCTAAAAAAATCTTTTTATGCACATTATAGGCTCAATATCTCGTGCTTAGTCAATTATGGAAGGTTTTGGGTTGATTGGAGCTAATTGACACCAAATTGCATATGGAAAAGATATGGAAAAGATTTCATGAAATCAAATATTGAAAATCATCAAAGCAATGGATTTTGTCCAAGTTTTCTTAACCTAATCACTCCTTACATATACAGGAATGAAAACCTAATGAAAAGGGATTGCAAGCTGCGCCCAAAGACCCTTCACAAACTTGAGAAATTTCTCCAAAAATCCAAAACTGAAATCAGTTCTAGGAGGCGATTCAAAGCGCAAGTTTCATTCCAATAGCATCCTGAGGCATTCTTGAACATTTCTCAATCATAAACAACAAGCAAAACGCCTTGAATTGGTATCAGGAACTCAAATTGTACCAAGAAAATCTTGAAATCGCATAGCATGATTTAAGCATCTTTTTGCATTTTTGTTTGTATATTCATGCTCCTTATGAAGTTTGTGAACTAACCATCATAATTAATTGAATTTTTTTGGCATAAACATGATTTCACCATGAACGATATTAGGGTTTGCAGGCTTGCTAATTTGGGGCTTTTGAGATAACGTAAAATTGGGGCTCAAGACTATTGCCATCACCCTTAGCACATCAAAACGAAAGGATTACATACCTCGCGAACAATTTATGGAGCTCAGGGAGCTATTCGCTATTTTTTGCTAGCCCCCCTAATGCAACGCTATAAAAACCGTTGCTCTTTTGTTTTGTTTTTACAGGGTGGGGAAGAAGACAACCTCGTTGTCACCACGTGATAGGCTCTTTTGAAATTTGCGCGCTTTTGATCCATTAGCATTATGTTTTACTTATCATATTTATGTATTATTATATGTTAACTAAAAAGCGGTTGGTGCAGTGGTAACACGTGACATGAACGACCCTCAAGACCTGGGTTCAAGTCCCAGGTCTGGCAAAAGTTCCATATTATTTTTCATGAATAATTCTTATGCAGCGCGCTTGAGGAGGACCACCATACTCCATCAGTATCCCATTAGCCATGCGTCCACAATGATCAGATCAATGACCAAGCTTCAGGGTGCAGCATACACCTGGTCAAACGCACCATATGGAATCATGAAAAGTCAGCAAATTCAAATCTTGTTGGGCCAGAATTTCCAGGCCTATACCTCCTTATTTGGGGCTACACCCCACCTTGGTTTGCATTTTTTATATTTTTCTTCTCCCTTTTATTTTTATTGTTTTATTTATTTTATTGTCTTAATTTAATTAACTTATTTTTCTACAAAATATAAAAACATTAAAAAATACAGAAAAGACAAAAAATAAAATTTTTATTTTATTATTGCCATGAATAAATTAGAATGTAAATTGTTTAGTTTAATTAGGTTTTAATTTTAATTTCTTTTTAATAAAAATCCAAAAACATGTAGAATTAGGTTAATTGATAGTTTTAATGTCTTTTTAATTTTTATTTCTCACAATACTATTTATTTATTATTTTATTTTTATAATTAAAAATTGTACATAATAAATTTTAGGTTTAATTTAGATCTTAATTTAATTCTTTCATAATAAATAAAAACATTAGAATTAGGGTTTGCCTTATAGTTTAATTTCAATTAACTCTTTTTTTTCTTTTAATAAATAAAAACATAAAAATCTAAAAAAACATTTTCTTTTTGAATTTTAATTCTAATTCCCTATTCAATTCTAATTAATTAATTCTTGTAATTTAATTTTTGTAAGAAGGGTCCAACGCCCTAGTTTTGCTTTAATTATTTTCTTTTTGCGCGTTTACTTTATTGCTTATCATAATTCTGTATCTCTCCCAAGGCCATGTACATTTACTTTTCGCACTTTATTTATCGCTTTATTTATTTCTCCGCTAAATCGGGTCCGGTTTAATTTTGGCGATGTGGACCCGCGCCATTTGTAATAGTTTAGATTTATTTCCTCGCAAAATATTTAACTGTTAACCAAGCATGAAAGAATGAATGTCTTAATTAAAATCAAGCGTAGATCACAAATAAACACGGCAAGACAAATAACTGAAACATGACACACGATTCGCACACACCACCCCTAGGGTACGCCTCACTGTTGCCTTGCCTCGAAAGGTGGTCGTCGAGTAGAGGACGTCTTAGTAAGTCCTCATGATCCGGGAACCTGGCATGAGGGTAGCTTCTAAGGTGTCTTCCCATTGCTCTGGTGATCACCACGTCCCTAAAACCCGAATTGACCCGAACACCTCCAACGGTGGTGCTACCTACCTCTCAATGGTGGGATGGCACTACTTTTAAGGACATTTACACAGACGAATTCCTTAGGGTAGGTAGGTTCTCAAGGATACTTGCTCTAATCTCAAAACAAACTCAAAAGGACTTTTCACACTGACATTTTCAAAAGCTTTCGAAACAAACTTTTCAAACACTCTGACGTATGAGTCGATCTGAAATTTTTCAAAGAAACTTTTTAAACCCACATTGAAAAGCAAGCAAACAATTTTTGAAAACACATTGAGCAAGTATCTAAGAGCCCATGGATAACCATGGATAGAAAGGGTGCTAACACCTTCCCTTTCTATAACCTACCTCCCGAACCGAGAGCAATCTCTTTAAGGAATTTTTCTGTGCTTTTGTCCTTTCCATTTGGAGAAAATAAAAGACGGTGGCGACTCTTGCTTCCGCGACATTTCGCGAACCAGCGTTAAACAGTCAGTTCCAGATCCACCGATCACAGAACTGGCGACTCTGCTGGGGAACCTTTATAAAGTGAGGTGTACCTTAGGGCTAAGTCATAACTGTGTTTTCACTTGTATTGTTTTGCTTGCTTTACTATTGTGGGTTGCATCGGAGATACATAGATCCTAACCCGGATCTGGGGATACCCTGTTTAGGTAGCATAAGTTGTGAGGGACCTGTCCGGCGTAGACCGACACAGGTGAAGCAGTGGCTACGTTGGTGTGGCACCTTAGTCTGTACCGATATCCCTTGTGTCGCAACGAGGAGAATATGGGTCTTCTAAGGAGTCATTAAGCACCAACAACCTTAGAACCTTAATTGACACAACTTGGCCTTTAGAACAGTAGCAGTATGCTACGCCCATTGAGGCTAAACTCTCGTGATGGTTCTGGCCGCAAGAAAAGATTGCGATGCTGGAGTTATGACCGATTGAGGGTAGTCAATGATATTGGGATCCTCTAAGAACCCGGTTACTTTTGATTAGGACAGGTATGAACCAACAAACTGAAAGAGGGTAGTACCTAGACCTCATGCTGGCCTTAAACTCTAAGGGCTTCTCTTGTGTGACTTGTGTGCCTTCGTACTTGCCTACTTGTTACCTGACACTTGTTTCTTGCAGGTCTTGTTCATAGTCCTTAATTAGGGCTCATGACAGGGTTATCGAGTGTACTTGCAGGGTTTGTTTATAGTCCTTAACTAGGACTCATGACAGGGTCTACTGAATTTCTTACAGGTTTTTGTTTTAGTCCTTAACCAGGACTCATAACAAGATGTACCAAGTTTCTTGCAGGGTTTGTCTTAGTCCTTAATTGGGACTCCTGACGGGTTTATTAAATGTCTTGCAGGTTTTGGGTTTGCAGTCCTTAATAGGGGCTCGTAACAGGGTTACCCCCATTACCCCATGCATAGCATAACATCATACCATTGCATACATCCTAATCCATTTCAAGGACCTCAAGGGCTGGTGATGCAGGTCATGATAAATCAAACATCTAGCAAGGGGCAAAGAGGATTTATTTTCCTCTAGCCAAGGTTGTCAGGGGCTATGACCCACTTGATATGGTGAGCTCTGACTCCTGAAGAAGGTTCCCTTAACCCAGGTTGCTGGGAAATCAAAATTAGACCTGATGACTAAAGTCAGGGGCTATGACCCACTGGATATGGTGAGCCTTTGACCCTTGAAGAAGAATTCTCAACAACAAGGGTGTCCTTCAATCAAGCTATAAATTCCAATGCTAACAAATTTTCTTGTTTACCCCGCGAGGTCCTTGAAAATGTTGCATACATGTCATACTCATCATTGCATTACAGGTATCCCTTTTGCAGGTCACTCACCATCTTCGCTGTTTATTTCAGCAATGGCTTTCCAACCAGACAACTAAGATCTCCGTACTCAGAACGCCCAACTGCGAGAAATGTTCTTGAACCTATCCCAGGGGCAAGAAGAAATAAAGACTCTCCTCACCAGGAACTTGACCTTAGGGAATGCAGGGGGCATCAGGAACGATCAGCTGGAAGGGCTACAAATTGAGTTGGCAACCATGAAGATCCAAATGATGGGGCAGTTGGTGGGCCAAATGACTCTCATTCAGGACTTAGCTAAAAAACAAGAAGAGCTCCGGGTCCTCGTCACCAAGCTGCTTCAAAATAATCCAGTAGGGCAAACAGCCAAGGTGGAAGCTCCAGCCATCATTCAACCACATGCGGGGCAAGAAGACAAAGGAAAATCTCCTCAGCTTGCTTCAGGGTCACGAGCCCAGCCTCAACGGGGTAGTCAACGTAAACGAAATGCGCCCGGAAGACATTTCTCGGAGACTGATATACCCTCATCCTTTATACTGAAGCGCTTGCTGGAGGTCAATCTGATCACTCTAAAGGATCCTCCCAAAAATCCCAACAGGACAGCTTCGAGGTATAACCCTGACACCCACTGCGCTTATCATTCAGACAGCCCGGGGCATGCTACAGACGACTGTTGGACCTTGAAGAACAAAATCCAGGATTTGATTGACGAAGGGGTGATAGAGTTCATGCCGGATGGCGAGATGAAAATCTTCCGCTGAGAATTCTCCATCTGAGATAGCTAGTTCAAACTAAGAAACTTTTGTTCATTCGAATGTTCAAGTTGTATTTTTCTTTGATTGTTTAAACATTTTATTCATATCAAACATTGTTATTTCATTAATGCATTACACATGTCTGTTTTGAAGTAATTATTTCGAATTCACTATATTGCAAATTGCTTTCATATTTTTCTTGATGTTCAACTCTCGATTAAAAATTCTAGGCCTCTTGAGGGAGGATGACGAAAACGATACCGCGATCATTACAGTATGCTTTTGAACAGACCCCGCTTATGAAGTACAGGCATTGTTTCAACCCCTAAACACTGGAGTTATAAGGATGATAATCCCTCGTCAACCCATCAGAGCCAAAGAAGTAGGAGTTTTATTTTCAAAAATCAAAACCCTTAATCATAACCTGGGGCAGGGTAGTCTCTCAGTTGATCCAAGTGCATGACGATTGGCACCGAAGATATCTTTACGAAACGAACAAAGACAGTGATGGTTCAGAACAATCATAAGGACAGGCAGTCATGATCAAAAAATTCTCAAAAAATGAAAAGCCCAAAAAGTCAAAACCTATAAAAGGGACTTATGAAACTGGGGCATCCCGCTGACTGTAATTCCAAAAAGGAAACAGTTCAGGCAAAAAAAGAAAGGGATAACAAAAATCAAGAAAGAGGTCTCACAAACCCTCAACAAAAATGACTGCCTAGTCAGAATAAATCATCAATGTTTGAACCATCACCGGAAAATCAAAGCAAAGACTCGAACGAGGTCTAACGTATGATCAACTGAGTTTAGGTTTGAAGAACATCACGAAGAGCGGGTGGGTACAAATAAAATTTGAGCCTTTATCCTTTGTTTCTTAAACCGTGAACCAGGCCACATTATAACCCTTAAAAGTCCTAGCTGAAGCATGGGTTAGTTCGAAAGCATACTGTCACGAAAGGTATCCTGACTCCTGAAGGCCTACGGTAAAATACGGAGTTGACATCACGTTTTACAAACAATCACCTGTTTTATGAAAAAAATACATTTTCAAAATCTTCGAGACAGACATAAGCTTTGCATTTTTAACATAACTTCGTTTGCATATGACTTGTTTGTTTGAACAGCATAGAAATTCGCATGACGAAAGACTAATGAACAAGAGTATCTCCAATCAAGGGGCACGACATGATCATGGTCTACCATCTGGGACAATCCAATCAAGATTCGGAGAATCTCTCAAAAAGTCTGGGGCAAATCTCCGCCTGAGTCACTGGGGGCACTCCAGCAACGAATCTTGCATGATCAGACACCTTCTGGTAATATGGCAATACATTTCTAACAGGGGCAACTCCCTACATTCTGAGAGCGTGGACATAGTCGAAAAAAATACTACGCAAAGTTAAAGACCCGCTAGGTTGACACACCTAGGCAAAAATAAGGGCTTCCCGGCGAACCAAAAGGGTTCAGGCAAAATGAAGGGATGAAATGAAAAAATCTGTACACCCGGCAAGTCGAAAACCTGAAAAGGCGGCTTGGGCAAAAATGGGTATCCCGGTGGACTGAAAACCCGAAAGGGTGGTCCAGGCAAAAGTTAGGGATCAAAGCGTACGACTATGTCCCGACATCTCATCACCTGCCTACCAGAAGAAGGTTGGCCCATCAACGACTATCAGCATCCCACAGGTCTTCCTCTCCCACCTCAGAAACAGGGGCAACGAAGAGTGGTCTAAGCAGTCTGGCTGTTCTATTCTCCAAGACATCAGGGTAAATTCCGTTAAAGAACTTGACCAATACAGTTCAAAACTCCCCCAGAGAACCCAATCCAGTTCCCCAGGAAGGACGGAATCTATCTCCCCAAGCAATAAGCGTACCCCCAGTAGATTCTGGAAGCTTATCCCCTCTCAAGGCACGAACGCGTCGTCCCGGCTTGATTTAAAGAGTTATTTCCGTAACAGGATATAACTGGGTTATCCTCAGCCAAAAGCCACGGAAAGAGCGTCCTCGGCAAAGTATCTTCCTACCCCCAGCGAAGTCTATCAACACTTCCGACAACAGGGATATCCCCAGCGGAGTTATCTTCATCAACTCAGCAAAGCATCGCTATCCCCACAGAGTAGCACTCCCCAGCATGATCGCTAGAGTATCTTTTCTCCCGCAGAATTATTTCATTTGCCAAGTTTATTCCTCGACGGAGTTATCTTCTCCTACCGGTATTCTTGCAACAATCATCCACAGCGGAAGCAAAATCTCTTCCTCAACATCAGCCCAGGATATGACTTCCCGGCACCCGTCAAGGATTTATTTTCCTAGACGAAAACATACATGAATCATCACATACATCATTATAGCATGCATGTACGCATCATATAAATCGCATCCATATTGAGAACATCATTGCGGGATCCATATCATGCATTGCATATAACTGACCTTTACCTTTCAGGAAAGATGCAGTTGAAATTCTCAAACATATTTCAAGGACTTCTCTAGGCCAGTTAAATCGACTCCAAACAGATTTTTCTGATAAAGACTCAGTAGAAGTTCTCTTATGGTCCCCTCTCCAACAGCGTGTGAGGTGGTAATTCCTTCTTCAGATGTTCCCCTCTCCGGCATGAGCGTGAGGTGATATTCTCTTATGGTCCCCTCTCCAACGGCGTGTGAGGTGGTAATTCCTTCTTCAGATGTTTCCCTCTCCGGCATGAGCGTGAGGTGATATTCTCTTATGGTCCCCTCTCCAACGGCGTGTGAGGTGGTAATTCCTTCTTCAGATGTTTCCCTCTCCGGCATGAGCGTGAGGTGATATTCTCTTATGGTCCCCTCTCCAACGGCGTGTGAGGTGGTAATTCCTTCTTCAGATGTTCCCCTCTCCGGCATGAGCGTGAGGTGATATTCTCTTATGGTCCCCTCTCCAACGGCGTGTGAGGTGGTAATTCCTTCTTCAGATGTTTCCCTCTCCGGCATGAGCGTGAGGTGATATTCTCTTATGGTCCCCTCTCCAACGGCGTGTGAGGTGGTAATTCCTTCTTCAGATGTTTCCCTCTCCGGCATGAGCGTGAGGTGATATTCTCTTATGGTCCCCTCTCCAACGGCGTGTGAGGTGGTAATTCCTTCTTCAGATGTTTCCATCTCCGGCATGAGCGTGAGGTGATATTTTCTTATGGTCCCCTCTCCAACGGCGAGTGAGGTGACATTTCCTTCCAGATTATAATTTCCTATAGTTCCCTCTCCAACGGTGAGTGAGGTGATTCCCTTTGAGATTATAATGTCCTTTGGTTCTCTTCCTGACACTACGAAGATGGTAATTCTCACCAAGATTTTCTCAACGAGCGTTGTTGAGGTTGAAATCATTCAGGATTCTCTTACCATCCATGCTAAGGCAGTAACCATCCCTGGTTCATTCATCAGCGTTTGAAGCTCCAGACCCAGCTCCTGTAACCAGTCAGGACATATCTATACCAAGTATCCAAAATCAACTCCTGCAACGTGTCAGGTACTCATTCTCTGTTTTGCAAGTATGCAGGTTCTCGCGAAGGAATCTCTGACGCGATCAACATCCAGATGGCATCTATAAGCCCATCATCCTATCCAGCAATCTCCAAATGGCATCTATAAGCCCATTTCCCCATCACTGCCACTATGTGAGCGCAAATTTCTGGGCACTCTAGTGTCCAATCATCTTCTACCCTCGGATTACGAAAGGCACGTCAGCCAATCTGCATCCTCAGGTCTAAGAAGATTGAACAGGGGCAACTGTTGTACCCCAAAATTTGCCCTCCCATATTCATCAAGAAATTGCCAAGTCAAGGTCACAAAATTCACCCAGGGTTGTGCAGCTCAACTGTTTCCTATACAGTCAAAACTAGGGTTTGAGTTCTGGTCAAGCCAATGAACTTTTCAAAGGCCCAATCAAGTCTCATATGCTTACAAAGATGGTCAAGTATCCTCATGTCTAGTTTCAAGGCATTCAGCTCAAAATTGCACAGTCAAAACCCTATATTGCACTACAGTCAACTGTAGGGGCAAAATGGTCATTTGACAGTCAAAAGTTCAAATTTTTGGTCAATATATCATTTTGAAGCCACAAACATCATTTGATCAATGCTTGATCATGATTTTCAAGATTTGGCTCAGAAATCATCAAAGATGCAAAAGTTGCTATATTTGGACAGTTGAAAAAGTCAACTGAAATTGACCAGGGCATAACTTTCACATGGATTATCAGAAAAATTCCATCCAAAGCTCATTTTGAAGAGAAAGACATTTCCTACAACTCATCTTCATATTTCAAGTCCAAGAAATGCCCTCACAAAAAGTTATCAATTTCAACATTATAGGTCATTTTCAAAAGTCAACAAAAAGTGACTTTAAGTCAAAGGCCATAACTTGAGATTGGTAAATCAAAATGACATGGGACCAAAGGCATTGGTTAGAGGACTCAAAGACCTTTCCAAAATGTCCAAGAACATGTGAAAAGCTTAAAAATTGAGCAAGTTATGCCTTGTGGAAGATGGGAAATTTTTGGGAATTTTGAAAAGTCAACATTGATGCAAAAGGCCTAAATTTGCTATTGGGCCCATTTTTCTTCCAAGTTTCTTCATGCCAAGCCTATGCACGACCACTAGGCCCAAAGGGAAGTATTTTCATATTTTTAAATTATTTATTTGAATTTATATTAATTTATATTCATTTAAATCATTTTAATACATGAAAAATATAAACCTAACCTAAAAAAATCTTTTTATGCACATTATAGGCTCAATATCTCGTGCTTAGTCAATTATGGAAGGTTTTGGGTTGATTGGAGCTAATTGACACCAAATTGCATATGGAAAAGATATGGAAAAGATTTCATGAAATCAAATATTGAAAATCATCAAAGCAATGGATTTTGTCCAAGTTTTCTTAACCTAATCACTCCTTACATATACAGGAATGAAAACCTAATGAAAAGGGACTGCAAGCTGCGCCCAAAGACCCTTCACAAACTTGAGAAATTTCTCCAAAAATCCAAAACTGAAATCAGTTCTAGGAGGCGATTCAAAGCGCAAGTTTCATTCCAATAGCATCCTGAGGCATTCTTGAACATTTCTCAATCATAAACAACAAGCAAAACGCCTTGAATTGGTATCAGGAACTCAAACTGTACCAAGAAAATCTTGAAATCGCATAGCATGATTTAAGCATCTTTTTGCATTTTTGTTTGTATATTCATGCTCCTTATGAAGTTTGTGAACTAACCATCATAATTAATTGAATTTTTTTGGCATAAACATGATTTCACCATGAACGATATTAGGGTTTGCAGGCTTGCTAATTTGGGGCTTTTGAGATAACGTAAAATTGGGGCTCAAGACTATTGCCATCACCCTTAGCACATCAAAACGAAAGGATTACATACCTCGCGAACAATTTATGGAGCTCAGGGAGCTATTCGCTATTTTTTGCTAGCCCCCCTAATGCAACGCTATAAAAACCGTTGCTCTTTTGTTTTGTTTTTACAGGGTGGGGAAGAAGACAACCTCGTTGTCACCACGTGATAGGCTCTTTTGAAATTCGCGCGCTTTTGATCCATTAGCATTATGTTTTACTTATCATATTTATGTATTATTATATGTTAACTAAAAAGCGGTTGGTGCAGTGGTAACACGTGACATGAACGACCCTCAAGACCTGGGTTCAAGTCCCAGGTCTGGCAAAAGTTCCATATTATTTTTCATGAATAATTCTTATGCAGCGCGCTTGAGGAGGACCACCATACTCCATCAGTATCCCATTAGCCACGCGTCCACAATGATCAGATCAATGACCAAGCTTCAGGGTGCAGCATACACCTGGTCAAACGCACCATATGGAATCATGAAAAGTCAGCAAATTCAAATCTTGTTGGGCCAGAATTTCCAGGCCTATACCTCCTTATTTGGGGCTACACCCCACCCTGGTTTGCATTTTTTATATTTTTCTTCTCCCTTTTATTTTTATTGTTTTATTTATTTTATTGTCTTAATTTAATTAACTTATTTTTCTACAAAATATAAAAACATTAAAAAATACAGAAAAGACAAAAAATACAATTTTTATTTTATTATTGCCATGAATAAATTAGAATGTAAATTGTTTAGTTTAATTAGGTTTTAATTTTAATTTCTTTTTAATAAAAATCCAAAAACATGTAGAATTAGGTTAATTGATAGTTTTAATGTCTTTTTAATTTTTATTTCTCACAATACTATTTATTTATTATTTTATTTTTATAATTAAAAATTGTACATAATAAATTTTAGGTTTAATTTAGATCTTAATTTAATTCTTTCATAATAAATAAAAACATTAGAATTAGGGTTTGCCTTATAGTTTAATTTCAATTAACTCTTTTTTTTCTTTTAATAAATAAAAACATAAAAATCTAAAAAAACATTTTCTTTTTGAATTTTAATTCTAATTCCCTATTCAATTCTAATTAATTAATTCTTGTAATTTAATTTTTGTAAGAAGGGTCCAACGCCCTAGTTTTGCTTTAATTATTTTCTTTTTGCGCGTTTACTTTATTGCTTATCATAATTCTGTATCTCTCCCAAGGCCATGTACATTTACTTTTCGCACTTTATTTATCGCTTTATTTATTTCTCCGCTAAATCGGGTCCGGTTTAATTTTGGCGATGTGGACCCGCGCCATTTGTAATAGTTTAGATTTATTTCCTCGCAAAATATTTAACTGTTAACCAAGCATGAAAGAATGAATGTCTTAATTAAAATCAAGCGTAGATCACAAATAAACACGGCAAGACAAATAACTGAAACATGACACACGATTCGCACACACCACCCCTAGGGTACGCCTCACTGTTGCCTTGCCTCGAAAGGTGGTCGTCGAGTAGAGGACGTCTTAGTAAGTCCTCATGATCCGGGAACCTGGCATGAGGGTAGCTTCTAAGGTGTCTTCCCATTGCTCTGGTGATCACCACGTCCCTAAAACCCGAATTGACCCGAACACCTCCAACGGTGGTGCTACCTACCTCTCAATGGTGGGATGGCACTACTTTTAAGGACATTTACACAGACGAATTCCTTAGGGTAGGTAGGTTCTCAAGGATACTTGCTCTAATCTCAAAACAAACTCAAAAGGACTTTTCACACTGACATTTTCAAAAGCTTTCGAAACAAACTTTTCAAACACTCTGACGTATGAGTCGATCTGAAATTTTTCAAAGAAACTTTTTAAACCCACATTGAAAAGCAAGCAAACAATTTTTGAAAACACATTGAGCAAGTATCTAAGAGCCCATGGATAACCATGGATAGAAAGGGTGCTAACACCTTCCCTTTCTATAACCTACCTCCCGAACCGAGAGCAATCTCTTTAAGGAATTTTTCTGTGCTTTTGTCCTTTCCATTTGGAGAAAATAAAAGACGGTGGCGACTCTTGCTTCCGCGACATTTCGCGAACCAGCGTTAAACAGTCAGTTCCAGATCCACCGATCACATTGGGCATTTTTCCAAAATTGCCAAAAGTCAACTATCCTCAAAACTTCAATTTTTGACAAAAGGGCCCACTTTTTTCCACTTGATTTGGTCTTGACATGCCACACACGTGTCCCATAATTTCATGACCATTCATTTATTTTTCTATTTTATTTTATTTTTATTGATTTAATTCATTTTAAATCAATATTAAATCAAATAAAATCTAAAAATTGATGTAAAGGGATCTTTGTGATTTGTACAACTTGCAATTATCATTATTCACTCAATCAAATCGCATCATGGCTCATTCAAGCATAAAAAATCAGATCTTGCCTATATTTGGAAATATGGTTATGGTGATCAAAATCAAATCCCAATTCTTCAATGCACATGGATATTGGCCCATATTTTGACCTAGAGTCATTCTATTATATGCAAGCAAGCCTCACAAACCTAGAACACGCACAAAACTCTGTGGAAACGGCCAGAACAAGTTTGCAAAAAACCTTGAAAAAGTGGTGATCGAATTTTGGTTTAGAGACTAATTCAGACCAAAAGCAAAACGTAGCTCTCTTCCTTGACGTCCAGTGGAGCTATACCAATCAAAAGGAAGTCTTTTCATCGCCTAAATCGCACTGTAAGTCATCACGAACTAACCTCTGAACATGGAATCCAAACCTCCAGTTCTTGCATCTTTTCTTCAAAATATTGGCATATTTGTGATTGTTATTTGATTTAGAACGTTTTTGCATTATTCAATTTCATTATTGGACCCTGTATCATGATGCTCGAACCTAGGGTTCTTGTTCTTGTTTTTTAGGCGTTTTTTATATAGGCAAAATCAAGGAGAATGGTGGTTACAGGGATGACCAGGAGGAAGAGACGAGTATGTTGGTACTCTTGGATTTCATTTACATGGCCTAGGGAGGATTTTTGAGACGTCATATGAATCTTCCTGCGGATAAAAATCCGCAGATAAATGAACCAGGTTTTTGAGAGGAAGATGATTACGTGGTTGGGCGTGATTGGTTCATTTGAATCAATTACGCGCTTTTTATTTTTGGCCAGGCATAATTGAATTGTTTGTATATAATATTTAGCTTCTATTCCACTAACTGGTTAACATCATGGCTCAGTTGGTAGCGCGCTAGTTGAATTGTCCAATGGGACCTGGGTTCGAATCCCAGGTCCCCCAAAACTTTGTTACATTTTTTCTTCAGGTATTCAGGCGCAGCATTCCAAGCGTGGACTACCATATGTCCTCAGATCTCAATGTGCCAAGTGGTTTCAAGCTAGATCCAAAGGCCAGAATTATTGATCCACCATGGATTCAAGTCAATGCATGCATAGGAGACTGGAAAAGTCAACAAGGGCCAACGTTATGGGCCTGGAATTATGCTGATCATACTCCCAATTCAAGCCCAACACCCCCCAAAGTTTGCTTATATTTTTATTTCTTTTCATTAATTTTTTATTGCTTTTTATTATTATTATTAAAAACTAATTAATTAACAAACTAACTTTTTTTCATAAAAATCAGAAACCATAAAAAATATTATTTTCATCATTAATTTTATTATTTATTTTTGTAAATAAACCATTATTTAATTTATGTAGTTTAATTAGAATCAATTTTAATATATTTTGCATTAAATTAAAATCAATATAGAATTAGGTTTTTTTTTAAATATTTTTTTAACCATTTTTATTTCCTTAATTAAAATAAAAACTCAAAAATATTTTCTTTTAATTAATTAATTAATTATTAGTTTAGACTTAATTCTTAAATCAAAAATAACAAAAATATGCTTTATTTAATAAAAAAAGGGTCAAAACCCTAAGACGCTCCGATTCAATTTTTCTCGCGCACGAATTATCTTTGATCCATATATTGTAATTGCTCCGAGGATGTAATAATTTTTAACTTAGGATTTTCATTTACCGCTTTTATTTACTTCTCGCAATTTAATTTTCAAGGGTTTGTTTTTGGCGATGTAAATACGCGACGCCTTGTACTAGCTTAGCTTTATTTTCCGCAATTTAAGTTCCGCAACCATTAAACTGTTAGATGTTTGAATAATAGGCTATGCATGACAAGATTAATCTTTAAATTAAAATCAACAGTAGCTCACCATAACATGTACAAAGATAATATAAACTGAAAAACAATACACTCGCACATGCCACTCTTAGGGTACGCCTCACTTGGTTGCCTTGAACGTGGTCATTAAGTATAGGAAGTTTTAGAGGTCGTCCTCTTGTCCAAAGATCATTAAGTTGCCTCGAAACGGTTGCCTCGGATAAAATGATCTAATACATTAGGGTTACCGCTAAGGCATCCTAACATTGTTTTAGTGACCACACGTCCCTTAATCGAATTGACCCGAAAACTCCAACGATGGTGCTACCTACTCCTCAATAGTGGGATAGCATTGTCTAAAGGACATTTGTACAGTTTAATTCCTTTTTGAGTAGGTAGATGTTCTTAAGTACTTGCTCCTTTTAAAACAAAACAAAACTTTTCGCACTTACACCCCTTTCAAACAAAAAACTCTTTTCAAACCCACAAACACAAAGAAAAGCAAGCTTTTGAAAACATAATGAGCAAGTACCTAAGAGCCCGTGGATAACCACGGATAGAAAGGGTGCTAACACCTTCCCTTTCTATAATCTACCTCCCGAACCCGAGAAACGTCTCGAAAAGGAATTTTTCTGTGCTTTTGTCCTTTCTATGTTGGATAAAATAAAAGACGGTGGCGACTCTTGCTTACCGCAACATTTTGCGAAAACAAACGCAAACGCGAACCAGCATTCCAAAATAGTCAGTTCTATTCCCACCGATCACACATTCGAAGAACATGCTCGATGGCCCATTCAAAGGATTTACAAATCCCACCTTAAGGCATGCTTTGGTGACCCATCCAAGGAGCACACATTTGGCTTCTACAAAGGATTCACAAAAGTGACCCATTCGAAGGACACTTGTGGGAGGAAAATTAAATAACATTGTTGGAAGAAGAATCTGGTCGAAGGAGGGTCAAAACAAAAGGATCAAATATTCAAAGATGCTTTCTGCCAAGTTCAGGCCTGGTACACTGGCCAAAAACTGCTGCACAACATTCCTGAAACACTGCCCCATCCTTGCACCAAAATAGCATACAAACACTGTCCCTCGAAAGCTACAAAAGCAGTTTACTCAAATTGTTCAAATTATTTTGTTTTCCATCCAAAAAACTTCAGTCAGCTTTGCTTATAAATAAGAGGCTCCATAACATGCATAGGGGTTGTACAACACATCCAGAAACTGGTGGGTGGAACGAATCATCAAACTCTCAAAAAACTCAAACACTCTCAAACACTTAAGCACCTTTTCAAACATAAACCCAGAATCTAAACACTTGCCTTTTTTCAAATCTAAAACATCCCCACACCTTGTTTCGCTTCGAATCTAGTGGAAAGAACATCACACTTGTTCTTCTCCTTCGAATCCAGCCTTAGAAACGTCACCTTCGTTTCTTTCCTTCAAATCAAGAAGCATATAAGCAGCCACTTAAGATCCAGCCCACACACCCCAACTTCAAGCAAGATAAGTCACCCTTAACCTTAAATATTTCGTTTCTAGCATAATATGTGAATAAACTTTATTTTCATTTCAAAAATGTACATACCATTGTTCTTCTTTTTGTTTCCACCCTTTTAATTTGTTTTCATGGCTAATCCTTTTGTTTTTGTTTCTTGAGTTATTAAATATGCTTTAAGAATCAACCTGGCCATAAGAGAATTCTAGCATGGCCTCGGGCCATGTAGCTACTTAAAATCTCAAACAAAATAAACAGGGGGAAGGAAGTATGAAGAGAAGCCTTAGGCTTCCACACTAACCTCTAGGTCCAAACGAAAGAGGCATCCAGAAGAACACTGTGATACGGTGGGAGAAGTGACTTGAGGTTTTGCGTTTGTGTTTGCAAATGTTTCGGTTTAGAAAGAGTCGCCACCGACTTTTTATTTTATCCTAAGGAAAGGTCAAAAAGCACAGGAAAGACCTTTGAGATGTTTTCTTGGGTTCGGGGAGTAGATTATAGAAAGGGAAGGTATTAGCACCCTTTCTATCCATGGTTATCGATGGGCTCTTAGTTACTTGTTTAGATCACTTGCTTTGCTTTTCAATTGTTTGAAATGGTGCTCTTCAATTGTTTTAAATGGTACTTTGTGTGTGGTTTTGAAACATATTTTGAAAAGAGGCCATCGTTGTGGCAACCTATGTAATGATTCTTGTTTGAATGTATACAAAGGTGTTTTTTGTCTTTTGAAAAGTTTTCAATGTTTGAAAGTAGAATTTTGAAATTGTGTTGTGAAGTGTGTTTTGAAAATAGCAAGGATGTTTTTACAAGTTTTTGATCAAGTAACTAAGAGCTATCTACCCTATTTTACTCAAAGATCTTTCTTGTGTTTTTAACCCTTTTAACAGTGTTGTTTCACCATTGTATTTGGTGAACAACCTTGTGTTAGGATGCTATACGGGACAGGCGTGGGTCATCGTGTAGACCATGATAGCAATTGTGTCAAGTATTTTTGGCAATTTTCTTAAGGGACTTGATCATTTTGTTTAGGCAACTCAGATAGCGTCATCGAGGGACTATGATCTTTTGTTTTGTTTTTGTTTTGCCAAAGTACTTAACATGCATACCATGGCCCATTTTTGAAGGCAACAAGTGGATTGTAACCCTAGGGGTGCAAGTGTGCATTGTGTTTGTTTTTCATGCATTTTTGTCTTTGATTAGGTCAAACTATTTGTTGGTTTTGATTTTGCATACAAACCCTAATTCTCTAATCATGGCATAATTGAAAGCATTAAGTGCGTAAAAATAAATCTAAGCTATTACAACTTTGATATAGGGAGGGGGGTACAATTTTGAATAGGGGATTATTTTGCAAGAAATCAAAACCCTAAATTATTACAACCAAATTGAATTTACAATGCATAATATTTAAATGGGCAATATTTAAATAAACACAATAAATAAATGTTAAATAAAAATGTATTGATGCAAAAAAGAGTTTTTTATGTATGTAAAGTATTTTTTAATGTAAAAAAAAGGTGTAAATAATTAAAATAAAAAAAGGTTGATTTTATTTAATAAAGGGGTAAACCCTAATTTTCCTTAATGAGAATAATATTATATTATTTATACACAAAAATATATTAATATGTACAAAAATAAAAATATATTAAAAAAAAGGTATTTTTTTGTATAAAAAATAATAAAAATAAAAATATAATATTTTTTTATTTTTATTCTATGTTTTTTAATAAAATAAAGTATATATGTATATAAATATATATATTAAATATATTAAGTGTGTATAAAATAAAATAAAATATTTACAAAAATATATATATATTCAATAAAATATTTTTAATGTGAATAAAAATAAGAAATGAAAATAAAAGTATTTTTTTTACATTATTTTCAAGTTTTAATAAAAAATATAAAGTATTTAAAAATTTTAATGTTAGAAATAATTAAAATAAATACCAAATAAATGTAAAAATTTATGAAAATATTTTTTAGGCATTTTTTATGTTTGGAAATAAAATAATAGAGTCAGAAATGAAATTAAAATGCAAAAATAATAAAAATACAAAGAAATGGGCCAGGGGGTGTGAAACTGAAAAAGAAGGTGTTAGAAGCAAAAAGCCAAGCCCAGCCCATCAGCTTCATCTTCTTCCTCCAGCACTGTGAAAAACGCGCGCCTGTTATGTACAAACTCGTATCTCCTGTATTTGTGATCTCTTGACAAAACTCAAAACATGAAACTTGTAGAGCAACAAACCACGATTCTAACCATATAAAAAACATAATCTAACTCTCAAAGACCAAAGATAATTTCTCTGGCCCTAATTTCTAACCTAGTTTTTTCAGAAAGTTCATGGATGAAATTCTCTTAGCACGTTTAATATAAATGAAAACTGAGCATATGTATGGTTTCAGGGCAATGAGTACTACATCTTTCATTCATAAACCTAAGGCTAAATGTTCCTAAATAGAGAGATAGAAGTTCATGAAAAACCTGTTTCAGTTGGATTCGAGTTGGACAATGCAGCAACTTTCAGTGAGGCCTGAGGTTCTTTTGAGCTTGCTTTATGTTCCCTGGACCTTTCCCAATGCTTAGTTTGTTTTGAAATGGCCTGAATCTTTCTACAGAAGTCAACCTGCACAAGCTTGAAATGAAAATGGTGAACACTGTAAATGGATTTACAGTTGGCAATGGAGGTTTGGGATAGCTTGAGTGAGTTTAATGGAAGGTGTTTGAAGTGGAAAGGAGCAAAACGCACGAGCAAAATGAGCTATGGCACTCAAGTTGCAACAACTGCCCTGTTTTGCAAGTTTTTGTTGTTTTGGTGTTCAAGGGTGTTTGAGGGATGATTGGCTCGTGTTTCTGACCTTAGGCAATGTGTAAAACTTGTTTCAAATGTTGGCTTAAGTTGATTTTATCAGATGTGTGAGTTGTGGACTTTTGGCACAATGACTTGTTTTGAAAGAAAAGTGTGAAGTGACCATGCTATGGCCTGTACAGGCTAGCTCCAAGCATGCTCATAGTTGGTGTACTATGCCTGAGATTAGGGGAATTTGTTTGCAGCAAAAGGCTTGGTCCAATGCTCAAAAGAAACAACTTTGCAAAAGTTATGCTTTATGAAAATGGAAGTGTTATCTTTACGCCTAAAATGGAATTGTTCATTGTATAATGCTTCCTTGATCAGAACAATGCCTCTAACCAATGTATTTACATTCAATTTTTGAGTGTAAATTGGTTTAGAGACCTGTAATTAAGTACAAAGCTAGTTTGGTCAGATTTTGAAACTTGTATGAACATGTATTGGCCATGGTTACAAAGTGAGTTTTTGCCAACTTCAAACATTCGATTCGCCCTAACCACAAATGTGTTTGAGGAGTTCTTGGACAATTTGGAAAGCTTGCAACATGTACTATAATCCATCTTTGAAATTCAACTTGATACTCAAAGTGGAACTATGTGAAAAATGGCCAAGAAGATGGGTCAAAATCCTGCCTAAACTAGGGCAAAATTTCTCTAAGTTAAAAGTTTTAGGGACCCTTGTTCCAAGAATCATAACTTGATATCCAAGATTCTTTTGAGAAAACTTTGTGAATCAAAGTTTTAGACTTTGTGGAGTACTACAACTTTCATGTTGCAAGTTTTGCTTGAATCCAATTGCATCTTGGTGAAAATATGGGACAAAGTTAGGAAAAATTAAGAAAATTTATAACTTAGAAAATTTCTAAGTTATGAAATTTTTTCAATTTCAAACCCTAATTTGCAATTTTGGGTTTCTTGATGAACAAGTTTCATAATTTGACATATCTTGATGAAAAATGACCCTTGGCACTTGATTTTGACCAAAAAGTCGAAGTTTGACTTTTCAGTGTACAGTCAAATTTTGATCAGTTGACTGAAAAATTCATCTGCCAATCCTATGCATTTGAGATCCTTTGAATTTGTTGAATGGGTCAAGATAATGTCATTGAGTCCTTGAGTCC